>LR738711.1:657614589-657751460 GCA_902687465.1 Secale cereale
AAAATCTAACAGAATAAAAGATACGAGGCTTTTAAGATCTAGAGGGGGAAAAATAGAAAAAAAATTCAAACTTAGTAATGGCGCACCATTTGCTAGGTGCGCCACTAGTAACAGAAAAAAAATTGGTTTCGATTTTTTTTTTGGAAAAAATGTTCAAAATATGATACGTAATATGACCGAGAAGTTTGATTTTTTTTTTCAAAATTTCATCACACTCGTGAACATGAACAAAGTCCTAGACATCAATAAGGTTTAATAGGATTGGTATGATAGATATATCAACAAGTGCCTATTAAGTGAACTGGTGTTGGGGTTGGATAGAACTTAGAAGTTATGCGTGCTCGGGCTGGAGTAGTGTGAGGATGGGTGACCTTTCAGGAAGTTTTACCACGGAGTGCGATTTGACTTGAGATTAAGCATATTGACCCGAGATTAAGAAAATAACGAAAAAAATTGAATTTTTTTTCAGGAATTTTATTTCTTAGTAATGGCGCGCTTCTATGTGGTGCGCCATTACTAAGTCAGATAGTAATGGCGCACTTCTAGGCATAGTGATGGCGCACCAAATGTGTGCCATTACTAACAATTACTAGTGGCGTGGTAATAGTGGCGAACCTATAGTGCGCCATTAATGGCAAAAACAGGTGTGCCACTAACAACCTTTTTTCTAGTAGTGTTATGTGACATGGGTGCTAGTGCGAGTGCCATACCTCACTCTTTATATGAAGAAATTATGCATGACATTGCACCTGCTGAGTTAGAAGGTATTGATGTTACAATTAAGCTTGCTAACAAAGATACTATTTCTCCAATGGGGATTGTTAGAGATGTTGAAGTCTTGTGTGGGAAAGTTAAATACCCTATTGATTTTCTTGTTATTGGTTCCCCACAAGATGACTTTTGCCCCATTATATTTGGTAGACCCTTCTTGAATACTGTTAATGCTAAGATAGACTGCAAAAAGGATGTTGTTACTATTGGTTTAGGGGATATGTCTCATGATTTTAACTTTGCTAAATTTCGTAGACAATCCCATGATAAAGAATTGCCTAGTAAGGATGAAATTATTGGTCTTGCTTCTATTGTTGTGCCTCCTAACGACCCTTTAGAACAATATCTACTAGACCATGAAAATGATATGTATATGAACGAGAAAAGGGAAATAGATGAAATATTCTTTAAACAGGGACCTTTATTGAAACAGAACTTGCCTGATGAAATTCTAGGGGATCCTCCTCCACCCAAGGGTGATCCCGTGTTTGAGCTCAAACCATTACCTGATACTCTTAAGTATGCCTATCTTGATGAAAAGAAGATATATCATGTTATTATTAGTGCTAACCTTTCATAGCAAGAAGAAGAGAAATTATTGAAAACTCTGAAGAAGCACTGTGCTGCTATTGGATATACTCTTGATGATCTTAAGGGCATTAGTCCCACTCTATGCCAACACAAAATAGAATTGGAGAAAGACGCTAAACCGGTTGTTGATCACCAACGACGGTTAAATCCTAGGATGAAAGAAGTGGTAAGGAAAGAAATACTAAAGCTTCTAGAGGCAGGTATAATTTATCCAGTTGCTGATAGTCAGTGGGTAAGTCCTGTCCATTGTGTCCCTGAGAAGGGAGGTATTACTGTTGTTCCTAACGATAAAGATGAATTGATCCCACAAAGAATTGTTACAGGTTATAGGATGGTAATTGATTTCCGCAAATTAAATAAAGCTACTAAGAAGGATCATTACCCGCCACCTTTTATTGATCAAATGCTAGAAAGATTATCCAAACATACTCATTTTTGCTTTCTAGATGGCTATTCTGGTTTCTCTCAAATACCTGTGTCAAAAGAGGATAAAGAAAAGACCACTTTTACTTGCCCTTTCGGTACCTTTGCTTATAGACGTATGCCTTTTGGTTTATGTAATGCACCTGCTACCTTTCAAAGATGCATGATGGCTATATTCTCTGATTTTTGTGAAAAGATTGTTGAGGTTTTCATGGATGATTTTTCCGTTTATGGAACTTCTTTTGATGATTGCTTAAGCAACCTTGATCGAGTTTTGTAGAGATGTTAAGAAACTAATCTTGTCTTGAATTGGGAAAAGTGCCACTTTATGGTTAATGAAGGTATTGTCTCGGGGCATAAAATTTCTGAAAGAGGTATTGAAGTTGATAAATCTAAAGTTGATGCTATTGGAAAGATGCCGTGTCCCAAGGACATCAAATATAAGAAGTTTCCTTGGTCTTGCTGGGTTTTATAGGAGGTTCATTAAGGACTTCTCAAAAATATCTAGGCCTCTGACTAACCTCTTACAAAAAGATGTTCCTTTTGTCTTTGATGATGATTGTGTAGAAGCATTTGAAATACTTAAGAAAGCATTGACCGCTGCACCTATTGTCCAGCCTCCTCACTGGAATTTACCCTTTCAAATTATGTGCGATGCTAGTGACTATGCTGTAGGTGCTGTTCTAGGACAAAGAGTTGATAAGAATTAAATGTTATCCAATATGCTAGTAAAACTCTACACAGTGCCGAGAGAAATTATGCTACTACTGAAAAAGAATTTTTAGCAGTTGTATTTGCTTGTGATAAGTTCAGGCCATATATTATTGATTCTAAAGTAACTGTTCACACTGATCATGCTGCTATTAAATATCTTATGGAAAAGAAAGATGCTAAACCTAGACTTATTAGATGGGTTCTCTTGCTACAAGAATTTGATTTGCATATTACTGATAGAAAAGGAGCCGAGAACCCCGTTGTAGACAACTTATCTAGGTTAGAGAATGTTCTTGATGACCCACTACCTATTGATGATAGCTTTCCTGATGAACAATTAGCTGTCATAAATGCTTCTCGAACTGCTCCATGGTATGCTGATTATGCTAATTACATTGTTGCTAAATTTATACCACCTAGTTTCACATACCAACAAAAGGAAAAGTTTTTCTATGATTTGAGACATTACTTAAGGGATGACCCACACCTTTATAAAGAAGGAGTAGATGGTATTATTAGATGTTGTGTACCTGAGCATGAACAGGAACAGATCCTACGCAAGTGTCACTCCGAGGCTTATGGAGGACACCATGCTGGAGATAGAACTGCACATAAGGTACTGCAATCTAGTTTTTATTGGCCTACTATCTTAAAGGATGCCCGTAAGTTTGTCTTGTCTTGTGATGAATGTCAAAGAATTGGTAATATTAGTAGACGTCAAGAAATGCCTATGAACTATTCACTTGTTATTGAACCATTTGATGTTTGGGGCTTTGATTATATGGGACCGTTTCCTTCCTCTAATGGGTATACACATATTTTAGTTGCGGTTGATTATGTTATTAAGTGGGTAGAAGCTATTCCAACTAGTAGTGCTGATCACAACACCTCTATTAAGATGCTTAAAGAAGTTATTTTTCCGAGATTTGGAGTCCCTAGATACCTAATGACTGATGGTGGTTCACATTTTATTCATGGTGCTTTCCGTAAAATGCTTGCTAAATATGATGTTAATCATAGCATTGCATCTCCTTACCACCCATAGTCTAGTGGTCAAGTAGAACTAAGTAACAGAGAGCTGGAATTAATTTTGCAAAAGACTATAAATAGATCTAGAAAGAATTGGTCCAAGAAACTTGATGATGCATTATGGGTCTATAGAACTGCATATAATAATCCTATGGGTATGTCTCCGTATAAAATGGTTTATGAAAAAGCATGTCACTTACCTCTCAAACTAGAACATAAAGCACATTGGGCCATTTAAGAGCTCAATTATGATTTCAAACTTGCCGGTGAGAAGAGGTTATTTGACATTAGCTCGCTTGATGAACGGAGAACCCAAGTTTATGAAAATGCCAAACTGTTTAAAGAAAAAGTTAAAAGATGGCATGACAAAAGGATACAAAAGCGTGAGTTTAATGTAGGTGATTATGTTTTGCTATACAACTCTCCTTTAAGATTTTTTGCAGGAAAACTTCTCTCTAAATGGGAAGGTCCTTACGTTATCGAGGAGGTCTATCGTTCCGGTTCCAGAAAAATCAACAACTTCGAAGGCACAAATCCAAAGGTGGTGAACGGCCAAAGAATCAAACATTATATCTCAGGTAATCCCATAAATGTTGAAACCAATGTTATTGAAACCATAACCCCAGAGGAATACATAAGGGACACTTTCCAAGATGATTCAGACTCTGAAAAGGAAGAGGTATGTTGTACGGTAAGTAAACCAATTCCAAAACAGTTCTAACGACAATTTTTTCTCAATTTTTGGAATATTTAAGAAAATAGGAAAATAAGAAGTAGTCTGAAAGGGACACGAGGCACCCACGCGGGTGGAGGGCGTGCCCTACCCCCCTGGGCGCACCCCCTGCCTCGTGGGCACCTCGTGTGCCCTCCGGACTCTGTTTTCTTGCACGATACTTCTTTTGGTCGGTAAAAAATCATATATAACCTCCCAAAGGTTTTGACCACGATACGATGACAAAATCCTCTGCTTTTGTTTCGAGATGTGTTTCTGACAGATCTAGATCACCATGACTTCTTCAAGCGCCCCTAAGGACAAGTTTTTCGAGAAGGCCATCAACCCCTACCTCGTGGAGGTGCTACAACACCATAAAACCATTGAGGTGTGTGAGGGGGTGCTGCACATTCACGATGTTGAGGGACCAAGGAGGATCAGAAGCGTGGAGACAAGACTCGAAGCAAGGGAGAAACAAGTTTTCAAGTGCCAGGGGATGGTGGAATGAGGACTCAACGCCAACCACATGATGATCACGGAGTTCACCAACAACCACAAGCTGGATGCCAAGAACATTGGGGGGCCATCTTCAAGCTTCACGAGAAAATCGAGCACCTCCAAACCCAGATCTATGACCCGCAAAACCAAAACCGTGAGTATGAATATAGATTGAAGAAAATGAGTTTGGCTGCAAATTTGAGGTTCCCGGAGACTCGATCATCTTTCTACGAGGGTGAACCTATGAATTGGAAGATGGATGACAAGCCTACATCATCAACAACTCCATCAGCACCACCTCCGAAGAAAGAGACATAATCACATGGGTATGGGCACTCCCCTTGGCAACTGCCAAGCTTGGGGGAGGTGCCCCGGTATCGTATCACCATCACACTTCTATCTTTACGGTTTTTCATAGTTCGATCCTTTTGGTTATATCTTGATCTAGTAGAATAAAGTTTAGTATGATCTAGTTGTGAGCTTTGCTTTATGATCCTTATCTATGTAATCGAGTCTGTGAGCCATATATAATAAAGATTAGTTTTGAGTCAAGGGCTTGATTTTCTCACTTTGATAATGAGAGAATAAAGAACGAATAAAAAGAATCTAAGAGATCATATTGATCTTATGGAGAGTAATGACTTCACATATAAAGAGTATGATGAATAAAAGTTGTTGAGAGTTGACAAACATAGTTTTGGTCATCGTTGCAATTAATAGGAAGTAATAAAGAAAGAGAGGTTTTCACATACAAATATACTATCTTGGACATCTTTTATGATTGTGAGCACTCATTAAAATATGACATGCTAAAAAGTTGATGTTGGACAAGGAAGACAACATAATGGGTTATGTTTTCTTATATCTGAAAAAAGTATATTGTCATGGATCATCAAACATGTTGAGCTTGCCTTTCCCCCTCATGCTAGCCAAAATCCTTGCACCAATTAGAAATACTACTTGTGCTACCAAATATCCTTAAACCAAGTTTTGCCATGAGAGTACACTATATCTACCTATGGATTGAGTAAGATCCTTCAAGTAAGTTGTCATTGTTGCAACTCTCTAAATATGTATGATCTATTAGTGTGGAAAAAATAAGCTTTATACGATCTTGGGATATGGAAGCAATAAAAGCGGCGGACTGCATAATAAAGGTCCTTATCACAAGTGGCAATATAAAGTGATGTTCTTTTGCACTAAGATTTTGTACATCCAACCATAAAAGCACATGGCAACCTCTGCTTCCCTCTGCGAAGGGCCTATCTATTGGTCTTGTCGTATACCTTATACAAAGGTCATGGTGATCATCACCTTTCTTTTTTACATTTTATCCTTTGGCAAGCACATTGTGTTGGAAAGATCCTGACATATATACCCAGTTGGATGTAAGTTATCATAAACTATTATTGTTGACATTACCCTTGAGGTAAAAGGTTGGGAGGCAACACTATAAGCCCCTATCTTTCTCTGTGTCCGATTAAAACTCCATACCCATAAGTATTGCGTGAGTGTGAGAAATTGTGAAAGACTAAATGATAGTTGAGTATGTGGACTTGCTGAAAAGCTCTTATATAGACTATTTCCGATGTTATGATAAATTGCAATTGCTTCAATGAACGAGATCATAGTTTGTTTGTTTTCAATTAAGTTTCTGATTCATACCTGACATTGTGAATAGATTGTTAATTTAGCATAAGAAATCATATGAATATATATATATGTTGCTGTTACAAGAATGATCATGATGCCCTCATGTCCGTATTTTATTTTATCGACACCTCTATCTCTAAACATGTGGACATATTTTTCGATATCGGCTTTCGCTTGAGGACAACGAGGTCTAAGCTTGGGGGAGTTGGTACGTCCATTTTGCATTATGCTTTTATATTGATGTTTATTGCATTATGGGCTGTTATTACACATTATGTCACAATACCTACGCCTTTTCTCTCTTATTTTACAAGGTTTATATGAAGAGGGAGAATGCCGGCAGCTGGAATTCTAGGCTGGAAAAGGAGCAAATATTGGAGACCTATCCTGCACAACTCAAAAAGTCCTGAAACTCCACGAAAGTCAATTTTGGCATATATAAAAAATATCGGGCGAAGAAAGCACCAGAGGGGGGTTACCCACCGTCCACGAGGGTGGGGGCGCACCCCTGCCTCGTGGGCCACCTGACAGCCCCCCGATGCACATCTTCTGGTATAAGGTGTCTTCTGCCCTGGAAAAAATCATAAGGAAGCTTTCGGGACGAAGCGTCGCCGTCCCGAGGCGGAACCTTGGCGGAACCAATCTAGGGCTCCGACGGAGCTGTTCTGTCGGGGAAACATCCCTCCGGGAGGAGGAAATCATCACCATCGTCATCACCATCGATCCTCTCATCGGGAGGGGGTCAATCTCCATCAACATCTTCACCAACACCATCTCCTCTCAAATCTTAGTTCATCTCTTGTATCCTATCTTTGTATGAAAACCTCAAATTTGTACCTGTGGGTTGCTAGTAGTGTTGATTACTCCTTGTAGTTGATGCTAGTTGGTTTATCTGGTGGAAGATCATATGTTCAGATCCTTTATGCATATTAATATCCCTCTGATTATGAACATGAATATGATTTGTGAGTAGTTACATTTGTGCCTGAGGACATGGGAAAAGTCTTGCTATATGTAGTCATGTGAATTTGGTATTCGTTCGATATTTTGATGAGATGTATGTTGTCTTTCCTCTGGTGGTGTTATGTAACGTCGACTACATGACACTTCATCATTGTTTGGGCCTAGAGGAAGGCATTGGGAAGTAATAAGTAGATGATGGGTTGCTAGAGTGACAGAAGCTTAAACCCTAGTTTATGCGTTTCTTCGTAAGGGGCTGATTTGGATCCATATGTTTGATGCTATGGTTAGGTTTACCTTAATACTTCTTTTGTAGTTGCGGATGCTTGCAATAGAGGTTAATCATAAGTGGGATGCTTGTCCAAGTAAGGGCAGCACCCAAGCACTGGTCCACCCACAAACCAAATTATCAAAGCAACGAACACGAATCATATGAGCGTGATGAAAACTAGCTTGACAATAATTCCCATGTGTCCTCGGGAGCGCTTTCCTTTATATAAGAGTTTGTCGAGGCTTGTACTTCGCTACAAAAAGGATTGGGCCATATTGCTGCACCTTATTTACTTTTATTAGTTGTTGCTTGTTACAAATTACCTTATCACAAAACTATCTGTTACCGATAATTTCAGTGCTTGTAGAGAATACCGTACTGAAAACTGCCTATCATTTCCTTCTGCTCCTTGTTGGGTTCGACACTCTTACTTATCGAAAGGACTACGATAGATCCCCTACACTTGTGGGTCATCAACGACCTACGAGGTTTGATAGTAACTCGATTCGAAACTTCATGATAACTATAATTAGCTTCCTCTTCAACTGTCATAGGTTCCATAGAAACATCTTTCTGTGCGACGCTACTCTCTGGTTGAAGTAAAGGTTCACTAACCTAATCAAGTTCTATCTTCCTCCCACTCAATTCTTTTGAGTGAAACTCTTTCTCGAGAAAGGACCCGTTCTTAATGACAAACACTTTGCCCTCGGATCTGAGAGAGAAGGTATACCCAACCGTCTCTTCCGGGTATCCTATGAAGATGCATTTGTCTGCGTTGGGTTTGAGCTTTTCTCGCTGGAGACTTTTGACATAAGCATCGTAGCCCCAAAGCTTAAGAAATGACAGCTTAGGTTTCTTGCCAAACCATAGTTCATATGGTGTCGTATCTACACACTTAGATGGTGCCTTATTTAAAATGAATGCAACTGTCTCTAATGCATAACCCCAAAACGATAGTGGCAGATCGGTAGGAGACATCATAGAACGCACCATATCCAATAAGGTACGATTACGACGTTCGAACACACCATTATGTTGTGGTGTTCGAGGTGGCGTCAACTGTGAAACAATTCCACATTGTCTTAAGTGATTGCCAAACTCATAACTCAGATATTCTCCCCCTTGGTCGAATTGTAGGAATTTAATCTTCTTCTTACGATGATTCTCAACTTCACTCTGAAACTGCTTGAACTTTTCAAACGTTTCAGACTTATGCTTCATTAATGAAATATACTCATATCCACTCAAGTCATTGGTGAAGGTGAGGAAATAATGATATCCACCGCGCATGTCAGCACTCATTGGAACACACACATCAGCATGTCTGATTTCCAACAAGTCACTTTCCCGTTCCATTATTCCGGAAAACAGGATTTTGGTCATCTTGCCCATGAGGCATGGTTCACATGTGTCAAGTGATTCAAAATCAAGTGACTCCAAAAGTCCATCAGCATGGAGTTTCTTCATGCGCTTTACACAAATATGACCTAAGTGGCAGTGCCACAA
Organism: Secale cereale; assembly: GCA_902687465.1. NCBI lineage: Eukaryota > Viridiplantae > Streptophyta > Magnoliopsida > Poales > Poaceae > Secale > Secale cereale. The sequence goes on from LR738711.1 coordinate 657,623,718, forward strand.
GAAAGTGGTACTATCATTATCAACTCTACACCTTTTAGCATCAATATTATGAACATGTGTATCACTACGATCGAGATTCAATAAACCATTCACATTGGGTGCATGACCATAGAAGGTATTATTCATGTAAACTGAATAACCATTATTCTCTGACTTCAATGAATAACCGTATTGCAATAAACATGATCTAATCATGTTCATGCTCAACGTAGACACCAAATAACATTTATCTAGGTTCAACACTATTATAGAAGGTATAGGGAGCGTGTGATGGTGATCACATCAACCATAGAAACACTTCAAACACACATCGTCACCTCGCCCTCATCCAGTCTCCGTTTGTTCTGCGGCTTTTGTTTTGAGTTACTAATATTAGCAACTGAACCGGTATCTCATACCCAGGTGCTACTAGGAGTACTAGTAAAGTACACATCAAAAATATGTATATCAAATATACTTTTGTTGAAGTCGCCAGCCTTCTTATCTGCCAAGTATTCGTGGTAGTTCCGCTACCAGTGACCGTTCCCCTTACAATAGAAGAACTTAGTCTTAGGTTTCGGTTCAACCTTGGGTTTCTTCACTGGAGCAACAACTGGCTTGCCATTCATGAAGTTTCCCTTCTTTCCCTTGCCCTTCTTGAAACCAGTGGTCTTGTAAACCATCAACACTTGATGCCCCTTCTAGATTTTTACCTTTACGTCCTACCGCGAACAACTCTGGGATCATCTGTTGGGAAACATTGCATGGAAAACAAAAAAAAAAACGACGCACACGCAATGATCTATCCATGGAGATGCATAGCAACGAGGGGGAGAGTGTGTCTACATACCCTCGTAGACCTTAAGCGGGAGCATTTCACAACACGGTTGATGTAGTTGAACTTCTTCGCACCTCGAACGCACGACACCTCCATGTTCTGCATACGTTCAGCTCGATGACATCCCTCACCTTCTTGATCCAGCAAGACGTCGAGGTAGTAGATGAGTTCCCTCAGAACGACTGCATGGTGACGGTGATGGTGAAGTGATCTCTGCAGGGCTTCGTGTGACGCCCGAAGACCGACGTCCCAGAAGATTCCAGATGTTCCGGGTTCTCCCGTGTGTTTCATTTGTGCTTGCTTTATTTATTTTTGCATTTCATCGTGTCATCATGCCATCATGTCATTCATCTTTGCATCTCAACTTAAATAAATTGTGTGGACCTTCGGTCCATTTAAATCGAGGGAAGGATGACTTCTCTTTATAACATATCCTCCTAATATTATGGAGCTATTATAAAATATTCCATTCTTTGGAATTAACCGCAACACACTTGCATATTTTTTTCCCATGCCTTCTCTTTCTCTTTTCTTGCCTCTCCTATTTTTCGTGGACCGTGGACATTTTTGCGAGTCCAGGAAAAAAAACCTCTTGCCCAAATTCCATCCCTAACCTCTATTTTCTTTCTTTCTCTTCTTTGTTTTTTTAATAAGGAGAGAGAGGCCCAGCCGCCAGGCCAGGCCCAAACTCCCCCCCAGCGGCCCGACCGCCTCCTAACCCTAGCTGGCCCGCTCCTCTCCTCAATCCCCTCTCTCTTCTCCCGCGCCCCGCCGCCAGTATCCCCTCGCTCTCCCTCGCAGCCGAACCCCATCGATCCCCATCGATCTCTCCCGTCTCCCTTTCTCTCCCTCGCGCAAGCGCTCAGCCCCGCGACCAACTCCCTCCTCCTCCCGCGCGCCAGGAGCGCAGCTCGCCTCCTCCTTCGGATGCGCACGCCGCGCCTCCATCTCCCATCGCCAAGGCCGCAACCCCGACGTGCCCTCCTCCTCGAAGCCGCCCCTGCCTCCACGCCAGGAGCCAGCGCCCCGTGCCCCATCCTCAAGCCGTCCCCGCGCCGAGCGTCGCGAAGGCCTCGTCCTCCCGCGCCGGAGCAGCCGGCCGGCCAGGAGCCGCACCGTCCGCCGCCTCCTCGCCTCGCCGCCTCTCTGGCCCAGCGCCCCGCACCATTCCCCTCCTCGCCGTCCAGGTTCGACGTCGCTCAGTCGGAGATCGACGCCGCGTCCTCCCCTCGTCTGCACGTGCGTGCGGGCGCACGAGGCCGCCGCCCCGCGTGAGCCGAGGGTCCAGTCCAGCGCCCCTCGCAGCTCCTCGGGCCGGCCTCGCCGCGGCCATCCTCCCTCCAGCACCGGCGTCGCCCCGAGCAGCCTCTGCGCCTCTCCTCCTCGCCGTGGCCGTGACCAAGACCACCTTGGTTTGTTGCTGCTGTTTTTTTCGCTAAGTGCCAGGATGAACATGTACATCTACAAACGAGTAACGATGGCAGCCCGAAGCACCAAGTACCTCTATAATGACCCGAACATCTTCATAATATGAGTACGTCTACCGTCGCCAAGTCCCGAGACCGACAAGTTCCACGACGACCGCGAGTATCACTATATCAACGTGAATGACTACCCTCGCCGAAGAACCATGAACAAAACGTCAAGTTCCACTACCGTCGCAAGAACCAAGACCGGCTAGTCCGGAGACCCCAAGTACCACGACGCCGATGACCTTCAAGTTCGACTACACGGAAGTACCCCTTCGGAAACGCCAAGGTCGACTACGCCCGGAGCACTCGGAACCCTCAAGTACCTCTATGGAACGTGTACGACGACCGTCGCCGAAGAACCGTGTACCACTACCGTCGCCCCGAAGGCGTCCGATGCCGCGACAAGTACCGCGACACGATAACGGAACGACTACTTCCCTCTACGAACGTGTACCACGACTCGCGAGAACGTCTACTTCCACTACTTCCACTACGTCCCTCGACGACTCGAACCCCTCTGAAAATGAACGCTTCGAAGGTATAACCCCGAGACGATGACCCGAGAACGTTTGCTTGTGGTTGTATGAGATGTTTCCCTTGTGTGCACCATGCCCGTTTCGCCTTTTGTCATGTTCCTCGGTTGCCTCGTCGCCAACCAGTGGGAACCCGGTGACGGGATCACCCCACCTTTCATCTTGTTCGGCTTGCTCACGCCACCTTTCTTTTGCACCGGTCTCTCAACGAGTTACCGGAACCGAGATGTTGCCGTTGCAGCATTTTCGGATCGTTGCCGTGGCACCCTTTCCTTCCACCACGGTGACAAATACTCCTTATCATCTTCATATCAACTTTTAATAAATATTGCATAAAACTTGATCATGTCATCCGCATCATGTTAACAATTGTGTGAATTGTTGTTTGCTTCAACTGCTAAACATGCTCATGGGGATTTTCCGGAATTGTTGTTGTTTTCCGGCCTCATTTAAAATGTCTAAATAGGTAGTTTGTTTTTGCTTCACCTCTTGCCATGTTAACAAACATTTAACCTTGTCTTGTAAATAAACGAGAGTCAACTAAATAAATAAAAATGTGGTGTTTCGTCAATATGCAACTCGTTGCATATTGAGCTCCACTTAACTTGTAGTGTGGTTTGTGCACTGTGCCATGCCATGCATATTTAAAACATGACATGCATCATGCTTGCTTGTGCATCATGACATGTTTATGCTTGTGTGTTTACCGCGTTGCTTGTTTCTTTCCGGTTTGCTTCCCTCGTTAGCTTCGGGTTCGTTCTGGAGTTGTGAGGTTCCGTTCGACTACTTCATGGATCCGTTCTTCTTCCTTGCGGGATCTCAGGCAAGATGATCATACCCTTGGATACCTTTACTACCATTGCCATGCTTAGTTGTCTCGATGCTATCGTTACATGTCGCGCTACCCATCTTTTATGTCAGCCTCTCCTTGTTGCCATGAAACCTCTAACCTTTGAAACCTTCCTAGCAAACCATTGTTTGACTATGTTACCCGCTTGCTCAGCCCCTCTTATAGCGTTGTTAGTTGCAGGTGAAGATGAAGATCGTTCGAGGAGGGAACTTGTTGTTGGGATATCACAATATCTATAATTATTATTAACACACCTATATACTGGGCATGGGTGGAAGGCTTGGCCTTTTGCTCGGTGTTTTGTTCCACTCATGCCACCTTAGGTGCTGATAAACCGGCATTATGTTCCTTGATTTTGCGTTCCTTACACGATGGGTGGATGGGGACCCCTTGACAGTTCGTCTTTGAATAAAACTCCTCCAGCAAGGCCCAACATTGGTTTTAATTTGCTCATAATAACAACTTAATTAATTAATTAATTGCATAGGAGGTCATGTCCCCGGGTTCTTAATTCTACATAACAGGGGGGGCCAGTGCTGATGGTGTTGGTCCCAAACGGGGGTCCTGCGGGGCCACCACGGGGAAACTCGAGGATTGGTTTTACCTGTAGCATTGCCCATCCGGTTGTGGCCCGAGACGAGATACGCGCGGCTACTATCAGGGTGTCGGCACGCCGGGAGGTCTTGCTGGACTTGTTTTACCATTGTCGAAATGTCTTGTGCACTGGGATGCCGAGCCTGATCGGATTTCCCTAAGATAAGGGGTGATGATATTATATTTATCACTTCAGCTAATCATGAGAGCTTGTGATGGGCTAAGTTGGGACACCCCTGTAGGGTTATAATCTTTCGAAAGCCGTGCCCGCGGTTATGTGGCAGATTGGAATTTGTTAATGTCCGGTTGTAGAAAACTTGACAGAGGATCCGAAGTAAAACACACAACCGTGTGAGTAACCATGACTGTCTCTTTTCACTTTGAGAAGAGAACACGGTGGGGTTATGTTTGACTCGTATGTAGTTTAGGATCTTTAGCGATCACTACTAGTTGTGACCGTTTGCGTAGATGCTCATCTCATTCTTGTACTCGTAAGCTAGCCACCATATTATGCTTAGCCGCTGCTGCAACCTCACCACTTTACCTCTTCCTACCCATAAAGCTTTGCTAGTCTTGATACCGATGGTTATGGGATTGCTGAGTCCTCGTGGCTCACAGATACTACAACACCAGATGTAGGTTCAGCCGAGTATGATGCAGGAGATGGATCAGAACTCCACCGGGAGTTCGATGAAGAGTTTGGCCGTATGCTTGTGACGTTTTCGACGATCAGTAGTGGTTTCTACTAGGGGCAATTCGGACCTGTGGCTTTATGTCTTGGTATCTTTCTCTTGGATCTTCGCCCGTAGTCGGGTTGTGATGTTTTGAATGATGTTTTCTTATGTAATGTATTGTGTGAAGTGGCGAGTGTAAGCCAACTATCTCCTTTTTGCTTTTTCATCCCCATTTTTACATGAGTCGTGCAAAGATACCAAACTTGAGATCATTCCAGAATGGGCTTATACCTTTAAGTCGTGCCTCGACACGTAGGAGGTATAGTCCCATCCTGGGCATTACAAGTTGGTATCAGAGCCTTCTTCGACCTAGGAGCCCCCACTGATTGATCGAATCATTGACGGTTGAGTCTAGGCACACACTTGAAAATGTTTTGAGTCCTATATATATCGGAGAGTAGGATTTCTTTTGCTCCTCATTTCTTTTCACTCTGGTGAGGACTCCTGACGATTACTCTTGCCTCTTCTACTCTCAAAAATTGCACAATTGTTTTTTTAGGATCTCGCGAGTATTGTTTGGATTGTTCCGATGTCTTTGTGACGAGAACATTGTTCTCAATGCCTCCTGTCATTTAGGGGTTGTGGCAGTGTCCCGGGGAGTTGAGCTCCGAGGTGTTGTCGTCACAAATATATCGCATCAGTTCTGGAATACTTAAGACGGCCGACATCGAAAACTCTCCTATGCGGTTAGTGGCAAGATAACCCCGACATCACCCAGTACTGGGGAGGTAGTTCGGGAGTATTGCCATAGCTTGTATAGTATATGCGTTTCGAATGTCCGAGGTAAACGGTTTCCGGAAATAACTGGTTATGTGTTGAAGGATGGATATAGCTGGATGTAGGATTAGAGTTGAGTGCGCGGTGCTTCCCCTGTATCCTCAACACCTGATTGCATAACTGGAAACGTTCGGAAATTAATAGGTGGGTTCATCTAGTAGCTCGTAGGCATTCTTCCAACGAATGCATGATATGGAGTTCGGGGTTCTACATTGAGTGAAGTGGTTTTATGGGCTTGTTCCGATCGGGAGTTGCATCTTAAAGGGTCCTTGGCTATGCTGATCCGGGGATTGCAAAACCCTTTTGTAACACGTTCCATGAGCTTTCAGCACGAATATGTGGAACGAAGCTTCTATCTTGTATTTGTTCTATCTGCTCCTTGTTGTTTTTTATTTATCTTTTGTTCTCCCTAGTGGCTTCTCGACAAGTTGATGTACCTGTGGAATTCATTCGTTCAATTCTCTGTTCGGATGATATTGTGAAGATTATGTTGCAACATATCTATCCTTTGTTTTCGTTTTGATTCTGGTATTCGAGTTGCTTCGATGTCAAGTGTTGATTCCATACCTTTCCTAATCGGTATTCTCATATTTCTATGGGAGTGCTAGTCCTTCTTAACCATCGAGATCTTCATGTTAATCCTTTTCAACCGGTGTGCCTTCTCTTCAAGTTATACCATATGGACGCCGTTGAGAAATCTGACGATTTGTCTGTTTCATTCATCCTAAAGTTGTCTTTGTTTCCCCACCCTCCCACCCTTCTTCTTCTTGGAGTCAGAACTCTTAATCAAGTATCCATTTTATTCATGTGAGGTTTCTTCATTCTTTTCCTTCAATGTTCTTATCTGGTGATTTATCGTGAAGATGCTCAAGAGTTTCATGTTCATCATTCTTAATTCTAATATTCTTCTCCGGTGGACTAAATCCAAGATTCCGTATTGATCATATCTGTGCCTCTTGTTTCACATGTTTTCCAATGTGAGAATTTATTATCTGAAGTCTCTCTTGCTTTCAGCTCTCTAATTCTTCTCCGGAGTGCTGAAGATATCTCGGAAGACTCATGATTCCATTCTTAATCCGTTCAAACTATTTTGAGGATTGTCATCTTATTCAAGCCATTTAATTCAATCGGTGCAATATCTCTTAAGCAATCTTTTTCAACGGTGATTTCTTTAGTGGGCCCTAACCCACGGGTCTTTCTCCGGGATCTTACCTGACTCTTCCAATTTTCCGGAGTTATACTTAAATTCTTTTCAAAGTGTGACGTAAGAATGATCTCCATCAGTCACATGCCTTCTCCAAGCTTGTTTTCAATTATTTCCATCTTTAGCTCCACCTTCCTCTTGTCATTCGTCCGGAGTATCTCGAAATTCTTCATGGCATTTCTCGTCTTCATTCTCAACATTTGAAGACCGGAGAAGTGTTTCTCTTAAATCTTGGCCCGTTCTCTTGAAGATTCGTTGTTCTAGCTTCATGCCATCCTCATTATTGTTCCGATTGCGAGGAATTCTTTTATACCCGTCCGAAGCATTTCATGAATTCTTTCCATTGTGATCCTCTGAAGGCCATCATTTCAGAAGATTTCTTCGTTCTCAGTTTTCAACTTCGTCCTCCAAATATTCTTCATTGATGTCTCTTCGTTCGTCTCCATATTTTTACGGTGGTTCTTTCAAGATTACCCTTTCGTGGTTATCGTTTTAATTCATTTGTTCTTTTCACAATCCTACCGGTGGTTCGTTGAAGATTTACCCAAGCTTGTGCGAGATCTCTCTTAATCCTTTCCAACAAGAATAAGTAGTATGCCAAATCCTTTGGTTGTCATCAATTTAAATTGGTGAAGGAGATGCATGACATAATTCTTATTCCTATTGCTTCAAGGTGATTTAATTCTTTTGTCTGGAGCTTGTTCATCATATCATATTCTCGGTTCTAAGTTGTTCATCTTGTTTTCCGGAGCTCCAAGTTATTTCAATTATATCATTTCAAAGCTCAATCCAATTCATCGCAGGCCTTGAATCTTATTCTTTCATCTTTCACTTCTCATGCTTTCATTACCGGAGTTCTCATGGTGGTTCATCATGTTTTAATTCATCCTCGAAGTCTTCATCAAGATTCTTGTTGGAGCTCAAGCATTCTTCACCATGTTTTCCAATTGCAATTCTTGCTCCCTTATCTTTTCAGATGGTGTTATGTCATTTTTGACAATTCCTTCATGTTTCATGATTCACGAGTTGTCAGGAATGAGATATTTAAAACACATCATTTTCTTTGTTCAGGAGATCTTTTAAACCCTTCAATTTATTCGTTGAAGTTATCTTGGGTTGTATTCACCTAAAAGCTTTCCTGAGAATTGTTGCTAATTATGGTGCTTATAAATGACCCAAGTTCTTCATTTATCATTCCGGTGAAATAAGTTTTTCGTCTCCTTGCTGATCTCAATCCAATCAAATATTTTTGTCAGTGGATGGTTGTCACCTCTTAATTTTGAGATGTTTCCCATAAGCCCACATCAAGCTTATTCTTTTCATTGTTGAATTTCCAACAACTCTTTTCAATCCATACTTGTAAGGTTGCTCTTTCAAATTCAATTTTGGGAGAAGTTGTCATTTTCTTCTCCGTTCTTTCTTTCCAACGACCTAGTATATATTCTTTCATTCCGGAGGCATTGTCATATTGCCCTCTTTGTTCCATAATCTCGTTTTGTCAAGATCATGTTCTTTTCCTTGTTTATCTATTTAACCGGAGTGTCGTGACCTCCATTCTAATTCCCTCGTCTTATCAAGTTTGCCTCTATTTTAACCGGAGTGCTATCTGAATTCTTTCTTACCCCTTGTGCCATTCTTTCAATTGTTTCGGAGGCAATATGTTGTTCATTTCAGCAAGTATCATTCCAACTTGGCAAGTTCATGTTAATTCCTTCCATTTTTCAGACGGAGTGCTGCCCAAATTATGTCATTCTTATTCCTTGGCTATACCGTTGCTGTTTCATATTCTGTTGGTCCGTGAGCTCTTGTTTCATGTCTTTCAACCTTCAAGGTTATCATTGTGTTCCTTGTTTCTCATTTTACCGGAGTGTTTTCATCTTCGTCCATCTATGTTGCATTGTTCTTCCAACTTGTTTAACCTCTCAAGGTTCGTGGTTTCACTCGTCTGTCAAAGAAGCAACTTTGTTTACCTCTTCCTCTTCCGTTTTTACCCGGTGCTATCTCTAGGATCTCGGGTCGAGATCCTCTGTTAGTGTGGGAGAGTTGTGACGCCCGAAGACCGACGTCCCAGAAGATTCCAGATGTTCCGGGTTCTCCCGTGTGTTTCATTTGTGCTTGCTTTATTTATTTTTGCATTGCATCGTGTCATCATGCCATCATGTCATTCATCATTGCATCTCAACTTAAATAAATTGTGTGGACCTTCGGTCCATTTAAATCGAGGGAAGGATGACTTCTCTTTATAACATATCCTCCTAATATTATGGAGCTATTATAAAATATTCCATTCTTTGGAATTAACCGCAACACACTTGCATATTTTTTCCCCATGCCTTCTCTTTCTCTTTTCTTGCCTCTCCTATTTTCCGTGGACCGTGGACATTTTTGCGAGTCCAGGAAAAATAACCTCTTGCCCAAATTCCATCCCTAACCTCTATTTTCTTTCTTTCTCTTCTTTGTTTTTTTTAATAAGGAGAGAGAGGCCCGGCCGCCAGGCCAGGCCCAAACTCCCCCCCAGCGGCCCAACCGCCTCCTAACCCTAGCTGGCCCGCTCCTCTCCTCGATCCCCTCTCTCTTCTCCCGCACCCCGCCGCCAGTATCCCCTCGCTCTCCCTCGCAGCCGAACCCCATCGATCCCCATCGATCTCTCCCGTCTCCCTTTCTCTCCCTCGCGCAAGCGCTCAGCCCCGCGACCAACTCCCTCCTCCTCCCGTGCGCCAGGAGCGCAGCTCGCCTCCTCCTTCGGATGCGCACGCCGCGCCTCCATCTCCCATCGCCAAGGCCGCAGCCCCGACGTGACCTCCTCCTCGAAGCCGCCCCTGCTTCCGCGCCAGGAGCCAGCGCCCCGCGCCCCGTCCTCAAGCCGTCCCCGCGCCGAGCGTCGCGAAGGCCTCGTCCTCCCGCGCCGGAGCAGCCGGCCGGCCAGGAGCCGCACCGTCCGCCGCCTCCTCGCCTCGCCGCCTCTCTGGCCCAGCGTCCCGCGCCATTCCCCGCCTCGCTGTCCAGGTTCGACGTCCCACCGCCGGAGATCGACGCCGCGTCCTCCCCTCGTCTGCGCGTGCGTGTGGGTGCACGAGGCCGCCGCCTCGCGTGAGCCGAGGGTCCAGTCCAGCGCCCCTCGCAGGTTCGGGCCGGCCTCGCCGCGGCCATCCTCCCTCCAGTGCTGGCGTTGCCCCGAGCAGCCTCCGCGCCTCTCCTCCTCGCCGTGGCCGTGACCGAGACCACCTTGGTTTGTTGCTGCTGTTTTTTTTTCGCCAAGTGCCAGGATGAACATGTACATCTACAAATGAGTAACGATGGCAGCTCGAAGCACCAAGTACCTCTACAATGACCCAAACATCTTCATAATACGAGTACGTCTACCGTCGCCAAGTCCCGAGACCGACAAGTTCCATGACGACCGCGAGTACCACTACATCAACGTGAACGACTACCCTCGCCGAAGAACCATGAACGAAACGTCAAGTTCCACTACCGTCGCAAGAACCAAGACCGGCAAGTCCGGAGACCCCAAGTACCACGACGCCGATGACCTTCAAGTTCGACTACACGGAAGTACCCCTTCGGAAACGCCAAGGTCGACTACGCCCGGAGCACTCGGAACCCTCAAGTACCTCTACGGAACGTGTACGACGACCATCGCCGAAGAACCGTGTACCACTACCGTCGCCCCGAAGGCATCCGATGCCGCGACAAGTACCACGACACGATAACGGAACGACTACTTCCCTCTACGAACGTGTACCACGACTCGCGAGAACGTCTACTTCCACTACTTCCACTACGTCCCTCGACGACTCGAACCCCTCTGAAAACGAACGCTTCGAAGGTATAACCCCGAGACGATGACCCGAGAACGTTTGCTTGTGGTTGTATGAGATGTTTCCCTTGTGTGCACCGTGCCCGTTTCGCCTTTTGTCATGTTCCTCGGTTGCCTCGTCGCCAACCAGTGGGAACCCGGTGACGGGATCACCCCACCTTTCATCTTGTTCGGCTTGCTCACGGCACCTTTCTTTTGCACCGGTCTCTCAACGAGTTACCGAAACCGAGATGTTGTCGTTGCAGCATTTTTGGATCGTTGCCGTGGCACCCTTTCCTTCCACCATGGTGACAAATACTCCTTACCATCTTCATGTCAAATTTTAATAAAAATTGCATAAAACTTGATCATGTCATTCGCATCATGTTAACAACTGTGTGAATTGTTGTTTGCTTCAATTGCTAAACATGCTCATGGGGATTTTCCGGAATTGTTGTTGTTTTCCGGCCTCATTTAAAATGTCTAAACAGGTAGTTTGTTTTTGCTTCACCTCTTGCCATGTTAACAAACATTTAACTTTATCTTGTAAATAAACGAGAGTCAACTAAATAAATAAAAATGTGGTGTTTCGTCAATATGCAACTCGTTCCATATTGAGCTCCACTTAACTTGTAGTGTTGTTTGTGCACTCTGCCATGCCATGCATATTTAAAACATGACATGCATCATGCTTGCTTGTGCATCATGACATGTTTATGCTTGTGTGTTTACCGTGTTGCTTGTTTCTTTCCGGTTTGCTTCCCTCGTTAGCTTCGGGTTCGTTCCGGAGTTGTGAGGTTTCGTTCGACTACTTCATGGATCCGTTCTTCTTCCTTGCGGGATCTCAGGCAAGATGATCAAACCCTTGGATACCTTTACTACCATTGCCATGCTTAGTTGTCTCGATGCTATCGTTACATGTCGCGCTACCCATCTTTTATGTCAGCCTCTCCTTGTTGCCATGAAACTTCTAACCTTTGAAACCTTCCTAGCAAACCATTGTTTGACTATGTTACCCGCTTGCTCAGCCCCTCTTATAGCGTTATTAGTTGCAGGTGAAGATGAAGATCGTTCCAGGAGGGAACTTGTTGTTGGAATATCACAATATCTATAATTATTATTAACACACCTATATACTGGGCATGGGTGGAAGGCTTGGCCTTTTGCTCGGTGTTTTGTTCCACTCATGCCACCTTAGGCGCCGATAAACCGGCATTATGTTCCTTGATTTTGCGTTCCTTACACGATGGGTGGATGGGGACCCCTTGACAGTTCGTCTTTGAATAAAACTCCTCTAGCAAGGCCCAACATTGGTTTTAATTTGCTCATAATAACAACTTAATTAATTAATTAATTGCATAGGGGGTCATGTCCCCGGGTTCTTAATTCTACATAACAGGGGGGGGGCAGTGCTGATGGTGTTGGTCCCAAACGGGGGTCCTGCGGGGCCACCACGGGGAAACTCGAGGATTGGTTTTACTTGTAGCATCGCCCATCCGGTTGTGGCCTGAGACGAGATACGCGCGGCTACTATCAGGGTGTCGGCACGCCGGGAGGTCTTGCTGGACTTGTTTTACCATTGTCGAAATGTCTTGTGCACCGGGATGCCGAGCCTGATCGGATTTCCCTAAGATAAGGGGTGATTATATTATATTTATCACTTCAGCTAATCGTGAGAGCTTGTGATGGGCTAAGTTGGGACACCCCTGCAGGGTTATAATCTTTTGAAAGCCGTGCCCGCGGTTATGTGGCATATTGGAATTTGTTAATGTCCGGTTGTAGAAAACTTGACAGAGGATCCGAAGTAAAACACACAACCGTGTGAGTAACCGTGACTGTCTCTTTTCACTTTGAGAAGAGAACACGGTGGGGTTATGTTTGACTCGTATGTAGTTTAGGATCTTTAGCGATCACTACTAGTTGCGACCGTTTGCGTAGATGCTCATGTCATTCTTGTACTCGTAAGCTAGCCACCATATTATGCTTAGCCGCTGCTGCAACCTCACCACTTTACCTCTTCCTACCCATAAAGCTTTGCTAGTCTTGATACCCATGGTTATGGGATTGCTGAGTCCTCGTGGCTCACAGATACTACAACACCAGATGCAGGTTCAGCCGAGTATGATGCAGGAGATGGATCAGAACTCCACCAGGAGTTCGATGAAGAGTTTGGCCGTATGCTTGTGACGTTTTCGATGATCAGTAGTGGTTTCTACTAGGGGCGATTCGGACCTGTGGCTTTATGTTTTGGTATCTTTCTCTTGGATCTTCGCCCGTAGTCGGGTTGTGATGTTTTGAATGATGTTTTGCTTATGTAATGTATTGTGTGAAGTGGCGAGTGTAAGCCAACTATCTCCTTTTTGCTTTTTCATCCCCATTTTTACATGAGTCGTGCAAAGATACCAAACTTGAGATCATTCCAGAATGGGTTTATATCTTTAAGTCGTGCCTCGACACGTAGGAGGTATAGTCCCATCCTGGGCATTACACTTCGCCTAAGCACTACGGAAATATGACCGAGAGTGTAAACTGTGGAGGGGGGCGCCGCACACGGCTAAGAAATTGTCTAGGATGTGCTAGGGCGCCCCCACATATATATAGGTGGGATGGAGAGGGGAGGCTGCCACGGGGCGTCCCAAATAGGCCGAATCCTACTTGGGGTCCTTCTTGGCCGCGCCGCCCTGCCATGTTTGTTGGAGGGGTAAGGAAAGAGGGGGAGGGGGAAAGGAAGGGGGAATCCTATTCCCTTTCTTTCCTTTCCATCTTGCCCTTTCCTTCTCCACCTTGGTCGGCCCATATGGGGGTGCACCAGCCCCTTGTGGCTGGTGCGTTTCCCCTCTTGGCCCATAAGGCCCATATCTTTTGTCGGGGGTGTTTGGAACCCCTTCTGGTGACCCGATAAGTACCTGATACCCTCCGGAACACTTCTGGTGTCCGAATACCATCGTACTATATATCAATCTTTACCTCTTGACCATTTCGAGACTCCTCGTCATGTCTGTGATCTCATCCGAGACTCCGAATAACAATGATGTGATATGGGTATTGTCCATCACATCATTCTCACAATGATGTGGTCCTATTATCAAATAACAACTCATGTCCATGGTTAGGAAACCTTAACCATGTTTTATTAATGAGCTAGTCTAGTAGAGGCTTACTAAGGACACAATATTTGCTTATGCATTCACACATGTATTTAGGTTTCTGGTCAATATAATTCCAGCATGAAAAATAAACCTTTATCAGGAATAAGGAAATATAAAATAATAAAAACTTTATTATTGCCTCTAGGGCATATTTCCATCAGTCTCCCACTTGCACTAGAGTCAATAATCAAGATTACATTGTAATGAATCTAACACCCATGGAGTCTTGGTGCTGATCATGTTTTGCTCATGGAAGAGGCTTATTCAACGGTCTGCAACATTCAGATCCGTATATACTTTGAAAATTTATATGTCTCCATCCTTGACCAATTCATGAATGGAGTTGAAGCGTCTCTTGATGTGTTTTGTTCTTGTAACGCCCAAGATGCGACTATATCTCCTATGTGTCGAGGCACGACATAGAGGCATAATCGCATTTTGGTATGATCGCAAGATGGTTATCTTCACACATTCCCATGTACAAGAACAAAGTAAAATACATAGTCGGCTTACAATCGCCACTTCACACAATGCATAAATAAGTCATACATCCATCCAGAGTACAAGCATAGTCCGACTACAGACGAATCCGAACGAAAAAGAAGATAACTGCCCACTATGCCCGATCGGCCCTAGTAGGAACCAATACTGATCGTCGGGGTATGTCACATACATACGACCACACTCTTCATCGAACTCCCACTTGAGTTCTTGGCCATCACCTGTTTCGTACTCGGTTGTGCATGCACCTGTGTTTGTAGTAAACCCTGAGTCACAAGGACTCAACAATCCCATTCTGGGGTATCAAAACTATCAAAGCTTTTGGGAAAGGAGGAAGTGTATAAGTGGGCTGCTACAAGCACTAATCGTAGATGAGGTGGCTAGCTTACGTAACTTCGGAGCGAGAAGAGAAGTGAAAGCCATCGGTCGTGAACTAAATCATGATCACTAGATGATCCTATCTACCTACGAGTCATCCATAACCCAGCCGTGTTCTCTTCCCGAACTCCCTCGAAAAGAGACCATCACAACTACTCACACGATAGTGTATTATGTTTGAGTTGTTGTGTCTAGTTATCTACAATCGGATATTAACAAATTCCAATCTGCCACATAACCGTGGGCACGGCTTTCAAAAGATCATAACTCTGCAGGAGTGTCCCAACTTAGCCCATCACAAGCTCTCACGATCAGCGGAGTAACAACTCATGTTGGGAAGGCTCGAGTATTCTCGGAATCCTGTGCACAAGATATTTCGACAATAGAAAAACTAATCCTACAAGACCTCCTTACGGGCCGACACCCTGATTGGAGCCGCACGTATCTCGTCTCAGGCCACGATCGGATGAGCGACGCGTACGGGAGCCAAACGCCCAAGTTGCCAAGGGGTGGCCCCGCAAAGTGCTCTAGTTTGGACCAACACTCAAAACGAGCACTGGCCCAGGGGTTGATTAAATAATCCTCGGGTTTGCAACTCCCTCGACAAGTTTTTCTAGTTATTAGGCAAATGGTAAAACCAAGGTTGGGTCTTGCTGGAAAAACTTTACACTAAGCGAATTATCGAGGGGGGCCCATAAACCCCAACCGTGTTAGGAACACAAAATCAAGGAACATAACACCGGTTTATCGGTTCCTAAGGTGGCATGAGCGAAACAAAACACCGAGCAAAAGCCAAGCCTTCCACCCATTGCCAAGTATATAAGGTGCATTATTTTAAATAGATATATTGTGTTATTCCCAAAATAGCCAATCCTCATGGAGCAAACTTCAACTTCACCTGCAACTAACAATGCTATAAGAGGGGCTTGAGCAAAAGCGTAACTTAGCCTAACAACGGTTTGCTAGGAAGGTAGTTAGAGGTTTCATGGCAAGGTAGGGGCTGACATGCAAAAGGATAGGTATCGCGACAAAGCAATAGAGCGAGGCAACTAGCATAGAAATAATAGAGGTGATATCAAGGAATGGTCATCTTGCCTGTTGTGTCCTCGGTAGGATCATAAACTTGCTCCTCGAACATGGTCTCAACAGGAACCTCAAACTCCGAATCGTCACCGGGCTCTACCCAACACAAGAATACAAACACCGGAACAAAATCAATCACGATGCAATGCAGAAGCACATGATGCATATGAGCATGAACATGATATGATGCATCTCCATGGAACATGATGAGTGCAACATGTGACAAGGCAAAATGCAACAAACCACAGCTCATTTAAGTGGAACACAACATGCAAGAGAAAGAAAATTAGCATAGCAATACATGTGGTTATTTAGTTGAAGTAGTTTAGCATGACAAGGAGTGCCGCACAATACCAACTACAACATACAAACAATTTAGATGGGGCCGGAAGAAACAAACAACAATTCGGAATCCCCATGTGCATATAAAGTTTAGTTAACTTGAGCTACTGTTAACTAGTTATGAATTAAACCATTTTAACATGCCATTTAAGCAAATTAATGTAAACAACAACTTTAAGCATTTAAATGTTGTTATCATGATGTGGATGACATAAACAAGTTTTATGCAATTTTATGAAAAGTTTGACATGATATAAGATGTGGATCATTTGCCACCGTGGTGAAAAGAGAGGGTGCCACGGAGACAAATCTGAAAATGATGCGATGACAACATATCGGTTCCGGCAACTCGTTGAGAGACCGGTGCAAAGATCAAATGAGAGATAAGTGGAACGTGCAAAAGTGACATGGAATGATCCCGGATACCGGGTGTCCATGTGTCGATGACAAGGCAAATGAGGGGCAATGTGCACCGACAATTCAGACTCAAGGCAAACATAAGGTGCATCTCATACAACATGCATTCGTCCATGGTGATCGTCTCGGCGGTATACCTATGAAGCGTGCGTTTTGGGGTGGTTCGAGTTCGGAGCGGTGTAGTTTATCACGGGTCGTCGTCGAAGTAGTCGTTCACATGACGTAGTCGTACACGTCGACGGTAGAGGTACTCTTTCTGAAGTGGACCTTGAATCCTAGGGTCGCCGTGTAGTCGTTCACTCGACGGTCTTGTGACTTGCCGGTCTCGACGAACCATAGGGGTACTTCGTCTCGGGTTTTGGCCATCGTAGTGGAACTTGGCGCATCCTTGGTCCTCGGATTTCGTGGAACTTGGTGGTCTGAGGTCCTTGTACATGTAGTCTGACTTGGCGGGCTTGAACCCAACGACGCAAGGGAGATGCATGGGTCTCGGACCTGGTCCTGAGTAGGTCATCGCTGTTGTGTCCACGAACATCCAGGAGGCATCTGGGTGCACAGACGTGCAACAACAGCGAGCAGCGATAGTAGAGAGCAAGACACGACAAGGAGGAGGCCAAGAGGCGGCGTTCGACAGCTTGCTGGAGCGGAGCTCGGTGGTGGTGCGAGAGGCCGGGCGCGATCTCCGGCAGCTCGAGGCGCAGGTGGCCGGCGGCGATTCCCACGGCAGGGGAGGCCGGCGGACGATGGGGAAACGGGCGGAGTTCCTGGGGCCAAGCCACTGGTGATGGAGTTGCAGGACTTGCCGTAGGCGGAGCAGAGGGGAGGCAGTGAGTTGGAGGCGGCACTCGACGTCGAGTACGGCAGGAGAACGACGGAGCAGGGGTGGTCGACGCCGAGGCGACGCGGGGACATGCTAGGTTAATGGCAGGGGTTAGGTGGGCTTTGACCCAGTAGTTGCAGTCCAGGTGGGCTGCTGGGGGGGGCAAGATCTCTCTCTCTCCCTCTACTCTTCTAAAATAATAAAATCAAAACATAAAAAGGGAAAGAAAAGAAACAGAGGTTAGGGGTAGAATTTGGGCATGGGGATAATTTTCCCGGACTCGCAAAAATGCGCTGTATCCAAGAAAATAAAAGATGCAAGATTGAACGATTTAAATTCAAACTCATTTGAATTTCATTCAAATGGGTTTGAACTAGGACTTGGTTTTTGAAGTGTCAAGAAATGTTGAAAATTTTGGAGGAACCTCGGTAAAAGAGATACGAATTATAGACAAGGTTTTGAAGTCAAACTTGAAGTAGAAAAGACATTGGGGAATATTTGCAAGTGTGTTTTGGTGATTCCAAACTAATGGAATATTTTTATTACAGCTCCCTCAAATTATTGGGAGTATATGTTCTAAAGAGAAATCACCATTGTGAATATCCCTCGATTTAAATAGATCAAAAGATCTATGCAATTTGTTTAGTTGAGTTTTTGAAAATAAAATGACATGATGGCATGATGACATGATGCAAAGCAAAAGCAAATAAAACACACGGCGAAACCCGGAATAGCTGGAAGTCTTCTGGAGCGTCGGTCTTGGGGCGTCACAAATCTCCCACACTAACTGAGGATCTCAACCCGAGATCCTGGAGATGGCACCAGATAGAAGAGGTAAAACAAAGTTGCTTCTTCGACAAACGAGGGAAACCACGAACTTGAGAGGTTGAACAATCTTGAAAGAAAGAATACAACGGACAAGAACGAGATTGCAAACACTTCATTAGTAAAGGGGAATAAGGAACATTACAAGAACCTTGTAGGTTAAAAGACATGAACAAGAGCTCACGGATGACGAAAGAATTTCAAAACCACTCCTGTTAAAACAGGATGGAGAAGGAATAAGAATGAAATAATTCGGACAACACTCCGACTAAAAATGGAAGGAACTGAACATAAATTTGAGAAGATTGGATGATACTTGATGAAATCAGCAACACACTGCCTCCAAAACAATTAAAATAATGGCACAAGGGGTAAGAAAGATTTCAGATAGCACTACGGTTGAAAATAGAGGCAAAAGTAGATAAGATGAGAGAACTTGAATGGAGGACAAGACACTCCTGTTAAATGGACTAGAAAGGAAATGAACATGATCTTGACAAAATGAGATGACGGGACGAAGAGATCAACATCACAATACCTCCAGAACGAAAGAATAGAAGCTAGTTTGTTAGAAAGAAAGAAAGTAGAAGAGCATGATAACTTCTACAACAAATGAATTTGAAAATCATCCTTACAAGGCTGGATTGAATGGAGATGTTTAACAATAAACAACAAAAGAATACGATTATTGTGGGCTTATGGAAGACATCTCAAAATTATGAGGTGGCAACCAGTCACTAACAAAAACAATTGTTTGGATTGAGATCAACAAGGAGACGAAAAACTTATTTCACCGGGAGGATAAATGAAGAACTTGGGTCATTTATAAGCACCATAAGCAGCAACAATCCTTAGGGAAAACTTTTAGGTGAGATACAACCCAAGATTACTCCAACAAAATTAAGGGGTTGCAAGGATCTCCTCAAGAACGAGAAATGATGGGTTTAGATATTTCATTCCTGACAATTTGTGAATCTTGAAACATGTAGGGAAATTGTCAAGAATGACATAACACCACTTCAAAAGATAGGGTAGAAAGAATTGCACTTCGGAATGCAAGAAGAAGAATACTTGAGATCCTCCAACAAGAATCTTGAAAAACACTTCGAGGATGAATTAAATCATGATGAACCACTATGAAGATCTCCAGTAACAAAAGGATGAGAAGTGAAGGAAGAGAAGAATAAGATTGAAGCCTTGCAATAATGGATCTTTGCGATGAGAAAATAGAGAGAGGTTAGAACACCGGAAAAGAAAGATGAACAACTTGAATCCAAGAATTTATTCCTCCTGAACAAACTCTGAAGGAAGGGATTAATCACTTGGATGAAACAAGAATAATAATTATGTTATGTGTATCCTTCATCAATTTAAATTGATGACAAGCAATGGATTTGGCATACTACTTATTCTCATTGAAAAGGATTAAATAGAGATATAGCACAACTTGGGAAAGAATCTTGAATGGACCACCGGTATGATTTGGGTAAGAACGAGTGAAATGATATGATAACAAAGGAAAATGAATCTTGAACAAACCACTATAAGAATTGAAACCGAGTGAAGAAAAGAGAATGAATCACTTGGAAGAATTAGAAATGAACAAAGGCACCTGAGGAAACTTAGATACAAAAGAACGAAGGGATCACGAGCAGAGTAAAGGATAGTTGAATGATGCACCAGAATAATTTGATAACAAGAGTTGAACATAGAGAATGAAGAAATAATTTAGGAGAATTGTTGAATGAGCGGTGAATGATGAGAACAAATAAATATTATGAGATGATGGCCTCCGTGGAATCATGAAAATGGCTCTGAAATGCTTCGGATGGTTATGAAAAAAAATCCTCACGATGGAAAATAAATTGAGAGATGTCATGACGCTAAAATCATGAATCTTCAGGAGAATGGACCAAAATTTAGGAGAAATTCTTCTTGGGTCTTCAAATGTTGAGAATGGCGATGAGAAACACCTTGAAGAATTTGTGAGATACTCCGAAAGAATGAAAAGAGGAAAGGTTGAGCCCAAGATGAAAACAATTGGAAACATTATTGGAGAAGGCATCTGACTGATGAAATTCATTCTTACGTCAAACTTCAAAAGAATTTAAGAATAGCTTCGGAACAAATTAGAAGAGTCAGGTGAGATCTTGGGAAAGACCTGTGGGTTAGGGCCCACTCAAAAGAAACACCGTCGAAATGATTACTTGAAACAGAGATTGCACCGGTTGAATTAAATGACTTGAACGAGATAACAACCTCGAAATAGCTTGAACAGATTAAGAATGGCAAAGCGAATATTCTGAGATATCTTCAGCACTCCGCAGAGGAATTAGAGGAAGTTGAATATTAAGAGAGACTTTGGATAAGAAATTCCAACATGGGAAAACATGTGAAACAAGAGTAAAATATATGATTAACACCGAAGCTTGAATTTAGTCCACCGGAGAAGAAATGCAAACAAAGAATGATAAACTTGAAGCTTCCTGAGCATCTTCATGAGAAATCACCGGATAAAACATTAAAGAAAAAATTGATGAAGAGACTTCACAGGAATAAAACGATACTTGATTTGAGATTTCTGGCTCCGAGAAGAAGAAGGGTGGGAGGGTAGTAAAAACAAAGGCAACTTGAGATGAATGAAACATACACCGTTGAGAAAAAACCAAGAATTGGTCTTGCGCATATTGAAAGGATCGGTTAACTTGAAGAGAAGCACACCGGTTGACAAGAATTTACATGACAATCTCGACGATCAAGAAGGACTAGCACTCCCATAGAAATATGAGAACACCGAATAGGAAAGATATGGAATCAACACTTGACGTCGAAGCAACTCGAGTACCACACTCAAACAAAACAAAGGATTTGGCTTGCAGAATAAGATGGAACAAACATACGATAGAGGTTTCGTCCAAAATTTTCGTGATGAGCCCCCCCGGGCATGACGTTACAAAGGACATTGCATCCCCGAATCAGCATAGCCGAGGATTCATTAAGATGCAACCCCCAGTGTAAAATCGACCGTGACAAATGAACCACTAGACATTGCACCCCAACCTCATATCATGCATCTGTTGGAAGATTGCCTAAGAGCTACTTGAATTCCCACCTATTAATTCCCGAAGCTTTCTAGTTATTCAATATGGTGTTGGGGATACATGGGAAAAAAATATATGTCAACCAACTAACAATACCTACATCCAGCTGTATCCATCCGTCAACACATAACCAGGCACCTTCGGAAACCGTTTACCTCAGACCTTCGAAAAGCATCCGCTATACTAGTTGTGGCAATACTCCCGAACTACCCCCCTAGTATTGGGTGACGTCGGGGTTATCTCACCACCAGACATGCATAGAAGTGTTTTCGATGTTGGCCACCTCTGGTATTCTGGAACTGTAATGATACACAATGCGACGACAAGACCTCAAAGCTCAACTCCTTGGGACCAAGCCTAAACTGACGGGAGGCACCAAGACAAAATCCTCGTCACAAGATATCGGAACGATCCCAGCAATACCAGCGTGATCCTAAAAACAATTAGTGGAAAAGAGGGTAGGAAGTCAAAACTTCTACGTCAGGAGTCCTCACCAGAGCGACGAAGGGGATAAGGAGAAAAAGAATTCCTACTCTCCGAATTATATAATCCAAAGACTCAAAACATTTTTTTCTAGACTCAACATCGGCAACGGTTCGATCAAGAAGGGGCTCCTAGGTTGGGGAAGGCTCTGATTACCAACTTGTACCGCCCAAGATGCGACTATATCTCCTACGTGTCGAGGCACAACTTAGAGGCATAATCGCATTTTGGTATGATCGCAAGATGGTTATCTTCACACATTCCCATGTATAAGAACAAAGTAAAATACATAGTCGGCTTACAATCGCCACTTCACACAATGCATAAATAAGTCATACATCCATCCAGAGTACAAGCATAGTCCGACTATGGACGAATACAAATGAAAAAGAAGATAACCACCCACTATGCCCGATCGGCCCTAGTAGGAACCACTACTGATCGTCGGGGTATGACGTACATACGACCACACTCTTCATCGAACTGCCACTTAAGTTCCTGGCCATCACCCATTTCGTACTCGGTTGTGCCTGCACCTATGTTTGTAGTAAACCTCGAGTCACAAGGACTCAGCAATCCCATTCTCGGGTATCAAAACTATCAAAGCTTTTGGGAAATGAGGAAGTGTATAAGTGGGCTGCTGCAAGCACTAAGCGTAGATGAGGTGGCTAGCTTACGTAACTTCAGAGCGAGAAGAGAAGTGAAACCCATCGGTCGTGAACTAAATCATGATCACTAGATGATCTTGTCTACCTACGAGTCATCCATAACCCAGCCGTGTTCTCTTCCCGAACTCCCTCAAAAAGAGACCATCACGACTACTCACACGGTAGTGTATTATGTTTGAGTTGTTGTGTCAAGTTATATACAACCGGATATTAACAAATTCCAATCTACCACACAATCGTGGGAGCGGCTTTCGAGAGATCATAACCCTGCAGGGGTGTCCCAACTTAGCCAATCACAAGCTCTCACGATCAGTGGAGTAACAACTCCATGTTGGGACGGCCCGAGTATTCTCGGAATCCCGTGCACAAGATATTTCGACAATAGCAAAACTAATCCAGCAAGACCTCCCGACGTGCCGACACCCTAATAGGAGCCGCGCGTATCTCTTCTCAGGCCACGATCGGATGAGCGACGCGTACGGGAGCCAAATGCCCAAGTTGCCAAGGGGTGGCCCCGCAAAGTGCTCTAGTTTGGACCAACACTCAAAACGAGCACTGGCCCGGGGGTTGATTAAATAATTCTCGGGTTTGCAACTCCCTCGGCAAGTTTTTTTAGTTATTAGGCAAATGGTAAAACCAAGGTTGGGCCTTGCTGGAAAAACTTTACACAAAGCGAATTATCGAGGGGGGCCCATAAACCCCAACCGTGTTAGGAACGCAAAATCAAGGAACATGCATAACACCGGTTTATCGGTTCCTAAGGTGGCATGAGCGGAACAAAACACCGATTAAAAGGCCAAGCCTTCCACCCATTGCCAAGTATATAAGGTGCATTATTTTAAATAGAGATATTTTGTTATTCCCAAAATAGCCAATCCTCATGGAGCAAACTTCAACTTCACCTCCAACTAACAACACTATAAGAGGGGCTTGAGCAAAAGCGTAACTTAGCCAAACAACGGTTTGCTAGGAAGGTAGTTAGAGGTTTCATCGCAAGGTAGGGGTTGACATGCAAAATGATAGGTATCGCGACAAAGCAATAGAGCTAGGAAACTAGCATAGCAACAATAGAGGTGATATCAAGGAATGGTCATCTTGCATGTTGTGTCCTCGGTAGGATCGTAAACTTGCTCCTCGAACACGGACTCAACAGGAACCTGGAACTCCGAATCATCACGGGGTTCTACCCAACACAAGAATACAAACACCGGAACAAGTTATTTTAAATCGTGCAAGTTAGAGTTCAAAACAAGGGCAAAAGGGTTTGGAAAAGTAGATACGTTGGAGACGTATCAACTCCCCCAAGCTTAAACCTTTGCTTGTCCTCAAGCAATTCAGTTGATAAACTGAAATTGATAAAGAAAAACTTTGACAAACTCTGTTTGCTCTTGTTGTTGTAAATATGTAAGCCAACATTCAGGTTTTCAACAAGATCATGAACTAACCACATTCACAATAACTTTCAGGTCTCAAGACTACTCACATCAATGGCATAATCAGCTAGCGAGCAATGATAATAAACCCCGGATGACAACACTTTCTCAAAACAATCATGATATGATATAACAAGATGGTATCTGGCTAGCCCTTTCTGAGACCGCAAAACATAAATGCAGAGCACCTTTAAAGATCAAGGACTGACTAGACATTGTAATTCATGGTAAAAGAGATCCAGTCATGATCATACTCAATGCAAATTAATGGTAATACATGCAAATGACAGAGGTGCTCTCCTACTGGTGCTCTTTGATAAGAGGATGATGACTCTGCATAAAAGTAAATAGATATGCCCTTCGCAGAGGGAAGCATGATTTGTAGAGGTGGCAGAGCTCGATTTGTAAATAGAGATGAATAACATCTTGAGCGGTATACTTTCATTGTCAACATAACAACCAAGAATCTCGATATCTCCCATGCTACGCACATTATAGGCGGTTCCCAAACAGAATGGTAAAGTTTATACTCCCCCAACCACCAACAAGCACACTCCACGGCTAGCCTGAAACAACGGGTACCGTCCAAACCAGCAACAACCCTGGGGGAGTTTTGTTTAATTATTATGATTTTGAGCATGGGACTGGGCATCCCGGTTACCAGCCATTTTGTCAAGAATGATGAGCGGAGTCCACTCATCGTGAGAATAACCCACCTAGCATGGAAGATATAGACAACCCTAGTTGATACATGAGCTGTTCGAGCATACAAAGCAGAATTTCATTTGAAGGTTTAGCGTTTGGCACATACAAATTTACTTGGAACAGCAGGTAAATACCGCATATAGGAGCTTCACCTTGCGCAGGTTGGCGAATGTTTCTTCTAGGTCCTGGATGAGAGTCTTGGCCTCTCTGGACTTGACCATGATGTCATCGACGTAGGCCTCCGTGTTCCTCCCGAGCTGAGGGCCGAGGGTGATATGCACCAGGCGCTGGAAGGTGGTGCCCGCGTTTCTCAGCCCGAAAGGCATGCATGTGTAGCAGTAGACCCCGCAAGGGGTCAGGAACGCCGTCTTCTCCACATCCTCCACCGCCATCTTGATCTAGTGATAGCCCGAGAAGGCGTCGAGGAAGCAAAGCAGGTCACACTTAGCCGTTGAATCCATGATCTGGTCGATACGCGGGAGAGGGAACGTGTCCTGAGGGAAGAACTTGTTGAGGCTCGTGAAGTCGACGCACATGCGCTCCTTGCCTCCTTTCTTCGGGACAATGACGGGGTTGGCCAGCCACTCCGGGTGTCGTACCTTCCGTAAGACGCCTGCTTCCTATAGCTTCCGAACCTCCTAAACGATGAAGGCCTGCTTCTCCGGGGCCTGCCTGCGCGCTTTCTGCTTGATAGGGCGCGCGTTGGGACACATCGTAAGGTGGTTCTCGATGATGTGCCTAGGCACCCCGACCAAGTCAGCGGCCTTCCAAGCGAACACATCCTTGTTAGCCCTGAGGAAGCTAACCAACGCTGCCTCTTGCTCTGGGTCCATGCCCGTGCCGATGGTGAAGGTGGCTCCTGAGCCCTCCTCGTCAGCAGGCACCTGCTTCGTCTCGACCGGGTCCTGAGAGAAGAGCTGCTTCTGCTTGGCAGGCGCGGCTTCCGACGTCTCCGGAGCCCCCTCCGTTCCTGAATGGGCCGCGGCTGCAGCCCTGTAAGCGCGCCCGAGGACCTGAAGGGCGGCCTTGGGGTCCTCTTCGATAGTGATGACGCCGCTGCTCCCGGGCATCTTGACGGTATTGTAGCCCGGGTGAGTCGCCGCCATGAACTTTGCCAAGGCTGGGAAGCCAAGGACGGCGTTGTTGGGTAGGTGGATGGGCGCGATGTCGAAGTCGATGAGCTCGGTCTGGTAGTTAACGGGTGTGCCGAAGGTGACCGGGAGGCGGATCTGGCCGAGCGGGACGGCCGAGCCCGCGACCCCCGAGAAGGGCTTGGTGGGGAGGAGCTGCCTGTAGGACACGGGAAGATGACCAAAAGCCTCCGGAGAAAGGATGTTGAGCCCGCCGCCGCCGTCGATAAGGGTCCTCGTGACAGCCACCCGCAGATGGAGGGGTGCATACCGTAGGGAGGATGTTCGTGCCAGCTGCGACTAGGGTGCGGTCGCCAGGGCCGAAAGCGATGGCGTGCACCTGCGCGTCCCGCCCCACGGGACCTCCTGCGACTGAGTGGCGGCCCCGATCCATAGAAAGTGTGACTTGACGTGCCAGGCCGACGCCGGTTCTTGGGATCCTCCGATGATGCAGGCGACCCCGCGGTAGGGCAACTCCCCGCGAGCAGCGCCCAGCAGCTCGTCGACACGGACCACCGAAGCATCGAGCTCCTCTGAGGGTGGACGGTGTCGGAGCAGCTTCTGCGCCACTAAGAGTGCCGCCAGCTAGGCCACGGGGAGTGAAAATGGCGAAGCAGGCCGCTCCCTGGTGGCCCTGTCGGCGAAAACATCGTCGGGGAATGGGGCGGAGCGCCCATGGGTGGCGTGATCCGCCGACGCCGCTGGGACGACGGGGACATCACCAGCCTCCACGCGGATGCGGCAGGCCGTGGCCATCATGGCGGTGTGGAGCAGGAGAGGGGATGCGAGGTCGTCGGAGAGACAAGATTTCGACACGCCCCCTACCTGGCACGCCAAATGTCGGATTACGGGCTCCGCAAACCCAAGAAGTTCGAACACAGGGGCGTGAATGAAGATCTCTCCCACTCACGTCTACCTAGCGCCTCGCCCTCACCCGGTGGTGAGATTCAAGCAAGCAACAAGTAAAGCACACACAAGTTTACCCAGGTTCAGGCCACCTTGCGGTGTAAAACCCTAGGTCCTGCTTTGGTGGATTAGCCTCGGGAGGGCTTGAGTATGAATAGGTACAGTGGTTCCTGAGCTCAGGAGGGTCAGGAAGCAAGTGTTCTTCCTCCTTGGTGTGAAGGCGGGGTCAATCCAGATCCAATCCGAGACCCCCTTAGTGGAGATCCTATCTACTTATATAGGCGGCCAGGGTCCTCTTCCCCTGAAATGTTTAGGCGGGAAGGGATCCCACAACGACCATTTTGAGCGGGAACACAAGGACACCCATATCCTGACAAAAGCGATCTTCGCTTGCAAAGAGATCAGGCGATGATGCGGTGGTGGGCTCGGTGGTGACATCCTCCCTGTCGTCCTTGCAGTCTTCGGTCTTGTTGCACCAAAGGGGAAACCTTTGTCTCGCCCCTCGGGAACCTGCACCTGCGTTGTCTCCTTTGCACCAAAACGGCAACTACGCCACTGGCACGCGCTGGCACCCGCTGTCGCGGTGCGTCACTGCTCGCATCACTGCCTCCTCCTGAGGCAGGCTTGGCCTTGGGTTCTCCGTCCCTCCGGAACAGCCTAGCCGGGGCCGCTCCTGAGGGGGGCTTGGTGTCGTTGTAGATGTTCTCCGCCCCTCCGGAATAGCCTAGCCGGGGCCGCTCTTGAGGGGGTCTTGGTGTCGTGATAGATTCCACCGGCTCGCTCTGGCATGACACCCTCACAAACGGCACCTTGTAGATGCTCGATCCTTCAATCTCTAGTGGATGCTCCATCTGGGATAGATACTCCACAGTGAGCGCCACACATCCCACTGATGGTGGTGGATGCCAATGCTTAGATGGAGCAGGGTTGGTGTCGGTAATTTTTACTTGGCACCTATCACTCTGCATATATGCCGGTTTCATCCGTACATTTGTGCAGTTCCACCAAAATGCAGCTGAATAAACCTGTTTGCACAGATAATGAAAAGGCGTGATTAGATTATAGTGACACTAGTTGATGAAACATACACTAATAAACAAAAGAAAATATTACATCATACTGGAAATCGACCCAAGTCTCCTCGATACACCTTCTTCCAGTGATGAACATCAGTGTACATCGGTAGTACAAGGAGGGGCCTTGAGACATTCAAATCTCTATTTTTGTGCAGATCAACTAAAATTAAGCACCCCACTTTGCAGAAACGCTTATACATTAGCAATGGGACTAGTTGATGAAACATACATTAACAAAGAGAAGCACTTTCTTTATCTACATTGAAAATGAAATGATAGAGAGGACACTCGCTCTATTTTAAGTTTCTAACTGTATTATTACTTCATTTTATCAGTGACACTAGGGTCGAGCAGGTGGCAAACTAGGTGTACCATGTGTCGCAAGGATGAAGGTCGGGGGTGCTTAGACTGGGATACTGAAGCTGGCTATTTCAGTCCCTATCTTCCCCCTGATGTTTCTGTGCTAGCATTTGGGTTGTAATCCAAACTTGGTCGAGCTGGTGCTACGTCCCCTACCTGCCTAGCTTATGTGGTGAACTTGTCTCCTGCTAGTACTCAGTCCGTTCTAGTAGTAGTTGCATAACTAGCCGTTTACACTGAGATGTTGTCGGATAATGGTTCTCTATTGTTGGGTTTCTTTAATGAAATCAGAGGGAACCCCCTCTTTCGATATATAAAAAACAGTGGCACTAGCGGTGCCAAAACATTGCCTCAAATTAATAATGCCACTAGATTAAGGTGCAAAATAATAACACTACTGCTTTATCATGGCATTGCCAAAACAGTAGTACAAGAGCAGGATCAACATGCAGGATCATTGGCAAACGGTCAGACCAAAAAGGAACATACCTCGTGATGGGAACCATATCTACAGTCAATGCCATCGTAGAAGGGATGACACCAGTCACCAACATGGATGATTCAATTCATGGGACCTTTTGGTGCAGTTCACCTAAATGAAGCAATGTCCCATGAGCTAGCAGCTTCTTCTTCTTATTTTTTAAGAAAAGGGCTCCAGCCTCGGTTCCATTTCCATCAGAAAACGAAAATAAGCAACTTATCTTAATGGGAAATTTAGCAGGACATGAAAAAAAGTGCCATTGATTCATATTACTCGAGGCATTACATTGAAAACAACATTGGTTTAACGTGTCCTTACTTTTAACAGTGCGACTGCTACATTTTACCAGTGGCATTACATAAGAGCGGCTCGGGGCAACAAACATCAGAAGAGGATATCTGGGTTGGTCCCATTTCTGTTCGGTATATAGCCACCTTATACTGTGTGAGGCTAGCAAATCTAGAGCTGGACTTACTCTGTTGACTTGTCCCCCAGTCCCCACTTTCTTTCCTTTTTCAACCAATAGATCGGGCTTATATTGAGTTTGTACTACGTTCCCTTTATTTCCCTATTAGACCTGGAGACCAGTTGGATAGCCAGTCGCTGCTACTTTTCGCCCCCATTATTTCCTCTCTCGACCAAGTCCTAGATTCAGGTAACAAATCTTCCCCCACCCCCACCCCCTTTCTTCCTTGTTTGAACCAAGTACTACTAGATTCGAGTGCATGAACTAGTTTTACCTCTTAACAGTACAAAATTAGGTGGTTTTCAAACAGTCGATCGATCCTATCTACACGAGGGGGCTTGAGAAATAGTAAAAGATATAAATGTAGCGACGTCAGAAGCTCGAGAAGTAGAGCAAGGCCGGTTTCAAAGGAAGTTATACCTGAGGGTCGCCGGGATGTCGCTAGGTGGGCGGCGGGAGGCCGGATCTGCCCACACTACGGCAGCGAGGAAGAAGGGGTGGGAGGCCCTCCCTCGCCAGCGATGCTTGGGAGAGAACGGCAAGGCACACTGATCGGGACGCGCCGACAGTGGGTAAGAGCCATCGCCGAGGACGACCGCGTGAACGTTGCACCTTCTCACCTTCCCCGACGGAGAGGATCCGACTGGATCTGTGACCATCGGTGAGTAGAGAGAGTGTGGCCACCGCTATCATGTTTAGATCTGGAGAGGACGAGACAGTGCGAAGAGAGCAACACTAGCAAGCAAGCGCGGAGGCTACTGCCTATATAGTGGAGTACTAGTTTTCTTTTGTCTACCGGCCGGAGCCGGCATGACCTCGGCAATGACTGTCGAGAAGTCTTGATGCACGTGCCCCGGAGGCGCAGTTGTCGTCATTTTGATCTAAAGCACCGGATTATAACATATAACATGAAAAAAGCCACATGACAAGAAATCATAACCTCACTGCCCAAAGGAGACAAGATGAATCCCAACGGACAAACTCGACGAGGATCAAAGCTCAAATTAAAGATAAACTCGTAGAAAAGGGGTCCGTCGATAGATGTCCTAATTAACATAGCCGGCTTGACCTAGATGGCAGCCGAGTAGTCTTCGTGCATGTGCCCCCAATGACTATCCCAACTCAGTTGTCGCTGTTTAACCCTCGCAGTGATCCGAAGCACATGAAACCTAATTTTGCGAGATGACAAGAAACCTTTTTTTAGATTTCTCACCAGAACTACAGCCCTGTACAACACAGCCTGCACGATATGTAGACGATAGCGAATCCAGGCGTGTCTGCTGGAGTCTGGTCACATGGATGGATGAACTGATCTTCTGTGTCTTGCAGGGATCATCCAGGTACCAATGTATGTACTTCTATTAACTCACCCGACTTGCGGGGTCGGGGAGTGTGCCTATGATCGGTTCTCAATTGCGGCGCCACATGTGTGTGCAAACGCAATATGACGCGCGTTCCATTCGAGGAGCGGCGTGCCAGACCGACCGACCGTCTGGGGTGCAACGCGAACGCGACGGGCATGCTGTATACTCCGTACATGTGTACCGCCATTTTCTTGAGGCTTTGCTCCATGGCGCAATCCATGGATACAAAATTAGTATACTATACTATTTAAAAGTCAAGGGCGGGGCTTTTCTCGTGCGATAGGCGGGGCAGTTCCACCTAGTCGGTTCGACAGAGACGCGAGAAGATGAGGGAGTAGGCTGCTGCAAACGTAGGGCTGTGTGATTTGACAATGAGTTACTGCTGGACATGTGGGGCCCGGTGATTTGACTTGCCATTATCATTTTAACTGCCAAGCCGGATTCCTGACCACCTTCATACATGTGCCTCTCCCGATGCTCCACCATGTAGAGGCTGGCTCTTGCTTGAGAGCCCACTCCTCCACTTTTTCCTTGCCTCTTTCCCCCATATATGCAAACCCTAAACCCTAAACCCCACATATGAAAAAATGCCATGTAAAGCGGGCTTATAGCCCACTATTGTACTTGATCCTACAGGTGCTATGCCTGCCACATAGGCATAAAGTCTGATGTGCCAAGTTAATTAAGAAGAGAGAGACAAGCTTCGTGATCCCAGGAAGAAACGGTGATAAGCGCGTGTACCTAGATGAAGCGAACTTAGCAACAAAAAACTAAGCACCTACGCATTGGGGACTTGAGTTGCTAAGCCATTTAATGCCCATAGCACCTCATATAAGCACCATTTCATTGGAAGAGTCACTCCTTGGCAGATGCAATAAATACTATGAAGAAAGAGATAGAGAGAAGTAAACAAAAAATACTCTTGTAGCCAACCTTATAGCTAACCTTGTTGTATGAGTGACTAAGGCTACCCGTAATGGTAGTATCATACGTAGTATCATGCATGCCAACTAGGCAGAATTGATGAGATGGCATAGTATTTAATGAAGTAAGAGAGGGTTGAGTATCATATCATGATACCGTATCATATTAAATGATGTGCTACTATGTGTCATGCATGGCAATAAATGAACCATTCTATGATACCAAATATGATACTATGCACTATGGATGTAGTATCAAACACTAGTATCGTATGTATGACATGCCAATAGCAGATAGCCTAACGCACCGTGTTAAATCTCCAAGGGCGCGACCGCGCGAGCGAGGCGACGGTCGTGGTAGGCGCGACCATGATACGGGCTGTTGGCAGCCCTTGGATCTGAGATCGAACGGTCGCATGCTATGTTGCTGAAAATTTGCAGAATAACCCTCCAGGATAGGATATTCACCCATAGGTGTAGAATCACGCCATGCAACCGTTCGATCTCAGATCCAAGGGCTCTGGGAAGCCTGTATCATGGGAGAATGGAAAGCTTCGTATCACCTGTAATTTTCCCGACGCTTGACATGACATCAAAAGCCATTTAATTGGGCGTCGAGTAGACATGACATCTAATTGGGCCCACATAGTACTGTGCATAAATCCATTTATCCACCAGGCAAGCCACTACCCTGCCATTCGCAAGCGCCCCCCCACTCGACATTTTTACAATCGATAAACCGCTCCTAGTCGTCCCGTCCTTTCACATTATGGCAGTTCCACTAATCCTAACCCTCCTCCCAAATCCATGGCGTCCCAAATCTCCATGATCGGCGGTGAGTACAAGGTTAGAACCATCATCGGTGATGAGTTCGACCTCATCTACACCCGTTCTTCCGCAATGGTGAAAGAATGCCTTGCTCGCTTCAAACGCATGTTCGAAAACTCAAATGATGAGTGGGTCGCTGGGCTAGATGTTGAGTACACCACAGTCCTGGGAAGCGAGAAGAAACTAAAGGAGGCAGAGAAGAAGAAGCCCGCCATGATCCAGGTTTGCGTGCATGACTTATGCTTGGTCTACCACATATGCCATGCCGATGTTGAGTGCGAGGAATTTAAGAACTTCCTCAAGGGCGATCGAGTCAAATTAATTACTGTAGAATTTAGGAACGACAAGGAAATCCTGGGTTGGATAGGCCTCATTGTAGGCCAGCCCTTCGATCTCCAGAAGGAGAGCCTTGTGTCTTCCTCTCAGCCGTCAATGCTGACCCTGCCAGGAGCCATGGTTCATCCTATGTACGGTGAATTGAAGAAACCTCCGCACATGTTTCATCGTGCACGGCAGTGGACTGTACTAGATATAGACCACATCCACTACGCTGCAATGGATGGCTACCTTTGTTTCAATATCTACAAGGGTTGGATGAAGAGCAAGAGCCAAGTGTGCGGTTCAAGCAAAGAAGTATCGCCCAAGCGGAAGAGGGACAAGGACGAAGTCGAGGACGTGGACGAGGACTCCGAGTAAGGTGGCAGTGTCGTTGCTCATGGTGGTTCTAATGCAGTGTCTACCGGATTAGTTGCTTAGTTTAATTTCTGGTGTGCTTAGTTTTATTTGAGGGGTGTGTTGTGCTGAGCCCCCAGCACAACTATGTTATGTTTCTTCTCGTTATATTTCGTACATTTCATCTTTTAGTTGGTATAGTACTACCACTCGTTTCTTGACATTATATACATACAATATATATATGGCCAACATCATATAGCCATCAGTTTAGTTGTCAAAGAATTTCAGGGTGCTTAGTTTTGTCAAAGAATTCCAGGGTGCTTAGTTTTATTTGAGGGGTGTGTTGTGCTGGACACCATTAACTTATCATTGTGAGAATCGGCTTATTTTTGTCATGTAACATGGTCAACGGGGTTGACGTGAAAATAACAATGTCTAATGGCATTTATGAGAAAACATCTAACTTAACGATGGCATTTTTTAGATATCTAATTGCATTTTTGAGCAGGCATCTCACAGATCGATGGCATTTTTTGAGTAGTTGTAAATTCTAATGACAAAATCGAGTAGTGATACACAACTAGTGGCATAAATAATAAGAACACGAGAATTAAGTAGGGCTAATTTATTTATTTCTTTATACCTTAGTGTGCGAAACAATATACGATGCCTCCCGCCAGATTTTCTTTACACAGGCAACATAGAACTATATGAGTGACCTGTTGTAGGATCGAAAGTATGTCTAGAGGGGGGGGTGATTAGACTACTTGTAAATATAAAAATTCTGCCTTTTGACAAAGAACAGTTTTTGGCAGATTCACAATTATGATCAAGTCAAGCATCACCCTACACATGAAATTCTAGAGTATAGGCAGCGGAAAGTAAATTGCACATGTAGTAAAGAGAGGTGGAGAAGAGCAAACGCAATTTTGGAGACGCAATGATTTTTCCCGTGGTTCCGATAGGTGGTGCTATCGTACATCCACGTTGATGGAGACTTCAACCCACGGAGGGTAACGGCTGCGCGAGTCCACGGAGGGCTCCACCCACGAAGGGTCCACGAAGAAGCAACCTTGTCTATTCCATCATGGCCTACGCCCACGGAGGGCTAGCCTTACTCGGGGTAGATCTTCACGAAGTAGGCGATCTCCTTGCCCTTACAAACTTCTTGGTTCAACTCCACATCGATGACGGAGGCTCCCAAGCGACACCTAACCAATCTAGGAGGCACCACCCTCCAAAAGGTAATAGATGTTGTAGATGATGATGAACTCCTTGCTCTTGTGCTTCAAATGATAATCTCCCCAACACTCAACTCTCCTCACTGATTTGGCTGTGGTGGAAGAAAGGATTGAGTGGAAAGCAACTTGGGAAGGTTAGAGATCAAGCTTCATATGGTGGGAGTGGAGCAACTTGATCTCAACACAAGGGTAGGTAGTTCTCTTCTCAGAAATGTAAGGTAGGAGTGGTAGTTCTTTCTGATGGCTCTCTCCACGAATGAAGAGGGGGTGGAGGGGTATAAATAGCCTGCACACAAAATCCAAACGTTACACACATATTTGAGCAATCTCGGTGGGACCGAAGTGGACAACTCGGTGAGACCGAAAGTTCAAATAATGTGAACGTTGGGGTTTTCGGTGGGATCGAAAATACAATCTCGGATAGTCCGATTCGTGCAATGACAAGAGCATGCCAGTTTCGGTGGGACCGACTTCATCATCTCGGTGACACCAATTTGATGACATAAGGTTACAGAAGCTTGGCAACTCATGTTTCGGTGAAACCGATATCAGAATCGGAAAATCCGATTTTACTAGGGTTTGGCTTATGGCTGAGGTGGTTCATCTCGGTGTGACTGAGTTTGGATTATCGGTGGGACCGAGATTACTTTGAGTGTATATGGCAGTGAAAGTTGCTGATAGTTTAGGAGATACATCACTAAGCACTTGAGCAACCAGACCATCATCATAACCTCATCCCCTTTTAATAGTATTGGCTTTTCCTATGGACTCAATGTGATCTTGGATCACTAAACCAAAAATGGAGTCTTGAGCTTTTGCCAATGCTTGCCTTAGCATTTTGAGGGGTCCACTTCTTCAGTCCTTGCCATACCCATATCACTGAACTTCTCTGAAATGATTCTCAAGTAACTATTAGTTCAATGATATATATGTTGTTATTAATTGCCAAAACCACCCGGGGATTAGTTGCACTTTCAATCTCCCCCTTTTTGGTAATTGATGACAACATATAGATCAAAGCTTCGACAAGTGATATAATCAATGAATAATATCGTCGCTTTGAGAAGTATGTGATAAGCAAGAGCTCCCCCTAAATTTGTGCATTATTTAAGATTTGCGTTTGAATGCAAATGCACAATTGATTAGGATCATGGGTCACTCTTCCATGTCACATACATCTTGGTGGAGCGCACAAAATGATAATAATGAACAGCATGCACCCAATCACCAAGACATGAGTAAATAGTCATACAAGATAGGAATGGCATATGATAAGTATTAAGCACACATTAAAGCATAGTACGACCAAGCACTCATTAAGGTAGCATCAAACGGAGTATCAAGCACACTGAATGTCTCGAAAACCAAAAGTATCTCAAAGAAACTGCAAAAGAACGAGCAAAAGCGCAAAGACAACAGCACTCTCTCTCTCGTAGCCCTATGATCTATACAATTTCTCCCCCTTTGGCAACAAGTTACCAAAAAGTTCGAAAAAGCATAGAGCTAAACTTCACTGTGGGCTCTGCTGGCGGCTCCCGTCTGGGTTGATGTCGGAGTAGATATGACGGCATCGGCGAAGACTTTAGCTGATGTCTGTGCTGGAGGAGTGGACACTGGAGCTGAAGCTGGAGTAACTGCTGGAACTGTGGGAGGTGCTGAAGCTGTAGTCCTGGTGTCAGTCACTGGAATAGCAGCTGATCGGGATCCTTTGGGAACCGGAGCAGTCTGTCGATGAGAATCCTGGACTAAGTCATCCTGCATAAGCTCTGCCTTGTCCTGCTTTGCTTCCTCAATGTCTGCCTCAAGCTTGTTGACGGTCACTTGTATTTCAGTCAGCTTCACGTCCAGAGCGTGGATCTTCTCGTCAACAATCCTCTCTAAGCTCTCCTGAGACTGTTCAATGCTGGCCAGGCGTTGTTCAATCCTTTGGGTAGCTTCAAGAATTTGCTCTCCGAAACTCTTTGGTTTAGCTGCTGCTGCTGCTTCTTTGTCAGCTTTGGCTTTCTTAGCAGCTTCGATCTTGGCTTGACCTTCAACTGATGTCGGATCCTCCTCATCCATCACAACAACATTGTCTTCATGCTCTGGCTGCAGGGGTAAATGTTTTCTATCCAACAAGAATTTGCCCGTGCCAAACTTGGCATTGATAAGCATCTGAATCTGCGGGGCAAATCCACATGACCTTTTCTGGTTAGCTGCAGTCCTCTTAATGGTCTCTACCATTAAGTCCATCACCTTGAAAGGTGCTTTCTCATCAAGTATATGCAGCATGTTGATAGAATATCCTCTGATCATGCAATGATCTCCAGACTTGGGCATCAAGGTATGCCTCAAAATAGTATTAGTGGTAGGTAAGCCTGCCTGGAGATGGTAGACTGAGCCGAGCTTCCAAATTTCCAACTCCTCTGCTGGAATCTCTTTGTACATGTTCTTCATGGATTCATGATTCTTCTTTGGAATCCCATAGACATCAATATCGTCTTCTCGTTGCACTGGAGCATTCAGAATTTCTGCCCATTCTTCAACAGAAGAAGAATACCTTTGACCTTCAGTCATCCACGTGATCTTTCCATCAGGATAGAAGTGAGCAGTGGCATAGAATTGCATTATCATCTCATCGTTCCAACTGGTCAATTTCTGAACCACAAACTCTGCAACTCCACATGCAGTGAAACTTTCATGCACATGTGGAAAGAAATCTCTGTGCTCTTCGCTGTCAATGTACTCCGAGTCAACATATCTGGTGTCTGCGACTATTGGCTTCTTGTCCATCAGCACGGTCTCATAGAAGTCCTGCTGCTCTCTGGTGTGAAATCTGGGATCTACAGCAGTTCTTCTCCTCACGGCATATGGGTCAGCTTGTCTCCATAGCCTGAGACCTCTATCTTTCCTTGCCTTCATATCCTCAGCTTGAGGATGAGCATCATTGTGAAGTGGCAGTTTTGCACGAAGTTTCAGCAAAACCTGTCCTTCCTCGTCAGACTCAGCTGGTGGCACATCATCCTTGTTCTTCTCAGACGCTGGAATATTTCTGGTGGTTCTCTTGGGCTTGGCAGCAGGCTTTGCTGGAGCTGCCCTAGCTGGAGCAGATTTCTTGGGCTTTGATGTGGCTCCGGCCTTAATGGCATCACCCATGAGCTTCTGCTTCTGAGGTGGAGGCTGGGGTGCTTCCTCATCCTCATCCTCGACTGCTGCATCTGCATGAGAATCTGACACATGCACTACCCTTTTTCTCTTGGTGGTTTTCTTCACTTTGCTTGGAGCTGCCTCTCCCAAATTCAGCTTCTTAGCAACAGTTGACTGCTTGACTTTGCTGGTGCCCTTCTTAGATTGCTGACCTTGTTGCTCTTTGGCAACAACCTTCCTCTTAGGCTTTGAGGTCACCTCTTCCTCAACGACAAAATCTGAATCCTCATCATCGGAATTCTTCTCCTTTCTAGCTCTGGTGGCTGCAGGAGGCATGCCACTTGGTGTACTCCTCTCA
This sequence comes from Secale cereale, assembly GCA_902687465.1. Lineage (NCBI taxonomy): Eukaryota > Viridiplantae > Streptophyta > Magnoliopsida > Poales > Poaceae > Secale > Secale cereale. Next base: position 657,661,337 of record LR738711.1, read on the forward strand.
CCATCATCAAATGGGCTACTAGGATCAGGACTAGTGTCAGCCTCTGGAATGTCTGCAATGGGTGTCTCTGACCTGTTCTGACTGTCACTGGTATCTGACATGGCTGACAACCTGTGAATAGATAAGGTATAGGCAGGGAAGAAGAGTCATCACAAACTGCAGAAGTTTTTGCAAAAAAAAGTGAGTTCAAATTCTAGTTTTAAGTTTTCACAGAAGACATTTCGGTCAGTCCGAGTTTGAGTTTCGGTGAATCCGAAGTGTTAAACAGGAGCTTGGCACACCACTTTCGGTTTGACCGAAGTGGGTTTCGATCCTGCCGAAAACACTAGGGTTTCACAAAAACTACATTTTGGTCACACCGATTTGCACAACTCGGTTGGACCGAAGGGTGCAGTGCAATGGCCAGAGGCCAAATCGGTCACACCGAAATTATAAAATCGGTCTCACCGAGATGTGTTCAGTGGAAACCTAACCCTAAAAATTTTACTCGAATCTAGTTCAAACGAACCAATCTGGTGTACAGGAAGATTTCAATCGTGGCAAGATACTAGGCAATCCAAACGTGCATTGAATCGGAGATGGGAGCACGAGTGGGATCAAAACTCACCCTAACTTGGTGGAGTTTCTCTACGGCGGCAACGGCGCGGAGGAGATGGCCGTTGACGGCGACGGAGACCTGCGGCGAGGGCGCACAGGCGACGACGGCGACGATCCGGAGATCAAGGCGACGGCAGCAAGGGATGTGGGGGCGAAACGTTTGAAGGAGGAATCAATGCGCGCGGCCCTTGGTATATATACCCCTTTGCTGTCGGTGGGACCGAGTTGTAAAACTCGGTGGCACCGAGATGGATAACTGCTAGGCAGTTATGCACTTCGGTCACGCCGAAAATCACAACTCGGTTTCACCGAGATGAAAACCTAGATCAGTCTAAATGCTTTCGGTTTGACCGAGTTTGAGTGAATTGGTCTGACCGAAATCAATTAGAAGGTTTTGGAGATTAGCCCTAGACGGATCGGTGGCTCCGAGTGCTCCTCACCCGGAGGGTCCGGAAAAGACTTGTTCATAGTTTGTGATGTAAGCATGAATATAATTTGAGACAAGAAAGCATAGATAGCTAGGGGAGGTACTTAGGCATTCTTGTCCATCCATTTGGTCAGAAAAATCAAAACAACCAAAACAACAAATGGATGTCCTCGAATGGATAAAATCGTGCATCCAACATGCTCACACAATAAGATAGCAAATGAAATATGTGTCAAACATGCACAACCAAAACTCTAGCAATTAACACACAATTTGTCGATGACTAGGTCATCTTTATATGAGTATTTTGACTTAGGATCCAAATGAGAACATTTGATCATAGGTCATACTCATCGTTTAAGCACAAGTGGGGTTACCACTTTTACATAAAGCATTGATGTGTTCACATCATTTGAAGATGCTTTAGCTCAATTTTTTAGAGCAAAGCTCCCCCTAGATGTGAGAACCCCTTTTAAAGGGTCAAACTAACCTTGGGTTGTCGTAGAAGACTTCATGTAGATGTTGAAGATGTGGTTGCTCAATGTTGATGGAGATCATCAAGAGTTGGGAGCTATCCTTTGGATTAGGGCACTTTCAATACCTACATGGGTTAGTCCCACAAGGAACAAACAGGGATATCCATGGACATAGATTGAAGTTCACAATAGATGATGTCCATGAAAGCAATGATTACCTTGTCCCTTGACTTACCAACAAGAGGGTTTGTGACTCCATGAACTAGTGCATGATGTGGAAGTTGATTGCACAAGTTCTTTGCCAAAATGAATGTGAGTGCAGTATGTTGGCGGAGTCACCCTCAAGAACTTTCTAGTTCTTCTTCTTCGGGATCCACATCATCTTGATGGGAATCCTTGGGGTTGTAGTTGAGCTTGACGAAGTAGAACTTGACGTTTCCTTGGGAACCCACTTGACCATGGCTTGAGGTGCTTCAACGAATGCATCAATCTCCTCTTGAAGCTTGTCCTTGGCTTTTAGCTTGTGGTCTTGTGGTGGAAGGTCATCTTGAGCTTGTTCCACATTGGAAGAAGTAGGATCATACTTCTCCTTTTGAGAAACAAACTGTGGAGTAGGATATTGACCTTCTTCCCACTCAACACCTTCGGCGTTGAACTTTCGCTCAAAACCAATTCCTTGATTCTTCCGGTGCCTTCCTTGCTTGCGAACAATTTCCTCAAAGTTCTTGCTTCCGGCAAGGCTCTTGTAGACACCTTTCTCTATGATCCCTTTCAATAAACTATTCTCTTGCTCAAGTGTAACTTGGCTTGAAACATTGTTAGTGGAATCAAGAGAACTACTAGAGCAACAACATTGGATTTAGCATGGTTATTGTTACTGCTAGAGGAAGAATTTTTCTTATGCTTGTCATGCTTAGTCTTAATGGGTGGCAAGAAATTAGACAAGAGAAGTCGTTTGGCAAGATATGAAGAACTCTTCTTTCGAAGATCGTCATTGATTGCTTTTAGAAACTCATGTTCTTGCTCTAGAGTGAGCTTCTCGAAGCGTAGCTTCTCATGAGATCTTAGGAGCTCTCTATGATCTTCTTGAGTTGTTTCATGAGCTAACTTAAGAGTGTTTAGTTCTTTAGTTAGATGCTCAATCTCCTTCATAGCATTGTCATTCGACTCTTCTCGACTATAAAGACTACTAGCATGTTCATCGTTACTAGGCTCACTGGATTTATCATGCAAGAGCTCATCTTCACCAAGCAAGTCATCCTCATCACTATTGAAGTCAATGAATTCAGGGTGTGATACCTTGGGGCCTTTAGCCATGAAGCATCTTCCAATTCCCTCATTTGGTGAATCAAATAAGTCGTAGGAGTTGGAGTTGGAGGATACGAGAGCAAGACCGGCAACACCTTCATCTTGACTGTAGTCGGAGTCGGAGTGATAGCTTCCATCGGATTGATTGTCGGAGTCGGAGCCGGAGACCCATTCACCTACATGAGCTTGATGTCTTCTTCTTGTGTAGCTCCTTGATGACTTTTCTTTCCTCTCCGAATCCTTGCTTCTCCGAGAGGGTCTTCGTTCATAACGATCATCTCTACTCCTTCTCTCTTTCCGAGGTGACTCATCTCTTGAACTTCTTCTTCTTGGAGATTCTTCTCTTCTCTTGTGGGGAGCCGTACACTCATTTGAGTAGTGTCCGGGTCTTCCACAATTGTAGCAGTTTCGATCACGACTAGAAGATCTCTTTTCATCATATGATCTAGACTTTGAGCTTCTCTCTTTGCCTCTATACTTGTAGAATTTGTTGAAGTTCTTAACCATTAGGCTTATCTCTTCATTGGAAACTAATTTGTCACTTGAGGTTGTGGGAGCATCACTTGTAGCTTTGTAAGCACCACTCGACTTGTTGTGAAGCTCTTCCTTATCCTTAAGTGTCATCTCATGAGCAACAATTCTTCCAATGACTTCGGTTGGCTTGAGAGTCTTGTAGTTTGGCATCATTTGGATCAAAGTGCACACGGTGTCATACTTTCCATCCAAAGCTCTGAGAATCTTCTTGATGATGAATCGGTCGGTCATTTCTTCGCTTCCTAAGCCGGCAATCTCATTTGTGATGAGAGCAAGCCTAGAGTACATTTCAGCGACTCCTTCACCATCCTTCATCTTGAACTTGTCAAGTTGACCTTGAAGAATATCTAGCTTTGATTCCTTCACAGACTCGGTACCTTCGTGCATTTCAACCAAAGTATCCCAAATTTCTTTTGCATTTTCAAGACGGCTGATTTTGTTGAACTCCTCGGGACACAAGGCTTTGAAGAGAATGTCACAAGCTTGAGCATTGTTTTGCAACATCCGCAATTCTTCCGGTGTAGCTTCGCGATCCGGAACTTTTCCTTCCTCGAAGAATTCACCTTGCATACCAACACAAATAATGCCCCATGCGGCTGGGTTATGACCAAGAATATGCATTTTCATTTTATGCTTCCAACTTGCAAAATTTGTACCATCAAAGTAAGGACCTCTACGAAAATTACCCTCACTAGAAGCCATACTCTCCTAGGTTGTGAAACCAAGCTTATGGAGTCCAATGCAATGGAAACCAATACAATGGAGACCAAAGCTCTGATACCACTTGTAGGATCGAAAGTATGTCTAGAGGGGGGGTGATTAGACTACTTGTAAATATAAAAATTCTGCCTTTTGACAAAGAAATTTTTTTGGCAGATTCACAATTATGATCAAGTCAAGCATCACCCTACACATGCAATTCTAGAGTATAGGTAGCGGAAAGTAAATTGCACATGTAGTAAAGAGAGGTGGAGAAGAGCAAACGCAATTTTGGAGACGCAATGATTTTTCCCGTGGTTCCGATAGGTGGTGCTATCGTACATCCACGTTGATGGAGACTTCAACCCACGGAGGGTAACGGCTGCGCGAGTCCACGGAGGGCTCCACCCACGAAGGGTCCACGAAGAAGCAACCTTGTCTATTCCATCATGGCCTACGCCCACGGAGGGCTAGCCTTACTCGGGGTAGATCTTCACGAAGTAGGCGATCTCCTTGCCCTTACAAACTTCTTGGTTCAACTCCACATCGATGACGGAGGCTCCCAAGCGACACCTAACCAATCTAGGAGGCACCACCCTCCAAAAGGTAATAGATGTTGTAGATGATGATGAACTCCTTGCTCTTGTGCTTCAAATGATAATCTCCCCAACACTCAACTCTCCTCACTGATTTGGCTGTGGTGGAAGAAAGGATTGAGTGGAAAGCAACTTGGGAAGGTTAGAGATCAAGCTTCATATGGTGGGAGTGGAGCAACTTGATCTCAACACAAGGGTAGGTAGTTCTCTTCTCAGAAATGTAAGGTAGGAGTGGTAGTTCTTTCTGATGGCTCTCTCCACGAATGAAGAGGGGGTGGAGGGGTATAAATAGCCTCCACACAAAATCCAACCGTTACACACATATTTCAGCAATCTCGGTGGGACCGAAGTGGACAACTCGGTGAGACCGAAAGTTCAAATAATGTGAACGTTGGGGTTTTCGGTGGGACCGAAAATACAATCTCGGTTAGTCCGATTCGTGCAATGACAAGAGCATGCCAGTTTTGGTGGGACCGACTTCATCATCTCGGTGACACCGATTTGATGACAGAAGGTTACAGAAGCTTGGCAACTCATGTTTCGGTGAAACCGATATCAGAATCGGAAAATCCGATTTTACTAGGGTTTGGCTTATGGCTGAGGTGGTTCATCTCGGTGTGACTGAGTTTGGATTATCGATGGGACCGAGATTACTTATGAGTGTATATGGCAGTGAAAGTTGCTGATAATTTAGGAGATACATCACTAAGCACTTGAGCAACCAGACCATCATCATAACCTCATCCCCTTTTAATAGTATTGGCTTTTCCTATGGACTCAATGTGATCTTGGATCACTAAACCAAAAATGGAGTCTTGAGCTTTTGCCAATGCTTGCCTTAGCATTTTGAGGGGTCCACTTCTTCAGTCCTTGCCATACCCATATCACTGAACTTCTCTGAAATGATTCTCAAGTAACTATTAGTTCAATGATATATATGTTGTTATTAATTGCCAAAACCACCCGGGGATTAGTTGCACTTTCACCTGTTAAATTTTGGAATTATTCCGGGTTCGTTTGGCCTTTTTTATACATTAATTGAGTTTCTGGTCATTTAATGTGCATAATTCAAATTTGAACTACAAGCACATGCTCCCGTGCACGAAAGTTGACCGAAAAATCACATGTGTGTCCTCGGGTGAATTTCGAGGTCCCATGCAAGAAATGGGAATGAAAGTCAAACATCTGGGCATCGTGGTTCGGCTGAGAACATTGAGAAGCTTGGTTTTAAAATTCTTGTAAATCCAAAACACGCTTGAAAATCATGAAACTTGACATGGTGTCATGTCATGGTACTACCATGCTGTGGTAAAAAAATTGCAGAGTAGGAACAAGTTTTGGTATAAGTTTCTTGAAAACCGGAGCGTCTCTCAAGAAGGCTCGTGGTTCTGAGAGGGAACATGTCACCTTTGTGCGCATAATTCAAATTTTAAATACAAGCACATGCTCCAGTGCACCAAAGCTGGTTGAAAAATCGCATGTGTGTCCTCGGGTAAATTTCTAGGTCACATGACAGAAATGGGAATGAAATTCAAACATCTGGGCGCCATGGCTCGGCTGGAAATATTGAGAAACTTGGTTTTTTAATTCCTGTAATCCGAAACACGCATGAAAATCATGAAACTTGGCTTGGTGCCATGACATGGCACCAACATGCTGTGGTAATTTTGCTGTCCGATTTGGGAAGGCGCACACATTAACAATCAACAAAGTCATTTTGGAACAAGTGTTGTCACGTTACAATCGGAAACACAAATATTATTGAAACCGTGGGCGTTCTATTTACCATTTACGTGCCGCCACGCGTCCCCTTTTTTTATTAGCTCGGAGGCGACCTGCAGGGTAGCTATTTGAGTACGGGAGGCGTGCGATCAAACCCCTGCGCGTGCTTATCGGGAGGAGAGCCCTTTGACCTCCATATGTCGTCCACCTCTCTCCCAAGGTCTCCATTAATGGCGCCTGAGCCTTAGTTTAATCGCGTGGCAATGTCTCACTCGACTGCGATTTAAGAGAGAAAAAAGAAAATTTTGCACGCATCTTGATGTAAGATCCGATGGACCTATATAGCATCTACTGTGACTTATAGCAAGACTGATGAATATATATAAGGACGACGAGAGTGGATAATAATTGTCTTACATAATTAGGAAGATAATTAGAAAAGCCACATGCGGCTACGCCCGAAATACACAAGGGCAAAAGAAGAAGGAAGACACATACAACGATCTGGCTCGCTGATCTCTACTTTCTTTATGCGCTGCAGGTCGCGGAGACTAGTTCTCGCGGCGGGCGATGATCTCTTTCATTAGTTTCATGTCCTTAATACGCTGCTTGGTAGCATCCATGCATTCCTCCACCAGCCTGTTGCGCTCGATGCGGAGCATGGCATTCTCGTCCATAAGTTTCTTGATGATGACGCCCGTCCTCTGCAACACAACATCGGTCTCCTCCTCCTCCTTCGCCCTTCCGGCGATCTTCGCCCTCAGCAGGTCGCGCTGGTCCCGGAGCTTCGCATTGCCCTCCCCTAGTTGCCGGATGACGCCGGTAGCCTCGTCCTGCATCCTCGCCCAGCCAGAGATCTGATCCATCTGGCTATGGACTATCACATGCATACGCCTGTAAGAGTCCTCGCCTACCCACGAGAAATTTTCCCAGGCCGTCGCGGCGCGGCGCAACATCCCTGCTGCTTTGGCGGCACGGCAGGACATCTCTGCTGCTTCCGCGGCGTGGCCAGACCAGTCTGCTACATCGACGGCACGGCGGGACCTCTGTGCTGCTACTGCTGCGCGGCTAGACATGTCGGCTGCTTTCGCGGCGAGGCGGGACATCTCTCGTGCTTCCTCTTCCATGCTCACCTCTCCCTGGTGAAAATCTCTCGACCCAGAACTCACGCTGGTTATGGCTTGATTGACTTAATTGTTTTTTGTGGATGAGGAGTTGAGGAGGAATGTGTAGTCATCTTATAACCGAGTACTACTAATACGATCCTACGTGGGAAACCGTTTAGGTTGTGATCAGTGTGAACAGGTTTGCAATTAAACATAGCGTGGTAGTAGTAGTAATTTGGAATGTGACGAGACGCACTAAAAATTTATTAAAAGGCTAGAGGGAGGGGCAGTCTAGCTTGGTCCTTTTCACGAGAGGCGAGGTCCTTTGTGATTTGACGGCTCATTACTGCTGGAAGGCGGGGCCTTGTGATTTGACTGCTCATATAAATGTGCCAACGACCTGAGGAGGAGCAAATAACCGTGCTGTATACTCAAGTTTTCCACTAGAGTACGACGGAGGAGCATGAAACACGGCAGCTCAGTGCCATATCCTCTACTCTTTACTCTTATTATATATTACTAGCAAGAGGCATTGTTCTATTGGCGATAAAGAATGATCTAATTTGCTAGTCATCTCATTTTTAGCATTGTTCTATTCATGCCTCGCAGAGAAGGTGACACGTGCAGCGAAACACCCGAAGCAAAATAAGAAACACATGAGCAAAAGAAGGAGGATTATCACCCCCAAAAAAGAAGGAAGACACACACACACAAGTCTGGGGCGCTGCTCTCACTACATGAAGGGTTGCTGGCCGTGGAGTCGTAACTGCTTCTTCATCGCCTCCACGACCTCCATCTCCTAGCGCGTCTCCTACGCCATCTTCATCATTGTGTCCATGATGTGGGATTTCTCGACGCGAGGCTTCATCATCTGTTCCACGGCCGCATTACGTACCTTGACAGCAGCCGGGTGCTCGATGCGGAGCTTCGCCAACTCCTCCTTCTGTTCCATGATGAGGGCCTGCAACATCTTCATCAAGGAACTACTATTCTCATGCAGCTTCTTCCAGCCGGCGTTCTCCTCCTTCAGCAAGCCGAGCTCGTGGCAGAGCTTCGCCTTGTCCTCCTAAAGTTGCAGGATTTCGCCGGTCGCCTTCTTCTTCGAGACAATGCTCTTCTTCAACAGCATCACCAAGCCGGCGGTCAACTCCCCCTGCTCATTGAGCTCAGCGGGCATGTCGTCGAGGCTCTCCTTCAGCAGCTCCAACAAGCCGTGGATGAACTCCTTCTGCTTATTGAGGTGCTTATTGAGCTGATCGGGCATGCCGTCGAGGGATAAAGACTCCAGCGCCGCTAGCTCGGCATGTTCGCCTCCGCGTCTAGGGCGCTCTTGGGAGGCATCGCCTGCCCGTGAGAGATCTTTCGAGGTCTCTGCGTGGCGGCGAGCCCTCTTTTTTTTCGCAGCCATGGTTGCCGCTCCCTTGTTACAAGTAGTTCTCGACCTAGATCTCTGCATACCGGCTGTGGCAAGGACGGACGAAGAGGAGGACTTATGAGGAGGAAGGTAGAGTAATTTTCGGTTAGGTAGTTCCTCTTTTTATTACCTAAGTACTAGCACTAGTACTAAAACCTGCATGGAACACATTCAGGTTTGGTACATACTGGTAGGTGTGAGCAGGCTTGCACTTAATTGTAGCACTAGTACTTTAGAATGTGATGGGAACAAGGTAAAGATTAATTGATGGTTTTTGGTTTCGAGGCCCGAAACGGCTCCCGATGAGTTTAGTGGAACATAAATTTCAAGTAGACTGCACTGCTCAGATGCGTAAATATTATGTTACTGTCAAAAATTGGCACAAAATACAAAGGAGACCAATGGAAGTACTACTAGCAACCCATAATTTAACTACTCGCATGCGCGCAGTGGAGTAGTAGTATCTTTCTTTCGCCCTCACGTCCACTCAATTTGCATGCGCTGTATTAATTGACCATCAATGAAGTGAAGGACTTTACACGCTTCAAATTATCACATGGGGTGGATCTTGGTACAAAATTGCGTTCGCCCGTGTACCCGCGTGTGCGTGCGAGGGAATGAGTGCATGCATGGCATGCGTGCACTTCTTCGCTTCGTGCATGAACCGCCAGTGCAGCTCAGGAAGGACGAGTACATTCTTCTGGAACCAGCAGCACGTCACTGTGATCAATCCACACAAGTATGTCGCGACAACGCCTCCACATGTGCAACGTGGCTTCATGAACTATAAGAGAGACACTGTGTAGCGTGCCATTGTGTTTTGCACATACTCGAAGTACTAGTAAGGTACACGTGCATTGCACGCGTCAGATTTTGCAACCAAATTATGAATAAATACCACACAATAGCATGTAAGCTCTGATTCATATATGCCTGATGTAGACCTTCGTTTAATTCTTATAGTTCATATCATTCAAAATCAATTAGTTTTTATAAAAAACCTAGGGCCTCTTTGATTCATAGGATTTCCAAAACATGGGAATATGAAGAACATGGGATTAGAGTGGAATGTCGTCTTGAATCCTACAGGATGGTACGAGTGTTTGATTGTGCATAGAAAAAACGCAGAATTCTTTCAAAGAGGTTTGAGTGGATGGGATGTTTCCTATGTAATCTAGTGCAAATGAATCATATGGAAAAATTCCTATGGTTTACAATCCTACGAATCAAACAACCAAGATAGGAAAAATTCCTAAGGATTAGAATCCTCCAAAATTCCTTCGAGAATCCTTTGAATCAAAGAAGCCCTTAATCTGTTTTATGATTCATGGAATTGTGCGTTGTAAAGCATAAAGTAAAAACAAATAATGGCAGTTCAACTAGAAAAAAAGTTTGGGCAGTTATGATACAGAAGATTCTAGAACAAAGGAGAAGCACTGTTGTTTTGAGATTTGTGCTTTATGCTTAAGTTCAACCATGGAGTCTGCTAGATTGTACATGTTGCAAAATCCGGTGGGGGGGGGCTAGAAGATGGTACGAGGGGCCGAGTGGAGGGAGACTATGAAGGAATGCACAATTGTGAGATCGATATTTGGAGAGAGGGGGCGAGAACGTGCGCAGTTGCGTGCAGTGGCGGAGCCATGAAAAATGTCCCATGAGCTAGCGGGCCAAACATTGCTAATCCTTTACGAGGAGGGCCAATTCATCAACTTAAACCATTTTTACCAGCAATTGTCTAATGATCACATTCATATTAGCCTCGATATATAGTGATGTTAGGGGGGGCAGGGCCCTTGCTGCCCCCTGTCTTCACCATTGTGCGCGCGTCTGAGAGATGAAGCTGTGAGTGGATGAAAGAATGGGCAATCGCACCTTGGGTGCTGCCGATCGTATAGCTCTTGTTATATACAGGTTTACATGAGTTACAACAGGGGCGCGGGGTGCCGTGTGTACCGACGTGCATGAGATCGTGGGATCAGGCAGTCGTGCATGTACAGGAGAGGGGAGAGAGAGGAGTTGACTGTCTAACACCCCGCCGCAGTTTGAGCGTCCGGTGGCCGGATGCACAAGCTGGTTCTGAACTCCTCGAAGGCCGATGTTGGAAGCCCCTTGGTAAGGACGTCGGCGAACTGCTGCGTGGTTGGAACATGGAGGACCCGGAGCTCGCCAAGAGCGACCTTCTCGCGGACGAAGTGGATATCCAGCTCGATGTGCTTTGTCCGACGATGATGGATAGGATCGGCAGCCATGTAGACGGAGGAGATGTTGTCGCAGAAGACCACGCTGGCCTTGGACAGTGGCACGACGAGCTCGGCGAGGAGTTGACAGAGCCAGCAACATTCGGCGACTGCGTTGGCAACAACCCGGTACTCGGCCTCTGCACTGGAGCGGGATACCGTGGCTTGCCGCTTGGAGGACCAGGACGCTAGCGAGTCGCCCAGGAACATGGCATAGCCGGAAGTGGAGCGACGGGTGTCCCGGCAGCCGGCCCAGTCCGTGTCGGAGTACGCAGTCAGGTCGAGAGGGGCGCCACGACGAAGATGCAGGCCATGAGTGGTGGTGCCGCGAAGATAGCGCAGGATGCGCTTGGCGAGGGCCATGTGTGGGACCCGCGGGTCATGCATCGCCAGGCAACATTGCTGAACGGCGTAGGCGATGTCGGGGCACGTCATGGTCAAGTACTGGAGTGCTCCGACGAGGATGCGGTACTCGAAGGCATCAGCAATGGGGGAGCCATTGGTGACGGACAGCTTGGAGCGCATGTCGACGGGCGTGGACGCAGGTGTACACTCGCGCATGGTGGCGCGATCGAGCAGCTCCTCCACGTACTTGCGTTGAGAGAGGAAGAAGCCCTCCGCCGTGCGAGTGACCGCGATCCCCAAGAAGTAGTGGAGGGGGCCAAGGTCCTTCATCGAGAACTCAGCGGAGAGAAGTTATTGAAGATGTTGAAGCAGCGGCGACGACGAGGCGGCGAGGATGATGTCGTCTACGTACAATAGCAGATAGGCAGTGCCGCCGCTGTTGTTGAGGATGAAGAGCAACGGGTCAGCTCGCGACCTGACGAAGCCGATCGAGCTGGCATAGGCGGCGAACCGGGCAAACCATGCACGCGGTGCTTGCTTGAGGCCGTAGAGAGATTTATCGAGGAGACACACATGATTAGGATGCGCCTCATCGACAAACCCCGCAGGTTGCTGGCAGTACACTTGCTCGAAGAGGTGGTCGTGGAGGAAAGCGTTGTTGACGTTCATTTGGTGAACATGCCATTGGCGTGTGGCGGCGATGGTAAGGACGACCCGGATCATGGCCGCCTTGACGACGGGCGAGAAGGTCTCGTCGTAGTCGACGCTGGGGCGTTGAGAGAAGCCGCGGACAACCCACCTTGCCTTGTACTGCTCGAGGGAGCCGTCAACTTTCAACTTGTGGTGGAACACCCATTTGCCGGTGACGATGTTGGCACCGCGGGGGCGAGGGACGAGGCACCAGGTTTTGTTCTCCACGAGAGCCCTGTACTCCACCTGCATAGCAGTCAACCAACATGGATCCCGTAATGCAGCACGCATGGTTTTTGGTATGGGGGAGATGGCAGCGGAAACGGTTGTGTTTAGGTTCTGTTGGTATTTTGGATTTCGGAAGAACTTGCCAGCTTGAGCACGGGTGCGCATGCCATGTGTAGGGGCTAAGGGAGCAGGACGGCTAGATGGAGGTGATGGTGGTGGCGGTGTGTTCGCGCTCGAGGAGGCCTCAAGTGCAGGCGTGCTGGTAGCTGGTGAGCTTGGAGCTGCTGCCGTTGGAGCAGACTGGCTGGGGGTGAAGTAGCTGCTATGGCAGGGGTTTGGGCAGGCGTTTTAGCGGTCGAGGCGACATGCTGCAGTGGTGATGAGCAGGGCTGACGTGGGATGGGTGTTGTAGGGACAGTGTCAGTGTCATTGTCGACATTAGAGACTGGTGTGAGATGCGGTGTGGAGGTGGTGTGGAAGGGGAAAGTGGCCTCATCAAATATGACGTGGCGCGAGATAATCACACGGTTGGTGGCGCGGTTTAGGCAATGATAGCCCTTGTGATCGGATGAATAACCAAGAAAGACACATGGGGCGGAGCGCGGAGCTACCTTATGTGGTGTCGTGGCTGTGAGGTTAGGGTAACATAGGCATTCGAAAACACGAAGGGCGGAGTAGTCTCGAGGTGTGCCATACAGAAGGAAGAAAGGCGTAAGATCATGGCGCGGACGGCGCGGTCTTCGGTTGAGGAGGAACGTAGCTGTCTGGAGGGCTTCAGCCCAATATGCATACGGCATGTGCGCATGCAATAACAATGAGCGGGTGATGTCGTTGAGAGTACGGAGTGTGCGCTCAGCACGTCCGTTTTGGGGAGAGTTGTATGGGCAGGACAGACGTAAGACAGTACCGAGGGAGGGGAGAAGAGTGCGTGCAGCGGAGTTGTCGAACTCCCTGCCATTGTCTGTTTGGATGGTGAGCACATGCAGGTTAAAGTGAGTGTGCGTGAACTGAAGAAAGTTGCGAAGAGTGGGGAACACATCTGATTTGTGCCGAAGAGGAAAAGTACAAGCAAGTGACTGTAATCGTTAAGCACAAGCAGATAGTATTGACATCCAGAAACACTCAACTCGGGAGAGGTCCATACATCACAATGCATAAGTTGGAAAGGAAAATACGAGACATGTTCTGACAAAGCAAATGGGAGCCTAGTGCTCTTTCCTAATTGACAAGCATGGCAGATAGCAGAAGAACCATCCGTGTGATCGAGGGCAGCCTGACGAAGAGTGTGACGAAGAGATTCATCGCCTAAGTGACCAAGGCGCTGGTGCCAGATGTCTTTGGACACGGCGGTGAAGGCGTGGTGCGCGCGATGGGGAGACGTGGTGGTCGTGGGGTAGAGCTCATCGTCAATGGAGTTACAGCGGAGGATCACCTTCTTCGTTCTTCGTTCCTTTACAGAGAAGCCAAGGTTATCAACTTCCATGTTAAGAGGATTGTCACGAGCAAGCTTTTTAACAGAGATGAGATTACGAATGAGGTGAGGAGAAACTAAAACATCATTGAGAAGAATGGGATGGGTTGTGGTTGGGATGTGGTGCTGGCCAGTGTGCATGACTGCAAGAGAGGAACCATCGCCGAACACTATACAAGATGAAGTGTAGGGTGTAGAGGAGGAGAGAATACCAGACGACGATGCCATGTGGGAAGTAGCGCCCGTATCGAGGTACCAGTCGGCGGCGGGAGGCGCCGGCTGCTGCTGCTGCTCCATCGTCATGGTGTTGAGGGCGTGGACGAGCGCGTTCTGGTCCCAAGCTGGAGCCGAGGGAGTGTAGTTGCCGGTGGTCGCCACGCCGTACAGAGGGTGCGTGGGTACAGCGCCGGGATGCCAGACCACCGGGGAGCGCATTGGGAGGCACGCCCGTAACAATGGGGTGGTGCGTGGTCGTGCCGGCGAATGGAGCTGCTTCGCCGGGGCGAGGACCGAGGATGCTGGTGCCTGGTGCATGAGGACGCCACGACATGGGCCAGGCGTGAACCATGCAGGTCCAAGGCGCGGTGGATGGTGCAGCAGGACGCGCCTGGTGGCTGCCCCCACCGTAGTTGGAACTGTTCCCCCGCCGGAGCCGCCACTGCGCCGACCTCGAGAGCGACTGTCGCCATGTCCACCGCCACGGTTGGCGTTGCCTTGCCCACCACCACCGTGGCCACCGCCGCCACCAGTGTTGTTGTTGGGGAGACGGGCGGCATTGAGAGCGGTTTCGGTGGTGGTGTTTGCGGCGAGGCGGCTCTCCTCAAGGAGCAGGAACGCCCAAGCGGAGAAGCATCGGGAATGGAGTCTGCATCGTAAGGATCAGAATAGCGTAGCGAAACTGAGGATGAAGGCCACGGAACATGTTCAGAACCTGATCACAATCGTCGACGACGACTCCGAGCTCGACGAGGCGATCGACGCAGTCTTTGAGACGCGCAAAGTAGGAGAGGATGGACGACGAACCCTGGTCGATGCGGCAGAACTCGGTGGAGAGAAACACCACCTGATGCTCGGCATTCTCCAGGAAGAGCATGCAGATGGCCTCCCAGACGGCTGCGGCGGTAGCGCCGCGCTGATGAATGAGGCCGAAGACTTCCGGGGAGACGCGCTTGTAGAGCCAGGAGTCGATGTGAGCGTCGTCCTGGTTCCAGAGCGGATCGCCGGCCCGAGGCGGACCGGAGATGTGGTCGGTGACGCCGTGCTTCTGGAACGTGACCTCGAAAAGGGTGCGCCAGTGGGAAAAGTTCAGGGGATTGAGAGAGAACACAATGGGAACGTGGTGGTTGATGAAGACGGCAGCCAGGTGAGAGGGGTTGGGGGCCGCCATCGAAGAGGAGGCGCCATGGTCGGGGACGAAGAGAGCGCCCCGGTTGAACACAGTGGGCGTGATCGGAGTCAGGACAGGAGCATGGGTGCATGGTGGCGTCGTAGGGTAGCCACCGATGCCATGGCTGGAGAAGGGAGGAGGGGGTGGAGGAGGAGGTGGGGGAGGTGGTGGCTGCGGCATCGCCATGCGCACGGCAGAAGAGGGGACGAAGGAGGTTTACAGGCGAGGGAGGAACCCAATGTCTGATACCATGTGAGTGGATGAAAGAATGGGCAATCGCACCTTGGGTGTTGCCGATCGTATAGCTCTTGTTATATACAGGTTTACAGGAGTTACAACTGGGGCGCGGGGCGCCGTGTGTGCTGACGTGCATGAGATCGTGGGATCATGCAGTCGTGCATGTACAGGAGAGGGGAGAGAGAGGAGTTGACTGTCTAACAGAAGCGGAAGGCATGGATGATGATGGGGGGGCGTTGGATATATAATTAATGTGGGTGTATTAGCTATATATGTAATCCTATATAAAGAGGTATAGATTGATCGATGTGGATGTGGGAAAGAGGGTGAGACCTCACTAGATATATAGATTGGTCGGTTTATGTGGAAAACTATGAAAGACCTAGCTATATACACACACACATATAGAGGAAACATCGATCGTTGCGCATGCACGTGAGAGATAAAGAATGCCCGATATGATGGAGAGGGGGATGTGTGTGTGTGTGTGTGCCTTCATGGGAAACCGATCTGAAGAAAAAGATTGCATGTGTGCGATGGATAATGCCGACTGGTAGTGTGCGTGCATGCATGCACGAGAGAAAGTTAGTGGTACAATTATAAAGAGAAGACCAATGTGTGGGTGTAAAAGACTAGGTGAGGTCATAATCAATGTAAAGTTGAATTCAAATATTTGAATAAGAGATCATGATGTTTGAAACCCATGCATGCATGAATATAACGGAGATCTGCGCGGCGTGGTTTGGAAACGAGCATGTTGCAATGTATACACATTGAACAAGGTCAGATTGGTTTGAATCTGATATACCGATGGCAGACATCGTTTGGCCACATTGCATCTGTGCGTGGACACACTATTCTAATTGGAGATGATGGGTGGCTTTCGTGTACCTTACTAGTCTAAATGGTGTCTGTGTGTGTTGTGCGTGTTAAACACATTGTACGTAGTATATCATACTAGTTTGAATTGTCTTTTTTTGGGTACACGTTAAGCTTGTTCTCCCAAAATTTCAAGCCGCGCCTTGTTATGCCGAAATTTCAAGCTAGCGTCTCTGTCTATCGTGCTGCGAAACTCCCGCCTCTTCAACCCGCGCCTTGTTAGCCCGAAATATTTAAGATATATCTTTGTCTCGTTGTGCTCCGACAAATCCCTCCATCTCAACCCGCGCGTTGCTATTCCAAAATTTAAAAGCGCGCAAAAACTCCCACCTCCTGTGAAATCCCGACACGCGAAATGCCCGTGATACCCCTGAACGGAAAGAATCGCCTCAAATCGGTGGGGGTACTTTCATAACTTACCCCACATTTCGGACAAGCGCGTCCCTAAGCCATGGTTCCCCACTCCCATCCCATCCGCCCACCCATTCGTACACCGAGGCCGGCAAAACCCGCGAAGCCCCACACCCTCCTCCGTCCGCCACCCAGCCGGAGCCTCTTCCCCAACGACGTCGTCCACAGCAACACCTCGACGTCCCTCATCAATCGTACCAGATGAGGATCTGCCGTCGATCTGGTCGTCCTGCCGGTTCAGCCACCCCGTCCTCCACCTCCAAGGAGCTTCCCCGACGTTCCCCTCGTCTTTCACGCCACCTCCATTCCCACACCGCAGTCTTCACCTGCACCACCGGAAGAGCATCATCGTCACCATTTCGTCGGATGAAGTTGCGTCCTAATCGGCGCCACCAAAGAGGAGTACACTTCTACACCCAGGAGCATTTGCTCCTGGTATGAATAGTAAAATTTAAAAAATAGAAAAAATTGACAAAAAATTCTGAAATTTTATGTGACATACTTTCACACATGTTTGTTGTGCATGCAAAATTTCATCGTGAAATCACATTGATGGAAGGCGTGTAAAAAAAAATCAGAGCTCCAAAATGCTTTTATAAGTAACATTTTCGAAGCATCGATTTTGTTTTTTTACCACACCTTCCACCAATTTGATTTTGCGACGAAATTTTGCATGCACATCAAACATTTGTGAAAGTATTCCACAAAAAAATCAGAATTTTTTGAATTATTTTCGAATTTATTTGATCTAACTGTTCACACCAGGAGCATTTGCTCCTGGGTGTAGAAACTCCACTTCGGTTGTACATTAATCGCCGCATTTTCTTCTTGATTCGATCTCACGGTGTTGCCGGCGCTCGATCCCGAGCAGACACGGTGCGGCTCCATCCACGGCGGCGTCGCCGACCACTTCCTCCATGGCGTCGCTCCCTTTGCGGCGACGTCCACATCAGTAGGAGCTGCTGCTGCTTTAGCTCTCGCTTGCGCTGCTGCTCTGCTCTTGCTCTCGGTCCCCTTCCTGGTCTGCTCTTGTTCTTGCTCTTTCTCACGATGCTTGACACGTCTCCAACGTATCTACTTTTCTAAACCCTTTTGCCCTTATTTTGGACTGTAACTTGCATGATTTGAATGGAACTAAGCCGGACTGATGCTGTTTTTAGCAGAACTGCCATGGTGTTGTTTTTGTGCAGAATAAAAAGTTCTCAGAATCACCTGAAAATCAATGGAGAATTATTTCGGAAAATATAAAAATACCTGCAAGAAGATCCACACCAGGGAGCCTTGGTCCTGTCCACGAGGGCGGGGGGCGCGCCCCCTGCCTTGTGGGCCCCCTGGTGCCTTACCGACGTACCCCCAGATCCTATATCTTCACTTTTGGGGAGAAAAAAATCAAGGAGAAGAAATTATCATGTTTCACGAGACGGAGCCGCCGCCAAGCCCTAATCTCTCTCGGGAGGGCTGATCTGGAGTCCGTTTGGGGCTCCGGAGAGTGGAGATCGTCGCCATCGTCATCATCAACCTTCCTCCATCACCAATTCCATGATGCTCACCGCCGTGCGTGAGTAATTTCATCGTAGGCTTGTTGGATGGTGATGGGTTGGATGGGATCTATCATGTAATCGAGTTAGTTTTGTTAGGGTTTGATCCCTAGTATCCACTATGTTCTGAGATTGATGTTGCTATGACTTTGCTATGCTTAATGCTTGTCACTAGGGCCCGAGTGCCATGATTTCAGATCTGAACCTATTATGTTTTCATGAATATATGTGTGTTCTTGATCCTATCTTGCAAGTCTATAGTCACCTACTATGTGTTATGATCCGGCAACCCCGAAGTGACAATAATTGGGACCACTCCCGGTGATGACCATAGTTTGAGGAGTACATGTATTCACTATGTGTTAATGCTTTGGTCCGGTACTCTATTAAAAGGAGGCCTTAATATCCCTTAGTTTCTAATAGGACCCCGCTGCCACGGGAGGGTAGGACAAAAGATGTCATGCAAGTTCTTTTCCATAAGCACGTATGACTATATTCGGAATACATGCCTACATTGCGTTGATGAACTAGAGCTAGCTCCGTGTCACCCTAGGTTATAACTTCTACATTATGAATTGCACCCGACGTAATTTCCCATCACCGATCCAATGCCTACGAGCTTTACCTATATTGCTAGTTGCTTATATACTTTTCCGTTGCTACTATTACAAAAACTAGGAAAACACTATCGTTACTTTTATTGCTACTCCCGCCACTATCATATGACTTTGCTACTAAACTATCTTGTTGCAGATACTAAGATTCCAGGTGTTGTTGAATTGACAACTCAGCTACTAATACTTAAGAGTATTCTTTCGCTCCCCTTGTGTCGAATCAAAAAATTTGGGTTGAATACTTTACCCTTGAAAACTGTTGCGATCCCCTACACTTGTGGGTTATCAAGACTATTTTATGGCACCGTTGCCGGGGAGCATAGCTCTATTCTTTAAGTCACTTGGGATTTATATCTGTTGATCACTATGAAGAATTTGAAGGACTCAAAAACCAAGATCTTACCCTCAACTACGAGGGGAGGTAAGGAATTGCCATCTAGCTCTGCACTTGATTCTCCTTCTGTTATGAGTAAACTTGCGACACCTACTCCTGCTATTGAATCTAATATGTTGTATGTTCTTGATGATGCCACTTCTGCTATGTATGATGAAACTACTTCTATGCCTGATAATACTGTGCCACTAGGTGAATTTCTAGATGAACAAATTGCTAAGGTTAGGGAGAATGCAAATATTGAAACTGATGATATTTATGAAAGTGATGATGAGGCTACTCCCAATAGATATGAATTGCTTGTTGTTCCTGAGGGTTATGTTATGGATGAAGAAACTGCTAGAGACTTTCTTGCTTGCAATGATAGATATGATCTTAGGAAATTATTAGCTAAGCTGAAAGAAAAGTCCTTGAATGCTAGAATGAAACATGACCCTGCTTTTTCTACTTCACCTATCCGTGTTACTGATAAGGATTATGAATTCTCTGTTGATCCCGAGTTAATTACTTTGGTTGAATCTGATCCTTTCCATGGCTATGAGGCTGAAACTGTTGTGGCACATCTAACTAAGTTGAATGATATAGTCACCCTGTTTACCAACGATGAAAAGATTCGTTATTACTATATCCTTAAGCTATTTCCGTTCTCGTTAAAGGGTGATGCTAAGACTTGGTTTTATTCTCTTGATCCCGATTGTGTGCATAGTCCCCAGGATATGATGTATTACTTCTCTGCTAAATATTTTCCCGCTCATAAGAAACAAGCTGCCTTACGGGAAATATATAACTTTGTGTAAATTGAAGAAGAGAGTCTCCCACAAGCTTGGGGGAGGCTTCTCCAGTTACTTAATGCTTTGCATGATCATCCTATTGAGATGCATGATATACTTGATGTCTTTTATAATGGACTAACCGGTGCTTCCAGAGACCACCTGGATAGTTGTGCTGGTTGTGTTTTCAGGGAAAGGACAGTTGAACAAGCTAAATTATTATTGAATAATATGCTGGCCAATGAAAATAATTGGACACTTCCTGAACCAGCCCCTAAGCCAACTCCGAAGAAAAGAGGTGTTCTATTTCTCAGTCCTGAAGATATGCAAGAGGCAAAGAAATCTATGAAAGAAAAAGGTATTAAAGCTGAAGATGTTAAGAATTTACCTCCTATTGAAGAAATACATGGTCTTGATAACCAATACTTTATAGATTTGATGAATGTGATATTCCTCGTTATAAGTCTGCTAGCCAACACTTAGATGAGTTTGACAATTTCATTGTGAAACAATAAAACTTCAATGCTTATGTTGGTAGACAATTACAACACAATGCTTATATGATTGAATGCTTGAGTGATTATCTGTCTAGAGCTAAAGGTGAACTGAAACTTATTAGTAAACATGCTTCTACGGTCACCACTCAAGTAGAACAAGTACTTAAAGCTCAGAATGATTTGCTCAAAGAATTAAATAGTAAGAATAATGATAATGCCATTAGAGTTGTGACTAGAGGTGGTAGAATGACTCATGAACCTCTGTATCCTGAAGGCCACCCTAAGAGAATTGAGCAAGATTCTCAAAGAGCTAATTTAGATGCACCTAGTTCTTCTAAGAAGAAGAAAAAGAAAAATGATAGGACTTTGCATGCTTCTAGTGAACCTGTAGCTGACACACCTGAGAATCCCAACGATATAGCTGTTTCTGATGCTGAGACACAATCTAGTAATGAACATGAACCTAGTGATAATAATAATGATGATGTTCATGATGATGCTCAACCTAGCAATGATAATGATGTAGAGATTGAACCTACTGTTGATCTTGATAACCCACAATCAAAGAATCAATGTTTTGATAAGAGAGACTTTGTTGCTAGGAAGCACGGTAAGGAAAGAGAACCATGGGTTCAGAAACCCATGCCTTTTCCTTCGAAACCGTCCAGGAAAAAGGATGATGAGGATTTTGAGCGCTTTGCTGAAATGATTAGACCTATCTTTTTGCGTATGTGTTTGACTGATGTGCTTAAAACAAATCCTTATGCTAAGTATATGAAAGATATCATTACCAACAAAAGAAAGATACCTGAAGTAGAAATTTCCACCATGCTTGCTAATTACACTTTTGAGGGTGGAATGCCTAAGAAATTAGGAGATCCAGGAGTACCTACTATACCTTGCTCCATTAAGAGAAACTATGTTAAAACTGCTTTGTGTGATCTTGGAGCCGGTGTTAGTGTTATGCCTCTCTCTTTATATCGTAGACTTGACTTGAGTAAGTTGACACCTACTGAAATATCTTTGCAAATGGCTGATAAATCAATTGCTATGCCTGTCGGTATTTGTGAGGATGTGCCCGTTGTAGTTGCAAATGTCACTATTCTAACGGACTTTGTTATACTTGATATTCCCGAGGAAGATAGTATGTCTATTATTCTTGGAAGACCATTTTTGAATACTGCATGGGCTGTTATTGATTGCAACAAAGGCAATATCACTTTTCATGTCAATGGTAATGAGCATACGGTACACTTTCCGAGGAAACAACCTCAGGCCCACAGTATCAATTATATTGGAAAAACTTTGACTATTACTATTGTAGGTTTTGAGTTTCCTATTCCTACTATCAAGAAGGCATATGACATCCTTATTGTTGGGGACATACATATCCCCATTGAGGTAACCTAGTGTTATTCAAAAATTCTCCGGTTTCATTTTACTCGGAAAGAGTTTATTAACAAGACCTGATCAACCTTGTTAATGGATTCCTTTTGATTGGCATGGGATAGGTGAATCTAGATAGTACAACCTTTTGTACCCTCTTTTTACTTTCTGTTAATTAGGATAAATAAAGCAAAAATAGTATTTCCTGTGTGTTTCCAAACTTATCCATGCAATAAAAAATACCCCGAAAATAAAAGTTCTCCAAATGCCATGAAAATGAAATATGATTTTTTCTAGAATATTTGAGGAAATATGGCACTGAACATACAACGAGGGGAGCCCACACGTGGCCACGAGGGTCCAGGGCACGCCCCCTGCCTCGTGGGCCCCACGTGCCCCCCTCCACTTATTCCTGCATCCATGCTCTTCTTCTTCCTCCCAAAAAAATCCCCAACCAGCTCAAACCCGAGTTCTAGCTCATCTTGCTGCCATTTTCGATCTCCTTGCTCAAAGCACCATTCACCAAACTGTTTGGGGAAACTGTTCCTTGGTATGTGACTCCTTCATTGGTCTAACTAGTTTTTGTTCTAGTGCTTTATTCGTTGCAAATTTATGCTGATGTGGTGACCTTGTTCTTGAGCTTGCATGTCAAATTCTCTTGGTCCCAAGTAGTTCTAATGCATGATATAGTCTCTAGGCACTTATAGGAGTTGTTGCTATCAATCTTGTTGAGTTTGGTTAACTTTTATTTTGAAGTTACTGAAAATTTCAGAAATTTTCAGAAAAGGAACATGTTAAAAAGATTATTGAGGGGATCCTCTAGCAAGAGTTCAGAGGAGAAGAAGAAAGAAGAAAATAAGAAGCCCAAGTATAATCTTCCTCGTATGGCGGAAGTTCAACCGTGCGAATGGCCTTGTAATAATTTCATGATGTCCGCCGGTATTTAAGAAGACTTTTATCGGTTGGCAAATAATGCAAGCCTCACCGACTTCCTCAACGACCAGAAAGAACAGTATCTCTTACTCACCAATATTTTCACACAAAGCTTTCATTTTCATTCTAGGAAAACACCACCTACGGTGGAGTTTCGGTTATATGATGTGATTAAGGAGATATCACTCTTAGACTTTTGTGAAATATGCAAAGTACCCTTTGGAGGTAGACTTAATGAGCCACGTCATGAAGACGTAGAAGGGTACATTGACATGATAGCCGTAGGAGAAACGAGACAAGTTTCAGGGGCAAGAATCACTAGTATACACTTCCCTGTTCTGCGCTACTTTGCTTTATTTGCTAGTAGATGTTTAATTGGTCACGGGAACAGTGGGAATCTCAGTGCCCCTGATATTATCATTTTACGCCATGCTTTGTTTCAAGACACATCTTTTAGGTTGGGCGCCGTCGTTGCCAAACGATTGAGTCTGAACCGCTCAAAGGGGCCCGTCTTTGGAGGCATCTTCGCTTCTCGCCTTGCTGAATATTTTAATATACCTATTAGGCATCATGAGAAGGAAGAAAAATTGCTTGCCCCTGTTTATCTAGACTACAAGAGCATCGTAGCTCATGATTTTATTGTTAAAGACAAGAATATGCAGCTTAATTATAAATTAAGATTTGATGAAATATACTGTGAAATTGTTACCTTGCCTGCACCATCTTTGTTTGATCTGTCCAAAGGCAAGTATCTTATTACACCAGATGCCTTCTACAAGTACCAAGGCCAGGCACAAGCTTCAGAGCCTGAGCCGGAGCCACCACTTGATCCTTCTCGTCAATCTGGTTATGGGTGGGAGATGGATGAGCTCGCGAACCAGTGGCACCTAGAGGATGCATCTCAGTACACTGGAGGGAGTGGCTTTGATCCTTGGCCATAGACCAACTTAGGCCAAAAGCCTAAGCTTGGGGGAGTACGTGTTTCTCATCGACTTACATTCATGTTCACACTTATTCTAGTTGTCGGTGCTCACACTCTTTCACTGTACCATCCATGCTTAGTTTCAATTTCTTTTTCTTAGGCTTTTTCTTGTGTGCTAGAAAAACCCAGAAAATATATATCAGTTATAGCTTCTAGCTAGTTTACTTTCTTTGCTTGTAGTAGTAGTTAAAAATGAAAACTCAAAAAGATTTCCCCTTCTTCTTTTGCTTGTTGGGAGCATTCCCGTGTAAATAGTTTCTTTTCTTTTCCTTGGGGGTTAAGAGTATAAGACCATGATCAAAATTCTTAGTGGCTCTCATATGCCTTGTTGTTGATTTAACCTTGAGACATATTACCTTGTCTTCTCTCTTGTATTAAATGTCTGTAGATTCCAGCTTAGTCCACTGCACGTGCACTATTATTATTTTCCACACCGTTCGGTCGTGCGAGTGAAAGGCAATAAGGATGGTATATGATGAACTAATTGAGATGAGAAAAGCTGGTTTGAACTCGACCTCTCTTGTTTTTGTAAATATGATGGCTCGTCGTTCCTGATTCAGCTCGTTATGAATGAAACATGCTTGCAATGACAATTAGAGATCATAGCTGCTTATGACATGCTTAATTAGCTGAGAGTTTATAATCGTCTATCTTGCGTGCCAACATGATATTAAAATGGTTGTGATGTGGTATGATGGGTGGTATCCTCCTTTGAACGATTTAAGTGATCTGACTTGGCACATGTTCACGCATGTAGTTGAAACAAATCAACATAGCCTTCACGATATTTATGTTCATGGTGATTTATATCCTACTCATGCTTGCATTCATTGTTGATTAATTTTAATGCATGTTCATGACCGTTGTTGCTCTCTAGCTGGTCGCTTCCCACTCTCTTTCTAGCCTTCACCTGTACTAAGCGGGAATACTTCTTGTGCATCCACTTCCATAAACCCCAAAGTTGTTCCATATGAGTCCACCATACCTTCCTATATGCGGTATTTACCTGTCGTTCCAAGTAAATTTGTATGTGCCGAATTCTAAACCTTCAAATGAAATTATGTTTTATATGCTCGAACAGCTCATGTATCAACAAGGGTTGTCTATATCTTCCATGCTAGGTGGGTTATTCTCATGACCAGTGGACTCCGCTCATCATTCAGGAGAAAATGGCTGGTAATCGGGATGCCCAGTCCCATGCTCAAAATCATAATAATTAAACAAAACTCCCCCAGGGTTGTTGCTGGTTTGGACGGTACCCGTTGTTTCGAGCTAGCCGTGGAGTGTGCTTGTTGGTGGTTGGGGGAGTATAAACTTTACCATTCTGTTTGGGAACCGCCTATAATGTGCGTAACATGGGAGATATCGAGATTCTTGGTTGTTATGTTGACAATGAAAGTATACCACTCAAAATGTTATTCATCGCTATTTAAAAATCAAGCTCTGGCACCTCTACAAATCCCTGCTTCCCTCTGCAAAGGGCCTATCTATTTAGTTTTATGCAGAGTCATCATCCTCTTAGCAAAAAGCACCAGTAGGAGAGCACCTCTGTTGTCAGGGAAATTACTATCAAGTATAAACCGGCCAGGAGGGTCCGGTTTACATTATCAAGATTATATTGCCAGAAGCCCAGCCGAATGTATAGTAGGAGATTATAGCCCAAAGAGGCTTGGGGCCCATATGTTGAGGCCCATGGTTTGTAAACCGTCATACTATGTAACTTGGGATGTAAGCTACAAAGAGTAGAGACCGAGGCGGACGCGTTTATGAGCCGGCCTCGGGACTCTGTAAACCGGACCGGGCGTCGCCTCCTATATAAAGGGACGACCCGGCGACGGTTCAGAATAAGAAACAACAGCTCGAGACACAGGCAAAGAGGATTCGCTCCCTGGTCATCGAAGCCCAAGCAATATCACACCAAACTAGACGTAGGCTTTTACCTTCATCGAAGGGTCCGAACTAGTAGAAAATCGCTGTGTCCTTTGTCCGCTTTAACCCCTTTAAGCTAACCGAGCCATGACCTCATGACTAAGTCCTTTTGCTAGGACATCTTCCGTGCTAAATCCACGAGAGTTGGCGCCCACCGTGGGGCAATCGCACGATGGTTTCGAGTTCTTGAAGGGCAGCTTTGAAAGACTTAAGGGCTACGCAGTGGGCCGGATGACCAAGAGTCGTCGCGGCCGGATCTACATCGACGATGCAGGCTGGGGCCCCGAGGCCGATTCAATCGAATATGGGTACCAGGTCCCCTTTGGCGGCATCCACGTCTTCATCGGCAAAATCGGCGAACCGGGCCCTAAGCCGGACATCTTCCCCAACATCGTCGAGTCGGCTCAGCGTGCGAGACCAGCCCGGATTCAGCCCGCCGTGAAGCACGTCTTCGTCGGAGCAGTGCATGGAGTACAAGTCGAGGACGGATCGGACTCCGGCGGGGAGACCGTTATTTATTCTGACGACGAATCTTCGTCCGTAGAGACTGAATCTTTGTATCTGTTGCAGGACGGCCGATCTGAGGGTTGTTCCGATGGCGATAGTATTCCGGGCCCCCTCGATCCGCCAAACAGGGTTGCTGTCTTCATGGCCGGATCACAACCCATGCAGCAGCCCTCAATGACAGGGGCGTTAACCTCAGAGGCAATGGGAGCTAGAGCTGGAGACCTTCCCCCGTCGCCTTCTGACGCTCTATCCACCTTAGTCGACACTTTGATGGCGCTTGCAACAGCAGAAGTAGCCCCGGCCGACAAGGAGCAGCATGATGCGGAGATCGCTCATGTGATGAGCTGGATTGAGCAGGCCAAGTTGGATCTGGATGCGAAGAAAGCTAGGATGGCTACAAGGTAGGCAGAGCTGGATTCTCAAGCTTTTCGGCTCAGGTTAGATCATAACGCCTCACAGGAGGTGATGTGGATAAGATAACGATCTCGTTTGCCGCCGGTTTATGAGGCAAGGAATCTCTTTAGCATGCCAGGCGCAGGGACCAGTAACCATCCAGAGATAAACCAGGGAGGAGCACCAGGAACAGGCGCGTCAGCTCACCCACCGGCCGCAGAGCCAAATCGCCAAGTTGTGCCGACCCAGCATGTACCCACCCCAATTGGTCATTATTCTAATCCGTTGGATAACATCGTTGCCGCCGCTTCACATCTGGCCGCCCTTCCCATTGAGGGGACGTCCCCCATAGCAGTGGAGGCACGACGGGCCAAGGAATTGCTGGACACGGCGCTAACCCAACAGCAAGCTTATTCCTATAGCCGAGAGAGGATTCATTCAACCCCTCGCCCGAGCCAGAGTTATACGAGACACCTGGATGAACCGGCCATATCTAGCAGCGCACGGAGACGGCATCGGCAGAGGCAGGATAATCCGGCAGGAGCAGGAGCACATGCACCAGAGGTGGCGGATCAGGCCAGGCATACTGCCCAAAACGACACCCGTCAGGCGACGCCGGTTCATCCCACCGCCACAGTTGAACCGGGGGTCATGTCCAGTTCTCTGGGCGTACAATGTCTCATCCCCGCTTTAGAGAACGTGAAGCTACCCAAAGATTTCAAAGATCCACGCAAGGTACCCAACTACACGGCGGATCTGGCTCCGGAGGCGTGGGTTGAGAGTTATGAGATGGCTATGGAGATGCTTGACGTGGATGAAGCAGCATGTGCTAAATACTTCACAATGATGCTTGAGGGCACGGCTCGGACATGGTTAAAGGGTTTGCCACCTAACTCCATCGGATCGTGGGGTGAGTTGCGGCGCCGGTTTATCAATAATTTCAAAGATACGTGCAAGCAGCCGATGTCTGTTGTCAATTTAGCAGCATGTGTTCAAGGAGAGCAAGAGTCCACAAGCAGTTGGGTACGTCGAGTGTATGAAATTTTGCACTCCTCCAATAGCATCAACCCAAGTACAGCAATAGTAACCTTAGAAGGCAATTGTCGGTTTGAACCTATGAGGCAGAAGTTGGGACTGCTCAAACATGATTGCAACGACATGGGAACACTCATGGGTGCTTTGGTAAAATATGGAGACTCTAATAACACCAAGTATCCAGATACGGATGGAGACAAGTCTGAGAAGACGAGCAAGAATGGTAAACCGCCGCAGGCCAATCTGGCGGGCCAAGGGTACAGTGGCAAGCGTAAAGCGGAGGGCAGCTCAGACTTTGTGGCCAACACCAACGCTCAGGACAATGGGCAGCGCCACAAGGGTAAACCGCCCCCACGCAACGGGAGGCCACCCATTAATCTAGAGCGCCAGTTGAACATGCCTTGTCCAAGGCATGGTACAGTGGAAACCCCGGCTACGCATATCTGGAAAGACTGTTTCATTATGCAAGAATTTATGAAACAGACTAAGTATGATCACGAGCCCCCCGGCGGATCAGGTCCCGGTTTCCAAGGTCCGGGTTATTAGGGTGGTGGATCCGGTTCAGGGTACCACAGCGTAACAGTAACCACAGTGGCAACAATCAGCATCAACATAACCAGCAGCATGGTCAGGGTGGATACAACAACCAAGGGAATCAACAGCGTCAGCAGCAGCAGCAATCCGGATATCAGAATAATCCGAAGGAGCTAAGTAGTGGGCAGTATCACGTCTTCACCACAAGTTTATGCAAACGGGATCAAAAGGTTCTGAAGAGGGCAGTACACTCTGTTGAACCGGCAATACCACGTTTTTTGCGTTGGTCTGAGCAATCCATTGTATGGAGCAGAGAAGATCAGCCACCCCGGGTTGATAATCCGGGTCAGTTGGCTCTGGTGGTGGCACCACAGGTGGGTGGTTATAAGTTCACCAAAGTGCTTATGGATGGAGGCAGCAGCATCAACATCCTCTATTATGAGACTTTTCGACGTATGGGGTTGACATATAAGAAGCTCCGACAGTCCAACACAGTGTTCCATGGGGTGGTACTTGGTAAGTCGGCTTATCCAGTTGGAAAAATCGATCTGGAAGTTACCTTCGGAGATGAGCATGACTCTAGATCAAAGACTGTGACTTTTGAGGTTGTAAAGATCAGGAGTCCATACCATGCTCTGTTTGGGAGGTCAGTTTATGCCAAGTTCATGGCTAGACCCAGTTATGTTTATCTATAGCTCAAGATGCCAGGCCACAAAGGAACTATCACGGTTCACGGGAGCCGCAAAATTGCATTGGAGTGCGAGGAAGGAGATGCGGCTTATGCCGAGGCGGTTTGTGCTACGGAAGAGCTAAAGTTCTATAAGGACAATGTTGATCCGGCGGATATGTCCCCGCTGAAGAAGCCGACCACCGAGCATGATCCGGCGTTGAAATTCAAATCGGCTGAGGAGACTAAACATGTGGACTTTGTTCCGGGCGATTCATCCAAGCAGTTCACTATCAGCGCTAACCTAGACACCAAATAGGAAAGCGCGCTCATCGAGTTCATCCGTGAGAACCGGGATATGTTTGCATGGAAGCCTTCTGACATGCCAGGTATACCGAGGGAACTCGTTGAGCACGGTCTTAATATTGATCCTAAGTTTAAACCGGTCAAGCAGTATCTACGCCGCTTCAATGAGGAGAGGCGCAAGGCTATAGGAGAAGAAGTGGCTAGGCTCTTGGCCGCAGGCTTCATAGTTGAGGTGTTTCATCCAGAGTGGTTAGCTAATCCGGTGATGGTACTTAAGAAAAATGGAACATGGAGAATGTGTGTTGCTTACACAGATCTGAACAAAGCTTGCCCAACCGATCCTTTTGCTCTCCCCCGTATTGATCAGATTATTGATGCTACGGCAGGATGTGAGCGGCTAAGTTTTTTGGATGCATACTCAGGTTATCATCAGATCAAGATGGCAGTTAAGGACCACGAGAAGACAGCTTTCATAACTCCCTTTGGAGCCTTCTGTTATGTATCTATGCCGTTTGGGCTCAAGAGTGCCCAGGAAACCTACCAGCGTTGTGTGCAGAACTGCTTACAAGGGCAGATTGGGAGGAATGTCCATGCATACGTTGATGACATTGTGGTGAAATCCAGGAAGGAGGAGACACTGATAGAGGATCTGAAAGAAACCTTTGACAACCTCCGAGTTTATAAAATGATGCTCAATCCGGAGAAGTGCGTCTTTGGTGTTCCGGCAGGCAAGCTCCTGGGATTCTTAGTGTCAAACAGAGGGATTGAAGCTAATCCGGAGAACATCAAGGCGATCACGTCCTTGGCTAAGCCGGCGTGCATCAATGATGTCCAACGCGTGGCGGGCCGTATTGCAGCACTGAGCCGGTTTATCAGCCGTTTGGGGGGAGAAGGCAATCCCGCTCTATCAGATGATGAAAAAGATGGACCGGTTTGTCTGGAGTGATGCCGCGGATGTTGCGTTCGAAGATTTGAAGAAGCAATAGGCAGAACCACCAGTCCTTGATGCCCCAGTTGACAATGAGCCGCCGCTATTATACGTGGCCGCCAATGCCCGTGCAGTAAGCGTGGCCATTGTGGTAGAGCGCAAGGAGGTAGGCAAGGAATATCCAGTTCAACAGCCGGTTTACTACATCAGTGAGGTGCTCATTGAGTCAAAACAGAGATATCCACATTGGCAGAAGCTGGTGTATGGGGTGTTCATGGCAAACCGGAAGCTAAAGCACTATTTTCAGGGCCACCCAATCATCGTTGTCAGTTCAGCTCCGTTAGGGGATATAATCCAGAACAGAGAAGCCACTGGTAGGGTTGTAAAGTGGGCTACTGAGCTTAGCCCGCATAGATTAAAGTATGTGCCCCGTACATCTATAAAATCCCAAGCATTGGTGGATTTCATCAATGACTGGACGGAGTTACAAGCACCTAAGGAGAAGCCGGATCATACGTACTGGACTATTCACTTTGACGGTTCAAGGCAGTTGGAGGGCTCGGGGGCTGGAGTCGTGTTAACTTCCCCACGAGGTGATAAGTTTTGCTATGTTCTCCGCTTAATGTTCCCTTGTACTAATAATGCTGTTGAGTATGAAGCTCTCCTCTATGGTTTGCAGATGGCCAAGGAGATGAACTTGAGCCGGGTTAAGTGTTTTGGTGATTCAGATCTGGTAGCACAGCAAGTATCTGGCAAGTGGGACTCCAAGGATCCTCTCATGGCAGCATATCGACGAGAGGTAGATGCAGTCGCTGGATTTTTCAAAGGATATCAGGTGGATCACATAGACCGGCGAAAGAAAGAAGCAGCCGATGCGTTAAGCCGGCTGGGTTCCCAGCGTAAACCAGTTCCACCCAATATTTTCTTGGATGAATTGCATAATCTGTCGGTGCAGATACCTTCAAAGGAGGATTTGGCTATTCCTGATCCGGAAGCACAATTGGTTGCAGCAATTCATGTCATTCCGGACTCGACACTCCCTTACTTGGCATACCTGAACCGAGGTGAGTTAACAGAGGACGAAGTCGAGGCCCGGCAGATAACCCGGCGGTCCAAGTCTATGACTATAGTCAATGGAGAACTTCATCACCGCAGCATTTCTGGAGCGTTTCAGCGGTGTGTATCATCTGAAGAAGGCTGTGATATTCTTCGAGAGATTCATGAAGGAGATTGTGGTCATCACTACGGTTCAAAATCTTTGGTGGCTAAAGCTTTTCGTCATGGGTTCTACTGGTTGACGCCTCATGCCGACGCAGAGGACTTGGTTAGAAAATGCGATGCTTGCCAGAAATTCTCGCGACGTGCTCATGTACCGGCGCAGGAGCTATGGGTGATCCCAATTACTTGGCCATTTGCGACTTGGGGGCTTGATATGGTTGGACCCAATACCAGAAAACCCACCTATTGGTAGCAGTGGATAAATTTACAAAATGGATTGAAGCAGAGCCGGTCAGTAAGTGTGATGCAGCAACAGCGGTTCAATTCATCAAAAAGGTGATTTTCCGGTTTGGCTTTCCACACAGTATTATAACTAATAATGGCACCAACCTATCCAAGGGGGCTATGGAGGAGTTCTGTCAAAGAGAGCATATTCACCTTGATGTATCATCAGTAGCTCACCCTCAGTCCAATGGCCAAGCTGAAAGAGCCAACCAAGAGATCTTGAGAGGCATCAAGCCCCGGCTTATGGTTCCTTTGCAAAGAACACCGGGTTGTTGGATGGAGGAATTGCCTTCTGTCTTATGGAGCATCAACACTACGCCTAACAGATCCACTGGGTACACACCTTTCTTCATGGTATATGGAGAAGAAGCGGTCCTCCCTAGTGATATCCGGCACGACTCGCCGCGGGTGGCGGCTTATGTTGAAGCGGATAATGAACAAGCAAGACAAGACGGTTTGGACCGGCTGGACGAGGAACGGGACATGGCAGCAGCATGATCAGCGATTTATCAACAAGACCTGCGCCGGTACCATAGCCGCCGGGTCAGGACCAGGACGTTCCAGGAAGGAGATCTGGTGCTCCGGCTCATCCAGGACCAGACAGATATGCACAAACTATCCCCACCTTGGGAAGGACCCTTTGTGGTCAGCAAGAACCTGCACAACGGATCATACTACCTCGTCGACGTTCGAGAACATAAGGACTCACGGATGGCAGAGGAAGAGACCAAGCGGCCGTTGAACATCGCTCTTCTTCGACCTTACTATACTTAAGCCATTGGCTCCGCTTTATGTACAATGTATATATTATGATTAATAAAATAAACCGGCGCCCCCGGTACACCGGGGAATCAGCCATCTTTTTCGCAAAAGAGTATCACATGGGGGCTTCGAAGGAAGTTTTCCATGGCCTCTTAAATCGGCGCCCTTGATAGAATCAAGGAATCAGCCGTGTCTTCTACACAAAGGAGTATCACACGGGGGCTTCCAAGGAAGCCTTCCATGGCCTCTTAAACTGGCGCCCTTGACAAATCAAGGAATCAGCCATCTTCTCTATACAAACAAGAATCACATGGGGGCTTCCACAGGCAAGGAAGCTTCCCATGGTCTCTTGAGCCAGCGGCGGTATGAAGCCCATCATAAGGGCACTGCTCTGGTTGCTTCTGCAATTTCCACATGATGATGAGGGGTAAAAGAGGGTTTGATGCCTAGCACAACTCAAACATATGCCCCGACGAGCAATGCTCACACACTACCTGGGGGCTCTCAGCGAGTTGAATACCCGTGTAGTGAACATGGCTTGGAAGCCCGGTGTATACACCTAAAACCCCGGATTAACCTGCCTGCATCAAGTAAATCACGCCGTCCAGGTAAACCTGGTATGACCCGTCGAACGTATCACAAGTCAATCTTTCGGGACCCTAAACTTAGTCACGTTAAATTAACGATCATCAAGTGATTACCCAAGCCAAAATCTCTATGAGATTTTGAAACATTGGGTAGCTGTTGACATTGATGATTTGGTTAAGGATTGCGGATCATCTTGATAGGCTTTGCTAAAATGGTTAATGACAGTAGCCTGGCAGCTCATAAAAAGCCTCGAATTTGGAGCCTGGCAGCTCGTAAAAAGCCTCGACTACATGGTCTTATTTGCCCAAAAAACTTTATTTTTTCATTTTTTTATGTTTTCACAAATTTTTATCTTCAAGGTCATTGGTTTTTAACCAAGTCCATTGACTCAAGATTGGACAACTACAAGGTTGTCCATATGTCTACAAAGCTAAAGTCTGGGTCATGAACACCAGCACTAGTTAAACCGGCGTTCATCGTAGCCCGGATCGGCCGTTATGCTAAGCCGACAAGAGAGCCAAGGGAGTCATCGGCACTCGCGCCTTGGATTATTACTACCGGGTTAAGGTTTACAGATACACTTAATCACAAGTATGATATATGTTCGTATTTCATATACAGTTCAAGTTATTTACTTAGAACATGTGTCGGGGCAGTATAACCCGTCCGGTGATAAACCGCCAGAACATATTTTTAGCGTTGTTCATGCAGACACAGGTAATATAAACTGTTAAAGCATTGCAAACAGGAGATAATTAGGGAACTGCCAACCAAAGTAATACCATGAAGGATAACAGTGGGACAAAGGTAGTATCTCAACTATTCTATTACAAGGCACTTGCAGGACCAAAAGAATATCAGTTTCTTGCAAAGTATTCAGCATATAAAGATTAAACCGGAGCCGGTTTAAGATTCTTCTTCGACTCGCTGTGAAGACTGCGGGTCAGCTTGCTCCGGATCTTCGTCGGCCTCTGGCAGCTGCTGGAAATCAGGAGTGCTCCAGTCAATCTTGGCAAGGGCGCGGAAATATACTTCATCGTTTATGAGTTCTGACGGTTCAATGTCAGGAGCGAAGGTATGCTTACGAACGGGTGGAATCAGATTTTCGGTGTCATAAACCGGCCGCTCCACCCGCGCATTCTCTAGATCATAACCCGGATGATATCTCGTTAAGTCTGCTTCATCACCGAGCTTACTGGCAAGAGGGCGCATATCTTTGGTTAAGGCGCGAAGGTCTTCAACAGAGAAGGCTGACTCGTCTTCCTTCATGCTGGGGTAACCATTCATGGCCTCCGTCGGATCGAAATCAGGAACCCATGCCTTGGCCCGGGTTAACGCCATGAGAGAGCCAGCTCTTGCAGAAGATTTCTTCACTTCAACAAGTCGGGTAGGCAAGATGGACAATTTTTCTAGAGTATGTTGGATGGCAGTCGGCGCCAGTTTATTATGCGACATAGCACTGATGGTCCTCTGAGCACCGGAGTAGAGTTGTTCCACCAAGGTATAAGCAGCTTTCAATTTCCTCCGTACATCATTCCCAAGATGAGTCACGCGCCTCCCTGTGTACAATTGATGAGGTAAGCCGGAGAAGTATAAAGATAACAAGGATAAAGTGTATGAAAAGAAATACTCACCAAAGATGGCAGATGTCATATCGTCTATATGCTGTTTTAACCCGGATAACTCCTCCGTCACCGGGTTAAGAGCAGCCTCAGTATCCATTGCTCTCTTTTCTAAAGCAGCCCTTTGCACCTCCCACGTGGACCGCTCCGCTTCAAAGTCCTTCTTGAGTTTCTCCATACTAGCTAAAGCAAGGGCAAGTTCCTCCTTGGCTTTAGTTGAAGCAGTTTCCTGGAAGGCCAAGTTATTCCGGAGCTCAGTTGCCTCCGAAGCTCTCCGGTTCAAGTCAGCCTGCAGAAAAAAGAAAGTGTTAGAAGAATAGTTCAATCAAAAGTCTCAAGCACATAACACGGTATGCACTCGACACTTGGGGGCTAATGTACAATTGAAGTGAAAGAAAGCAACTTTTTTAGACAAGTCCCAAGCACATAACAAGTTATGCCCTTGACACTTGGGGGCTAATGTAAGTTCATTCTCAGACATAAGAGAAGTCCCGGTTTACCCACAATGAAGTAAACCGGCACTTGGGGGGCTACTATGGCCTAAGGGTATAATTGCAAGATACAAGCAGAAATGAAAGGAAAAAGGAAAGAAGTTACCTCATATTTCTCCTCCATCATGTTGACCAAACCGGCCTCATGGTCGCGGCTGGTGAAGAGCCGGTTCAGATACCCAGAGTGGAGCTCGTGGGCACTAAGCTGAGTATAACTTGACAAGTCTGTGCTCCACTTGCCTTTGTCTTGCTGAAACTTTTCCTCCTTGGCAGTGTGTCTAGCCAAGACAAGGGGCTCCGTGGGAGCAGAGAAACCTATCCCAGTAATCTCAACATCTTTTATTGAGGCAGCAGTTGGCCTGGGCGGATCATCAGTGATAGCAGGATTGGTCTGCACCGGACTCACAGCAGCCAGACTAGCCCGAGGAGGACTAACCCGGACAGGGCTGTCCGGTTCAGCTGTGTTCTCCATAGCGTCACCCCCTGGAGCAGCAAGATCTTC
The DNA here is from genome assembly GCA_902687465.1 of Secale cereale. NCBI lineage: Eukaryota > Viridiplantae > Streptophyta > Magnoliopsida > Poales > Poaceae > Secale > Secale cereale. The sequence continues at coordinate 657,696,982 of LR738711.1, forward strand.
TTGGTCCATTGGGGAAGGATCATTGGGCAGAACTTTAGTGTTCTCTTCCAGAGGATTGGCGGTTTCAACATCCTCCGCCGGTTCAGAAGTGTTCCCGGCTGCCGGTTTATTTAACTTCGCCTTTTTGCTAGGCTTAGGCATGCTGATAAGATTAAAAGAGCGATGAAATTCACAAAGTCAAAACGAAAAGGTAAACCAGACATTTGGAAAGATGACTTACCCAGGAACGGTCTTAAGCACCGGGACTTGAGTAGCAGTCGACTCGCCAGAAGAAGATAGAGGAGCTTCCTGATAGTTGGGATCAGACGTTTAAGAGGTTTGCAAATAAGACCTGCTTTTGGATGAAGAAGGGTTGGAGTAAGCAAAACCTCTGAGCGGCGTCTGCGAGCTGGCGTATGCGATAATCCGGATGATTCAACCACGTGACCACTATGGCGTGTGGTCCGGCGAGCCTCATGCTGCTGTTTCTTCAAAAGAAAGTTGGGATCCAATTGAGCATAAGGGTGAGAAAATGGAAACTTCCGGGCTACCCGACGAATCTTGGGTGGCAACGGTTCTGAATCAGATAAGAGGGAAATTACCTCAACTTCATTCGCTTTACTCCCCTCTACCGGATCCTGAGAAAAGACATTATTGACATAAATGCAGACAAAGGGAAATCAAGGAACATAAGAGTCATGAAGTACCTCAGAAGCCGGATCATTTTCTTCAGGGTTTGTACCGGAAGCAGCGACCGTTTTCTTCTTCTGTTTCTTTACGGCTAAGCTCTTCTTGCGGGTTGGCTTCGCGGTTTATCTTGAGCCTTCCTCTTCCAGAAGGGATCATTGGCCTGAGTAAAGGAGTAAAAACATATTGAGGACAAGAAATATAGATTGATTAAAGCGAAAAGAAAGGGACAGAAGAATCTTACGGATGGTGGTTCATTGTTTGCGCAGAATGGAGCTAAGCCGGTTCGGCTGCACTCCTCCAGAGGAATGTTCAACATCTTTTTTGCAGATTCAGTAACTTCCTTGTCGGGAAGCACTATGTTTGTGTGACGCTGGGAGTCTTCCAGATTGCCAGTATATTCGCACATTAAGCTTGAGCGCCGGCTTAACGGGAGAATACTCCAAGAGAGCCAGCAGCGAACAAAGTCAACCCCGGTCAAACCGTTAGCTATGAAAGCCTTGAGCTTGGAGAGTTGGGGGGCATATCGAGCCCGGTCTTGGGCGCTCAGACGCTTCGGGAAAGGATGATCCGGCGTCAGGCCGTAAGCACGGTAACCCGGCAGCGGATTTTCTCCCTCTGGCGAAGTATCCTTGCAGTAGAACCAAGTCTGGTTCCAATCCTTGGGGTGGCTGTGAAGAGTGGCGTGAGGAAAGCTGACATCCTTCCTCTTCTGGATGCTCACACCACCAAGTTCAATATGGGGCCCGTCAGAGAATTCAGTCTGGCGGTTCAGATGGAAGAAATCCCGGAACAGCTCTACAGATGGCTCCTCTTGCAGATATGCTTCTGAGAAGACTTGGAAGTTGCAGATGTTTGATACGGAATTGGGACCTATATCTTGTGGATGGAGTTGAAAATTGGCTAAAACGTCGCAGAAGAACTTTGAACCAGGAGGGCTAAAACCCCGGGCCAGATGATCGAAAAAGACTATGGTTTCTTCCTCCTTAGGCTTAGGAGGACACTCTTTTCCAGGGGCCCGCCAGTGCAGAACTTCTTTAGGACCCATAACGCCAATTGAGGCCGCTTCTACTAAGTCGTCCTCAGTGATCCGGGATGGAACCCAGTTGCAGGCAACAAATTGTTTCGCGGTGGAAGCCATCTTTTTCAAGGAAGGAATGCTGAAAGAGACAATACAAGATCCGGTTTATGATTTGTGCTACAGTAAACTGGCGCATTCTGTAAAGGCATTGATCTAATTGACGGTTTAAGTAAGGGACTAATGGTACCTACTAATCCGGAGAAAGCATGAACGAGATAGCTACCGGTTTATGAATATAGAAGGAGAAAGTTAAACCGCCAATTACAGGATGTAGGCCTAAATCTAAACCGTCAGTGCAGGCATATGAGGTGCAGGTTACAATTAAACCGGTGACATAAGCAGATAAGTTGCAGATCTAAAGTGTGAGAAACAACTTTCACATGAAGCAGATTTAAAATATGGATCTACGGCACAGGAAAAAATCAAGATAATTAAGTCATATCCGTCGAAGGCAGTGAAGTTTTCTACAGATCCAATCTAAGCTAGCAGTATTGGATGAACTAAGGTTATAAAGGTGGAGCGGAGTCATGCGCACGAGTGCTGGCCTTAAAGTTTTACATCTACAGCTACAGAACGACCTACGGTGATGAACTACGAAGAACAAGGGTCCACGGCGAGCTACAGAGAAACCCTAGAGCTAACATCTATGGGAAGAAGAAGTAACGTACCCGAGGAAGCGGAAGGACGATGATGAGTATATGGACGCGCTTAGGTTGATGCAGCGGCCGGGCTTGCTAACGACGATGAGCTCGAAGGACGACGGCGCAAGCTTGAGCGCTGGAGACAGAGGAAGACGAAGCAGAGGGGGTAAAAGAGATGGCCCTCGGCCTAATTTATAGGCCAAAGAGATAAAACGGCAGGCACGGGAATCGAGGAGACCAAAAATCGGATATGGATTGAGTTTTTGCCTCGATCTTTGGAGCAGTAATAAATAAAGGTAACAAACAGGTGTGGGCGTTAAATGCACAGATGATGTCAAGACAGTTTAAAGCGAGTCCAGGAGATGACGTCATGGACGGTTTATGAAGTATACGAGAGCTGCAGAAAGGGAAATTCGTACAAGACTTTGAAGACTGACATGAACAAGTTCAAATCAATCTGGAGCCTAATGTCAGGGATATTACTATCAGGTATAAATTGGCCAGGAGGGTCCGGTTTACATTATCAAGATTATATTGCCAGAAGACCAGCCGAATGTATAGTAGGAGATTATAGCCCAAAGAGGCTCGGGGCCCATATGTTGAGGCCCATGGTTTGTAAACCGTCATACTATGTAACTTGGGATGTAAGATAGAAAGAGTAGAGACCGAGGCGGACGCGTTTACGAGCCGGCCTCGGGACTTTGTAAACCGGACCGGGCGTTGCCTCCTATATAAAGGGACGACCTGGCGACGGTTCAGAACAAGAAACAACAGCTCGAGACACAGGCAAAGCGGATTCGCTCCCTGGTTATCGAGCCCAAGCAATATCACACCAAACTAGACGTAGGCTTTTACCTTCATCGAAGAGGTCGAACTAGTATAAAATCTCTATGTCCTTCGTCCGCTTTAACCCCTTTAAGCTAACCCGAGCGATGGCCTCACGACTAAGTCCTTTTGCTAGGACATCGGCCGTGCTAAATCCACGACATCTGTCATTGCATGTATTACTATTAATTTGCATTGAGTATGATCATGGCTGGATATCTTTTACCATGAATTACAATGTCTAGTCAGTCCTTGATCTTTAAGGGTGCTCTGCATTTATGTTTTGCGGTCTCAGAAAGGGATAGCGAGATACCATCTTGTTATATCATATCATGATTGTTTTGAGAAAGTGCTGTCATCCGAGGTTTATTATTATTGCTCGCTAGTTGATTATGCCATTGATGTGAGTAGTCTTGAGACCTGAAAGTTATTGTGAATGTGGTTAGTTCATGATCTTGTTGAAAACCTGAATGCTAGCTTAGATATTTACAACAACAAGAGCAAACAGAGTTTGTCAAAGTTTTTCTTTATCACTTTCAGTTTATCAACTGAATTGCTTAAGGACAAGCAAAGGTTTAAGCTTGGGGGAGTTGATACGTCTCCAGCGTATCTACTTTTCCAAACCCTTTTGCCCTTGTTTTGGACTGTAACTTGCATGATTTGAATGGAACTAACCTGGACAGACGTTGTTTTCAGCAGAACTGCCATGGTGTTGTTTTTGTGCAGAATAAAAATTTCTCGGAATCGCCTGAAAATAAACGGAGAATTATTTCGGAAAATATTAAAAATACTTGCAAGAAGATCCACCCCAGGGGGCCTTGGGCCTGTCCACAAGGGTGGGGGGTGCGCCCCCCAGCCCAGGGCCCGCCCCTGCCTCGTGGGCCCCCTGGTGCCTTACCGATGTACCCCCAAATCCTATATCTTCACTTTTGGGGAGAAAAAAAATCAAGGAGAAGGAATTATCACGTTTCACGAGACGGACACGCCGCCAAGCCCTAATCTCACCCGGGAGGGCTGATCTCGAGTCCGTTCGGGGCTTCGGAGAGTGGAGATCGTCGCCATCGTCATCATCAACCTGCCCAGGGCGCGCTCCCTGCCTCGTGGGCCCCCTGGTGCCTTACCGACGTACACCCAAATCCTATATCTTCACTTTCGGGAAAAAAAATCAAGGAGAAGGAATTATTGTGTTTCACGAGATGGAGCCGCTGCCAAGCCCTAATCTCTCTCGGGAGGGCTGATCTGGAGTCCGTTCGGGGCTCCGGAGAGTGGATATCGTCGCCATCGTCATCATCAACCTTCCTCCATCACCAATTCCATGATGCTCACTGCCGTGCGTGAGTAATTCCATCGTAGGCTTGCTGGACGGTGATGGGTTGGATGGGATCTATCATGTAATCGAGTTAGTTTTGTTAGGGTTTGATCCCTGGTATCCACTATGTTCTGAGATTGATGTTGCTATGACTTTGCTATGCTTAATGCTTGTCACAGGGCCCGAGTGCCATGATTTCAAATCTGAACCTATTATGTTTTCATGAATATATGTATGTTCTTGATCTTATCTTGCAAGTCTATAGTCACCTACTATGTGTTATGATCCGGCAACCCCGAAGTGACAATAATCGGGATCACTCCCGGTGATGACCATAGTTTGAGGAGTTCATGTATTCACTATGTGTTAATGCTTTGGTCCGGTACTCTATTGAAAGGAGGCCTTAATATCCCTTAGTTTCCAATAGGATCCCGCTGCCACGGGAGGGTAGGACAAAAGATGTCATGCAAGTTCTTTTCCATAAGCACGTGTGGCTATATTCGGAATACATGCCTACATTGCATTGATGAACTAGAGCTAGGTATGTGTCACCCTAGGTTATAACTTCTACATGATGAATTGCATCCGACGTAATTTCCCATCACCGATCCAATGCCTACGAGCTTTACATATATTGCTAGTTGCTTATTTACTTTTCCGTTGCTACTATTACAAAAACAGTGTCGTTACTTTTATCGCTGCTACCGCCACTATCATATTACTTTGCTACTAAACTATCTTGCTGCAGACACTAAGTTTCCAGGTGTGGTTGAATTGACAACTCGGCTGCTAATACTTAAGAGTATTCTTTGGCTCCCCTTGTGTTGAGTCAATAAATTTGGGTTGAATACTTTACCCTCGAAAACTGTTGTGATCCCCTACACTTGTGGGTTATCAATGTTGCTCTCGCTCTTGCTCTTGCTTGCGATGCTGCTCTGATTTGGCTACACTTCAGTCGACTGAATCGACTTTTGGGTCAGTCGATTTTCAGGGGGTGGGCGGCTAACCGGAGTAAAGGAAGAATCAGCCGCAGCGGGGAGGGGGGCTCGCCGAAGAGGTACCCCACTATCTATCTTAGGGTTCAGGGTGGGGGCGGTGGTCGTCGGTGGTGGAGGGGCGGTGGCGTGGGGATCGCCGGAGAAAAATCTCGGCACCGGGGGGCCTACAGGGATGGCCGGGGCGGCGGCGGACCGACGGTGGGGAGTGTTTTCGGGGCGGGCGGGCCGGCGCACCATCAGTCGCAGGCGGCGGGGGGGGGGCTGTTTGGCCGGTGGTGGCTGGCGGCTCAGGGGGTGGAGGTTGAAGATGAACTGCAGGCCCTTGATTTTGTATCCAACGGCTGCAAAATCGACTGACCAGAGATGAAAAAGTTAGCCGACTAACGTGTAGCCTCACCTCTACTGCGTTCAGTTTCGACAACAAAATACAATTTCGACAGTTAAGTTCAGTTTCGACAGTTAAATTCAGTTTGGGCAGAAAAAATCAGTTTCGACAGTTAAGTTTAGTTTTGATAGTTAAGTTCAGAGATGAGCGGCTGATGTATACATCTAGCACTTTGTGGTTATGTATTTTACGTCATCTATTGGAGATGCTATTAGAATTCCACTCAGGTTAACATTATCTCTCTTGTCCTGCTTTAGCCTCAGCACCGTACAACTCACCGGAGCTTCTCTAACGAAGAAACACTCCATCATAGCGGAGCAGTACCTCGGGCTCCATCTCCAGACGCCTAAGATCTTCTTCCCCTCCTCCGATAGCTAAGTCAGCCGGAGCATCCTCACCGGCCAACCCAATCACGCTGAGATCGACATGGCTTCGCCAAAGAGGTTGTACACTTCTTGTGATTTGACTTAATATCACCATGCTTCCTTGCATCCTGTGATCTTCCAATTCTTGTGAACCAAACACCCTGATTGGTATAAATCATGTGTTTTTAAATTCTCTGTTTTGCATGTGCATTCCTATCCTATTCCTGTCTATTTCCTATCATTGCATTGTTAGAATCCTCAAATTCAAACAAGCCCTTACACAATTACTTCTGTTACAGAAATGTGTCAAAGAAAACCTTGTGTGGTTTGTCCTGCTCCTGCGGTGCTGTGTTCCACCCCAGCTTAGCTGCTCCAACGACGGAAGGGTTCACCACAGCAAGGATCCGCTCTCCAGACTGTCTTTCGCCGCCTCAGATCTTCTTCCCCGCCGCCAGTCGCCACAACAACTGCATTACCATCATCAACTGAGCATATGACCTTGAGGACTACACGGGTCCGCAAGAGAGGTTGCACTCTTCCGTGTCTGCTTACGTTATGGATCGCTTAATATGATGACATGCTACTTTATCGTCGTGTTCACCTATTAGACTCCGCCTCAAGTCCAAACTTATGCTGAAACTTGAGTTTTTAAATGGTTGTGGGGTACATATTGGGCCAGCAATCAGTACTATTTATCTACTATCTGGTTAATCTCGGGTGTCTACTATGAGTTTCATGTTGGGCGCAAACAAACATTAAAGGAGCCATTATCTATATTTTTTAACTAAAGCTATTATCTGTCTGCTATCATTGGTTTTGGGTCTATCCAGAGTTTGCTACCTTCACTCTAGATTTGTGCATGCACTCCTTACATAATCTCACTATGTTTTATTCCTATGCATGTCAGTTATTGTACACAATGAAACTGAACATGTAGAGCAAAAGAGACGAGCCTTGCGTGGCAATAAAATTTCATGCAGACGTCGCTCCATGGTGGGCGCAAAGGCAGCCCCCCTCCACCCATTTCGGATCGTAATCAAGAGGAAGATAACTCCTCACAGGAGGATTCAGAGACAGATGGCCAATCCTATCCCCCCCGAGGTGCATGCTCTAACTTGGCAGGGTTATGTTGCTCATATCGTGCGTATGGTATCTTGCATTGCTATGTCATTTGCTTAGTTTGCTTAGTTTAGACATGATTTGTGTGAATGACACATGTTCAGTGTCTAATTACCATATATGTGAATTATGCAATGCCATCTTTTTGCAAGACATTATATATGTGAATTATGCAATGCTATCTTGTTGCAAGGCATTATATATTTGAATTATGCAATGCCATGCTGTTTAGCCAAGCGTCATATTTGTGAATTATATAATGCCGTCCTTTTTTTGTATTTCTCATTGCTTTTGTCGACAATGTTTGTATATTCAACTACTCTTCATGTGCATCAGCCATTTGAATTGGTGATGGAGAAATCTAGAGTTAAAACAAGGTCTTCAGAGCAGACAATGCTACCTGGTGAAGCAGATATGTTGCTGGTTACAGATAGCTCTTTAGTGGAGGATTCAGAGGCAGATGACCAGTCCTATTACCCCCCTGAGGTGTATGCTCAAACTTGGCAGGGTTATATTACTCATATCATGCATATGTATATTGCAATGCTTAGTTTTTACATCATATACACGATATTGAATGCCATCACCTTAGTTGACACATCATATATGCGATTGCCCTCTGCTCACTTCCTTAGTATATTAATCATATATTTGAATTATATCATGCCATGATGTTTACATAGACAGCATGTATCTGAATTATGGCATGCCAACCCATTTTCTAAAGACATAATATAGTTATATCACCTCATCCTGTTCACATATTCATCATATTTTGGATTATGTCATTCTATCCGTGAATTATCATGCCATCATGTTTCCATTGACGACATGTTATGGCATGTCAACCACTTGAATAGACACATCATATAGTTATATCATGTCATCCTGTTTACATAGTCATCATATTTTGAAGTATGTCATCCTATCATGTTTAGTTAGCCATCATACATGTGAAATTGTGTCATGATATCCTGTTTAATTAGCCATCATATATTTGAAATTATGTCCTGCTATTCTGTTTGGTTAGACAACATAAATGTGAATTATTTCATGCCCTATTTTCTTCCCTACTATCCATTGCACCTGTCTATCTTACAATGTCTGTATATTCAATTACTTTTCCTGTTTATCGGCCATTTCAATTGGAGGGGGTGATGGCAGTATCCGTGGGAGTAAAAACACGGTCTTTAGAAAAGATCGTGCTACCTGTAGATGGAGATAGAACCACGGTTGTACTTGCCCAAGAACCAGCCCCACCACGCATAACCCAGACTCACGCAGATTGTACCCCTACCCAGTTGGACAAAGAACCAGCTACACCCCTTCTAACCCCAACCCCAGCAGATAGTAACCCAGTTCCCGTTGACACAACACCGTCTCCACCACAGAGCACCCAAACACGAGCAGTTAGTAAGGCAACTGCAGTGCCCAAAGCACGAGTACCACGACTCCGAACCCCAAGTCAACGCTTAAAGCAGAAGAAGAATTGTTCTCAGGTCAGGTTCTGTAGCTATGGTTCATACTACTTTGCTCTTGCATCACCGTATTTACTCATACCAACTAATTTCAAATTTGAAGGATGCAATTGAAACTCCAATGGTGCAACAGGTATGTTTTAAACCTGTTTCTTTAACATGTTTGCTGTTGTAACTTGCTCTATGTTGATTTCAGTTTCAATTGAATAAACAGTTATGTTCTCATGCCATGCACATTACAAGTGTTGTTATTGGTGTGTAGTTTCCCACACTTATATTCTGTCTATGCTGCTTTGTCTTAAATAGATATGATTCAAACTGTATCTATCTTGATTTCGCAACGTAAACTAGAATGATATAGACCATACCTTGGCCATACTACATAGATATATGTTTGTTTCATGTTGTTATCCTGTCCACCTTACTACTGAAGTGGTTTACCAAAATGAGTTTCATATACTACAATGTAAATTTGTGATGTGTTTGTTTGTTTCTCCTTTAGAACGCGGATAAAATATTGGAGAACAGTACCCCGTTATGCAATGGTAAAGGAAGTAATGCAGGTCAGGTTCAAGATAGTAAGACATCCCTGTTGTTCTCCAAGAAAGCTTATAAAAACTATATTGAAGACACGGAGACAACCCCAAAGTCCTGTCTTGATGTAGTGTTCAAGTTACTGGCTACTACTGATGGCACCAGCTCTTCGAACTTGCTGCCTGAATAAGTTCAGCTTCTTGAGTCTCAACTTCAAGTTGAAAGACATCGATCAGATGTTATGCGACAGGAAGCCGAAGGACTGAGGAAGTCCCTGCATAATTCAGATGCATACTTTCTGGTGCAACAGCAAGTGCTGGAGGATTTAAGCGCCAAACAAGAGAAAGTTAATAAGCTTGCTAAGCATCTTGCCAGCATTATGGGTACCCATGATATTGTTTCTTGAGCTCTTCTGAAGTGGTTTCAGTTCTGGACTTGTTTTGGTGCGGCGTTTATATGCTGCTTTGTTCCCTATATTTGCACTGGTGGCGAACTTTGATGCCGAGTGGATGTAATATGTGTAATAGCCGTGATAGCCTAGCATAAGTTGCTTGCCTATTTATTTCCTTATTGTCATGTTTATTTGTTTTCTTGTAGTCAGTGCAGTTCTTTTTCCACGGTTTGCTAGTGACCACAATAGCCTATTTTTCAAAACTAGGCCACATTAACCATGGGCTACATATTTACTGTAGTTAACATGGGCCTCTTACGGGCCGTAGAAACAATGGGCCTTCTAAGGGTCGTAGAAACAACGGGCCTTCTATGGGGCGTAGAAACAATGGGCCTTATACGGTCCGTAGACACAATGGGCATTCTACGGGCCGTATGATCGTTTGGCTAAACATGGGCCAATAATAGACCACATTATGGTCGTAAATGGGCTAGAGTTGAAACCGTCCGTTCATGGGCCGACCATAACGGGCCGTCGTTAATCGGCCGTATTTGATGACGCTATTAAAACGGGCCAATGTATTGATAGGCCACAAATGGGCCGACCGTAACCACGGGCTAAATTTGGCCCACAAGCAGAAAATAACAGTAACGGGCTGAAAGTAAACGAATATTGGAAATGAGCCCAAGAATAAATGGGTCCTGAGAAGGCCAAAAGATAACATGGGCTGAAAACGGCCCAACGGAATAATGGGCCGTTAATGGGTATAAAGTGAAACACTATTCAATATGGGCCAGTTTTACCACGGACCGTTAATGGGACGAGGGTTACTAAGGACCTCATATGTGACGAAAGACGTCATGGTCCATACATGGGCCAGAAGTTAAAACGGGCTGGAATTATATTAGACGGCCCAGATGACGCTACTGGGCCTAATTCGGATAGGCCATAAACGGGCCCTGTGTTAGCGGGCTGTAAATGGGCTATATGCGAACATGCCGTTAACAGGCTTGCCGTGGGCCGGACCATCACCTTTTGACCAAGTCAAATGGGCCGGCCTTTTCACAGGAATGGGTCTCTCTTCGGCACTGTTCATTACGGGCCAGTTTTACCACAGCCTGTTAATGGGCCGAGGGTTACTAAGGGCCTCATATGGGCCGAAAGACGTCATGGGCCATACACGGGCCGGAAGTTAAAATGGGCTGGAATTATATTGGACGGCCCAGATGACGCTACTAGGCCTAATTCTGATAGGCCGTAAACGGGACATGGGTTAGCGGGTTGTAGATGGGCTATATGCGAACATGCCATTAACAGGCTTACCGTGGGCCAGCCTGCCACCTTTTGACCAAGTCAAACGGGCCGACCTTTTCACAAGAATGGGCCTCTGTTAGGCCGTGCCACATGTCGACGTATCATAGGCACTTTTGGTGCAATGAGTGGATGACATTTGTCCCAACGGTGAGCTGACAGATGTTTCCTCCAGCCAATGATGATTTTACACGTGGAAAATCCCCATTGGTCGGGGCTGTTAACGGGTTATCGGATCCAAAACCGAACCCGATAGCTTAACGGCGTTCCGTTACGGTGGATGCCACATGACGGTCACCCTTGATGAAAGCACTTCTGTGACGTGTGATTTATCGTCATGGAAGTGGACACTTCCGTGATGATCCTTTTGGTAATGTCATGGAACATTTCTACAACAGCACAGGTATGACTATCTTGATTATGTCATAAATTTGTCATGGATGTACATGCATGACAGAAAACGTGATCTATAGTGACAAACACGTATCATCACGGAAGTGTATTTTGTTTGTAGTGTCTAACGAAGCCCATTACTAAAAAGCATACTGCTCATAATATTTATGTCCTCTGTTTCATACAGTCTCCTTGCCATTGTGTGCACCTTTATGACTTAAGTTTTTGCCAAGATGGGTTTCCTGGCTCATGTGTTTATACCCTACGTTCCCAATTGTTTGGCTAGGGTGTAAAGGGAGCACCTCTGTGATTGTTACAACCGGGTAATCCGGACATGTACCTCAGACGAATAAAGTCGAAAGCTAGCGTTCATAAGGGAATCATTGGTCGGTGGAGAATGACGTATCGCTTTTAAGCGCATAAACTTCAAAAAATCCACAGGATACAGCTTCGTATCATCCTTTTTTAGGATCAAAGCTTAGGCATGCGTATATATGCATGCTGACCCAGGGAAAGGAACCCTTAACGGAACTATTCTCTCTGGAAGATGTTTCTCACATTAAATAGTAAGATAATAGAAGTCCCCAAACATAGTTTGTCTGTTCAAGCAATTATGACCGGATTGCCTAGTTACCAAACATACCACGTGTTTACCACAGGTATAGTATTTGGATACACTCCAGCCCTTGGGTTTTCAGTGGTTAAAGCGGAAGGTCTACCATGACAATCTTTTAATTAAATTCGGCAGGAGATAAGTTTGATGATAAAGTACATCGTTACATAGAATCAAACACCTATTCTTCATCTATACCATCTATAAGACTGTCTAATTTACAGTCATGTTGAGAATACTTGGCGGCTGTCTTTACTTGGTCGTATACCAAGCTTACAGGGATTTCTAGCCCATCAGGCCCTCGAGGTCCAACCCGAGCCATATGGTTCAGGTCTAGTCCGGTGTAGCATGTCTTCACCATAGCGCAAGCTTCTCGGGCACCTTCTCGACATGCTAATGTTTTCCATAATTCAAAGCGGTGTCGAGCCCCTTTGAATAAACTCGCTAGTTCCACCATACTTTATGGAGGAGAATCGGCTGGCCATAAAGCCTTGGCCATATTCTTCATGGCTTTTCGAGCTCGCTCATGTACCTTGGAGAGCTCTTGCATCAGGTCACCTTGAAATCCAGACACCTCTCCTTCGGGCCGCCTGATACGTCTCCAACGTATCTATAATTTTTGATTGTTCCACGATATTATATTATCATTCTTGGATGTTTTACAATCATTTTATAGTCATTGTATATCATTTTTGGTACTAACCTATTGACATAGTGCGAAGTGCCAGTTGTTGTTTTCTGCATGTTTTATACATCGCAGGAAATCAATATCAAACGGAGCCCAAAAACCACGAAACTTTTCAGAGAATTTTTATGGTCCAGAAGACACCTGATGGGCCAGAGCTGCAACTGGGGGGTGCCCCGAGGGGGCACAACCCACCATGATGCGCCAGGCCCCCCTGGCGCGCCCAAGTGGGTTGTGCCCACCTCGGTGGCCTCCCGCACCGCCTCTTTGCTCTATAAATACTCAGACATTCCAGAAACCCTAGGGCAGTGGACAAAGTATTCATCCAGCCGCCGCAGAGTCCAGAACCACTAAATCCAATCTAGACACCATCTTGGAAGGGGTTCACCACCTCCATTGGACCCTCTCCGATGATGCGTGAGTAGTTCTTTATAGACCTACGGGTCCGTAGTTAGTAGCTAGATGGCTTGCTCTCTCTCTCTCTCTCTCTCTCTCTCTCTCTCTCTCTCTCTCTCTCTCTCTCTCTCTCGATTATCAATACAATGGTCTCTTGGAGATCCATATGATGTAACTCTTTTTGCGGTGTGTTAGTTGGGATCCGATGAACTTTGAGTTTATGATCAGATCTATCTTTTTATATCCATGAAAGTTTTTGAGTTTCTTTGATCTCTTTTATGCATGATTGCTTATAGCCTCGTATTTCTTCTCCGATATTTGGGTTTTGTCTGGCCAACTTGATCTCTTTATCTTGCTATGGGAAGAGGTGCTTTCACTAGTACAGCGAGCTCCTAAACAAACGGGTTTTAACCCCTTTCCGTGACGGCATTTGGAACCGTCGCCAAGTGAGTGTGGGCGATAGGGGGGTCCTTCCCACACGACCCAGAAACCGTCAGGGATATGACCTCCTGGCACACACGTTTGGCAAAATGAGGTCGTGTGCGACCGGCGAGCGCTCAAATACGAATATATGTACAGTAGAGATAAAAAATACAATTATACAGCAAAATTGTTTCCGGTCGCAAGTACATCCCACACAGTCAGTCCCCACTAAATGTTTCCATTTGTATGTACATCCCACACAGTCGCTCGAAGGAAACCGTTTCTGTTCAATGGTACACCACACACAATTTTTCCCGTTAAATCGCTTGCGTTATTGAATATATCACACACGGTCCGTGGAAGAAACTGTTTAGCAAAGGTTGTCCATCACACACAATTTTCATGTGGTAAACATTTGCGCAAGGTGGCCTAACGTAAACAATTTTCACAAGAAAGTCGTGTGTGATTGTTCATTGATCCAACATGGTTTATTCCTAAAAAATGTGTGCGTTGCCTGAGGTCATCGCGCACGGTATTTTTTTCAACAACCGTTTGCAATAGCAAAACCCAATTAGCAGGTTAATTATCCGATTATTCATAATCCATTTATTAATCTAATTGACAGTTCTATTAAGCACACAATATATTTCATTTTCATAATTGAAATACATCATAGTGCAACATCGTATAGCTTCAGCACTCAGCTACCCCATTACACAACTACACCAGGACCAAATTTCACATGCAACATCTATAACCTTTCGAAATTAGCATCATAGACGATACATAGACACATGTATCTCATCTGGAAAACTGCTGAAGCAGAAGGCGAATATTGAGCCTTCACGGATGTTGAAGGTCTTTGTAACTTTAGGCCAGTGCCTGTGGATGATTGACCGTCCATCCTTCGTCCTCTTCAGGAACACTTCAATATTGAACTGTGGGTGTTGTATGAATACCTTCCTCGCCTCCTGACCATACAGGTGGTTTGAGAGGTAATCATTAGTGAAGTGCTTTGGAAAGGCCTGGAAACAAGGATGTGCATAAATATCTTCTCTATATTGGAAATGGGGCAAAGGAATTCAAAAGACAAGGTATAATAGTTAGTACCATCCTGTAGTGAACTGATGTCTTCTTCATTGTGCAGACAAATATCTTGTTGTTTTTTGTCGCTAATTTCTTTATCCTAACAATCTTTCTGAGTTTCTTGACTTGACTGATATTCATGGACAACTCATTTCCCCATATGCAAAAAGGGTCGAACAGTGGGTCAAAACCTCCGACAGCAATTGGACCTACATGTGCAAGACCAAATTGCTAAAAACCTAAATGTTAGAATGGTTCCTGCAATTGCACAATAATGTGCTATTAGAAAATGGACCATGCACGTGCTAACCTTGATTGTAAACCTGAGTGCTTCCCATTGTTTCCCTGCAACACATATAAGGTAGTTAGTCATCAGGTTAAGTAAGGGTTCGCATGCTATTAGTAAAATATGTTGATGAAAAATAATCACATTGTAGATTCATCAAATTAATTTAAGCCACGGCGAAAACCCATTTATCCAAACCAAGCATGATTAAGAACTAGGAAATATAGCACTTGTATATGTTTCTCATGTATTAAGTGCATCCAAATTCGATTTATTCCTCACATGCACAACAATACAAAATACTGCCCACGACAATTGGACATCGCATTGCAGAACTGAACCAAGTAGTTAACTAAACACCACAACAAATGAACCAAACATTAACTGAGCACCACATTGCACAATATAACATACTCCTAATAGAAGATCAGACAGTTAACCAAACCAAGCATGCTTAACTACTTGGAAATATAGCAATTGTATTTGTTTCTCATGTATTTCGTACAACCAAATTCAATTTATTCCTCAGATGGTATACAATAAGAGAATGCATCCACAGCAATTGAACATTGCATTGCAGAATTAAACCAATCAGTTAACTAAACACCACAACAAATGAACCAAACGTTAATTGAGCACCACATTGCATAATATAACATACTCCTAGTAGAAGATCAGACAGTTAACCAAACCAAGCATGCTTAACAACTTGGAAATATAGAAAATGTATTTTTTTTCTCATGTATTTAGTACAGCCAAATTCGATTTATTCCTCACATGGTATACAATAACAGAATGTAGCCACAACAATTGAACATCGCATTGCAGAATTGAACCAAGCAGTTAACTAAACACTACAACAAGTGAAACAAGCCACAACAAATGAACCAAGTAGTTAAGTAAACACCAATTGAACAATATAACATACTCCTAATAGAAGATCAGACAGTTAACCAAACTAAGCATGCTTAACAACTTGGAAATATTGCACCCTGAAGAATTGAACATCACATTTGCATAATTGAACCAACTAGTTAATTGAACACCACATTGCACGACATATAGAACATATAAACTACAGCAGAAGATTCCATGGTGAAAGTAGATAGCACAATTCACTAGAATTGGTTACCGAAAGGCAGCAGCTAGCAAACAGAACATGGGTCCTTATAGTGTGCTAATAAGACAAGCTACTCCTCATTATTGGAGATATGGATGACGATTGGCTCCTTGGACATGGAAGAGGGCGAGGCCTCCGCATCGTGGGTGCCCTAGTTGTAGTGGTAAGTTTCCTGAGCCGCTCCGGGCACCAACCTTCTAGATATCGAGATGAGGTAAGCACGTGCACGCTAGGAAAACACCTCGTAGTGTTCGTCGAAGGCACCGACGGTGGCCTCGAGAAATGCCATGAACTGTCATTTAAAGAAGCCAACCGCGTCACGGCGTCGGCTCGCGAGGCGTCAACGGTGGCCTCGACGGCGAGGTGCTCCTCCAAGATCTGGGGGTCGGCACGAATGGCAGCCATCGCGACCTCATCCGCGCGTGCGGCCACGGTTTGCTCCTCCGCTGCAAAATGCTCCTTGAGGTCCTGGCAATACTGCGTGCACCATGGCTTAGGCCGGCGCTTATTTGGTGGAGGGGTCGGTGATTTGGGTGGAAGGTGTCGCGCTCGCGCCGGCGGTCGAGGCATGTGCGATGTGGAAGGAGTAGGAGGACGGGGGTCGGGTGTGGATTACCTACCTGGATAGGCGAGTCTGAGTAGCGTGAAGGAGGGTCGCCGGCGAGGAGGCGGCAGTGCTGCAAGCAAGGAGTGAAGGTTTCAACTTGGAAACGAAGGCGGAAAGAGGGAAATGTGGCTTTTGGTAAGGGGGAGGGGGCAGGGAGGTAGATATTTTCGTGGAAGCCAAAAATTTGGAATCGCTTCAGCCAAAAAACTGGCACGCAAAGTGTCATTAGACATGGTCCCATATTCATACACGGTCCGAAGATATTTTGTGCTGCAGCTCACACGGTTGGTTATAATAAACAGTGTGCGATCTACTTTATTTATCGTCTTGAATTACGTAATGGGGTCACAGCTACAAAGGATGGTGTTTGAATTGTTAGAACTTTTATCTGCAGTGAACATGCAACTGTAGGTGTGTCGTCAAAAAAATTGGAATTATTCAGGGTTTGTTTGTACATTTTTATACATTAACTGGGTTTCCAGGCATTTTATGCACATAATTCAAATTTGAACTACATGCACATGCTCCAGTGCATATAAACTTATGGAAAAATCAAATATGTGTCCTTAGTTGCATGCTTAAGTTCCATGCAAGAAATGGGAATGAATTTCAAACACCCAGCCACCGTCACTCGGCCGCAAACATTGAGATGCCTAGTTTTTAAATTCTATTAAATCCAAAACTCGTCTGAAATTCATGAAACTTGGCATGCTATCATGGAGCGGCATCAACATGTCGTGGTACAAATTTTGTCCCATTTGAGGCACGTTTGGGTATATGCTTCTCACAAACCGGAGCTTCTCACAACAAGCATGATGGTTCTCGGTAGGGAACGTCCCACCTTTGGTGACGAAACGATATCCATTACCTCTTATTGCTTTCAATTTTTTTTCTCGTGTCAACATAGAACAACAGGATGTTGTGTGAATTTTTGTGATTTCTCGGGGTTCGTTCGGACATTTTTAAGCATTAACTGAGTTTTCAATGCATGTATGTGCATAATTCAAATTTGAACTACATGCATATGCTCCATTGCATATAAATTGGTTGAAAAATCATATATGTGTCCTTGGGTGCATGCTTAGGTCCCATGCAAGAAATGGGAATGAATTTCGAACACCAGGGCACCATTGATTGCCGGCAAAACATTGAGATGTGTGGTTTTAAAATTCTAGTAAATCCAAAACTCGTCCGAAATTCATGAAACTTGGCATGCTATCATGGAGCGGCATCAACATGCCGTGGTACAAATTTGGTCCCATTTGGGGTAGGTTTGGGTATATGCTTCTCACAAACTAGAGCTTCTCACAACAATGATGATTGTTTTCGGTAGGGAACGTCCCACCTTTGGGGACAAAATGATATCCATTGCCGCTTATTGATTTCAAAAAAAAAATCACGTGTCAACATAGAACAACAGGAGTGTTGTGTGATTTTTTTTTTGATATTTCGGGGTTCGTTTGGACATTTTTATGCATTAACTGAGTTATCAATGCATTTATGTGAATAATTGTAATTTTAACTACATGCACATGCTCTAGTGCATATAAATTGGTTGAAAAATCAAATTTGTGTCCTTGCGTGCATCCTTAGGTCCCATGCAAGAAATGGGCATGAATTTCGAACACCAGGGCACCGTTGATTGCCGGCAAAACATTGAGATGCGTGGATTTTAAATTCTAGCAAATCGAAAACTCGTCTGAAATTCATGAAACTTGGCATGCTATCATGAAGCAGTGTCAACATGCCGTGGTACAAATTTTGTCCCATTTGGGGCAGGTTTGGGTATATGCTTCTCACAAACCGGAGCTTCTCGCAACAAGCATGATGGTTTTCAGTAGGGAACGTCCCACCTTTGGGGACGAAACGATATCCATTGCCTCTTATTATTTTCAAGTCTTTTTTATCATGCCAAGATAGAACAACAGGAGTGTTCTGTGAATTTTTGTGATTTTTCAGGGTTCGTTTGGACATTTTTATGCACTAACTGAGTTTTCAATGCATTTATGTGTATAATTCAAATTTGAACTGCATGCACATGCTCCAGTGCATATAAATTGGATGAAAAATCAAATCTGTGTCCTTGGGTGCATCCTTAGGTCCCATGCAAGAAATGGGCATGAATTTCAAATACCAGGGCACCGTTGATTGCCGGCAAAACATTGAGATGTGTGGTTTTTAAATTCTAGTAAATCCAAAACTCATCTAAAATTTGTGAAACTTGGCAAGCTATCATGGAGTGGCATCAACATGCCATGGTACAAATTTTGTCCCATTCGGGGCAGGTTTGGGTATATGCTTCTCACAAACCGGAGCCTCTCACAACAAGCATGATGGTTTTTGGTAGGGAACGTCCCACCTTTGGGGATGAAACAATATCCATTGCCTCTTATTGCTTTCAAAATGTTTTCTCGTGTCAACATAGAACAACAGGAGTGTTGTGTAAATTTTTTTGATTTTTCGGGGTTCGTTTGGACATTTTTATGCATTAATTGAGTTTTCTATGCATTTATGTGCATAATTCAAATTTGAACTACATGCACATGCTCCAGTGCATATAAATTGGTTGAAAAATCAAATATGTGTCCTTGGGTGCATGCTTAGGTCCCATGCAAGAAATTGGAATTTTCGAACACCAGGGCACCGTTGATTGCCGGCAAAACATTGAGATGCGTGGTTTTAAAATTCTGGTAAATCCAAAACTTGTCTGAAACTCATGAAACTTGCCCTGTTATCATGGAGCGGCATCAACATGCCGTGGTACAAATTCTGTCCCATTTGGGGCTGGTTTGGGTATATGCTTCTCACAATCCGGAGCTTCTAACAACTAGCATGATGATTTTCGGTAGGGAACGTCCCACCTTTGGGGACGAAACGATATCGATTGCCTCTTATTGCTTTCATTTTTTTTTTCTTGTGTCAACATAGAACAACAAGAGTGTTGTGTGAATTTTTGTGAGTTTCCGGGGTTCGTTTGGACATTTTTATGCATTAATTGAGTTTTCAATGCATTTATGTGCATAATTCAGATTTGAACTACATGCACATGCTCCAGTGCATATAAATTGGTTGAAAAATCAAATATGTGTCCTTGGGTGCATGCTTAGGTCCCATGCTAGAAATGGGAATGAATTTCGAACAATAGGGCACCGTTGATTGCCGGCAAAACATTGAGATGCGTGGTTTTTAAATTCTAGCAAATCCAAAACTTGTCTGAAATTCATGAAACTGGGCATGCTATCATGGAGCGGAATCAACATGCTGTGGTACAAATTTTGTCCCATTTGGGGCAGGTTTGGGTATATGCTTCTCACAAACCGGAGCTTCTTGCAACAAGCATGATGCTTTTCGGTAGGGAACGTCCCACCTTTGGGGACGAATAGCCATTGCCTCTTATTGCTTTCATTTTTTTCTCATGTCAAGATAGAACAACATGAGTGTTCTGTTAATTTTGTGATTTTTGGGGTTCGTTTGGACATTTTTATGCATTAACTGAGTTTTCATCTCATTTATGTGCATAATTCAAATTTGAACTGCATCCACATGCTCCAGTGCATATAAATTGGTTGAAAAATCATATCTGTGTCCTTGGGTGCATCCTTAGGTCCCATGCAAGAAATTGGCATGAATTTCGAACACCAGGGCATCGTTGATTGCTGGCAAAACATTGAGATGCGTGGTTTTTAAATTCTAGTAAATCTAAAACTCATCTAAAATTCATGAAACTTGGCATGCTATCATGGAGCGGCATCAACATGTCGTGGTACAAATTTTCTCCTATTTGGGGCAGGTTTGGGTATACGCTTCTCACAAACCAGAGCTTCTCACAACAAGCATGATGGTTTTTGGTAGAGAACGTCCCACCTTTGGGAATGAAACAATATCCGTTGCCTCTTATTGCTTTCAAAAAAAATCTCGTGTCAACATAGAACAACATGAGTGTTCTGTGAATTTTTGTGATTTTTCGGTGTTCGTTTGGACATTTATATGCATTAACTGAGTTTCAATGCATTTATGTGCATAATTCAAATTTGAACTACATGCACATGCTCTAGTGCATATAAATTGGTTGAAAAATCAAATATGTGTCCTTGGGTGCATGCTTAGGTCCCATGCAAGAAATGGGAATGTATTTCGAACACCAGGGCACCGTTGATTACCGGCAAAACATTGAGATTCGTGGTTTTTAAATTCTGATAAATCCAAAACTTGTCTGAAATTCATGAAACTTGGCATGTTATCATGGAGCGGCATCAACATGTCGTGGTACAAATTTTGTCCCATTTGGGGCAGGTTTAGGTATATGCTTCTCAAAAACCGGAGCTTCACACAATTAGCCTAATGGTTTTCGGTAGGGAACGTCCCACCTTTGGGGACGAAACGATATCCATTGCCACTTATTGCTTTCAATTTTTTTTCCTCGTGTCAACATAGAACAACAGAGTGTTGTGTGAATTTTTGTGATTTTCCGGGGTTCATTTGGACATTTTTATGCATTTACTGAGTTTTCAATGCATTTATGTGCATAATTAAAATTTGAACTACATGCACATGCTCCAGTGCATATAAATTCGTTGAAAATCAAATATGTGTCCTTGGGTGCATGCTTAGCTCCCAAGCAAGAAATGGGAATTAATTTTGAACACCAGGGCACCATTAATTGCCAGCAAAACATTGAGATGCGTGGTTTTAAATTCTAGTAAATCCAAAACTCATCTGAAATTCATGAAACTTGGCATGCTATCAGGGAGCGACATCAACATGTCGTGGTACAAATTTTGTCCCATTTGGGGCAGGTTTGGGTATATGCTTCTCACAAACCAGAGCTTCTCACGACAAGCATGATGGTTTTAGGTAGGGAACATCCAACCTTTGGGGACGAAACGATATCCATTGCCTCTTATTGCTTTCAATTTTTTTTCTCGTGTCAATGTAGAGCAACAGGAGTGTTGTGTGATTTTTTGTGATTTTTCGGGGTTCCTTTGGACAGTTTTATGCATTAACTGAGTTTTCAATGCATTTATGTGCATAATTCAAATTTGAACTACATGCACATGCTCCAGTGCATATAAATAGGTTGAAAAATCAAATATGTGTCCTTGGGTGCATTCTTAGGTCCCATGCAAGAAATGGGCATGAATTTCGAACACCAGGGTACCGTTGATTGCCAGCAAAACATTGAGAGCCTGGTTTTAAAATTCTACTAAATCCAAAACTCTGTTAACCATTCATGTGATGCCACGTGTCTTGGTTTTAATGGTTGTAAGAGGAGTCGTGCGGACAGCTGCTTGACCTTGACTGAACGGGAGGCGTGCGAGCACCGTCCGCTGCGTAGGCTGACCGAGAAGCGTGCAAGTTGTCCTCGAGTGCACAGGCTCACCGGGAAGCCCACCTTGCTCACATCCTCTCCATTAA
The DNA here is from genome assembly GCA_902687465.1 of Secale cereale. Lineage (NCBI taxonomy): Eukaryota > Viridiplantae > Streptophyta > Magnoliopsida > Poales > Poaceae > Secale > Secale cereale. Next base: position 657,719,109 of record LR738711.1, read on the forward strand.
TGGGCCCAAGCCGCAGTTTAATTCGATTTATATGTATATAACACTCATCGCGAACGTTTTAGATAGAACACCCGTATGCAAACCGACAGCTTCCCCAGGAAGCCAAGAGAAAATGTGCCGAGCAGGATTTCTGCAGCTCTTGATCGCAAACGATTTAGATAGAACACCCGTATGCAAAGTGAGAACAGCGCAGGATTTGTGCATCCCTTCAACGCAAACGGTTGTTCTGGATGACCCGTGTGCAACCACGTACAAGCAATTCGGAAAGATTTGCATCTGTCAATCTATCATATTGGTTATGTTGCCATTTGTCAAACTCGAAAGATTGACATTTGTTGATCTAGTAACGTTGGAATTTGTCCATCCTTGTAACACTGCGATTTGTCAAAATATGCATCTAGAAATCATTAGCACTATGTAATTTTTGCAACTAAAATTTAGTAATTAAGCATAGATGTCTTTCATCGATTAAGTAGTCGTTCTTAATTACACAAACAGTTCAACTCGACAGCTGAACCGACCAAACTTCTCCCCAATTGTTGCCAACCACGTACTGAAATAGCTAGTTCAACTATATATACTAGCTAATTTTAAGTATGTTGTATAGTTCCACCACACATCTATAGTCAGATGAACTGAACAAAATAGCCCCTAAATACTACTACTACCACGGAGGAGCTTTGTGCTACTTCCGGCAGCCTCTCCTCTGCCGAGCGCGCTCAATAAGAGGCAGAGGAGGAGGAGGAGGCTACCAACGAGCTGGACAACTGCAATAGGGTGCCTGCCGCTGCTCCACGTTCAGCGACGCTCGCTAGCTCGAACGCCCACTGTCGCTCCAGACGATCCCTCTCGAAGCAGTCGGACTGCTCGTAGATCTCCTGATTCCGCACCTCTGTGTCGGCATGTGCTGCGGCCACGGCTGCGGTAAGGCTCTTTGCATGCTCGACAAGGCGCTCCTCCTCCCGCAGGAACTCGATGTAGCGCACAAGGTCGCTGACGCACGTGCAGGCCTCCACCTCCGCCTCCCTCCTTCGCCGGCGGTGGAGGAGCGGGTGATGATCCCAGAGGTCGACGGTGGGTTGGCGGCCACGGCGGCCGATGATGGGGTGGCCGCCACGACCACCACCTCCCGCCTTCGGGCCGCGGTGGCAGAGCGGGTGATGGCCATGGTGGGCGGCGGTGGGGCGGTGGCCACGACGACCACCTCCCGCCTTCGGACCGCGGCGACGGAGCGAGAGATGGCCCTGGCTTTCGATGGTGTGGCGGCAACGGCGGCCGGCAACAGCTGTCGACGGGCAGCGGTGGAGGAGCTTGTGGTGGGTGTTCCGCGCACACCCAACAGGGACGCCACGCGCACTACACTACGCCGAGGACTGCGCCGCCGCCGCGGTGTAGCCTCCCAGCTGGAGTTGTCCTCTGATGACGGCGGAGTGGCTGAGCGACGACGACGGACCGGTGCTATTGGCGATTGTGGGAGAAGCAGATGAGATAAGCTACAGGGAGGGAGGGGAAAATGCAACGCAGGACTCGTCGGCCGTGAGGATTTTTATAGAAGGCCGGTAAGCATTGGGATTTTGGGGGATTTCACCAAGTTGGGCGGGAAGCTTGCTCGGGAACCTACGAGGTTGCGTGGGAACGGACTCATCGTCGAATCATTGGCGCCACCGTTTGGCCAAAAGAACGCCCCCGCGTGCTGCGCAAGCTTGCGTTGTAACCCCTCCGCGGCACCGGGGTGAGAAGACGTGTGAGATTAGGAAGGGAGTACACGTACACATATAGTTAATAAAAAAATGTTGGTGATTTAATTACCTACTATACCCCCGTCCTGGTTTATAAGTAGGATTTAACTAATAAAATATGAATGTGTGTCGCCATAGATTATATCGTTGGAGTCGTATTTGAACATAGTTTCCAACTATACAATTTTTGTAACATGCATTAACACTTTTTTGGTTAAAATTTAGGTTATACACCAGCAAGCATTTGCCCACAACACACACGGCTTATTCCATCACAGACAGCTCTGATGGATCAACTGTCTGCCACGTATCGCACACGCAACTCTAATCTGATTCGTGTTTGATGTCTCGGACATCGCTTGCACAGTTCGTCTTATTTGCCACGTATCACTCTGCCGTCCTCTGCTCGCGTCCCTCGGCAAGCTCTGCTCGCCGTTAGGCGCCGCAGCGCGCTCTGCTCGTCATTAGGCGCCACGACGCGCTCTGTCGCGTCCGTTGGCGTGCTCTGCTCGCGTCCGTCGGCGCACTAGGCTTGTGGACAACTTTTCCTTGAGGCGACCACGGAGCGCTCTGCTCGCCTCCCTCCGCGCACGCTCTGCCAGTGATTGGGCGTGCGCACAATCACGTCGGGGGGCCTATATGCATGCGGTTGCTCCACGCGCGTTGCCACGTGATGTAGCTACGTGCGGCACAATGGAGTTACGCACTGCAAATTAGAACTGGCATCAGGGCCTGCCAATATTCCTGGTCGTCCAGCTTCCCCTTTAATTCATGTGGCCATTATAACCTTAGTCTCTTCAACCTTTCGATCGCGCCCCACAACACAACAAGCACACCCACGATGACACATAGAGAGGGCATGTCTAGTGGCGCTTGCTAGGCTTCTCGCCCCTCGTTGGTTACCCCAAGTGGAAGGTGTGAGATGTAGTGTTGCGGAAGTTTTTCCCTTGGCAAAGATACCAATGATCGAATCCCCAGAGACTCCTAGGTTCAACAAGAAGGTGTCAACTGCTACGGCGCCAGATATTAGCAACCAACGTGGACCTGCACACAGATACAAATAACTTTGCTCCCAACGAGTACAGAGAGGTTTTCAATCCCGCCGGCCTTGTAGTTCACAAAGGATTAAACGCAAGTGATAGTAGTGATAGATATAATTGCAATAGTAAATAGCGAAAAGTAATTAGCGGATGTGATCAATGATGGTAATATGGACCGGAGTCTCATGATGTTCACTAGTGATGTATCTCTCCCAAAAGACGATAAAACAGCTATGTGAGGTAAACGAATTACAGCTGGGCAATTGACAGGACCATGTGCGCAAACCAATGCTGATTACATTGCAAGAAAGGTTGAGGTTCAAAGCATGGGCGGTACGCCAAAGTAAGTAGACCGAAATCCATCAATATCTACTACTAATCATCCACCTTGAGATATCTATCCAGAACATCTCGCTGGTATTAAGTTGCGAGTCCCACCCATAGTGTAAACTCAATGCAACAGACAACTGCATTAAAAGAACTTTGCGTAAAGTAAACAATCCTTGCACCCGCGGGCACAAGCACCGTTGTTTTCCCCCTTGTGGCAACAACACATCCCCTAGACTCATGTTTCTGTCACTCAAACTAGTCATCGAGGGGCATGAACCCACAATCAAGCATAACGTTCCCTCTTGGAGTCACTACCTATTACTTGGCCAAAGCAATAAATAACAATGGAGAACATGCAAGAATTACTTACGAACATAAATATAAAAGAGGTAGATCAAATATATTACTCAAGCACAATCTGAACATAATCTCATAATCCATCGGATCCCAGCAAACTCATCATAGCAAAAGCATAAGGATTACATATGTGCCTCGATCATGTAGGGCAGCTCACGAGGACTAATTAGTGAAGCACAAGAACGGGAGGAGAACATCACATAGCTACTGGTCATGGACTCATGGTCCAAGGGAGACTACTCACAACTCATCCGGGAGGCGTCCATGGTGGTGGAGAGGCTCCCGGTGGTGATCCTCCCCTCCGGCAGGGTGCCGGGAAGAGATCTCCTGGTGCTCCCGATCTTGGAAGCGGCGGCGGCGGCGGAACAGAGATGAGATCGCGAAAAGAGTTCCTCCCTCGAGGGTTTCGGGAGACGCTTTAAATATATGCCAAAGGGGGGCATCGGAGGAGCCTCGGGGGGCCCAGGCGCCCCCCCGGCGCGGCCCAGGGGGGGGCGTGCCGCCAGGGCGCCTAGAGCCCTGGTGCCCCCCCCCCCCGGCTGTCCTTCGGGCGCACGGTAGTTTCTGGAATGCTGATTTTTTATATAATTTTTCTGGATTTTTCCTGGCAGTTCTCGTAATGTGAAAACCTGAAATACAAAAACAGCCGAAAACAGAAACTGGCACTGGGGTGCACTGAGTTAATAGGTTAGTCCAAATATGATCAAAAGTGTATGGAAGTGTATAAATATCATAGCAATATCACCCAAAAGAGGCATGGAGCAAGCAGAAATTATAGATACGTTTTGGACGTATCAACATCCCCAAGCTTAATTCCTGCTCGTCCTCGAGTAGGTAAATGATAACAAGAATAATTTCTGTGGTGACATGCTATTAACCATATAGGACTTTTTCATAGTCATATGACAAAAGCTTACTGAGACAATGAATCTATAGTAATTAAGTTGCCTCATGAGAAAATCACAAAGGACTGAAAGTTTTACAATATGATACTGAAACATCAAATAGATTTGCAATGAACATGATGTGCAAATATGATAAAGTGATATCTAGCTTGCCCCCTTTAGTGAAGCAAAACATAAATGCAGGGGCACCTCCAAGGTTTAAGTGATGACTAGATACAATGATTTCAGAATAAACGATATCACAAACATGCAAAAGACAATGCTACTTTGGGACAATGCACATTACACTCAGAATGACAATCATGCTCTCAGTAGTTGGTGCTTTTAAAAGAAGGTGGAGACTCTCGAACCGTGGCTTTTGTTGGCAAGGTTGAAAACCCGTAGTCAGAAACAAAGACAAAACATGTACCAGAGCTCTTGGTTTTAAAACAGAGGTAATAATTTATTTTAGATCATGCATGTTTCGTCAACGAATGCTACAGACAACTCAATCACTTTTCGAGATGGACAAGTTTCGAGGAACGGCTCTCGAATGAGGACGATCACATCCTCTTAATCTCCTTTGTTTATCACTGCCAAAGTTTTCTGATTTCTCATGAACAAAGCGTGAAGGAGGGTATGTTTGTTATATTATCTTTTTGAGCCGGGCACACTCAATGCCAGTTCCTTCTCGTATTATGGGTTTGCACATTATACATGCAATCCCGGGGTGAAGCTTGTCCAACTTAAAAAGGTCATGAATTAACCACTACTTCCTCATGAACTTACAACAGAGGCACAAAATAAGAATGCTTTTTCTTTGAATAATTTCGAGATGGCACATGCAAGTCTCCGTTAGGAATGGCAGGTAAATACCATGTAGGAAGGTATGGTGGACTCATATGGCATAACTGGATTAAAGGATGTGGATGCACAAGCAGTCAGTCCGCTTAGTACAGGTGAAGGTTAGCAAAAGACTGGGAGCGACCAACTAAGAGAGCAATGACGGTCATAATCATGCAGAGCGACAAAGCAACATTGAATCAGGCATGGTAGTTATATCGCTACTCAGAAACAAAAGATCATCAAGGCTTGACAGACTTTCTTGACAGTCTTAAATATGCGTGAGCATACGCCAAGTCAATCAAAATAAATTCTCGAAGGAAGATATTACTAAACCATACCACATCATAGACAAACAAATCATGTTGGTATTCCAATAACACATTGGGAACCCCCCAGTTATTTGAGACTAACCATAAGAAAACATGAACTACTAAACGCCATCATGCACGTAGCATCTTTATCATAGACATATCAACCAATGCAACGGAAGCAAACTCTCTTAATAAGGTGAGCATGGTAATTAAAGAGATTTCAAGCAACCAACTAAACAAAAGCTCTTGAAAAGATAAGCATGAAAGCTAAGAGCTGAACATGATAGTAGCTATTAAAAGACAAAGAACACACACAGCAAGGATAGACATGAAAATTCTATGTTATGTTCTAGGTAGAAGTGGAGCGTGTTTCACTCCCACATAAAGAAAACTGAGTTCCGACTCGTTATGAAAAACTAAAGAAAACTAAAAGCAAGACGCTCCAAGCATAGCACATAACACATGAAGTGATTAAAATATAGTGGAACGAAAGACGAACTGATAATGTTGATGGAGAAGGGGATGCACGGGGGCATCCCCAAGCTTAGACGCTTGAGTCTCCTTGAATATTTCTTGGGAGTGCATGGGGGCATCCCCAAGCTTGAGCGCTTGACACTCCTGAATCTTTTTATCATCTTCCCTCGCACACTTGAAAACTCCCTTCATACATAACTCATCATAATCTGATTAGCGAGGTTAGTACCCATAATAAAATAATTATACCTTGCTGGAAATAAAGATATTCTTGAAGGTCTACTGTTTCTCAAGATTGCCAAAAGGTTTTTGCAAAGAAAAAGCAAGCTCTTGGTTTGCAAAATGAAGGAAAAGCAAAACATGACAGAATCTGTGAAAAACAGAACAGCAGGTAGTAATTGATTTTTTCGGGGCACTTCTGCAACTCTAATAAAAAAACTCAGAACATATGCACGAAAGACAATTATATAGAGCACGCTGTCGAAAAAATTCAGACCAAAAAGATGATCTGGTGATTTTATACGAATTTTTCTATCCAAGGACAGAATCTGTTTCCTGGACAGCACCTCACAACTTTTGAACTTTCTAGCAATCAGAGGCTACACTTGGCACAAATTTTGAAAAGTAAAGATACAATGATGATGCTACTGTAGTAAACAACATCAAGACACAACAAAAGCAAAATAAATTTATTCATGTGGGCTACCTCCCAAAAGCGCTTTCTTTTATGCCTTTAAGCTAGGCATAATGCATATAGATCAAGTTTTATCAAGAGTAAAAGAATAGCTAGCCCGTACAACGGACTCAAAAGGTAACTTGATCTTTATTCGAGGGAAGTGTTCCATCCCTTTCTTGAGAGGAAACTGAAATTTTATATTCCCCTCTTTCATGTCAATGATAGCACCAACGGTGCGTAAAAAGGGACGTCCCAAAATAATTGGACAAGAAGGATCACATTCAATATCCATAATTGTAAAATCAACGGGAACATAATTATCATTGACAACGATAAGAACATCGTCGATCCTCCCCAAAGATTTCTTTATGGAAGAATCAACGAGACGAACACCAAAAGAACAAAAATCATAAGGTTTCAATTTAAGCATATCATATAGTCTTTTGGGCATAATGGAGGTACTAGCTATAATATCACATAAAGCATAGCAAGAAAAGTTGTTTTTCTTAATTTTAATCATAGGATCCCAACCATCTTCCAGCTTTCTAGGTATGGAGGCTTCTACTCTAAGTTTCTCCTCCCTAGCTTTGATGAGAGCATTAGTGACATGCTCTGTGAAGGCAAGATTAAGCGTGCTAGTGTGGGGATCTTTGGCCATTCCTTGCAGAAAGGTGACAACTTCTGAAATACTATAATTATCAAAATCAATTTTATCATTATTGGGCAGAATTGTAGTGTCATCCTCTTTGTTTGAATCGCTCTCTATTATAAGAGTTTGAACGTCTTCCCAAGTTTGGGGAAGCTTAGGAGCAATTTTAAACTGAGGCTAATACTCTTTTCCGGGAAGACCATGCCATGGGCATAACCCTCCGTCAAGACTAACATAATCACAAGGTTTATTACTTTTGTAGATCCCGACAGTAGTGATTGGCATAATGTAAGAAGGGGTGTACTCCTCCCATCTAGTGTTTTTGGTGGAACCCATAATAGCAAGCAAGCAAGATAACTATTTTTGTGATTTTCGATAAAAGATACTGTCGTGGATTTAACACGGCAGATGTCCGGTTTAGCGGACTTGATGATGGAACCATCGCACGGGTTAGCTTGAAGGGGTTCATAGCACACAAAGGACACAGAGAGTTTATACTAGTTCGGCCCCTTCGATGAAGGTAAAAGCCTACGTCTAGTTGGTTTGGTATTGCTTGGGCGTCGGTTTACAGGGAGCGGATCGCTTGCCTGTAGTCTCGAAGGGTTGATTCTTGCTTATCCCTGAACCGTCGCCGGGTCGTCCCTCTATATAGAGGTGACGCCTGGTCTGGTTTACAGAGTCCCGAGGCCGGCTCATACTTGTGTCCGCCTCGGTCTCTGTCCTTTCTTCCTTATCTCTCAAGTTACATCGCTTGGCGGTTTACAAACCATAATTCTATACATGGGCCCTAAGATCTTATGGGCCGTAGCCTTTACTGAATATTACAACCAAGTATAATATAACTAAGCCGGTTTACACTAGCCGGTTCATACCTGCTAGTCATATCCCTGACATTAGGCCCCAGAATGATTTGAACTTGTTCATATCAATCTCCCTTGTCTTGCATAATTTTCTTCTGTGTCTTCTTATTTTTGTAAACCGACTCTGACATCATCTTCGAGAATCATTGAATCTGACCGTGACATCATCTCCGCATTTAACGCTGCGAGCTGTACTGTAGCTTTGTTTAATGGTTATCCCGAAAATCGAGGCGTCAAGGGATCTTTATCCAATCTTTGCTCCCTCGAATCCCGCGCATGTCGCTTCATATCTGTCCTTCCCTTATAAATACTGCTGTCCTCATTCGTTTTATCTCCTTCTCGTGTTTTCTTCCTCCGCCCGTCGCCCGAGCTTCAAGACTCCATTGACGCCCGAGCTTGACGCACCGCCGTCGCCCGCCGAGTTCGAGACCTCACTGGCCGCTGCATCAACCTGACTTGGACCAGAGAACTCCGCCGCTGTCCTTCACTGTTCCAGGTACGTCTTTTCTTCCTCAATATAGATCTGCATCCTCTAGGGTTCTTCCCTGTTCCTCCGCCATTAGGGCTTTTAACGAAAGCTTCATCTTGTTCCTCTTAAACGCAAGTTTGCAGAAAGTTTTTGACCTTTATGCTCAGTTCTTAGATCTTTACCTTTGTTCCACTAGTATTTGCTTTAGATCTCGCCACTTATACTTATCCTGTAGATTCATCTGCTACGCATAAGACCCTTGTGTTTCTTCCCGTATTTTCTTGCACTTATTTTTTCTTTTCTTTGTGCGCCCAGATCTGTTCCACTTTAGCCGTTTACAAAGAAACTGTTTCTTCTCCTTTGTAGATCTATTAGGTATACTCCGGTTTATGTTGTCATGCCCTCTTCCGGTTTAATCATATCATTAGTCTTCTGTCTAAACCATTGCGTAACCTTCGTAGATATCTTCCGGTTTATACTGCTGTACCCGCATAATCCGTTTTTTGCACTTTATCTTTTTCAGTACTTGTCCTCCTGTCGCTATGGCCAAGCAGTTTGTTTCTTGTGATTGGGTCCCTTCCATTATCACGGAAGAAGACTTGGTCAAAATTGCTGAAATTGGTACTTTAGGCCCTCAGTCCGTTTTGAAGTGGCGGGCTCCGGGAAATGAATGCCCTCCTACTCCCAGGCAAGGGGAGGTTATTGTTTTCTTCGACCACATATCTCGAGGCTTCTCTCCCCCCGGTTCAAAGTTTTTCCGGGACGTTCTTGCTGCCTTCCAACTCCACCCTCAGGACATTGGGCCCAACTCCATTTCAAATATCTGCGACTTCCAAGTATTTTCGGAGGTGTATCTGCAAGAAGAACCGTCTGTTGATCTATTTCGGGACTTCTTTCACCTGAACCGGCGCACGGAGTTCACCAGCAGACCGCATCAGGAACTCGGCGGTGTTAGTATCCAGAAAAGGAGAGACGCTGTCTTCCCTCACGCCGCTTTACACACGCATCCAAAGGAGTGGAACAAATCATGGTTTTACTGCGTTGACACTTCTCCTGAAGGGGAGAACCCTCTGCCGGGTTATCGTGAGCACCGTATTCCGGAGGATCATCCTCTGCCACAACGACTCAGCTCTGTCGAACGGACCCGGTTTGCGTCCCAACTCTATAGGTTGAAAGCTTTTATGGCCAACGGTTTAACAGGAACCGATTTTATGCGCTGTTGGCTCTCTTGGAGTATTCTTCCCTTAAGTCAGCGATCACAGTTGATGTGCCAATATTCTAGTAAACCGTACGACCCTCAAAGGTTTACCAAGGAAAAACTCTCTGAATCGGAGGTTATTGAATCGGCGAAGAAGATGCTCAATGTCTCCTTAGCAGACTGCAGCAAAGTCGGGTTAGCCCCGTATTACAAGAAGAATAAGCTGCCTACGGTAAGTTTTGCTTTGTCTTGTATTTGTGACCCGTTTCTTTAAACCGTTCCTCCAATTGTCTTTCCTTCCTTTGAATAGGCTGATGATCCCTTCTGGAAGAGAAAACCCCAAGAGAAAACCGGCAAACAAGCACGCCGGAAGACCTTTGCTAATAAGAAAAGGAAAGCGGCTGTTGACTCTAGTTCTCACGCTGAGGATGATGATCCGGATTCCGAGGTATGAATTAATCCGATTTTAATTTGCTTTCTTGTACTCATATCTGTATCTAATGATAACTTTCCACAGGAGTTGGCAGAAGGTGATAAACCGGCCGAAGTTGAGGTAACTATCCTTTCTTCCGATTCAGAACCTCTTCCACAAAAAAGTCATCGGACCGTCCGGAAATACCAATTTTCTCATCCTTATGCTCAATTGGATCCTAATTTTCTTTTGAAGAAACAACAGCATGAAGCTCTTCGCCGGACCACTCGCCATAGCGGCTTGGCAGTGGAAACATCCGGGATTTCTCTAACTCCAGCTCGGAAGCGTCGCACTGAGGTGATACTTTCTCCGACTCTCCTTCATCCCAAGGCCGGGCTTATCCGAAAACCTCTTAAACCGTCTCATCCTGATTATCAGGAGACTCCATTATCCTCTTCTGGTGAATCGACTGCCACGCAACTTCCCCCATTGAAAACTGTCCCAGGGTAAGTCTTTTTAACATTTCCGGTTTATAATTACCTTTTTGCTTCGCAATTTTAACTCATTCTACAAACTTTTTTCCAGCAAGCCGAAGCCTAGCAAAAGACAAAAGGCAAACAAACCCCCTGCTGAGATTTCTGCAGATGATCCGGCGTTTGATCCGGCAACGACCGTTCCTCCAGAAGGCGAGCCCATAGCTCCTCTTGAAGATCCTGCGCCTACGGATCATATCTCAGTACCCGAGAATCCTACTGCTGAAGATGTCCACAATCCGTCAAGTCCTGCCCGGTCCAACTCTCCTCAAGTTAATCCGGCATCTCCCAATCCGGCTCACACTGCGACTCCACCAACTGCACCTGCTTCTCCAGAAGTTGTAGTGACTGGGGCTGTTTTCGTTGCTCCGGCTGAGCCCACCGTTTTAACCAAGCATACGGCTAAAACGGAGAAGCTATATAAGGAGAAGGGTAAATGGAGTACTGAAGTATCCAATCTTGCAGATATGAGTGCCCAAGAAATCTATTCTAGGTACCTAAACCGGCTCCACAGCAGCCGAGACTATGAAGCGAGTTTGGTTAACTTGATGAAGGAGAAATATGAGGTAATCCTTTTCTTCTGACTTTGCGCTTGTGATATGCTCCTATCCCATAACAGCCCCCAAGTTCCGGTTTAGCTGCATACTGAAGGTGAACCGGAACTTTATAGTTTGAACAATTGATCTTTACATTAGCCCCCAAGTATCAAGTAGATAACTTGTTTATGTATTTGATACTTGTAAAAATTTATGCTGATACTTCAATCATCCATTAGCCCCCAAGTGTCAAGTAGACAACTTGCTTGTGTGCTTGAGACTTGTAACTTTGAATTGCTGCTGTTTATTGCTTCAACTGCCATTAGCCCCCAAGTGTCAAGTAGACAACTTGTTTGTGTGCTTGAGACTTGTCTGATTTTTGCTTCTTGTCACTTGATTATGCTTGCAGGCTGACTTAAACCGGAACGCTGATGAGATCAATGAACTTCGGAGCCGTCTTGCTGAGACAGAATCTGCCACTTCGAAAGCTAAGAAAGATCTTCAGGTAAGTTTAAAGACTGCTGAAGATCTGAAAAAATTCTTTGAAGAAGAGCGGACCACTTTTGAGGTTCAGAAGAAAGAGCTGGAGAAAAGGGTTCAGGACGCTGAAGGGGCGCTTAATCCGGTAAAAGAAGAGTTAACCGGTTTAAAGCAGCAAATTGAGTTGATGACCTCTGCAATCTTTGGTAAGTATAATCTGAATTCCTGCTTTATCCTTGTAATCTTCCATCTGTGCCGGTTTAACCGTAATATCTATATGCAGGGCGCCGTGTCACCCATCTTGGGGATGACCTACGGAAGAAACTTAAAGCATGTTACACCTTGGTCGAGCAGCTGTATTCCGGCGCTCAGAGGATCATTAGTGCAACATCTTTCGGTAAACCGGCCCCCACGACCATCCAAGGCATGTTGGAAAAGTTATCTGTTCTTCCCTTGCGTCTAGAAGAAGTCAAAAAATCTGCTGCTCGAGGTGGTGCCCTCTTGGCCCTTACCAGGGCTAAAGCCTGGGTCCCGGATCTTGATCCGGAAGAAGCTTTGACTGGATTTCCTGACACTAAGGAAGATGGATCCGCTTTTACCGCAAAGGACCTCCATGTCTTGACGAAGGAGATGCGCCCCCTCGCCAGCAAGCTTGCAGCAGAATCCGATTTATCCAGGTATCATCCAGGGTACGACTTGCAAAACGAGCGGGTGGAGCGGCCGGTTTATGACACCGTTAATTTAATCCCACCGGTTCGCCCTCATACCTTCGCTCCAGATATTGAACCTTCTGAACTTATCAACGAAGAGATGTACTTCCGGGCTTTGACGAAGATTGATTGGCGTGTTCCGGACTTCCAACTGCTTCAAGAGGACGAAGACATTCCGGATCAAGCTGATGGCCAGCCGTCTCAGCAAGAAGGAGCATAACTCAGATTTTATTGTTGTAATTGCCGTCTCTGTTTTATCAAACAATCTTTTTAATCCGTCAGGCTTGCTATGCCTTGTAATAGGATAGCTGAAACATGATCCGCTTTAATCCGGATATTCTGTCTTTCTTGTGTGAGATATTTGCTAATTTAAATGTTGTCTGATGTCGCTTATCTTGCGTATCATCTGCTCCTGCAGAAATAATACTGAAAATATGTCCTAGCGGTTTACCACTGGACGAATTAAATTGTTCTCTCAAAACGTCAAACAAGTACATACTTATACCAGAAATAAAGTTATACCTGAGATTACATATGCTCAATACTCTTAATCCGGTAGAATTTTAAAGCCTCTTAATGAAGATCTTCATGGATCCAATTAGAAACCCGGGTTTTGATGATAGACTCTGGTTTATCTCGTTTTGAAACTTTGTTCAGAAATTTTGTGGCTTGTTGCCTGATGGATGATCCGGGTTAGAATGACCACCGGTTTATTCATGCTGGTTTTCGTGACCCAGACTTTTTACTTTATAGATATGTGGTCGGCCTCTGTAGCTGTTCCACTCCGGTTTAAAGAGTTGTAAAACACAAACACCAAAAGATGCAAATTTTGCAAATAAAACCATGTAGTCGAAGCTTTTTAAGAGCTGCCAGGCTCAAAGCAAGGTTCAGCCAATCACTGGATGTGGATTATCCATCTTTCCAGAGGGCCTAGCCAATCACTGAATGTGGATTATCCATCTTTTCAGAGGGCCGTTAGAACCACAAGAAAAAATTAAGCCAATCACTGGATGAGGATTATCCATCTTTCCAGAGGGCCTAGCTAATCACTGAATGTGGATTATCCATCTTTTCAGAGGGCCGATAGATACTTAATAAACCATCATAAACAATGTAGCCAATCACTGGATGTGGATTATCCATCTTTCCAGAGGGCCTAGCCAATCACTGAATGTGGATTATCCATCTTTTCAGAGGGCCGATCGATGGTGCAGAAGAAAAACTTTAACCAATCACTGGATGTGGATTATCCATCTTTCCAGAGGGCCTCCATGGTTCCTCGAACATGTGGGTAAATCCAACTGTCCATAAGAGCTTTAGCCAATCACTGAATGCGGGTGAACCCGACTGTCCAGAGGGCCTCCATGGTTCCTCGAACCTGTGGGTAAATCTTGAAGCGTCCTCTCTTGAACCGGATGTGATCTCATGCTCTTTAGAGAGTTTTATTGCTTCTGTGTATACTCTGCAAAAAATCAACTTTAAACCGGCCAATATGTTGAAATATCTGATAAAAACTTGCATGGTTGTCCTCACAAGATATTTGTATTTGGGAAAAGGGCTGAGCCCCCGGTTTACCGAGGGTGCCGGTTTATTCATTAATCATAATATATACATAGGATACAGTGGAGCTCATAGCTCAAGTATAGTATGGCCGTAAATGGGCGATGTTCCATGGCCTCTTCGTCTCCTCTTCTGATGTCCGTGAGTCCTTGTGTTCTCGAACGTCCACCAAGTAATATGAACCATTGTGTAGGTTCTTACTGACCACAAAGGGCCCTTCCCAAGGTGAGGATAGCTTGTGCATATCTGTTTGATCTTGGATGAGTTGGAGTACCAAGTCGCCCTCCTGGAACGTCCTTGTTTTGATCCGGCGGCTATGATATCTGCGTAAGTCTTGTTGATAAATTGCAGATCGTGCCGCAGCTATATCACGCTCTTCATCCAGCCGGTCTAAACTATCTTGCCTTGCTCTCTCGTTGGCTGCCTCAACATAAGCCGTTACCCTTGGTGAATCATGACGGATATCGCTTGGAAGGACTGCTTCAGCACCATAGACCATGAAGAAAGGTGTGTAACCTGTAGACCGGTTTGGTGTAGTGTTGATACTCCACAGAACAGATGGTAATTCCTCAACCCAACATCCTGGGGTTCTCTGCAAAGGAGTCATAAGCCGGGGCTTGATACCTCGTAAGATCTCCTGATTTGCCCTTTCAGCCTGACCATTGGATCGGGGGTGGGCCACAGAAGACACGTCCAAGCGAATATGTTCTCGTTGACAGAATTCTTCCATCTCACCCTGAGATAAATTGGTGCCATTGTCTGTGATGATGCTTGAAAGTGCAACTAATCCCCGGGTGGTTTTGGCAATTAATAACAACATATATATCATTGAACTAATAGTTACTTGAGAATCATTTCAGAGAAGTTCAGTGATATGGGTATGGCAATGACTGAAGAAGTGGACCCCTCAAAATGCTAAGGCAAGCATTGGCAAAAGCTCAAGACTCCATTTTTGGTTTAGTGATCCAAGATCACATTGAGTCCATAGGAAAAGCCAATACTATTAAAAGGGGATGAGGTTGTGTTGATGATCTGGTTGCTCAAGTGCTTAGTGATATATCTCCTTCAACTATCAGCAACCTTCACTACAAAATTCACTCATAAGTAATCTCGGTCCCACCGATTATTCCAACTCAGTCACACCGAGATGAACCACCTCAGCCATAAGCCAAACCCTAGAAAAATCGGATATTCCGAGTTTGAAATCGGTCTCACCGAAACATGGGCTGCCAAGCTTCTGTAACCGTTTGTCATCAAATCGGTGTCACCGAGATGACATTTTCGGTCCCACCGAAACTGGCAAGCTCCTGTCTTTGCATCAAATCGGAATAACCGAGATGGTATTTTCGGTCCCACCGAAAACCCCAACGTTCACATTGTTTGAACTTTCGGTTTGACCGAGTTGTCCACTTCGGTCTCACCGAGATTGCTCAATTATGTGTGTAACGGTTGGATTTTTGTGTGGAGGCTATATATACCCCTCCACCCCCTCTTCATTCGTGGAGAGAGCCATCAGAAAGAACTACCACTCCTACCTTACACTTTCTGAGAAGAGAACTACCTATCCTTGTGTTGAGATCAAGTTGCTCCATTCCCACCATATGAAACTTGATTTCTAACCTTCCCAAGTTGCTTTCCACTCAATCCTTTCTTCCACCACAGCCAAATCAGTGAGGAGAGTTGAGTGTTGGGGAGATTATCATTTGAAGCACAAGAGCAAGGAGTTCATCATCATCTACAACATCTATTACCTTTTGGAGGGTGGTGCCTCCTAGATTGGTTAGGTGTCGCTTGGGAGCCTCCGTCATCGAGATGTGGAGTTGAACCAAGAAGTTTGTAAGGGCAAGGAGATCGCCTACTTCGTGAAGATCTACCCCGAGTAAGGCTAGCCCTCCGTGGGCGTAGGCCATGATGGAATAGACAAGGTTGCTTCTTCGTGGACCCTTCGTGGGTGGAGCCCTCCGTGGACTCGCGCAGCCGTTACCCTCCGTGGGTTGAAGTCTCCATCAACGTGGATGTACGATAGCACCACCTATCGGAACCACGGGAAAAATCACCGCGTCTCCAAATTGCGTTTGCTCTTCTCTACCTCCCTTTACTACATGTGCAATTTACTTTCCGCTGCCTATACTCTAGAATTGCATGTGTAGGGTGATGTTTGACTTGATCATAATTGTGAATCTGCCAAAAACTGTTCTTGATCAAAAGGCAGAATTTTTATATTTACAAGTAGTCTAATAACCCCCCCTCTAGACATACTTTCGATCCTACAAGTGGTATCAGAGCTTTGGTCTCCACAGTATTGGTTTCCATTGCATTGGACTCCATAAGCTTGGTTTCACAACCTAGGAGAGTATGGCGTCTAGTGAGGGTAATTATCGTAGAGGTCCTTACTTTGATGGTACAAATTTTGCTAGTTGGAAGCATAAAATGAAAATACATATTCTTGGTCATAACCCAGCCGCATGGGGCATTATTTGTGTTGGCATGCAAGGTGAATTCTTCGAAGAAGGAAAAGTTCCGGATCGCGAAGCTACACCGGAAGAGTTGCGGATGTTGCAAAACAATGCTCAAGCTTGTGACATTCTCTTCAATGCTTTGTGTCCCGAGGAGTTCAACAAAATCAGCCGTCTTGAGAATGCAAAAGAGATTTGGGATACTTTGGTTGAAATGCACGAAGGTACCGAGTCTGTGAAGGAATCAAAGCTAGATATTCTTCAAGGTCAACTTGACAAGTTCAAGATGAAGGATGGTGAAGGAGTCGCTGAAATGTACTCTAGGCTTGCTCTCATCACAAATGAGATTGCCGGCTTAGGAAGCGAAGAAATGACCGACCGATTCATCATCAAGAAGATTCTAAGAGCTTTGGATGGAAAGTATGACACCGTGTGCACTTTGATCCAAATGATGCCAAACTACAAGACTCTCAAGCCAACTGAAGTCATTGGAAGAGTTGTTGCTCATGAGATGACACTTAAGGATAAGGAAGAGCTTCACAAGAAGTCAAGTGGTGCTTACAAAGCTACAAGTGATGCTCCCACAACCTCAAGTGACAAGTTAATTTCCAATGAAGAGATAACCCTAATGGTTAAGAACTTCAACAAATTCTACAAGAATAGAGGCAAATAGAGAAGCTCAAAGTCTAGATCATATGATGAAAAGAGATCTTCTAGTCGTGATCGAAACTGCTACAATTGTGGAAGACCCGGACACTACTCAAATGAGTGTACGGCTCCCCACAAGAGAAGAGAAGAATCTCCAAGAAGAAGATCAAGAGATGAGTCACCTCGGAAAGAGAGAAGGAGTAGAGATGATCGTTATGAACGAAGACCCTCTCGGAGAAGCAAGGATTCGGAGAGGAGAGACAAGTCATCAAGGAGCTACACAAGAAGAAGACATCAAGCTCATGTAGGTGAATGGGTCTCCGACTCCGACTCCGACAATCAATCCGATGGAAGCTATCACTCCGACTCCGACTACAGTCAAGATGAAGGTGTTGCCGGTCTTGCACTCGTATCCTCCAACTCCAACTCCTACGACTTATTTGATTCACCAAATGAGGGAATTGGAAGATGCTTCATGGCTAAAGGCCCCAAGGTAACACACCCTGAATTCATTGACTTCAATAGTGATGAGGATGACTTGCTTGGTGAAGATGAGCTCTTGCATGATAAATCTAGTGAGCTTAGTAACGATGAAAATGCTAGTAGTCTTTATAGTCGAGAAGAGTCGAATGACAATGCTATGAAGGAGATTGAGCGTCTAACTAAAGAACTAAACACTCTTAAGTTAGCTCATGAAACAACTCAAGAAGATCATAGAGAGCTCCTAAGATCTCATGAGAAGCTACGCTTCGAGAAGCTCACTCTAGAGCAAGAACATGAGTTTCTAAAAGCGATCAATGACGATCTTCGAAAGAAGAGTTCTTCATATCTTGCCAAACGACTTCTCTTGTCTAATTTCTTGCCACCTATTAAGACTAAGCATGACAAGCATAAGAAAAATTCTTCCTCTAGTAGTAATAATAACCATGTTAAATCTAATGTTGTTACTTCTAGTAGTTCTCTTGATTCCACTAACAATGTTTCAAGCCAAGTTACACTTGAGCAAGAGAATAGTTTATTGAAAGGGATCATAGAGAAAGGTATCTACAAGAGTCTTGCCGGAAGCAAGTACTTTGAGGAAATTGTTCGCAAGCAAGGAAGGCACCGGAAGAATCAAGGAATTGGTTTTGAGCGAAAGTTCAACGCCGAAGGTGTTGAGTGGGAAGAAGGTCAATACCCTACTCCACAGTTTGTTTCTCAAAAGGAGAAGTATGATCCTACTTCTTCCAATGTGGAACAAGCTCAAGATGATCTTCCACCACAAGACCACAAGCTAAAAGCCAAGGACAAGCTTCAAGAGGAGATTGATGCATTCATTGAAGCACCTCAAGCCATGGTCAAGTGGGTTCCCAAGGACACGTCAAGTTCTACTTCGTCAAGCTCAACTACAACCCCAAGGATTCCCATCAAGATGATGTGGATCCCGAAGAAGAAGAACTAGAAGGTTCTTGAGGGTGACTCCGCCAACATACTTCACTCACATACATTTTGGCAAGAACTTGTGCAATCAACTTCCACATCATGCACTAGTTCATGGAGTCACAAACCCTCTTGTTGGTAAGTCAAGGGACAAGGTAATCATTGCTTTCATGGACATCATCTATTGTGAACTTCAATCTATGTCTATGGATATCCTTGTTTGTTCCTTGTGGGACTAACCCATGTAGGTATTGAAAGTGCCCTAATTCAAAGGATAGCTCCCAACTCTTGATGATCTACATCAACATTGAGCATCCACATCTTCAACATCTACATGAAGTCTTCTACGACAACCCAAGGTTAGTTTGACCCTTTAAAAGGGGTTCTCACATCTAGGGGGAGCTTTGCTCTAAAAATTGAGCTAAAGCATCTCAAATGATGTGAACACATCAATGCTTTATGTAAAAGTGGTAACCCCACTTGTGCTTAAACGATGAGTATGACCTATGATCAAATGTTCTCATTTGGCTCCTAAGTCAAAATACTCATATAAAGATGACCTAGTCATCGACAAATTGTGTGCTAGTAGCTAGAGTTTTGGTTGTGCATGTTTGACACATATTTCATTTGCTATCTTATTGTGTGAGCATGTTGAATGCATGATTTTATTCATTCGAGGACATCCATTTGTTGTTTTGGTTGTTTTGATTTTTCTGGCCAAATGGATGGACAAGAATGCCTAAGTACCTCCCCTAGCTATCTATGCTTTCTTGTCTCAAATTCTATTCATGCTTATATCACAAACTTTGAACAAGTCATTTTCGGACCCTCCGAGTGAGGAGCACTCGGAGCCACCGATCCGTCAAGGGCTAACTTCCAAAACCTTCTAAGTGATTTTCGGTCAGACCAACTTTCTCCCACTCGGTCAAACCGAAAGCATTTAGACTGATCTAGGTTTCATCTCGGTGAAACCGAGTTGTAATTTTCGGCGTGACCGAAATGCATAACTGCCTAGCAGTTATCCATCTCGGTGACACCGAGTTTTCGAACTCGGTCCCACCGACAGCAAAGGGATATATATACTGAGGGCAGCGCGCGTTGATTATTCCTTCAAACATTTTCGCTCCCACGTCCCTTGCTGCCGTCGCCCTGATCTCCGGATCGTCGCCGTCGTCGCCTGTGCGCCCTCGCCGCAGGTCTCCATCGCCGTCAATGGACTTCTCCTCCGTGCCGTTGCCGCCGTAGAGAGACTCCACCAAGTTAGGGTGAGTCTCGATCCCACTCGTGCTCCCATCTCCGATTCATTGCACGTTTGGTTTGCCCAATATCTGGCCACGATTGAAAACTTCTTTTCCACCAGATCGGTTCTAGTTTCGAGTAAAATTCTTAGGGTTAGGTTTCCACGGAATACATCTCGGTGAAACCGATTTGAAATTTTCGGTGTGACCGATTCGGCCTCTGGCCATTGCACTGCACCTTTCGGTCCAACCGAGTCGTGCAAATCGGTGTGACCGAAATATAGTCTTAGTGAAACCCTAGTGTTTCGGCAGGACCGAAACCCACTTCGGTCAAACCGAAAGTGGTGTGTAAAGTTTCTGTTATACACTTCGGATTCACCGAAACGGAAAATCGGTCTGACCGAAATGCCTTCTGTGAAAACTTAAAACTAAAATTTGAACTCATTTTTTTGCAAAAATCTCTGCAGTTTGTGATAACTCTTCTTTTCTGCCTATACCTTATCTATTCACAGGTTATCAGCCATGTCAGATGCCAGTGACAGTCAGAACAAGTCAGAGTCACCTTTTGCGGACATTCCTGAAGCAGACACTAGTCCTGAGGCTAGTAGTCCAGTTGATGATGGTGAGAGGAGTACACCTAGTGGCTTGCCTCCTGCAGCCACCAGAGCTAGAAAAGAGAAGAACTCCGATGATGAGGATTCTGATTTCGTTGCTGAGGAAGAGGTGTCCTCCAAGCCTAAGAGAAAGGTTGTTGCCAAAGAGCAACAAGGTCAGCAGTCAAAGAAGGGCACCAGCAAGGTCAAGCAGTCAGCTGTTGCCAAGAAGCTGAACTTGGGAGAGCCAGCCCCAAGCAAAGTGAAGAAAACCTCCAAGAGAAAGAGGGTTGTGTATAGTGATCCTCATGCAGATGCAGCAGCCGATGATGAAGCAGAAGAAGATGCACCACAGCCTGCTCCTCAGAAGCAGAAGCTCATGGGTGATGCCATTAGGGCTGGAGCCACTTCAAAGCCCAAGAAGTCTGCTCAAGCTAAGGTAGCTCCAACAAAGCCTACTGCCAAGCCCAAGAGGACTACCAGGAACATTCCAGCATCTGAGAAGAACAAGGGTGATGTGCCACCAGCTGAGTCTGATGAGGAAGAACAAGTGTTGCTGAAACTCCGTCCAAAACTGCCACTTCACAATGATGCTCATCCTCAAGCCGAGGATATGAAGGCAAGGAAAGATAGATATCTCAGGCTATGGAGACAAGCTGACCCATATGCCGTGAGGAGAAGGACTGCTGTAGACCCCAGATTCCACACCAGAGAGCAGCAGGACTTCTATGAGACTGTGCTGATGGACAAGAAGCCAATAGTTGCAGATACCAGATATGTTGACTGGGAATACATTGACAGCGAAGAGCACAGAGACTTCTTTCCACATGTGCATGAAAGCTTCACTGCATGTGGAGTTGCTGAGTTTGTGGGTCAGAAACTGACAGATTGGAACGATGAGATGATTATGCAATTCTATGCCACAGCTCACTTCTATCCTGATGGGAAGATCACCTGGATGACTAAAGGTCAGAGATTTTCTTCTTCTGTTGAAGAATGGGCAGAACTTCTGAATGCTCCAGTGCAACGAGAGGATGACATTGATGTCTATGGGATTCCAAAGAAGAATAATGATTCCATGAAGAACATGTACAAGGAGATCCCCGCAGCAGATTTGGAAGTGTGGAAGCTCGGCTCAGTCTACTATCTCCAGGCAGGTTTACCTACCACTAACACTATTTTGAGGCATACCTTGATGCCCAAGTCTGGAGATCATCGCATGATCAGAGGGTATTCTATCAACATGCTGCATATACTTGATGAGAAGGCACCTTTCAAGGTGATAGACTTAATGGTAGAGACCATTAAGAGGACTGCAGCTGACCAGAAAAGGTCATGTGGATTTGCCCCCACAGATTCAGATGCTTATCAATGCCAAGTTTGGCACGGGCAAATTCTTGTTGGATAGGAAGCACTTACCCCTGCAGCCAGAGCATGAAGACAATGTTGTTGTGATGGACGAGGAGGATCCAACATCTGTTGAAGGTCAAGCCAAGATTGAAGCTGCTAGGAAAGCCAAAGCTGATAAAGAGGCAGCAGCAGCAGCAGCTAAACCAAAGAGCTTCGGAGAGCAGATTCTTGAAGCTACCCAAAGGATTGAACAACGCCTGGCCAGCATTGAACAATCTCAGGAGAGCTTAGAGAGGATTGTTGACGAGAAGATCCACGCTCTGGACGTGAAGCTGACTGAACTTCAAGTGACCGTCAACAAGCTTGAGGCAGACATGGAGGAAGCAAAGCAGGACAGGGCAGAGCTCATGCAGGATGACTTAGTCCAGGACTCTCATTGCCAGACTGCTCCGGTTCCCAGAGGATCCCGATCAGCTGCTACTCCAGTGACTGACTCCAGGACTACCACTTCAGCACCTCCCACAGCTCCAGCAGTCACTCCAGCCACAGCTCCAGTGTCCACTCCTCCAGCACAGACTTCAGCTGAAGTCTTCGCCGATGCCGTCATATCTACTCCGACATCTACTCAGACGGGAGCCGCCAGCAGAGCCCACAGTGACGTTTAGCTCTATGCTTTTTCAAACTTTTTGGTAACTTGTTGCCAAAGGGGGAGAAATTGCATAGATCATAGGGCTTCGAGAGAGAGAGTGTTGTTATCTTTGCGCTTTTGCTCTTTCGTTCTTTTGCGGTCTCTTTGAGATACTTTTGGTTTTCGAAACTTTCAGTGTGCTTGATACTACGTTTGATGCAACCTTAATGAGTGCTTGGTCATACTATGCTTTAATGTGTGCTTAATGCTTAGCACATGCTATTCCTATCTTGTATGGCTATTTACTCATGTCTTGGTGATTGGGTGCATGTTATTCATTCTTATCATTTTGTGCGCTCCACCAAGATGTATGTGACATGGAAGAGTGACCCATGATCCTAATCGATTGTTCATTTGCATTCAAACGCAAATCTTAAATAATGCACAAATTTAGGGGGAGCTCTTGCTTATCACATACTTCTCAAAGCGACGATATTATTCATTGATTATATCTTTTGTCGAAACTTTGATCTATATGTTGTCATCAATTACCAAAAAGGGGGAGATTGAAAGTGCAACTAATCCCCGGGTGGTTTTGGCAATTAATAACAACATATATATCATTGAACTAATAGTTACTTGAGAATCATTTCAGAGAAGTTCAGTGATATGGGTATGGCAATGACTGAAGAAGTGGACCCCTCAAAATGCTAAGGCAAGCATTGGCAAAAGCTCAAGACTCCATTTTTGGTTTAGTGATCCAAGATCACATTGAGTCCATAGGAAAAGCCAATACTATTAAAAGGGGATGAGGTTGTGTTGATGATCTGGTTGCTCAAGTGCTTAGTGCTATATCTCCTTCAACTATCAGCAACCTTCACTACAAAATTCACTCATAAGTAATCTCGGTCCCACCGATTATTCCAACTCAGTCACACCGAGATGAACCACCTCAGCCATAAGCCAAACCCTAGAAAAATCGGATATTCCGAGTTTGAAATCGGTCTCACCGAAACATGGGCTGCCAAGCTTCTGTAACCGTTTGTCATCAAATCGGTGTCACCGAGATGACATTTTCGGTCCCACCGAAACTGGCAAGCTCCTGTCTTTGCATCAAATCGGAATAACCGAGATGGTATTTTCGGTCCCACCGAAAACCCCAACGTTCACATTGTTTGAACTTTCGGTTTGACCGAGTTGTCCACTTCGGTCTCACCGAGATTGCTCAATTATGTGTGTAACGGTTGGATTTTTGTGTGGAGGCTATATATACCCCTCCACCCCCTCTTCATTCGTGGAGAGAGCCATCAGAAAGAACTACCACTCCTACCTTACACTTTCTGAGAAGAGAACTACCTATCCTTGTGTTGAGATCAAGTTGCTCCATTCCCACCATATGAAACTTGATTTCTAACCTTCCCAAGTTGCTTTCCACTCAATCCTTTCTTCCACCACAGCCAAATCAGTGAGGAGAGTTGAGTGTTGGGGAGATTATCATTTCAAGCACAAGAGCAAGGAGTTCATCATCATCTACAACATCTATTACCTTTTGGAGGGTGGTGCCTCCTAGATTGGTTAGGTGTCGCTTGGGAGCCTCCGTCATCGAGATGTGGAGTTGAACCAAGAAGTTTGTAAGGGCAAGGAGATCGCCTACTTCGTGAAGATCTACCCCGAGTAAGGCTAGCCCTCCGTGGGCGTAGGCCATGATGGAATAGACAAGGTTGCTTCTTCGTGGACCCTTCGTGGGTGGAGCCCTCCGTGGACTCGCGCAGCCGTTACCCTCCGTGGGTTGAAGTCTCCATCAACGTGGATGTACGATAGCACCACCTATCGGAACCACGGGAAAAATCACCGCGTCTCCAAATTGCGTTTGCTCTTCTCCACCTCCCTTTACTACATGTGCAATTTACTTTCCGCTGCCTATACTCTAGAATTGCATGTGTAGGGTGATGTTTGACTTGATCATAATTGTGAATCTGCCAAAAACTGTTCTTGATCAAAAGGCAGAATTTTTATATTTACAAGTAGTCTAATCACCCCCCCTCTAGACATACTTTCGATCCTACAATGCTGTGTGGAAAGCCAAACCGGAAAATTACTTTTTTGATGAATTTGACTGCCGTTGCTGCATCACACTTGCTTATAGGCTCTGCCTCAACCCACTTTGTAAACTTATCTACTGCTACTAGTAGATGAGTTTTCTGATCTTGGGATCGCTTGAAGGGTCCAACCATATCAAGCCCCCAAGTCGCAAACGGCCAAGTTATTGGTATCATCCGGAGCTCCTACGCTGGAACCAGAGCACGCCTCGAAAATTTCTGACAAGCATCACACTTTCGGACCAGATCCGCCGCATCAGCATGAGCGGTTAACCAATAGAAACCATGCCGGAACGCTTTAGCCACCAATGATTTTGAACCGGCATGATGACCACAGTCCCCTTCATGGATCTCGCGAAGAATTTCAGAACCTTCCTCAGCTGATACACAACGCTGAAATACACCAGAAGTACTGCGATGATGAAGCTCTCCGTTTGCAATTGTCATGGACTTAGAACGCCGGATTATCTGCCGTGCTTCTTCTTCATCATCCGGTAGCTCTCCCCGGCTCAGATATGCCAAATAAGGCAGCGTCCAATCTGGAATAACATGAAGCGCTGCAACTAACTGTGCCTCCGGATCAGGAACAGCTAAGTCTTCCTCCGATGGTATCTGAACCGAAGGACTGCGCAATTCATCCAAAAAAATTTTGGTGGCACCGGTTTACGTTGAGAACCCAGCCGGCTTAGAGCATCGGCCGCTTCGTTCCTTCGCCGGTCTATATGATCCACCTGATACCCTTTGAAGTATCCTGCGACTGCTTCAACCTCTCGTCTATAAGCTGCCATGAGGGGATCTATTGAATCCCACTTACCGGAAACTTGCTGTGCCACCAAATCTGAGTCGCCAAAGCACTTAACCCGGCTCAAGTTCATCTCCTTTGCCAGCCGCAAGCCATGAAGTAATGCTTCATATTCCGCTGCATTATTAGTACAAGGAAACAATAGGCGGAGGACGTAACAAAATTTATCACCTCGGGGGGAAGTTAAGACAACTCCAGCCCCCGAGCCCTCCAATTGTCTTGAACCGTCAAAGTGAATCATCCAGTAAGTAAGATCCGGCTTCGCCTCAGGGGTTTGCAACTCTGTCCAATCATTGATAAAATCCACCAATGCCTGAGATTTTATAGCGGTGTGTGGTACATACTTCAACTCATGTGGGCTGAGCTCTATGGCCCACTTCGCCACTCTACCTGTAGCTTCCCTGTTCTGGATTATATCTCCCAACGGTGCTGAACTAACCACAGTTATTGGATGACCTTGGAAATAGTGCTTCAGCTTCCGGTTTGCCATGAACACACCATATACCAACTTCTGCCAATGAGGGTACCTCTGCTTGGATTAAATGAGTACTTCACTCACGTAGTAAACCGGGCGCTGAACCGGGTATTCCTTCCCTGCTTCCTTGCGCTCAACCACGATTGCAATGCTGACTGCCCGTGCATTGGCAGCGACGTATAACAACAACGGCTCCTTGTCAATAGGGGCAGCTAGGACCGGCGGCTTTGCCAATTGTCGTTTTAGATCCTCAAATGCTGCATTTGCCTCATCACTCCATATAAACCGATCTGTTTTCCTCAGCATCTGATAAAGCGGGATCGCCTTCTCTCCCAAACGGCTGATGAACCGGCTTAATGCTGTGACCCGGCCAGCGATACGCTGAACATCGTTGATGCAAACCGGCTTAGTCAAAGATGTGATGGCCTTGATTTTCTCTGGATTGGCTTCTATTCCTCTATTTGAGACCAAGAATCCCAGTAGTTTACCTGCCGGAACACCAAAGGCACACTTCTCCGGATTAAGCATCATCTTATAAGCTCGAAGATTGTCAAAAGTCTCCTTAAGATCCTCTATCATTGTCTCCTCCTTCCTTGATTTAACCACAATGTCATCCACGTAGGCATGAACATTCCTCCCTATCTGCCCTTTCAGACAATTCTGAACGCAACGCTGATAAGTTGCTTGAGCACTCTTTAGACCAAAGGGCATAGACACATACCAAAAAGCACCAAAAGGGGTTATGAAAGCTGTCTTCTCCTGGTCTTTAACTGCCATCTTGATCTGGTGATATCCTGAATATGCATCCAAAAAGCTTAGCCGCTCACATCCCGCTGTGGCATCTGATCAATGCGGGGGAGAGCAAAGGGATCAGTTGGGCAAGCTTTATTGAGGTCTGTGTAATCCACACACATTCTCCACTTCCCATTCTTCTTTAACACCAGCACCGGATTAGCCAACCACTCCGGATGAAAAACTTCCACTATGAATCCTGCGGCCAAAAGCCTGGCCACTTCTTCTCCTATAGCCTTGCGCCTCTCTTCGTTGAAGCGGCGCAAATATTGTTTAACCGGTTTATATTTCGGATCAATGTTAAGGCTGTGCTCAGCGAGTTCCGTCGGTATACCTGGCATGTCAGAAGGTTTCCATGCAAAGATATCCCGGTTCTCACGGATGAACTCGATGAGCGCGCTTTCCTATTTGGGATCAAGGTTAGCGCTGATAGTGAACTGCTTGGACGAATCTCCAGGCACAAAATCAACTTGCTTGGTCTCCTCTGCCGATTTAAACTTTAACGCCGGATCATGCTCTGTAGTTGGCTTCTTCAGCGGAGTCATATCTGCCGGATCAACATTATCTTTATAAAATTTCAACTCTTCGGTGGCACATACCGCCTCCGCATAAGCTGCATCTCCTTCTTCACATTCCACCGCTATCTTACGGCTTCCATGAACTGTAATCGTGCCCTTATGACCCGGCATTTTGAGCTGCAGATAAACATAACATGGCCTAGCCATAAACTTAGCATAAACCGTCCTCCCATACAGAGCGTGATAAGGGCTTTTGATCTTGACGACTTCGAAAGTTATCATCTCTGACCTGGAATCACGCTCATCTCCAAAGGTAACTTCCAAGTCAATCTTTCCAACCGGATAGGCCGACTTACCTGGGACCACCCCATGGAACACCGTGTTCGATTGTCTTAGCTTCTTATCTGTCAGGCCCATACGACGGAAAGTCTCATAGTACAAGATGTTGATGCTGCTTCCACCGTCCATGAGAACCTTAGTGAATTTATAACCTCCCACCTGAGGTGCCACCACCAAGGCCAAGTGGCCCGGATTATCCACCCGCATTGGGTGGTCTTCCCTACTCCATACAATGGGCTGTTCTGACCAGCGCAGAAATTGCGGTGTTGCCGGTTCAACCGCGTTAACTGCCCGCTTCAAAACCTTCTGATCTCGCTTACACAGACTTATGGTGAAGACGTGATATTTCCCACTGCTCAATTCCTTCGGATTACTCTGATATCCGGATTGTGGCTGCTGTTGCTGATGCTATTGATTCCCCTGATTATTGTAATTCCCTTGGCCCTGCTGTTGATTGCCTTGGTTATTGTAACCACCTTGGCCATGCTGCCGACTGCCTTGGTTATTGTAACCACCTTGGCCATGCTGCTGACTGCCTTGGTTATTGTAACCACCCTGGTTACGCGGCTGATTGCCTTGGTTATTATAACTTCCTTGATTATTCTGATTACCGGCCCGGTTTTGATAACCATTGTTATTGCCCCTATATACTGATCCGGAGCTGCTCCCCTGATGACCCGGACCATAAAACCCAGAACCTGAACCGCCATTTGGAGGCCTGTTATGAGGATTAAAGCGGCCCGCCATTGCTTCCATAAGGGGCCTGCACTCTCTTATGGTGTGTTTTGCCGGTCGATTTCTCGTGCCATGCTTCGGACAAGGCTGATCTAACTCTTGGTCCCAGCTAACAGTCCCTCCGCCGGTTTGTGGAGGTGGGTTTCCCATGCTATGCTGAAAGCCCCCTTGAACTTGAGTGTTGGCCACAAAGTCAGAGCCACCTTCTGCCTTCCGTTTGCCCAAAAAACTCGCAGTAGCCGGATTAACTTGCGCCGGTTTACCAGACTTGTTAACCTTCCCCGCCTTGTCTCCTTCAGCTTCTGGATACTTGGTATTATCAGAGTCCCCATATTTTACCAAGGCACTCAAGAGAGTTCCCATATCATTACAATCCCTTTTAAGTCGTCCGAGCTTTAACTTTAAAGATTCAAACCGGCAATTGTTTTCCAAAGTCACTATCGCCGTACTAGGATTGATACCATTCGAAGAGTGCAAGATCTCCGCTACTCTCCATACCCAGGCAGCCGTAGACTCCTGCTCTCCTTGCACACAAGCTGCTAGATCCACCACTGACATCGGCTGCTTGCATGTATCTTTGAAGTTTTTGATAAACTGGCTGCGTAGTTCCCCCCATGATCCGATAGAGTTCGGGGGTAAACCCTTCAGCCAGGTTCGGGCTGTACCCTCAAGCATCATAGTAAAATACTTTGCACAAGCCGATTCATCCACGTCCAGCATCTCCATGGCCATCTCATAACTTTCAACCCAAGCTTCTGGAGCTAAATCTGCTGTGTAATTAGGTACCTTGCGGGGCCCCTTAAAATCTTTAGGCAGCTTGACACCCCGTAAAGCGGGGATAAGACATTGCACCCCAAAAGAACTTGTCATAACTCCTGTTTCTGTTGTGGCTGTGTGAACCGGCGTCATTTGACAAACCTCCTCCCGGGCTCCTGACCTAACCCGGTTTGTATCCGGAGCTGGTGCCGCTGCGCCTGCCGGATTATCCTGTCTGCGCTGATGCCGCCTGCGTTCACTGCTAGACACTTCTGGCTCCTCCCAATGCCTAGTGTAACTCCGGCTAGGACGTGGTGTTGAATGTAGCCTTTCCCTGCTATGAGAGTATGCTTGTTGCTGTATTAACGCCGTATTAAGCAGCTCCTTGACCCTGCGTGCCTCCAATGCCACCGGAGACGTCTCCTCCACGGGTAAAGCGGCCAAACGTGCAGCAGCTGCAGCGATGTTATCCAAAGGATTTGAATAATGACCTGGAGGGGTGGGAACGTAAGGTGCAGACGCGATCCGATGATCTTGCTCTGCGGTGGGCTGCTGAACCGGCTCCTCCCTGGCCGGGGGTGCCCTCCGGTTTAAAGCCGGATTATTACTAGTCCCAACCCCAGGTGTCCTGAACAGATTCGTTGCTTCATAAACCGGCGGCAGACGAGACTGGTACTTTCGTCCCCTTACTCCTTCCATAGAAGCTTGCTCCATCCTTAGGTGAAAAGCCTGATCATTCAGCTCTGCTTGTCTCACCGCTATCATTGCCCTCTCTGCCTTCAGATCCTCCTTTAATTGATCAATCCGGCCTTTCAACTGAAGGAGCTCTACATCATGATGCGCCTTGTCTGCTGGAGCTACTGTTTCCACCGCTTTAGCTGTGAACTCCTCGATCAAGGTGGATAGAACTTCAGTAGGTGAGAGGGCCGGGCCACTCCCCCCTACACCAGCTTCTGCTGTCGCCCCGTTCACTGGGGGTTGTGAACCGGCCATAAAGACAGCCACCCGGATTGGCGGGTCGAAGGGGTCCGGAATACTGTTTCCATCGGACTCGCCCTCATACCGGCCGTCCTGCAACTGATACAGAGACTCAGTTTCTCCGGATGAAGATTCGTCGTCGGAGTAGACAACGGTTGCACCATCGGATTCCGATCCGTCTATGGCTCGAACTCAGTGGATTGCTCCAACGAACACGTGCTTCTTGGCGGGCTGAATCCGGGCTGATCTCGCACGCTAAGCCGGCTCGACGATGCTGGGGAAGATGTCCGGCTCAGGTCTCGGTTCGCCGGTTTTGACAATGAAGACTTGGATGCCACCGAAGGGAACCCGGTATCCGTATTCGATTGAATCGGCCTCCGGTCCCCAACCTGCGTCGTCGATGTAGATCCGGCCGCGGCGACTCTTGGTCATCCGGCCGACCATGTAACCCTTGAGCCCTTCCAAGCTGCCCTTCAAGAACTCGAAACCATCGTGCGGAGGCCCCATGGTGGGCACCAACTGTCGTGGATTTAACACGGCAGATGTCCGGTTTAGCGGACTTGATGATGGAACCATCGCACGGGTTAGCTTGAAGGGGTTCATAGCACACAAAGGACACAGAGAGTTTATACTAGTTCGGCCCCTTCGATGAAGGTAAAAGCCTACGTCTAGTTGGTTTGGTATTGCTTGGGCGTCGGTTTACACGGAGCGGATCGCTTGCCTGTAGTCTCGACGGGTTGATTCTTGCTTGTCCCTGAACCGTCGTTGGGTCGTCCCTCTATATAGAGGTGACGCCTGGTCTGGTTTACAGAGTCCCGAGGCCGGCTCATACTTGTGTCCGCCTCGGTCTCTGTCCTTTCTTCCTTATCTCTCAAGTTACATCGCTTGGCGGTTTACAAACCATAATTCTATACATGGGCCCTAAGATCTTATGGACAGTAGCCTTTACTGAATATTACAACCAAGTATAATATAACTAAGCCGGTTTACACTAGCCGGTTCATACCTGCTAGTCATATCCCTGACAGATACTAAAGCAAAAACTGAAAGGTAAACTAACAAGACTAAAAGCAAAGGTAAAAGATAGCATGCAACTCCCCTATCTTGAAGAGTGGATTCCCCGGCAACGGCGCCAGAAAAACTCTTGCTAGGCTTCTCGCCCCTCGTTGGTTACCCCAAGTGGAAGGTGTGAGATGTAGTGTTGCGGAAGTTTTTCCCTTGGCAAAGATACCAAGGATCGAATCCCCAGAGACTCCTAGGTTCAACAAGAAGGTGTCAACTGCTACGGCGCAAGATATTAGCAATCAACGTGGACCTGCACACAGATACAAATAACTTTGCTCCCAACGAGTACAGAGAGGTTGTCAATCCCTCCGGCCTTGTAGTTCACAAAGGATTAAACGCAAGTGATAGTAGTGATAGATATAATTGCAATAGTAAATAATAGCGAAAAGTAAATAGCGGATGTGATCAATGATGGTAATATGGACCGGAGTCTCATGATGTTCACTAGTGATGTCTCTCTCCCAAAAGACGATAAAACAGCTATGTGAGGTAAACGAATTACAGCTGGGCAATTGACAGGACCATGTGCGCAAACCAATGCTGATTACATTGCAAGAAAGGTTGAGGTTCAAACATTGGGCGGTACGCCAAAGTAAGTAGACCGAAATCCATCAATATCTACTACTAATCATCCACCTTGAGATATCTATCCAGAATATCTCGCTGGTATTAAGTTGCGAGTCCCACCCATAGTGTAAACTCAATGCAACAGACAACTGCATTAAAAGAACTTTGCGTAAAGTAAACAATCCTTGCACCCGCGGGCACAAGCACCGTTGTTTTCCCCCTTGTGGCAACAGCACATCCCCTAGACTCATGTTTCTGTCACTCAAACTAGTCATCGAGGGGCATGAACACACAATCAAGCATAACGTTCCCTCTTGGAGTCACTACCTATTACTTGGCCAAAGCAATAAATAACAACGGAGAACATGCAAGAATTACTTACGAACATAAATATAAAAGAGGTAGATCAAATATATTACTCAAGCACAATCTAAACATAATCTCATAATCCATCGGATCCCAGCAAACTCATCATAGCAACAGCATAAGGATTACATATGTGCCTCGATCATGTAGGGCAGCTCACGAGGACTAATTAGTGAAGCACAAGAACGGGAGGAGAACATCACATAGCTACTGGTCATGGACTCATGGTCCAAGGGAGACTACTCACAACTCATCCGGGAGGCGTCCATGGTGGTGGAGAGGCTCCCGGTGGTGATCCTCCCCTCCGGCAGGGTGCCGGGAAGAGTTCTCCTGGTACTCCCGATCTTGGAAGCGGCGGCGGCGGCGGAACAGAGATGAGATCGCGAAAAGAGTTCCTCCCTCGAGGGTTTCGGGAGACGCTTTAAATATATGCCAAAGGGGGGCATCGGAGGAGCCTCGGGGGG
>LR738711.1:657751470-657800588 GCA_902687465.1 Secale cereale
CCCCCCCGGCTGTCCTTCGGGCGCACGGTAGTTTCTGGAACGCTGATTTTTTATATAATTTTTCTGGATTTTTCCTGGTAGTTCTCGTAATGTGAAAACCTGAAATACAAAAACAGCCGAAAACAGAAACTGGCACTGGGGTGCACTGAGTTAATAGGTTAGTCCAAATATGATCAAAAGTGTATGGAAGTGTATAAATATCATAGCAATATCACCCAAAATAGGCATGGAGCAAGCAGAAATTATAGATATGTTTTGGACGTATCAGCGCTCCAATGGAGTTCGGCGAGCATAGAGTGGAGACTCACGCGAGAGAGACGGATCTCTCGGTGGTGTACACCATCGACCCGGCCGTGGTGGACGACTACATAAAAAAATGTTGAGCAGTTGCTCGCTGGAGACAAGTACAAGGTGGTCGGCATCAACCTCCAGTACACCACCAGTTTTCCCGACATAGATCAGAAGGTTGTCGTCGCCCAGTTGTGCGTGCACCATCATGTCCTCATCTACCACTACTGCATGGCCAAAGAGCCTTGCGACCGTTTCAACAGGTTTGTCAACATCACGGACTACAAGTTCGCCACGGTGGAAACCACCGACGATGTAAGAGCACTCAGGGTTACGGGCTTAGCCTGCCAGAACCTTGTCAAAATACGTGAGCACTACAGGGTCTAGGGCAGCACGAAGAAGGGCTCCCTGGTTGAACTCGCCTCGGCCATCATCGACCCCTACTACGAAAAGATGAAGCAGGATGCCAAGAGAACAAGTCCCGTATCCTGGCACAGGGCCTGGATGCGGCAACTGGATGAACCTCACCTCAGGTTTGCGGCCAAGAGCGTGTACACATGCTACGAGATGCAAAGGCGGATCGTCTGCATGAGGAACTGTCTCGTTACCCAAACCGACGAGCCCGGATCGAGCCACAAGCAGAGCAAGCGTCACAAGAAGTAGATGATGATCAGATGATCGTTTATACTAGTTAATCATGCATGTAATATAGAGTTTACTTTATTGGTGTGTGGAAATGTCATGCGTGTCGTAGCCACCTATGTAATTATGCATGTAATAGTTTACTATGGTGTGTGCAAATGCCATGGTTGTAGAAGCCACCTATGTAAGTGGATGTTTAATTTGGTTATGCAAGCATGTCCTTATAAGTGTGTGTGTGTGTCTATATATGTATATATATATATATATATATATATATATATATATATATATATATATATATATATATATATATATATATATATATATATATATATATTGTTGTTTTGTATGTAATTCCATCGCACAACACACACGTCTTATTAGCAGCAACCATCTGTGTTATTATCGGTCTTCACACACATTTCTGATTACGGACCTGTTTGCCGCGTATCACACACATCTTGTTAAGTTGAACCGTTTTTGTTCTCATGTCTCAACGCAAACAGTTCATCTGAGTGAGCCGCATGCCGTATATCGCACATGCCTTCATCTGGTTGCCGTTTCTTCTGTTCCTCCTTATCGCAAATAGTTCATTGAACTGAACCGTATGCCCTTTACCGCACACGCAAATAAAACCCGAATCCTGTTTGATGCATCCATCATTGCAAATGTTTTGTACATTTCTGACGGTTTTCATACAGCATCGTTTGCGATTATTACATCGCACACAGTTTCTCAAAGGGTCTCTGATCGTAGTGTCGCGTTAGTAGCATCCTCCAGTAGTGTTTGTAGTGGGTTCGATCTTACGGTGCTTGATCTGAGTGACAGAAAGGGAACCGACATGTATGTATCGTTGCTACTAAGGATAAAACAACGAGATCCATATCTAACGCCATAGATAAATGGATCTTGTCTACATCATGTCATCGTTCTTAATGCATTACTCCGTTTTCCATGAAGTTAATACACTAGATGCATGCTGGATAGCGGTCGATGTGTGGAGTAATAGTAGTACATGCAGGAAGGAGTCGGTCTAGTAAGACGTGATGCCTATATAATGATCATTGCCTTGATATCGTCATAATTATTTGAAGTTATATCAATTGCCCAATAGTAATTTATTCACCCACCGTTTGCTATTTTTCTCGAAAGAAGCCACTAATGAAATCTACGGCCCCCGGGTCTCTTTCTCATATATTTGCCTTTGCGATCTATTTTTCCTTTGCTTTTAATTTCAGATCTACTAAGCCAAAAACCCAAAAATACCTTGCTGAAATTTATCTTATTTATCATCCAATCTACCAATATTTATATCTCTCTCACATCAGTTACCCGAAAGGGATTGACAACCCCTTTTACACTTGGGGTTGCGAGAAGTTGTTATTTGTGTGCAGGTGTTGTTTATCTTGTGTTGCTTGGTTCTCCTACTGGTTCGATAACCTTGGTTTCACATCTAAGGGAAATACCAACCGCCGATGTGCTGCATCATCCCTTCCTCTTTGGGGAAATACCGACGTAGCTTTAAGCGACATCACCGCCCAGTTAACAAGCCTGTAGGAACAATTTTCGTAAAAAAATTGACAGCTAGGTTCAAGGTCATACTGAATATGCCGCATTTAAGCTTCTTGTTCTCTTTCAAGGCATCCGAGAGTTGGGCTCGCACGTCCTTTAGCTCCTCGGCTATCTTGATGTTTGTATCATGCAGCTTGTTCTTCTCATCTATGGTTCATGTTAGTACACGTTTGTGACATCCCGAGACCGGTGCGCCAGGTGTCAGCCAGTTATTCATTGCCGTTGCCATGTCATCTGCTTGCGTGTTGCACTTTTCCATGTCATCATGTGTGTTGCATCAGCATGTTTTGAAAACTTGCATTCGCCCGAGTCCGCTCGTTCTCTCCGTTGTCCGTTCTGAGCCCAAACACACTTGCACGTGCCCGCGGCACCTCCGGATATTTATTTTCTGAGTGGCCGGAAAATGTTCTCGGAATGAGTTGAAACTTGGCGTGTGGTCTTATTATAGCATAGGTAGACCGCCTGTCAAGTTTCGTCGCATTCGGAGCTCGTTTGATAGCCCAACGGTTAACTGTGTTAGCCGCCAGAAGCCTTTTCACTTTTGGCCCAACACCCCTTCCAACAGCCCCCAAGCCCATTCTAACCCCCTCCATGCTCTCGGTCGTTTGATCACGATCGCGTGGCCGCAAATCGCTCCTCATTTGGACACTCCTAGCTCCCTCTACCTATAAATAGGTGTCTCCCTCGTATTCTTCTCGCAGATCCAACCCTAGCCCCGCTCCCACCGCGCAGTCGGACATGTCCGGTCGCCGCCGGACAAGTCCAGCGCCCCTCCACCTCACCGCAGCCAATCAGGCGATGCCACGTCAGTGCCACCGCCGCTCCCCTCCACTCACGCGCCGCCACTTCACCGCCGCCAGCGCCCACGTCGCCGTCGGCCCGCGGAGGCCATCCGGGGCCCGCGCGGGCCCGAGTCACCGCCGCCGCCGCCCGGGCGCATCGCCCCGCGCCTCCGCGCCTCCCTGGCTCGCTCCGCCGCCGCGCACCCGACCGCCGCTTTGCCGTCGCCCGCCTCCGGCGACCGGACCTCGCCGGAGGAGCTCGTCGCCGTCATCCCGCAAGCTGCAGCCGCCATGGCCGTCCGCCGTCGCCTCCACAACTCCGTCCACCCCGCCCCCATCCAGATCCGGCGGGTGGCCGGCCAGATCCGCCGCCGCCACCGCCCCCCAGCCTCTCCAGAGACTGCGCTGCTGCAGATCGGGAGGAGCCCAATCCGGCCAGCCCCGCTCGGCGCCGTAGACGACGCCCGCGCCCGCTCGGGGCCGCAGCGCCCTGCTCCTCTGGGCCGGCCAGCTCATGTGCGCCAGCCGCGGCCCATGCCTCCCTCCAGCCACGGTGGGCCGCGCCCCTCCAGGGCCCATGCCGGCCCATCCCTTCCGGCCCAGCTCCGGGCCTCCTCCTCCCTCAGGCCGGCCTCCACTCTCTCCTTCGACTTGGGCTGGGCCCATGGTGAGCCGCACGCTAACCCCCGCCCCACACGCAGTTTATCTATATAACGCTCAGTTCAGGCTTGGTAGATTTTGACTAAGTCTGTGAAACTTTATCAGCATGATGCATACTTTGTCTGCTTGTAACTTTTTGTGTGCTTATCCAAATGATGCGAATGATATGTCAAAATGATCTTGGTGATATGCTCTATACTTTGTTCCATTGTGCCACGCTTGTTTGACTTCATCTTGATGCCCTAATCTCTGTTGCAAGAGTGCTACTTGTTATAAACTGTTGTTACTTGTTAATTTGATGCCATGTTTGAGATATGATAACTTGGTGCATGTATATCCAAATGATGCATATGATATGTCCAAATGTTCATTGTGAAGTGTACTACATGATGGTTGTTGTAGCATGCTTGTTTGAGTTCATATGGCCATGTTAATCTCTATTGCAAAAGTGCATTTGACTGTTAAGTGT
Organism: Secale cereale; assembly: GCA_902687465.1. Lineage (NCBI taxonomy): Eukaryota > Viridiplantae > Streptophyta > Magnoliopsida > Poales > Poaceae > Secale > Secale cereale. The sequence goes on from LR738711.1 coordinate 657,755,884, forward strand.
TGAAACTTGTTATGAGATGCTGATTTCACTTGCTCTTTGTTATTGATGTGTTTGTCTTCATGCCACATGTCTAGATGTTTTAGAAGCACAATCTTATGGTCTTTGCTGTGGTGCAATCCTCTTTCCATGTTATGCCATGAGGTGACTTAAACAAGCTTGTAAACTTGCCATGTTGTTGTTACTGTTTTATACTTAGTGAAAAAACTGCTAAGTCTGGAATCTATTATAACCTGATGCCATGTTTGCTTAATGCCCCACTCAAATCCATGCTTGTTTTGGAGTGGCTAATGATCATGTCTTGTTGTCCATGTTATTGTCTATCCATTCATGCCCTTACTTGCTCATATGACCTGCTGTAGCTTATTTATTTCTTGCGCTCAAGTTGCTATAAATTATACGTGTCAGGATTTTATCAGCATGTTCAATTTGGTGGAGCTTGTTGCTATTGATCCATGCCTCCTATGGAGATGCTCCAATGGAGTTGTTTGTTGTATGATATGTCTACTTCATGTACATGCTCTTTATATGCTTAGTAGAGTTGATATGCATGTTGTTTTGTGCCTCCGAAGGCAGCATCGTGATGATGTTTTTGCCTTCCCAGATTTTGTCTAAGTCTGGATAATTTTATTGCAACTTGCCATGCTTGTTTAAATGTGTTCCAGCAAGCTTTTGGGTGTGTTCTAAGTTTATTCTTGTTAAGTATCATGTCTACTTCACATCCATGCTTCTTGTTATCATGTTTGAGTGTTGTAGCATATATTTACCTTGCTCCAAAGTTGCTATGTGGCTGTTAACTTCAGCTTTGCTTTGTAACTTGTTTTGCTCACAACTTCTAGCCCGTTGCTCCGTTTTGAGTGTGCCCTATATGAAACTTGTGTGATTTTGCCTGTAGAATCATAATATCATGTTGTTTACATGTTTGGAGTGTTTTTGCTTAATGTTTGGGTGCATCTTGCATCGTTGACTTGCTTGTCTTGTTTTGCTCATATCTTCTAGGCCGTAGCTCCGAATTAAATAAACTTTATATGAAACTTGACTAGAATTTAGAGTAGATCATCATGGTGCATGTTAACCTGCTGTTTCACAACTTTAACTTAAGGTTTGTTCAGATCTGGACTAATTTCAAATTATGCATATGAGGACTTACCGGATTTGTTATATGTTGATTCCGGCCTCATTTAAACTTGTTGGGTGATGTTGTTTTTGAGTGCTTCCTACCTAGCCATGTATTACGTCATATATAGACTTGTCTTGCATCATACTTGGTTGAGCATATTGTCATGTTCTTGTGTCGTGTGTTTACCGTATTGCTTGCTTCTTCTCGTTAGTGCTTGTTCCGTTGCGATCGTGAGGATTCGCTCGTCTACACGTGGTTCGTCTTCAAGGCTTCTTCTTCGTCTTCTTCATGGATCCGTTCTTCTTCCTTGCGGGATCCCAGGCAAGATGACCATACCCTTGGATACCTTTACTATCATTGCCATGCTTAGTTGTCTCGATGCTATCGTTAAATGTCGCGCTACCCATCATTATTGTCAGCCCCTCTCCTTGTTGCCATGAACCTCTAACCTTTGACACCTTCCTAGCAAACCATTGTTTGGCTATGTTACCCGCTTGCTCAGCCCCTCTTATGCCGTTGTTAGTTGCAGGTGAAGATGAAGATCGTTCCATGTTGGAACTTGTTGTTGGTATATCACAATATCTATTATTATTATTAACACACCTATATACTGGGCATGGGTGGAAGGCTTGGCCTTTTGCTCAGTGTTTTGTTCCACTCATGCCACCTTAGGAGCCAATAAACCGGAATTATGTTCCTTGATTTTGCGTTCCTTACACGGTTGGGTATATGGGGACCCCTTGACAGTTCGTCTTTGAATAAAACTCCTCCAGCAATGCCCAACATTGGTTTTAATTTGCTCATAATAACAACTTAATTAATTAATTAAATTGCATAGGGAGTTAGAGCTACCCGAGGATTCTTTCTACATAGAAGGGGGGGCCAGTGCTGATGGTGTTGGTCCCAAACGGGGAACCAGCGGGGCCACCTGGGGGAAACCCGAGGGCTGGTTTTACTCGTAGCTTCGCCCATCCGGTTGTGGCCTGAGACGAGATACGCGCGGCTACTATCAGGGTGTCGGCATGCCGGGAGGTCTTGCTGGACTTGTTTTACCATTGTCGAAATGTCTTGTGCACCGGGATACCGAGCCTGGTCGGATTGTCCCTAAGATAAGGGGTAATATTATTATTACTTCTACTGATCGTGAGAGCTTGTGATGGGCTAAGTTGGGACACCCCTGCAGGGTTATGATCTTTCGAAAGCCGTGCCCGCGGTTATGTGGCAGATTGGAATTTGTTAATGTCCGGTTGTAGAAAACTTGACAGAGGATCCGAAGTAAAACACACAACTGTGTGAGTAACCGTGACTGTCTCTTTTCACTTTGAGAAGAGAACACGGTGGGGTTATGTTTGACTCGTAGGTAGTTCAGGATCTTTAGCGATCACTATTAGTGTGCGACCGCTTGCGTAGATGCTCATCTTATTCTTGTACTCGTAAGTTATCCACCATATATTATGCTTAGTCGCTGCTGCAACCTCACCACTTTACCTCTTCCTTCCTATTAAGCTTTGCTAGTATTGTTACCCATGGTTATGGGATTGCTGCGTCCTCGTGGCTCACAGTTACTACAACAACAGTTGTAGGTGGAGGTTTCCGATGACTTGACGTGAGAGCGTTGTTCGTTGTGTTGGAGTTCTTTATTCTTCTTCTTCTTCAGTCTTGGGTTAGGTTCCGGGTCGGCAGCCTGGGATAGCAGATGGATGTCTTTTCATGTTTGCATCCGTAGTCGGATGTTTTGTATTGATGATGTTGTATTCATGTGACTTGTATGTATTGTTGTATCCCCCATGTATGTATGTATGTAATGGTACGATGTAATGATATCCATCTTGCTAAGCGCCCAAAATGCGGTTGTGCCCCAATCACGTAAGTGTCACGTGATCGGGATAGAATCGCATCTTGGGCCTGACAAAGTTGACCAGCAGTTGTTTGCCCTTCCGCTTGTTCTTTTGCCACCAGAGCAGGCCTTAGCTCTTCCTTCAGTTGGTTTGTTGATCCCATCGCTGTAGTTCAAACAATGTATACTTATAGATCATTGATTGGAACAGGACCATGTTGTCCGGACGTTATTGTTCTTACCATCAGATCCCTTCTTGGACTTCTTCGAATCTTCTGATTCGGTGGTGACAGTAGTAAGCTTCGTCCGGCATTCTTCCAACTCCTTGGATAATGTGTTATTCTTTTCTTTGAGTACCTAGAAACACCACGATCCTTAAATCAGTTGGGCCAACTGCTTTAAGTCTCGGGGGCTACTAGCATATGAACATTGAATTAAACACCCACCCGCAAATCCTTGGAAAGCCGGTGAGTGGCTCCGGCGAGTCCATCTCGGGCGGCTTGGATATACGCCTCCACAGAACTGAGGGTGTTAAACGCCTCCTCAGTGAAAGCTGTATCACGCATGGCTGTTTTTCGCCGCCGATGATTCATTGCGTTTTCCACCTTGGAATTGGTAACAAATACCTCATCTGAATCCTCTTGAAGAGGACAATCCGGTGTTACACCCGCAACAACCCTAGTCCTTGTGGATGGGCTTGGTGCCGGATTGGTTGGAGCATGACCAGCAGGATCATGGGATATAGTCTGGCGTATACTCTTCCTAAAAAGAAAAAAATAAAGCGGAAAATTATGATCCGGCTCCGCCACAAGACATATATTGAGAAGTTGTATCTCTTCGATAAAGGAGGAGGTTTGGTGGTGTCTCCAGTCCCCTTTCGCTTCAGAGACCTGCCCTTCGCACGTGTCGCCTTCTGGGAAGACGCTCTTGATGCAGTACTGCGGGACGAGCGCCGCCACTTTTGAGCATGAGATAGTGCGGTGGGTGAGGCACACTGGGAATATTCTCTTTGAAGAGGTGTATCCCTGGTACTTACGTGAGTGGAAGGAAGAAGGCTAGGATAATCGTCTATAATAGCCACTTCGGTGCCAGCATGGCAGGTGTAACACCCAAGATGCGACTATATCTCCTACGTGTCAAGGCATGACTTAGAGGCATAATCGCATTTTGGTATGATCGCAAGATGGCCATCTTCACACATTCCCATGTACAAGAACAAGGGGGAAAATACATAGTCGGCTTAAAATCGCCACTTCACACAATGCATAAATAAGTCATGCATTCATCCAAGTACAATCATATTTCGGCTACGGACGAATCCAAATGAAAATAAGATAACCACCCACTATGCCTGATCGGCCCTAGTAGGAACCACTACTGATCATCGGGATATATCACATACATTCACCCATGTTCCTCATCGAACTCCCACTTGAGTTCATGGCATTCACCTAAATCGTGCTCGGTTGTACTTGCACCTGTGTTTGTAGTAAACTGTGAGTCACGAGGACTCAGCAATCCCATTCCCGGGTATGAAAACTATCAAAGCCTTTGGGTAAGGAGGAAGTGTATAAGTGGGCTGCTGCAAGCACTAAGCGTAGATGAGGTGGCTAGCTTAAGTATTATCAGAGCGAGAAGGGAAGTGAAAGTCATCGGTCGTGAACTAAGTCATGATCACTAGATGATCCTGTCTACCTGCGAGTCATCCATAACCCAGCCATGTTCTCTTCCAGAACTCCCTCGAAAAGAGACCATCACGACTACTCACACGGTAGTGTATTATGTTTGAGGTTTTGTGTCAAGTTATCTACAGCCGGATATAAAAAAATTCCAATCCGCCACATAACCGCGGGCATGGCTTTCGAAAGATCATAACCCTGCAGGGGTGTCCCAACTTAGCCCATCACAAGCTCTCGAGATCAACACAGGTAACAACCCCTTATCTTAGGGACAACCCGGTCAGACTCGGAATCCTGGTGTACAAGATATTTCGACAATGGTAAAACAATTCCAGCAAGACCTCCCGACGTGCCGACACCCTAATAGGATCCGCGTGTATCTCGTCTCAGGCCACGATCGGAAGGGACAAGCTATGGGTGAATACCAAATACCTCGGGTTTCCCCGAGGCGGCCCCGCAGGCTGCCCAGTTTGGACCAACATTCATGAGGAGCACTGGCCCGGGTTGTTAATTAAGTCCTCGGGTGCTAGCCGGTTCCTATGCAAGTTTTAAGTTATTAGTCAAATGGTAAAACCAAAGTTGGGCCTTGCTGGAGGAGTTTTATTCAAAGCAAACTATCAAGGGGGGCCCATAAACCCCAACCGCGTTAGGAACACAAAATCAAGGAACATAACATCGGTTTATAGGTTCTTAAGGCGGCATGAGTGGAACAAAACACCAAGCAAAAGGCCAAGCCTTCCACCCATTGCCATGTATATAGGTGCATTAATGTACATAATAGATATTGTGTTATTCCCAGATATCCCAACCAACATGGAGCAAACTTCATCTTCACCTGCAACTATCAACGCTATAAGAGGGGGCTTGAGCAAAAGCGTAACTTAGCCAAATAATGGTTTGCTAGGAAGGTAGTTAGAGGTTTCATGGCAAGGTAGGGGCTGACATGCAAAAGGATAGGTATCGCGACAGAGAAATAGAGTGAGGCATCTAACTTAGCAACAATAGAGGTGATATTAAGGAATGGTCATCTTGCATAGTAAGTCTTCGGTGTTATCGGGACCTTGCTCTTCGTAATTGTACTCAGCGGCTGTCTCGACCTCGAACTTGAGCTCATCTCACGGTGCTACCCAAACATAAACAAGCATCCAAATAAACATACTTGACAAGAAAAGAACACATGCTATGCAAGAGAGATGCAAGTATGATGCTACGGGGCTACCGGTAAGGAAGGAGATGAAGCCGTGAAGGACATGTGAAGGCATGATGGATGTGGGAAATATCTTGTCAAACCAAGCCTGCCACTGGATAGATTGAAAGATTTCGGTCGAAATCGATATAAAGATCATTGGAATCGGATGCACGGTTTACAAATGCCAAGCAAAACAAGATGCAATGCAAAACTGATGTTAACAGCAACATGGCATCTTTGGAGCAAGGTTTAAATATGCTACAACACCCAAACATGATGACAAAAGGCATGAATGTGAAGTAGACATGATTCTCAACATAAATGCACTCATATCACACCCAAAAACTTAATGGAACACAATTAAACTAGAATGGCGAGATTCGATAAGTTAACCGGTTTTCAGACTTAGTGAAAATTAATGGACATTCAACCAGGAACAATATGTTGTTGCCTTTGGAGGCACATAACATCAAGCAAAACAATTATAACAAGCATGAAAATTACATGAGCATGAAGAAGACATAATATACTTCCAATTCTTCCAAAAAAACAATTCATTCCATGCAAGGGTTGATTAACATGAGCTTTGCCAAAATGAATATTTTGTTAAGAGGTTGACAATTCAGATTTCAAGCATTTTGAGAGCAGGATAACAACAAGCTACAAAAGGGCATATATTCAAAAAAATCATGGATTGATAGAAAATTACATGGACATCAAGACATGCTCACTGGTTATTCCAAAACATGCATGGAAAAGATTGTAGCATCAAGTTTACATGGCAACATGTTATAACAGATTCCATACATAGCAGTTTTTCACAAAGTGTAAAAACAGCAACAATGACATGGCATGTTTACAAGCTTGTTCAAGTCACCACAGGGCTGATCATGAAAAACCAATTACACCAATTCAAAGATAACATGATTATGCTCCTAAAACATGTTGACATGTGGCTCAAAAGAAAATCATACAAAATGCCACGAAAAAGATAAATCAGCAAGTTATAACAATTTCAGCATCTTAACAGCAACAAGCACTTTTGAAACAGATATAATCATGGCATAAATCAATCTAACATGTATGCAAATGCATACATCATGAAGAGCATCACAAGACGAACATTTTGACATATGATACACTCCATTTGGACCAACATGCACAAAGATATGACCTTACAAACAAGCTATCATGCTGTTGACAGACAACTTAAGCTGAAACATAACAGCAACAACAGTTTGGCAATGAAGATTACGACATCAAGATGAACCCTAACATGCATGCAAATGATATCAACATGTAGACCACTCTGAGACGAACAAAAGCATATATTATACACACAAATCGGAGCTACAAGCACGGAGATATGGCATGGCAAAGAGGGCATCATGATATTGGGATTCAGGGACTTGGTGGAATTTTTACCCTGCAAGAAGTTGGACGAAGATGTTCCGGGACGGAGGGATCCGGGGATGTAGTGCGCGTTTGGCTCATCTCTCGGTGGATCTCACCGGAGATGGGCCGGCGGCGGCGACGGCGACCGGAGGCGGAGAAGGTGACCGGAGCGGCGGCCGGTGGTGAGGACGGCGAGGTCCGGTGGCGGCGCGCCTCGGGTCCAGCGGGCGGGGTCGCGGGGTGGCGGCGCAGCGGCTTGAGGTGGCGCGGAGGCGGCGGAACAAGGCAGAGGGGCGGCGGCGAGGCGACCGGTGGAGCTGGCGGTGGGCGGAGTCGCACGGGCGCGGTGGAGTGGCGGCGGCGCGCAAGCCCATTTCGGCCTGGGGCGGGCCGGCCTCGGGCCACGGTGGGCTTCGGCGACGGGAGGAGAGAGAGGGCACGGAGGGATGATGTGGCGGCTTCCGGTTGGCTGAGGGCAGCGGCGGACGCGTCCGGCGACGTACAGACATGTCCGGTGGCGGTGGGGAGCCCGGATCTAGGGTTTTGCCTGAAAATTTGGACGGGGGAGGATGTTTTATAGGTAGAGGGAGCTAGGAGAGGGCTATTGAGGTGCGGTTTTCGCCCACACGATCGTGATCCAACGGCGAAGAGCATGGAGGGGGTTTAGATGGGTTAGTGGGCTGTTATGGAGGGGTGCTGGGATAAAAGAGAGAGGGCTTCCGACGATTAGCGCGGTTAACCGTTGGGGCATCAAACGACCTCCAAATGGAACGAAATTTGACAGGCGGTCTACCGATGATATACCAAGACCACTCAACAACTCTCGGCCCATTCCGAGGATGTTTTTATCCCGCTCAAGAAACAAGACTGGAGAGGTGCGACGGGTGCCATGTGAGGGAGTCGGAATCTGAATTGGACAACGGAGAGTACGGAGACGATGCAACTACACACGGATGCAAGTGATACTATGACAATGCAATGCACATGATGGAAATGACATGGCGATATGCAACACATGATCAACGCAAAACACAAAAGACCCGAAAATGATGGAGCCCGGAATGGAATTGATTAAGTCAACGATTAATATACTGCCATATTGGGAATTGTTACATCTGGGGCGTTTTAGCTGGCTTGATAAAAGACTCCATCTTTAAGATCTATGCCTATGTCCGGATCTTCTTCGAATCCGAGATCCATATCTCAAATATGGTCCTCCGGCTGTGGGATGGGACTATGAATCCCTTCGACCACCTTCCTCCACTCCTGTTGGAAGTAACGGAATTCAGTTCGGTTAGTATATCTCAAAATAAAAATTGAGCAAAACTAGCGATCAAAGAAAGGTTTACTCGGTCGATGGGGTTATACATAGAGAAAGCTTCCCGGCACTTCAAGCGAAGAAAGTCCTCCTTCTCCCCGTTGTAGAGATCAGCAAGGATGATGGCCTGGCGGCAGGGTTGCCTGAACCCTAGCGTAGACAGCGTGAGGCATCATCCTGGCCATTATAGTGCCACATAGGAAATCCTCTGGCCTGAAGCGGTTCCACGCATCGTGTTATTGAGATCGTCATCACTTCAATTATCGTCAGCTCGAGGTGGGCAAGTAATCTGATCTTGCTTACTAGTAATTTGACCTCCGCATTGTCTTCCTCCTTAAGACTGCGGGGACGCCTGTTGAAACGCTTCTTTAAAGGAGCACTGAAGTATTTGGGAAGGCCTTGCCGGATTGGGTCCGGCAGGACAACGTCCTCAATGTAAAACCACTCCGAAGGCCTGAAGCTTACTCAGCTACGCATGAGATACTGAGCAACTCTCCCAATCGCATGCTTGAGGGCCATGAGGGCATGAGGAGGAACTGGGAACGCCGGCCATGTTTGAAGATTTTTCGTGGCAGGCTCAAAGGATTTTCCGCGTGGAATGGAATGGCATCTGAGATCTAGTCTCTTTAAATAGGTGCCTTCCTTACACAGTCGAGTGGTTAATTGTAAAAATACCCAGACGGTTCGCTTTCATCTGACACGTGGAAGCCAAGATGACAGCGGCAGGGAATCGACATGATGTAATATTAAATATGGAGCCAAACTATCATCTGATCCAAAGGAGGACTCACCTTGCAAGACCGAAGACATGAAGCCGGATACAACCTCGTCCTTGAAGCCTCGTCCGGGGGCTAGTGAGGGAGTCATGTATTTAGGGGTCCACAGGCGTCCAGGCCATTGAAGTTGGGCTGAATTGATGGGCCATGAAGATTGAATCAGAAGGCCCTCCCCCGTATTGGGTTAGGACTCCTATGTATGAAGTAATGCAAGAAAGACTTCCGGATGTAACGATTCCATCCTCCCCAAGTCACCTTTGTAACCCTAGGCCCCCTTCGACGTGTATATAACCGAGGGGTTTAATCCATAGAGGCGACAGAATCATATCATATAGGCTAGACTTCTAGGGTTTTAGCCATTACGATCTCGTGGTAGATCAACTCTTGTAACCCCATATTCATCAAGATCAATCAAGCAGGAAGTAGGGTATTACCTCGATGGAGAGGGCCTGAACCTGGGTAAATATCGTGTCCCCAGTCTCTTGTTACCATCGATCCTTAGACGCACATCTTGGGCACCCCTACCCGAGATCTGTCGGTTTCGACACCGACAGGTATTTCTAGAGTTGGATTAAAGTTTGCTTGACTAGATGATGCTCCTGTATTTTTCATGGGAAATATGTCCTAAAAAATTAGCATCTTTAGATTTCGTCACCATGTTTACCGGCTGATACGTTTCCAATGTATCTATAATTTTTGATTGTTCCATGCTATTATATTTTCTATTTTGGATGTTTTATATGCATTATTATGCTATTTTATATTATTTTTGGGACTAACCTATTAACCTAGAGCCCAGTGCCATTTTCCGTTTTTCCTTGTTTTTGAGTTTCACAGAAAAGGAATATCAAACGGAGTCCAAACGGAACAAAACCTTTGTGATGATTTTTCTTGGACTAGAAGACATCGCAAATACTTGAGAACCAAGTCAGAAGAGCCACGAGGCGGCCACAAGGGGGAGGGCATGCCCTAGGGGGTGGGCGCGCCCACCACCCTTGTGGGCCCCTCGTGACTCCACCGACCTATTTCTTCCGGCTATATATTCACATATATTCCAGAAACCCTAGAGGAGGCATCGAAACCACTTTTCCATCGGCGTAACCTTCTGTATCCGCGACATCCCATCTGGAGGCCTTTCCGGGTACTCTGCCGGAGGGGGATTCAACCACGGAGGGCATCTACATCAACCCTATTGCCCTTCCGATGAAGCGTGAGTAGTTTACCATAGACCTACAGGTCCATAGCTAGTAGCTAGATGGCTTCTTCTCTCTCTTTGATTCTCAATAACATGTTCTCCTCGATGTTCTTGGAGATCTATCCAATGTAATCTTCTTTTGCGGTGTGTTTGTCGAGATCCGGTGAATTGTGGATTTATGATCAGCTTAGCTATGAATACTATTTGAATCTTCCCTGAATTCTTATATGCATGATTTGATATCTTAGTAATTGTCTTTGAACTATCAGTTTGGTTTGGCCAATGTCAGGACCCCGATCCTAAGTCACACAGGTCTAGCATGTAACACATCATATCATTTTGCGGCCTCATGCACGGTGTCCCCACGGGTGCCACCTTACCTGGCTCGGGACCATTCGCACATTTTGTGTCACGTATCGCTAGCATCCATATGACATAGAACCCGGGCCAACATGACTAGTTATAAACCAAAAGTGGCACTAAATTACAAGGACAAGCATACATGACCCAACAATGCACGTGTCGGTTAGCAGCGAGTGTTGCCAGGCTGTAGCAAGCTAATAGGACTCCAGTATACACCACGTGACATTTCCCTAGAGGGGACAGACACAGGAGCAAGGAAGGACACAAGCCGGTCAATCCATGTGTTCCGGAGTAGTAGCAAGCTACCAAGGCTCAGTGGAAGCACTAGGAGGCATTTCCCCATAAGATAGGCTACCAAGGGTAAACAACTAGGTGTCGAATCCCACACATACCAAGCATTTCAATAACATACACAAAATATTCTCGATATGTGCAAATACAACATGGCATCACAACAAAACTCTATGAATCAAAGTATTTATTCATTAGGCTCCGAGGAGCCATATATTACAAACATGGGTCTCATGACCCAACATACAGAGCATACAAGCAATGGAAGCATAACATGTCTGAGTATAGACAACTACAAATAATAATAATAAAAGGGCTGAGAAGCCTGACTATCTACAAGACCCTCCCAAGGGTACAAGATCGTAGCTGAGGTAACAAGCTAAACGTCGAAGTCCACGCGGAACTACTAGTGAGACTAAAGTCTCCTTTGCAAAAACATAAATTAAGCAAACGTGAGTACAAAGGTACTCAGCAAGACTTACATCAGAACTATCTATATATGCATCATTATCAAAAAAAGGGGTGGTGGAGTTTAACTGCAGCAAGACAACTTTGACTCGGTGGCTAACCTATACTATGACTGCAACTAACTCTTTTGAGACTAACTCTTTTGAGGTGGCGCACACGAGTCCACATTTCGCCATATCAATACACCACTATGGATCCGCTCCCGTCTCCCTACGAGAAGGCCATCCATAGCACTCACGCTTATCTTGCACATTTTAAAGTATCCACTTTCACTTGTCTATGAACTGTACAAGCAACCCAGAAGTCCTTTACCGCACACACGGCTATTAGAATAGATGAAATTAATCCCACAGGGGTGTACTTCTTCACACACGCTTTCGCCACTTACCACCATGTACACGTCGTGTATCTCGGCAACCTTCAAGCGGAAGCCTGGCCAGGGAGTCGGCCACGACTTGACTAACCACACAAGTCTCTAGTCTAGGTTTATCGCCTATTCAGGTTCCATCCGCAAGGAGATCCGGCCAGGGTGTCACTCACGGCCCCAAACGATGTGTACAGGGTTCCCAAGCCCACCTCGCCGGATGGATCTACGCTTGGTACACCGTGCCATAGTGCCTAGTATGTCCCAAGCCCACCTGTATCGGGTGCCACTTAGTAGGCTACTAACACTACCTACAAACACCAGAAACTAGTTGCAACTCATGGACAGAGATCAGGTTGATTAAAAATCCGAGAGGGGTCGAGTTACCGGAACCCAATGTGTGGTAGTAACTGTTCATGTATCACAAACACATAACTCAGTTCCTGAGGACGGTTTCAATGAGACAACCCACCATGTACTCCTACATGGCCTCTCACTGCTACCTTTACCAAATCGTTTTCTCACAATTAGCACTCAACAGTAGGACATGTTCACAACTTTCCAATTCATCCCCTATGAATCAGACCTGACACAACTCTAAGAAATAGCAGGCATGACGAACAAGCATGAATGAGTAGGCACAACAGGGCTCAAACAACTCCTACCCATGCTAGTGGGTTTTATCTATTTACTATGGCAATGACAGGTCATGCAAAGGAAAGGGGTTCAACTACCGCATCATGTAACAGTTGAGTCGTTGTTGTCCTAATGCAATAAAAGAGAGCAAGAGCGAGAGAGTGGGATTGTATCGGAATGAACAAGGGGGTTTTGCTTGCCTGGCACTTCTGAAGATAGTATAGCTCTTCATCGGTGTCATCGAACTCATCATCGGAACACTTCTATCGAGAGGGAACAAACACCGGCAAACAAGAGGGAACACAATCAATGCAATGCAACAATATGATACATGATAATGACATGGCAATATGCTGTTGATTGGACTAAAGCAACTAGCAACGAGTTAAATGAAGTTGGTTTGAACTCAAGGTTCAAATTCAAACTCCATATGTTAGAATTTAAATGACATTTATTTGTTTGTCCAATACAGCAACTATAAGTTGTTCCAACATGCATGGAAAAGGTACAAATGGAAAGATTGGATTTTTCTGATCATTTTTCATATATAAATTATTTCATTTGGAGTTACAAATTATTTTCTATGATTTTTAGAAGTTTTAGCTATTTTCTAAAATAAATAAATAATTTTTGATTTATTTAAAATCACAGAAAAGCTTTACTGCATCAGCACTGCGTCAGGGTGACATTAGCAAGTCAACGGGGCCGCCCAGGTCAAACCTGATATGTGGGGTCCACACATCAGTGTCACAGTTAGTTAACAGTGTTAATTAACACTAACACTAACCCTAAACTACAAATTAGCAGGGCTGGGCCCCACATGTCATTGACTCATACGAGTCAGTTAGGGGTCAAACCTGGTCAATATGACCCGCGGTTAGACGCCGGTGAAGATAGCCGTGGCGGAGGAGCTCGAAAATCGCCCTCCGGCGACCAATTGCGCGGCGGAGACCACCTATGCGACGCCCAGGCTCGCGCGCATCCAATGGAACACGCCGGAGGCCGTGGGGTGGTTGAAGCTCGCCGGAGTAGAGCTCGCTACGGCGGCCGGAGTTCGGGCGTCGGCGAGGACGACGCTGCGGTGCACGGGAGGAGGAGCTGATGATGGCTACGGACTCGTGGAGGTGCGCTGAGCGTGAAGGAGTGGTTGGTCGCATGCTTAGGGAACTGTGGCCATGACGGCGACATGGCTAGCAAACCAAAGCTTCGGTCGGAGGTGGAGCCATGGATAGAGATCGCGGGGAGGCCGGGGAGAAGGGGGAGTCGAAGCAGGCCCTCACAGGGAGGCGGCAGAGTAGCTCAGTTGGCTTGGGGACGACCTCGAGCGCGCGAATCGACGAGCGGCATCGGGTGGCCGTGGGCGAGGAAGAAGAGGTGGCCGTCGCCTGATAGGCTCCTCAGCTCAAATCCGTCGGTGGAGAGGACGAGGACAACTATGCGGAGCTCTTGGGGATGACGCAAGGGCGAGGGGCGGCTGTGACCGCGTGGCAGCAAACGACGACGGCGACATGCTCAGGTGCGTGCGTGGGCGAGAGCAGAGGAAGGAGAGAAACATGGGGGAAAGAGTGAGAGGGCCGGGGGAGGTGCGTGTCGACGTCCAGAGAGGCCAGCGCGTTGAGGGGGAGGGGCAGGCACGCAGGTGGCGTGGCGCCCTCGCGCGCGCCGTGCCCTCCCTCGCCTCTGCCTTCTCGCGGAGGTTGGGGATGACTGGCAGGGGCCAGCTGTGCTGGGCCGCTAGTTGGGCCGCCAGGTTAGTTGGCCCAGGTAAGTTTCCTTCCCCTTTTCTATTTTTGTTTCTGTTTTCTAATTTCTAGTTTGTTTTTTATCCAGTTTTAAAAACCATATCAATTTTATAAATCCTGAAAATTTTCACGAGCACTTTCTGAATTATTTCAGTGGCCCACAAATAGTTGCAACATTATTTCAGCATTTAAATTATTTATAGTGCTTTAATGCCCAAAGTCAAATACAATATGATTTAATTCAAAAATCTAGGAATGACCTAGAAATATGTTCATCATTTTTGGCAGGGGTTTTCACCTTTATCATAAATTATGAACATTTTCAAAGGGCATTTTGGGTTCATTGAAAGTGATTTTATTTGAGCCTATTTGAATTCACTTGGTGCTAGGGTTTGGCCATTCCCCATTTCAAGTTTAGTTGAAACTTAAACATGATGCAACACGAGATGCTAGCACTAAGCATTACCAGAACTAGGGATGTGACAGCCAACTAGATTGGTTTTTCTTGCAATGGGAGAAGTGCTTTGCTTTGAGTTCCGGTGATCTCATCCCGTGAAAGAAGGGGACGAGGCAAGTATTGTATTGTTGCCATCGAGGATAACATGATGGGGTTTTCATCATATTGCTTGAGTTAATTCCTCTACATAATGTCATCTTACTTAAAGCGTTACTCTGTTATTCATGAACTTAATACTCTAGATGCAGGTAGGAGTCGGTCGATGTGTGAAGTAATATTAGTAGATGCAGGAAGGAGTCGGTCTACTTGACACGGACGTGATGCCTATATTCATCATCATTGCCTTAGAGATCGTCATAATTATGCGCTCTTCTATCAATTGCTCAACAGTAAATTGTTCACCCACCGTAATTTTCTATCTTGAGATAAGCCTTTAGTAAAACCTATGGCCCCGGGGTCTATTTTCCATCATATAAGTTTCCGATCTACAATGTTAGTTTCCTATTTAATATTTTTGCAATCTTTTATTTTCTGATCTATAAACCAAAAATACCAAAAATATTTACTTTATTGTTTATCTATCTCTATCAGATCTCACTTTTGCAAGTAACCGTGAAGGGATTGACAACCCATTTATCGCGTTGGGTGCAAGTAGTTGATTGTTTGTGCTGGTAATTAGGTGACTTTCATGTTGTCTCCTACTGGATTGATACCTTGGTTCTCAAACTAAGGGAAATACTTACTCTACTTTTCTGCATCACCCTTTCCTCTTCAAGGGAAAAACCAACGCAAGCTCAAGAGGTAGCAGGAAGAATTTCTCGCGCCATTGCCGGGGAGATTTTTGCCAAGTCAAGAGTCAAGATTTGTCTCCTATCAACTCGCCAATTTCGGGTGCCATTGAGATCTACGTCAAATCAAGACATGCCAAGTACCCTTCACAAAACTCTCATATCTTGTATTTACATTATTTGCCATTCGCCTCTCGTTTTCCACTCCCCCACTTCTAAAACGATTTTCAAAAAGATTTGCCTTTTTCCTTTGCCTTTTCTTCGCCTTTTTCGTTCATCTTTTTGTTTGTTTGATCATGTGTTAGATCGCTTACCTCGTTTTCATGGCTAGTCCTCCCGTCATTGTTAGCACTCCCGATAATGAAGTTCTCAATTTTAAACAAAGGGAGGGAGAAAAATTAAAAGATGCTTGCTATAGAATTGCAATGCTCAAAATAGATCTACTCGAAAGCAATCTACTGTCGTTCTTCTTCGTAATTTTTATGTGGGAGTTACCCTTGGAATAGATATGTTCTAGATACCATTACTGTATGGAATATCTTGGGGAGCCATACTTTTGATTTTTATAATGTCATGGTATATTTGTTAGGCCCACTACCTCTTTTGATTAATGGAACTGCTTTAACTTTGGAACATGTGATGCAAAAACTTGATATTATTACAAAAATGGCTACTATTGAGTTGATTGAAAATTTGGATAAAAAGGTCCATAATCAGATTACTCAATATGGATCTAAAGTAGGAGTTACTTTAAAGAATCTTAGGGGGGAAACCCCATAGTTAACGAAAAGATAGATCAAGATTCTACTAGAATTGGCAAATTAGAAGACATTATTACCAACTTGGGTTCCGCTTTTTCCTCCGTTAAGACTACTCCAACTCCTCCTCCTGCTAAGATTGCCAAGTTTACTTATGTTCCTAAGAATAAGGGTGAGTCTTCTAGTAAAGAAAATGAAGATCTGAGATCAATAAGTGTTCACCCCAATATTTTCAATATCATTAAGGAACCAATTGCCACGAATGAATTTCTTGTTTTCTTGACTAGGATCTGATTATTAATAAAACCATAGAACCTCCTAAGGATTATAAGTGTATGATTGAAGAATTGCATACCGAAGATGACAATACCTAGATCTATTCGTGTTTTATGCCTAGCTAAGGGCGTTAAACAATAGCGCTTGTTGGGAGGCAACCCAATTTTATTTTTTCTTTTTGGTTATGTTTTTCAAATTTTAACAAATTATTACTTCTATAGTAATTGTGTTTTGGTGTTTTAATTAGTGTTTGAGCCAAGTAAAACCTTTGGGGTGGCTTACAATGATCGCTGATTTGATTTTGCTGAAAATGGAAACTTTTGCGCCCAGTGTAGAAAATTCAATAATTCGCTGGAACGTGAAAACTTTTTGAAATTTTTACAAAACATTTATATACAAATTCCCCACGTCTTCTAAATTTTTCAGAATTTTTAGAATTCTAGAAGTTTGCGAAGTTTTCATATTGCTACAGACTGTTCTGTTTTTGACATATTATGTTTTCTATGTGTTCTTTGCTTATTTTGATGAATCTATGGATAGTATAGGGGGTATGGACCATGGAAAAGTTGGAATACAGTAGATATTACACCAATATAAAATAAGAATTAGATCAGAACAGTACCTTGAGTGGTTATTTGCTTTGTTTTACTAATGGAGCTCGCGAGTTTTCTGTTGAGTTTTGTGTTGTGAAGTTTTCAAGTTTTGGGTTACGATTTGATGGACTATGGAATAAGGAGTGGCAAGAGCCTAAGCTTGGGGATTCCCAAGGCACCCCAAGGTAATATTCAAGGACAACCAAGAGCCTAACATTGGGGATGCCCCGGGTAGGCATCCCCTCTTCCGTCTTCGTTTATCGGTAACTTTACTTGAGGCTGTATTTTTATTCACGACATGATATGTGTTTTGCTTGGAGTGTCTTGTATGATATGAGTCTTTGCTTTTTAGTTTGCCACATTCATCCTTGCTGTACACACCTTTTGAGAGGGACACACTTGAATCGTGATTTATTAGAATACTCTATGTGCTTCACTTATATCTTTTGAGCTAGGCAATTTTGCTCTAGCGCTTCACTTATTTCTTTATAGAGCACGGTGGTGGTTTTATTTTATAGAAATTTATGAACTCTCTTGCTTCACTTATATTATTTTGAGAGTCTTTAAAACAGCATGGTAATTTTCTTAGGTTATGAAGTTAGTCCTAATATGATAGGCATCCAAAGGAGATATAATAAAAACTTTCATATATAGAGCATTGAATACTATGAAAAGTTTGACTCCTTATAATTGTTTTGAGATGTTAAGATGGTAATATTAGAGTAATGCTAGTGGTAGTTTGTGAGGTTATGGAACTAATTGTGTTAAGGTTTGTGATTCCCGTAGCATGCACGTATGGTCTCCTAACTATGTAACCAAATTGGAGCGCATTGTATCTTGATTGTTTATCTTTGCGTGAAGGTCGGGCGTGCGTGATGGTTAACTCCTACCAACCTCCCCCTAGGAGCACGCGTCGTAGTACTTTGCTATGAGGGCTGATATATTTTTTGCAATAAGTATGTGAGTTCTTTATGACTAATGTTGAGTCCATGGATTGTACGCACTCTCACCCTTCCACCTTGCTAGCCACTCTAGTGCCGCGCAACTTTCGCCGGCGCATCAAACAACCTTATACCCTTCCTCAAAACAGCCACCAATTACCTATCGATTATGACATTTCCATAGCCATTCCGAGATATATTGCCATGTAACTCCACCGTTCAATTTATTTTGACATGCATAATCATTGTCATATTGCTTTCCATGATCATGTAGTTGACATAGTATTTGTGGCAAAGCCACCGTTTATATTTTTTATACATGCCACTCTTGATCATTGCACATCCTGGTACACCGCCGGAGGCATTCATAGAGAGTCATACTTTGTTCTAGTATCGAATCGTAATATCAATTTGTAAGTAAATAAAAGTGTAATGATCATCATTATTAGAACATTGTCCCATGTGAGATTATAAATAAAAGAGGCCAAAGAAGCTCAAATAAACAAAAGAGCCAAAGAAGCCCACAAAAAGGACATGCCAAAGAGCCCAAATAAAAAAATAAAAAAATAAAAAAATGAGATAAAAGAGGGAAGGGACAATGTTACTATCCTTTTCCACACTTGTGCTTCAGAATAGCACCATGATCTTCATGATAAAGAATCTCCTTGAGTCGAACCCATGGAACGCTGCCAGGCTCCAACGATTCTATGGATAGTTCGGTATCACATTCTTTCTTTTCAGTCTAGGTCTTATTCCTTGTTTTTATTTTTAAGTTCTCCTCTTCTTTTTTCTTCTTTTGTTTCTTATAGATGTATTCGACTCAACAGAACTATACAAGGGTAGAACATCCTCAAATGTATGTACCTCAAAAATACTTGGGGGCTTCTATAACGAAGCCCATTACTAAAAAGCATACTGTTCATAATATTTATGTCGTCTATTTCATATAGTCTCCTTGCCATTGTATGCACCTTTATGACTTAAGGTTTTGCCAAGATGGGTTCCCTCGCTCCTGTGTTTATACCATACGTTCCCAATTGTTTGGCTAGGGTGTAAAGGGAGCACCTCTACGATTGTTACAACCGGGTAATCCAGACCTGTACCTCAGACGGGTGAAGCCGAAAGCTAGCGTTCTCAAGGGAATCATTGGTCGGTGGAGAACAATGTGTCGCTTTTAAGCGCATAAACTTCAAAAAATCCATAGGATACAGCTTCCTATCATCCTATTTTAGGATCAAAGATTAGGCATGCGTATATATGCATGCTGACACAGGGAAAGGAACCCTTAACGGAACTATTCTCTCTGGAAGATGTTTCTTACATTAAATAGTAAGATAACATAACTCCTCGAACATGGTTTGTCTATTCAAACAATTATGACCGGATTTCCTGGTTACCGAACATACCACGTGTTTACCACAGGTATAGTATCCGGAAACACTCCAGCCCTTGGGTTTTCAGTGGTTAAAGCGAAAGGTCTGCCATGACAATCTGTTAATTAAATTTAGCAGGAGATAAGTTTGATGATAAAGTACATCGTTACATAGAATCAAACGCCTATTGTTCATCTATACCATCTATAAGACTGTCTAATTTACAGTCTTGTTGACAATACTTGGCGGATGTCTTTACTTGGTCGTATACCAAGCTTACAGGGATTTCTAACCCGTCAGGCCCTCGAGGTCTAACCCGAGCCATATAATTCGGGTCTAGTCCAGTGTAGCGTGTCTTCAGCATAGCCCAGGCTTCTCGGGCACCTTCTCGACATGCTGATGCTTTCCATAATTCAAAGCGGCATCAAGCCCCTTTGAATAAACTCGCCAGTTCCTCCATAATTTCTGGAGGAGAATCGGCTGGCCATAGAGCCTTGTCCATATTCTTCATGGCTTTTCGAGCTCGCTCGTGTACCTTGGAGAGCTCTTGCAGCAGGTCACCTTGAAATCCAGACACCTCTCCTTTGGGCCGCCTTATACGTCTCCAACATATCTATAATTTTTTATTGTTCCATGATATTATATTATCATTCTTGGATGTTTTACAATCATTTTATAGTCATTTTATGTCATTTTTTGGTACTAACCTATTGACATAGTGCTAAGTGCCAGTTGTTGTTTTCTGCATGTTTTTTACATCGCAGGAAATCAATATCAAACGGAGCCCAAACACTGCGGAACTTTTCGGAGAATTTTTATGGGCCAGAAAACACCTGATGGGCCAGAGCTGCACCTGGGGGTGCCCCGAGGGGGGCACAACCCACCATGACGCGCCAGGCCCCCTGGCGTGCCCAGGTGGGTTGTGCCCACCTCGGTGGCCTCCTGCACCGCCTCTTTGCTCTATAAATACTCAGATATTCCAAAAATCCTAGGGTAGTCGATGAAATATTCATCCAGCCGCTGCAGAGTCCAGAACCACTAGATCCAATCTAGACGCCATCTCGGATGGGGTTCACCACCTCCATTGGAGCCTCTCCGATGATGCGTGAGTAGTTCTTTATAGACCTATGGGTCCGTAGTTAGTAGCTAGATGGCTCTCTCTCTCTCTCTCTCTCTCTCTCTCTCTCTCTCTCTTGATTATCAATACAATGGTCTTTTGGAGATCCATATGATGTAACTCTTTTTGCGGTGTGTTAGTTGGGATCCGATGAACTTTGAGTTTATGATCAGATCTATCTTTTTATATCCATGAAAGTTTTTGAGTTTCTTTGATCTCTTTTATGCATGATTGCTTATAGCCTCGTATTTCTTCTCCGATATTTGGGTTTTGTCTGGCCAACCTGATCTATTTATCTTGCAATGGGAAGAGGTGCTTTCACTAGTACAACGAGCTCCTAAACAAACGGTTTTTAACCCCTTTCCGCGACGACATTTGGAACCGTCGCCAAGTGAGTGTGGGCGATAGGGCGGTCCTTCCCACACGACCCAGAAACCGTCGCGGATATGACCTCCTGGCACACACACGTTCGGCAAAATGAGGTTGTGTGTGACCGGCGAGCGCTCAAATATGGAAATACGTAAAGTAGAGCTAAAATACAATTATACGGCGAAATTGTTTCCGATCGCAAGTACATCCCACACAGTCAGTCCCCGCTAAACGTTTCCGTTCGTATGTACATCCCACACAGTCGCTCGAAGGAAAATGTTTCCGTTCAATGGTACATCACACACAATTTTTTCCATTAAATCGCTTGCGTTATTGAATATATCACACACGGTCCATGGAAGAAACTGTGTGGCAAAGGTTGTCCATCACACACAATTTTCATGTGGTAAACATTTGCGCAAGGTGGCCTAACGCAAACAGTTTTCAGGAGAAAGTCGTGTGTGATTGTTCATTGATCCAACACAATTTATTCCTAGAAATTGTGTGCGTTTCCAGAGGTCATCGCCCATGGTATTTTTTTCAACAACCGTTTGCAATAGCAAAACCCAATTAGTAGACTAATTCGCCACTAGCAGGCTAATTGTCTGATTATTCATAATTCATTTATTAATCTAATTGACAGTTCATATTAAGCACATAATATATTTCATTTTCATAATTGAAATACATCATAGTACAACATCATATAGCTTCAGCACTCAGCTACCCCATTACACAACTACACCGGGACCAAGTTTCACATGCAACATCTATAACCTTTCGAAATTAGCATCATAGACGATACATAGACAGATGTATCTCATCTGGAAAACTGCTGAAGCAGAAGGAAAATATTGAGCCTTCACTGATGTTGAAGGTCTTTGTAACTTTAGGCCAGTGTGTGTGGATGATTGACCGTCCATCCTTTGTCCTCTTCAGGAACACTTCAATATTGAACTGTGGGTGTTATATGAATACCTTCCTTGCCTCCTGGCCATACAGGTGGTTTGAGAGGTAATCATTGGTGAACTGCTTTGGAAAGGCCTGGAAACAAGGATGTGCATACATATCTTCTCTATATTGGAAATGGGGCAAAGGAATTCAAAAGGCAAGGTATAATAGTTAGTACCATCATGTAGTGAACTGATGTCTTCTTCATTGTGCAGACAAATATATTGTTCTTTTTTGTCGCTAATTTCTTTATCCTAACAATCTTTCTGAGTTTCTTGACTTGACTGATATTCATGGACAACTCATTTTCCCATATGCAAAAAGGATCGAACAGTGGGTCAAAACCTTTGACAGCGGGACCTACATGTGCAAGACCAAATTGTTAAAAACCTAAATATTAGAATGGTTCCTACAATTGCGCAATAATGTACTATTAGACAACGGACCATGCATGTGCTAACCTCGATTGTAAACCTCGGTGCTTCCCATTGTTTCCGTGCAACACATATAAGGTACTTAGTCATCAGGTTAAGTAAGGGTTCGCATGCTATCAGTAAAATTTGTTGATGAAAAATAATCACATTGCAGATTCATCAAAATAATTCAAGCCACAGGGAAAACCCATTTATCCAAACCAAGCATGATTAAGAGCTAGGAAATATAGCACTTGTATATGTTTCTCATGTATTAAGTGCAGCCAAATTCGATTTATTCCTCACATGCACAACAATACAAAATACTACCCACGACAATTGGACATCGCATTGCAAAATTGAACCAAGCAGTTAACTAAACACCACAACAAATGAACCAAACATTAACTGAGCACCACATTGCACAATATAACATACTCCTAATATAAGATCAGACAGTTAACCAGACCAAGCATGCTTAACAACTTGGAAATATAGCAATTGTATTTCTTTCTCATGTATTTAGTACAGCCAAATTCGATGTATTCCTCACATGGTATACAATAAGAGAATACAGCCACATCAATTGAACATCGCATTGCAGAATTGAACCAAGCAGTTAACGAAACACCACACCAAATGAACCAAACGTTAACTGAGCACCACATTGCACACTATAACATACTCCTAATAGAAGATCAGACAGTTAACGAAACCAAGCATGCTTAACAACTTGGAAATATAGCAATTGTATTTGTTTCTCATGTATTTAGTACAGCCAAATTCGATTTATTCCTCACATGGTATACAATAACATAATGCAGCCACAACAATTGAACATCGCATAGCAGAATTGAACCAAGCAGTTAACTAAACACCACAACAAGTGAACCAGCCACAACAAATGAACCAAGTAGTTAAGTAAAGACCAATTGAACAATATAACATACTCCTAATAGAAGATCAGACAGTAAACCAAACCAAGCATGCTTAACAACTTGGAAATATTGCACCTTGAAGAATTGAACATCACATTTGCAGAATTGAACCAACCAGTTAATTGAACACCACATTGCACGACATATAGAACATATACACTATAGCAGAAGATTGCATGGTGAAATTAGATAGCACAATTCACTAGAATTGGTTACCGAAAGGCAGTAGCTAGCAAACTGAACATGGATCCTTATAGTGAGCTAATAAGACAAGCTACTCCTCATTGTTGGAGATATCGATGACGATTGGCTCCTTGGACATGGAAGAGGGCGAGGCCTCTGCATTATGGTTGCCCTAGTTGTAGTGGTGAGTTGCCTGAGCCGCTCCGGGCACCAACCTTCTGGATCTCGAGTTGAGGTAAGCACGTGCACGCTGAGAAAACACCTCGTAGTCTTCGTCGAAGGCACCGACGGTGGCCTCGAGTAAACGACATGAACTATCATTTAAAGTAGCCAACCGCGTCGTGGCGTTGGCGCGCGAGGCGTCAATAGTGGCCTCGATGGCGAGGTGCTCCTCCAAGATCTGGGGGTCGGCACGAATGGCAGCCATCGCAACCTCATCAGCGTGTGCGGCCGCGGTTTGCTCCTCCGCTGCCAAATGCCCCTTGAGGTCCTGGCTATACTGCGTGCACCATGGCTTAGGCCGGCGCTTATTTAGTGGAGGGGTCGGTGATTTGGGTGGAAGGTATCGCGCTCGCACCGGCGGTCGGGGCATGTGGGATGTGGAAGGAGGAGGATGTAACGCCCCGGACACACCCGCCGGTGGTCGTTACTCCTGGCGGGATCTAGACTGGCCTCACATATCAATACTAGTCTTTTCTGCGCACGAGTGAGGACAAAGTGCGCAGAAAAGACTAGTATTGATATGTGAGGCCAGTCTAGATCCCGCCAGGAGTAACGACCACCGGCGGGTGTGTCCGGGGCGTTACAGAGGAGGATGGGGGTCGGGTGTGGATTACCTGCCTGGATAGGCGAGGTCGAGCAGCATGAAGGAGGGTCGTCGGCGAGGAGGCGGCGGCGCTGCAAGCAAGGAGTGAAGGTTTCAACTTGGAAAGGAAGGCGGAAAGAGGGGAAATGTGGCTTTTGGTAAGGGGGGGGCAGGGAGGTAGATATTTCCATGGAAGCCGAAAATTTGGAATCGCTTTAGCCAAAAAACTGGCGCAAAGTGTCATCAGGCACGGTCCCTTATTCAGACACGGTCCAAAGATATTTTGTGTTGCATTTCACACGGTTGGTTATAATAAACTCTGTGCGATCTACTTGATTTATCGTCTTGATCATTTGAATTGCGTAATGGGGTCACAGCTACAAAGGATGGTGTTTGAATTGTTAGAACTTTTATCTGCAGTGAACATGCAACTATAGGTGTGTCGTCAAAGAAAATGGAATTATTCAGGGTTCGTTTGTACATTTTTATACATTAACTGGGTTTTCCAGGCATTTTATGCGCATAATTCAAATTCAAACTACATGCACATTCTCCAGTGCATATAAACTTATTGAAAAATCAAATATGTGTCCTTGGTTGCATGCTTATGTCTCATGCAAGAAATGGGAATGAATTTCAAACACGCTGCCACCATCACTCAGCCGCAAACATTGAGATGCCTGGTTTTTAAATTCTAGTAAATCCAAAACTTGTCTTAAATTCATTAAACTTGGCATGCTATCATGAGGCGGCATCAACATGCCGTGGTACAAATTTTGTCCCATTTGGGGTAGGTTTGGATATATGCTTCTCACAAACCGGAGCTTCTCACAACAAGCATGATGGTTTTCGGTAGGGAACGTCCCACCTTTCGGGACGAAACGATATCCATTGCCACTCATTGCTTTCAATTTTTTTTCTCCTGTCAACATAGAACAACAGGATGTTGTGTGAAATTTTATGATTTCTCGAGGTTCGTTTGGACATTTTTATACATTAACTGAGTTTTCAATGCATGTATGTGCATAATTCAAATTTGAACTACATGCACATGCTCCAGTGGATATAAATTGGTTGAAAAATCAAATATGTTTCCTTGGGTGCATGCTTAGGTCTCATACAAGAAATGGGAATGAATTTCGAACACCAGGGCATTTTTGATTGCTGGCTAAACATTGAGATGCATGGTTTTAAAATTCTAGTAAATCCAAAACTTGTCTGAAATTCATGAAAATTGGCATGCTGTCATGGAGCGGCATCAACATGACGTGGTACAAATTTTATCCTATTTGGGGCAGGTTTGGGTATATGCTTCTCACAAACCGAAGCTTCTCACAACAAGCATGATGGTTTTCGGTAGGGAACGTCCCACCTTTCCGGACAAAACGATATCCATTGCCTCTTATTGATTTCAAATTTGTTTTCTCGTGTCAACATAGAATAACATGAGTGTTGCGTGATTTTTTGTGATTTTTCGAGGTTCGTTTGGACATTTTTATGCATTAACTGAGTTTTCAATGCATTTATGTGCATAATTAAAATTTGAACTACATGCACATGCTCCAGTGCATATAAATTAGTTGAAAAATCAAATATGTGTCCTTGAGTGCATCCTTAGGTCCCATGCAAGAAATGGGCATGAATTTCGAACACCAGGCACCGTTGATTGCCGGCAAAACATTGAGATGCGTGGTTTTTATATTCTAGTAAATCCAAAACTCGTGTGAAATTCATGAAACTTGGCATGCTATCATGGAGTGGCATCAACATGCCGTGGTACAAATTTTGTCCCATTTGGGGCAGGTTTGGGTATATGCTACTCACAAACCGGAGCTTCTCGCAACAAGCATGATGGTTTTCGGTAGGGAACGTCCCACCTTTTGGGACAAAACAATATCCATTGCCTCTTATTGATTTCAATTTTTTTTCTCGTGTCAACATAGAACAACATGACTGTTGTGTGATTTTTTGTGATTTTTCGAGGTTCGTTTGGACATTTTTATGCATTAACTGAGTTGTCAATGCATTTATGTGCATAATTCAAATTTGAACTACATGCACATGCTCTAGTGCATATAAATTGGTTGAAAAAACAAATATGTGTCCCTGGGTGCATGCTTAGGTCCCATGCAAGAAATGGGCATGAATTTCGAACACCATGGCACCGTTGATTGCCGGCAAAACATTTTGATGTGTGGTTTTTAAATTCTAGTAAATCCAAAACTCATCTAAAATTCATGAAACTTGGCATGCTATCATGGAGCGGCATCACCATGACGTGGTACAAATTTTGTCCCATTTGGGGCAGGTTTGGGTATGTGCTTCTCACAGTCCGGAGCTTCTCACAACAAGCATGATGGTTTTAAGTAGGGAACGTCCCACCTTTGGGGACGAAACGATATCCATTGCCTCTTATTGCTTTCAATTTTTTTCTCGTGTCAACATAGAACAACAGGAGTGTTGTGTGAATTTTTGTGATTTTCCGGGGTTCGTTTGGATATTTTTATGCATTAACTGAGTTTTCAATGAATTTATGTGCATAATTCAAATTTGAACTACATGCACATGCTCCAGTGCATATAAATTGGTTGAAAAATCAAATATGTGTCCATGGGTGCATGCTTAGGTCCCATGCAAGAAATGGGAATGAATTTCGAACACCAAGGCACCGTTGATTGCCGGCAAAACATTGAGATGCGTAGTTTTTAAATTCTAGTAAATCCAAAACTCGTCTGAAATTCATGAAACTTGGCATGCTATCATGGAGCGGCATCAACATGCCGTGGTACAAATTTTGTCCCATTTGGGGCAGGTTTGGGTATATGCTTCTCATAATCCGGAGCTTCTCATAACAAACATGATGGTTTTTGATAGGGAACGTCCCACCTTTGGGGAAGAAACGATATCCATTTCCTCTTATTGCTTTCAATTTTTTTTCTCGTGTCAACATAGAACAATAGGAGTGTTGTGTGATTTTTATTTTATTTTTTGGGGTTTGTTTGGATACTTTTATGCATTAATTGAGTTTTCAATGCATTTATGTGCAGAATTCAAATTTGAACTACATGCACATGCTCCAGTGCATACAAATTACTTGGAAAATCAAATCTATGTACTTGGGTGCATTGTTAGGTCCCATGCAAGAAATGGGCATGAATTTCGAACACCAGGGCACCGTTGATTGCTAGCAAAACATTGAGCTGCCTAGTTTTTAAATTCTAGTAAATCCAAAATTATGTTAACCATTCATGTGACGCCACGTGTCTTGGTATTAATGGTTATAGGAGGTGCTGTGCGGACAGTTGCTTGACCTTGACTGAATGGGTGGCGTGCGAGCGCCATCCAGTGCGCAGGCTGACCGAGAGGCGTGCAAGCTGTCCTCGAGTGCATAGGCTCACCAGGAAGCGTGCGAGTTGTACGCTGCGCAGGCTCACCTGGAAGCCCGCCTTGCTCGCGTCCTCTCCACTAATGGTGCCCAAGCTGCAGTTTAATTCACTTTTTAAATATAAAACACTCATTGCATACGTTTTAGTTAGAACACCCGTATGCAAACCGACAGCTTCCCCAAGAAGCCAATAGAAAATGTGCCGAGCAGGATTTATGTAGCTCTTGATCGCAAACGATTTAGATAGAACACCCGTATGCAAAGTGAGAACAACGCATGATTTGTGCATCCCTTCAACGCAAACAGTTGTTCTGGATGACCCGTGTGCAACCATGTACAAACAATTTAGAAATATTTGCATCTGTCAATCTATCATAATGGGTATGTTGCCATTTTTCAAACTGGAAAGATTTACATTTGTTGATCTAGTAACGTTGTCATTTTTCAATCCTTATAACACTGCGGTTTGACAAAATATGCAGCTAGAAATCATTAGCACTATGTAATTTTTGCAGCTAAAATTCAGTAATTAAGCATAGATTTCATTCATAGATTAAGTCGTCGTTCTTAATTTATACAAACAGTTCAACTCGACAGCTGAACCGACCAAACTTCTCCCCAATTGTTGCCAACCACGTACGGAAATAGCTAGTTCAACTATGTATACTAGCTAATTTTAAGTACGTTGTATAGTTTCACACACATCTATAGTCAGATGAACTGAACAAAATAGCCCCTAAATACGACTACTACAACGGAGGGGCTTTGTGCTACTTCCGGCAGCCTCTCCTCTGCCGAGCGTGCTCAGTAAGAGGCAGAGGAGGAGGAGGAGCCTACCGACGAGCTGGACAAATGCAATACGGTGCCTGCCGCTGATGCACGTTCAGCGACGCTCGCTAGCTCGAACGCCCACTGCCGCTCCAGACGATCCTTCTCGAAGCGGTCGGACTGCTCGTAGATCTCCTCATTCCTCGCCTCTGTGTCGGCATGTGCTGCGGCCACGGCTGCGGTAAGGCTCTTTGCATACTCGACTAGGCGCTCCTTCTCCTCCCGCAGGAACTCGATGTAGCGCGCAAGGTCGCTGACGCACGTGCGGGCCTCCACCTCCGCCTCCCTCCTTCGAGCAGTAGTGGCGGAGCGGGTGATGATCCTGGCGATCGACGGCGGGCTGGCGCCCATGGCGTCCGATGATGGGATGGCGGCCACGACCACCACCTCCGGCCTTCGGGCCGTGGTGGCGGAGCGGGTGATGGCCATGGTGGTCGGCAGTGGGGTGGCGGCCACAATGGCCACCTCCCGCCTTCGGGCCGCGACGGCGGAGCGGGTGATGGCCTTGGCTTTCGACGGTGGTGTGTTCGCAATGGCGGCCGGCAACAGCTACCGATGGGCAGCGGCGGCGGACCGTGCGGTGGGTGTTCCACCCACACCCAACAGGGACGCCACGTGCACTACACTACGCCGAGGACTGCGCCGCCGCCGCGGTGTAGCCTCCCAGACGGAGTTGTCCTCTGATGACGGCGGAGTGGCTGAGCGACGCCAGTGGACCGGTGCCATTGGCGATTGTGGGAGAAGCAGATGAGATAAGCTACAGGGAGGGAGGGGAAAATGCGACGCGGGATTCGCCAGTCGTGAGGGTTTTTATAGCAGGTCGGTAAGCATTGGTATTTTGGGGGATTTCATCGAGTCGGGCGGGAAGCTTGCGCGGGAACCTACGAGGTTGCGTGGGAACGGGCTCACCGACGATTCATTGGCGCCACAGTTTGGCCAAAAGAACCCCCCCGCGCGCTGCGAAGCTTGCGTTGTAAGTCGTCTGCAGCTGCGGGGTGACAGGACGTGCAACAGGAGGAAGGGAGGACACGTACACATATAGTTAATAAAAAACGTTTGTGATTTAATTACCTACTATAACCCCGTCCTGGTTTATAAGTAGGATTTAACTAATAAAATACGAATGTGAGTCGCCATAGATTATATCGTTGGAGTCGCATTTGAACATAGTTTCCAGCTATACAATTTTGTAACATGCATTAACACTTTTTTGGTTAAATTTAAGGTTATACACCATCAAACGTTTGCCCGCAACACACACGGCATATTCCATCACAGACAGCTCTGATGGATCAATTGTCTGCCATGTATCGTACACGCAACTCTAATCTGATTCGTGTTTGATGTCTCCTACATCACTCGCACAGTTCGTCTTATTTGCCACGTATCACTCTGCCGTCCTCTGCTCGCGTCCCTCGGCAAGCTCTGCTCGCCGTTAAGCACCGCAGCGCGTTGTGCTCGCTGTTAGGTGCCGCGGCGCGCTCTGTCGCGTCCGTTGGCATGCTCTGCTCGCGTCCGTCGGCGCGTTCGGCTTGTGGACAACTTTTCCTTGAGGCGACCATGGAGCACTCTGCTTGCGTCCATCCGTGCGCGCTCTGCCAGTGGTTGGGCGTGCGCACGATCACGTGGGGGGCCCATATGCATGCGGTTGCGTCGCGCGCATTGCCACGCGATGCAGTTACTTGCGGTTCGATGGAGTTACATGCTGCAAATTAGAACTGCCATCAGGGCCTGCCAATATTCCTGGCCGTCTAGCTTCCCCTTTAATTCTTGCGGTCATTATAACCTTAGTATCTTCAACCTTTCGATCGCTCCCCACAACACAACAAGCACACCCACGATGACACATATAGAGGGGATGTCCAGCGGTGCTCCAATAGAGTTCGGCGAGCATAGAGTGGAGACCCACGCGAGAGAGACAAATCTCTCGGTGGTGTACACCATTGACCCGGCCGTGGTGAACGACTACATCAACACCGTTGAGCAGTTTCTTGCTGGAGACAAGTATAAGGTGGTCAGCATCGACGTCTAGTACACCATCGGTCGTCCCAACATAGATCAGAAGGTTGCCGTCGCCCAGTTGTGCGTGCGCCATCATGTCCTCATCTACCACTACTGCATGGCCAAAGAGCCTTGCGACCGTTTCAACAGGTTTGTCAACAACACCGACTGCAA
Organism: Secale cereale; assembly: GCA_902687465.1. Taxonomy (NCBI): domain Eukaryota; kingdom Viridiplantae; phylum Streptophyta; class Magnoliopsida; order Poales; family Poaceae; genus Secale; species Secale cereale. The sequence goes on from LR738711.1 coordinate 657,786,604, forward strand.
GTTCGCCACGATGGAAACCACCGACGATGTAAAAGCGCTCAGGGTTACAGGCTTGGCCTGCCAGAACCTTGTCGAAATCCGTGAGCACTATAGGGTCTGAGCAACACGAAGAAGGACTCCCTGGTTGAACTCTCCTCGTCCATCATCGACCCCTACTATGAAAAGATGAAGCAGGATGCCAAGAGAACAAGTCTCATATCCTGGCACGGGACCTGGATGCGGCAACTGGATGAACCTCACCTCAGGTTTGCGGGCAAGAGCGTGTACACATACTACGAGATGCAAAGGTGGATCGTTGACATGAGGAAGTGCCTCGTTACCCAAATCGACGAGCCCGGATCGAGCCACAAGCAGATCAAGCATCACAAGAAGTAGATGATGATCAGATGATCGTTTATGCTAGTTAATCATGCATGTAATATATAGTTTACTTTATTGGTGTGTGGAAATGTCATGTGTGTCGTAGCCACCTATGTAATTATGCATGTAATAGTTTACTATGGTGTGTGCAAATGCCATGGTTGTAGAAGCCACCTATGTAAGTGGATGTTTAATTTGGTTATGCAAGCATGTCCTTATAAGTGTGTATATATACATATATATGTTGTTGTTTTGTATGCAATCCCATCGCACAACACACACGTCTTATTAGCAGCAACCTTTGTGGTATTGTTGGTCTTCACACAAAATTCTGATTACAGACATGTTTGCCGCGTATCACACTGTCACACCCTGCATTTTGTAACATGTCTTTTGTATCTATGAAGCATGAAAATTTGGACCAGCAAAAATTTTGGCATCATTTGGCTTTTATTTGGAGTTGAGTTTTTCTTCATATGTTTTTCATGTGCTCATTATAGTCAACTATTACCTCTTGTGGAATTCATCTCCATACTCAAAACTTATGCCCAATGACCATACCAAGTGTTTATAGCAGTATAGTATTTTCTTATAAAAATAATTTGGCCAAAATGTATTTTTTTTAAATTTAGTATTCCAAAAACCCCTGAATTGAGGTTTGCACTGCAAGTGCTTGATTTAGGGTGAGAAAATTATTTCAAAAAGTATATTTGAAACCTAGTAGTCATAGGACTCCCAGAAACCACAAAAGTATAATTTTAAAAGTTATTTTCCTATTTTATTTAAAAGCTTTCTCTTAAGGCCAGAAATGGTCTTTAATAGGGGAAAATTAATTAAGTATTTCAAAAATATTTACCAAAATTCAGGGAGACCCATAGGACATATATTGTCCATATATAAGAGTTTCAACACTTGGTCGTGTTCAAAATAATGGGCTAATCCCTCCAAAACCCTTTCTGGATATTTCAAGCTTTTGAAATATTTACAAAGGAAATATTTTCTAAAAATTCCAGGGAAATTATGTCATGTCATATATGACATATTTGATGATCTTGCCAAACCCCATGCCTTGGGAAGCAAGATAACATCCTCAAAACCCTTCAAAACCATTCTGTCCATATTTGAAGTTTGAGCAACTTTACATTGCCAAACTTGTCCAAATGCTCTCAAACTTGGTGCACATGCTAGAATGGCCTAATAAGGCATCTAGACCAAATGGCACAAGATTTGGAGTAGGGTAACTTGATCAGAATACCCCAAAACCCTTTCTATTCAAATTCAAATTTGAACAACTTTACATTACCAACTTTTATCTGGAGCTTCAAACTTTGTGAGCATGATCAATACCCCAAATGATGAAACTACACCAAGTGGTGCATCAAGGGGAGATTATTAGCTTGACTTAAACATGATGAAGCCATTTCTGTTGATTTCTAGGGTTCACCAAAGTTGCATTGGCTAGTTTCTTCAAATGAGCCCAAATTTGGTGAAACACCCTATTTCCATATGACATTCAATCCTGTTAAGTGTCATGGCTAGTGGAGATCATTTTTTTATCCAAAACTTGATCAAACACCTTCTGCCATTTTACCAAAACCATCATCTTGACCTCTTTTACTATTTACTTTTGCCTCAACTTTCTACCACAGCTTCACCTAGTTACATTCTACCTCCAGTAACTTCCCCATGTCCACAGCTCCATGATTGAGGGGTGAAAACCCTAAGTTACCTTGCTGGACAGCCAAATTTCACCCATTTACCTGCTTCACTCCTCTCTCACTGATCTCCCAGAGCATCCAAGGCCACATCTGAGTTGTTTACTTCGTGCTGGACCCCCCAGACACGGCGGACACGCCCAGTGAGCCAACGGCATGCCGTGGCATGCCATAAGCACGCTCCAGAGCGCGCTACAGTGTGCACCCACACTGTAGCTTCGCCCAATCCCTCGCCTCCGACCACCTCGTGCTCCCCCCCTCGCGCCAACCGATGCGCCTCGGCGTCCGCGACTCCCCCCGGCACTGTCCCCCTCCTCCCTCTCCCTCCAGTGGCCGCCCTCGCACGCGCGCTGGCCGCCCACGAGCTCCAACCTTTGGCCTCGCACGCTCGCGCCCTCTGGAGCATTCCCCGCTCCTCCTCTTCCCTCTACTAGGCGTGGACCTCATCCATGATCGTCCCCAACTCGAACACGAGCGCCTACACGGCCTCTGGCCTCGCCCGTGACCTCGCCGGCGCACGAGTCCACGGTGGACCGGGGCTTGGCTATATAAGCACGCCCCGAGCCTCTCCAACAGCACCCATCTTCTCCCCATACCCCAGAAGCTCACCAGCACCACCCACTCGCCCTCAGAGAGCCTCAGTGCTCGGGATCGACCGGAGCTCCGCCGCGTCGGGCGACCGGAGATCTCGCGGTACAGCCTCCCTCCGCCCCAACTCTTGCTCGATCTGGAGCCACCGGACCTCACTGACCCATTCCCCTCCTTCTCCCACTCCTATTGCAGCCCGGAGCGAGCCAGCCAGGATCTTCCCGACGCTCCTCCGCCGTTCCACCTCGCCGCCGACGAACCTGGCCCCTCCGCGGCCAACTCTAGCACCACTACATCCGCGACTCCTCCCTGAGCACGATCGTGCCCTCAGTTTGCCCCGCCGTGCCCGGAATCGCCGCCGGTGGGCTCACCGCCCCTCTGGCCGTGAGGTTGAAGATGACAGGCGGGCCCCGCCTGTCATCCTCACCGCTCTCTCTCTCCCCTCTCTGCCACTGACTGCCGGGCCCCGCCCGTCAGGTTTAAAAACCTGGCGCGCGCGCGCTGGCGCCCGTGCGGTGGGCTATTCGCCCTGGGCCGTGCACTGTGGCCGTTCTGGCCCAGTGGCACAGTGCCTTTTCTCTTTTTCTTTTCTGTGATTATTTCAAATAATTTCACAGAAATAAATAATTGTCCAAATGAATTAATTCCAACTCCTAAAATCTTGTAAAAATCCAACCTATTTAATGGTGTCACTTTCACACATATCCATGAACCTTTTCTGTTCTGTTCAAATTTAAATTCATATTTGAACAATAAAACTTATGTTCAAATATTCTTAGACTCCATTCTGCCTCTCCAAAACTCAAACTAAGAATTTTTGCCATCTTAGTTTTCCCTCTAGTATTTAACAAAAATAAGTTGACATTTTTCTGAGCACTTTGATTTTTCTGTTTTTATTGTGATCTTATTTTCCCGTTGTTATTTTGCGACGATTAGATACCATATTTGACGAGGTTGCTGAAGAAGAAGGTGGAGAAGGATTTGAAGACTTTGAAGACCAAGCCAATCCAGGCAAGCAGCCCTTTGACCATGATACACTTGTGTTCTTCGGAACCCGTTTGTTCCGAATGCATGATGATAAGAGTTACGGTGGTAACCTAGTTTAAAACCACCCCATGATGCATGCTTTACTCTTGATCTTGCTATGTGCTAGATGCAATGCAAATGGTTAGTAGTGATGCTTAGTGATGCATGTGTGCCGTGAAACCTTCATGGTTGCATTCTTTTCAAAGAAAACCCCATCGGGTGCCCCTAATGCCCGAGGGTGATATTGAGTTAGGTCATCACTTGAGGAAGAAGTGATGTGCCGGTAAAAATCTTGTGCATGGGTGAAATGATGGATTAAATTTATGTGTGACTACCGTCCCAACCAAACATGTGCAACCACTCTACCCCTTATGGGACGGGGCGTTATTGATTACTTAGGTCGATACTAGCATGGTGCCCGCATTACTAGTGACGGGAGGACTTGAGGTCTTTCCCGGGACGGGGTCGTGCTTGGATAGACGACCATGACTGTTTTTACAGGGCACCGGACACACCGTTGGTCCCTTCGGGTACGCGTGACATTGAAATTAGGGCAAGTCCCATGATCTATTGTTTGTACTCGAGGGCCGTGTACCAACGAGTGGACCCTATGTTAGTGTCGTCTAAGGAAAGATAATGACCGGGTGCTTCCCTCGAGTACTTGAGGTACTACGGGATCATGGGTGACACAAAAGCTTCCTGGATCTTGTGGGTAAAGTATGCAACCTCTGCAGAGTGTAAAACTATTCGAATAGCCGTGTCCACGGTCACGGACAGTTGGGTGGTGCTACTTAAACTATGTCCAGAATTTTACTGCATCGGTGAAAGTGTGTGTGTGATGAGTCAAGGTGGTGACTTGACTCGTTGAGTTGAATTCTATTCATGCAAACGTTTTATACATTTTTGATGGTTTTCATACAACACCATTTGCGATTATTGCATCGCGCACAGTTTCTCGAAGGGTCTCTGATCGTAGTGTCGCGTTAGCAGCATCCTGCAGTAGTGTTTGTAGTGGGTTCGATCTTACGGTTCTTGATCCCAGTGACACAAAGGGAACTGACATGTATGTATCATTGCTACTAAGGATAAAACGACGAGATCCATATCTAACGCCATAGATAAACGGAGCTTGTCTACATCACGTCATCGTTCTTAATGCATGACTCCGTTTTCCATGAAGTTAATACACTAGATGCATGTTGGATAGCGGTCGATGTGTGGAGTAATAGTAGTACCTGCAGGAAGGAGTCGGTCTACTAATCTTATACGTGATGCCTATATAATGATCATTGCCTGGATATCGTCATAATTATTTGAAGTTCTATCAATTGCCCAACAGTAATTTATTCACCCACCAATTGCTATTTTTCTCGAGAGAAGCCACTAGTGAAATCTACGGCCCCCAGGTATCTTTCTCATATATTTGCCTTTGTGATCTATTTTTCCTTTGCTTTTATTTTCATATCTACTAAACCAAAAACCCAAAAATATCTGGCTGCAATTTATCTTATTTATCATCCAATCTACCAATATTTATATCCCTCTCACGTCAGTTACCCAAAAGGGATTGACAACCCCTTTTACATGTCGGGTTGCGAGAAGTTGTTATTTGTGTGCAGGTGTTGTTTATGTTGTGTTGCTTGGTTCTCCTACTGGTTCGATAACCTTGGTTTCACATCTGAGGGAAATACCTACCGCCACTGTGCTGCATCATCCTTTCCTCTTTGGGGAAATACCGACGTAGCTTTAAGCACCGCCCAGTTAACAAGCCTGTAGGAACAGTTTTTGTAAAAAAAAACTCTGAATCAAGGGACTATATTGACAGCTAGGTTCAAGGTCATACTGAATATGCCACCTTTAAGCTTCTTGTTCTCTTTCAAGGCATCCGAGAGTTGGGTTTGCACGTCCTTTAGCTCCTCAGCTATCGTGATATTTGTATCCTGCAACTTGTTCTTCTCATCTATGGTTCGTGTTAGTACACGTTGACCAGCAGTTGTTTGCCCTTCGGCTTGTTCTTTCGCCACTAGAGCAGCCCTTAGCTCTTCCTCCAGTTGGTTTGTTGATCCCATCGCTGCAGTTCAAACAATGTATACTTAAAGATCATTGATTGGAATAGGACCATGTTGTCCGGACGTTATTGTTCTCACCATTAGAGCCCTTCTTGGACTTCTTCGAATCTTCTTATTCGGTTGTGACAGTAGTAAGCTTGGTCCGGCATTCTTCCAACTCCTTGGATAATGTGTTATTCTTTTCTTTCAGTACCTAAAAATACAACTATCCTTAAATCAGTTGGGCCAACTGCCTTAAGTCTCGGGGGCTACTGGCATATGAACATTGAATTAAACACCCACCCGCAAATCCTTGGAAAGCCGGTGAGTGGCTCCAGCGAGTCCGTCTCGAGCGGCTTGGATATACGCATCCGCAGAACTGAGGGCGTTAAATGCCTCCTCAGTGAAAGTTGGATCACGCATGGCTGTTTTTCGCCACCGGTGATTCATTCGCTTTCCACCTCGGAATTGGTAACACCTCATCTGAATCCTCTTGAAGAGGACAATCATGTGTTACACCCGCATCAACCCTAGTCCTTGTGGATGGGCCTGGTGCCGGATTGGTTGGAGCATGACCAGCAGGATCACAAGACATAGTCCGGCATATACTCTTCCTAACAAGAAAAAATAAAGCGGAAAATTATGATCCGGCTCCGCCACCAGACATATATTAAGAAGTTGTACCTCTTCGATAAAGGAGGAGGTTCGGTGGTGTCTCCGGTCCCCTTTAGCTTTAGAGACCCGCCCTTCGCAGGCGTCGCCTTCTGGGAAGACGCTCTTGATGTAGTACTGCAGGAAGAGCGCCGGCCCTTTTGAGCATGAGATAGTGCGGTGGGTGAGTCGCACTGGGAATATTCTCTTTGAAGAGGTGTCTCTCGGGTACTTACGTGAGAGGAAGGAAGAAGGCCAGGATAATCGGCTATAATAGCCACTTCGGTGCCATCATGGCTGGTGCAATGCCCAAGATGCGACTATATCTCCTACGTGCCGAGGCACGACTTAGAGGCATAATCGCATTTTGGTATAATCGCAAGATGGTCATCTTGACACATTCCCATGTACAAGAACAAAGGGGAAAATACATAGTCGGCTTACAATCACCACTTCACACAATGCATAAATAAGTCATACATTCATCCAAGTACAATCATAGTCCGGCTACGGACGAATCCAAATGAAAAGAAGATAACCACCCACTATGCCCGATCGGCCCTAGTAGGAACCACTACTGATTGTGGGGATATGTCACAGACATTCACCCACATTCCTCATTGAACTCCCACTTGATTTCCTGGCCATCACCTAAATCGTCCTCGGTTGTACCTGCACCTGTGTTTGTAGTAAACTGTGAGTCACGAGGACTCAGCAATCCCATTCCTGGGTATCAAAACTATCAAAGCCTTTGGGTAAGGAGGAAGTGTATAAGTGGGCTGCTGCAAGCACTAAGCGTAGATGAGGTGGCTAGCTTACATATCATCAGAGCGAGAAGAGAAGTGAAAGTCATCGGTCGTGAACTAAGTCATGATCATTAGATGATCCTGTCTACCTACAAGTCATACATAACCCAGCTGTGTTCTCTTCCCGAACTCCCTCAAAAAGAGACCATCACGACTACTCACACGGTAGTGTATTATGTTTGACGTTTTGTGCCAAGTTATCTACAACCAGATATTAATAAATTCCAATCCGCCAAATAACCGCGGGCACGAATTTCAAAAGATCATAACCCTGTAGATCAACACAGGTAACAACCCCTTATCTTAGGGACAACCTGGTCAGACTCGGAATCCCGGTGTACAAGATATTTCGACAATGGTAAAACAATTCCAGCAAGACCTCCCGACGTGCCGACACCCTGATAGGAGCTGCGTGTATCTTGTCTCAGGCCACGATCGTATGCGACAAGCTACAGGTGAATACCATATACCTCGGGTTTCCCCGAGGCGGCCCCGCAGGCTGCCCAGTTTGGACCAACACTCATGAGGAGCACTGGCTCGTGTTGTTAATTAAGTTCTCGGGTGCTAGCCGGTCCCTATGCAAGTTTTAAGTTATTAGTCAAATGGTAAAACCAAAGTTGGACCTTGCTGGAGGAGTTTTATTCAAAGCGAACTATCAAGGGGGGGCCGTAAACCCCCAACCGCGGTAGGAACGCAAAATGAAGGAACATAACATTGGTTTATAGGTTCTTAAGGCGGCATGAGTGGAACAAAACACCGAGCACAAGGCCAAGCCTTCCACCCATTGCCATGTATATAGGTGCATTAATGTACATAATAGATATTGTGTCATTCCCAAATATCCCAACCAACATGGAGCAAACTTCATCTTCACCTGCAACTATCAACGCTATAAGAGGGGACTTGAGCAAAAGCGTAACTTAGCCAAAAAATGGTTTGCTAGGAAGGTAGTTAGATGTTTCATGGCAAGGTAGGGGCTGACATGCAAAAGGATAGGTATCACGACAGAGCAATAGAGTGAGGCATCTAACATAGCAACAATAGAGGTGATATTAAGGAATGGTCATCTTGCCTAGTAAGTCTTCGGTGTTATCGGGACCTTGCTCTTCGTAATTTTACTCAGCGGTTGTCTTGACCTCGGACTCGAGCTCGTCTCCCGGTGCTACCCAAACATGAACAAGCATCCAAATAAACACACTTGACAAGAAAAGAACACATGCTATGCAAGAGAGATGCAAGTATGATGCTACGGGGCTACCGGTAAGGAAATAGATGAAGCTGGGAAGGACATGTGAAGGCATGATGGACGTGGGCAAGATCTTAGCAAACCAAGCATGCCACTGGATAGATTGAAAGATTTCATTCGAAATTGATATAAAGATCATTGGAATCGGATGCACGGTTTGCAAATGCCAAGCAAAACAAGATGCAATGCAAAACTGATGTTAACAGCAACATGGCATCTTTGGAGCAAGGTTTAAATATGCTACATCATCCAAACATGATGAAAAAAGGCATGGATGTGAAGTAGACATGATTCTCAACATAAATGCACTCAGAGCACACCCAAAAACTTAATGGAACACAATTAAACTAGAATGGCAAGATTCAATAAGTTAACAGGTTTTCAGACTTGGTGAAAATTACTGGACATGCAACCAGGAAAAATATGTTGCTACCTTTGGAGGCACATAACAGCAAGCAAAACAATTATAACAAGCATGAAAATTACATGAGCATGAAGAAGACATATTATACTTTCAATTCATCCAAAAAAACAATTCATTCCATGCAAGGGTTGATTAACATGAGCTTTGCCTAAATGAATATTCTGTTAACAGGCTAACAATTTAGATTTCAAGCATTTTAAGAGCAAGATAACAACAAGCTACAACAGGGCATATATTCAAAACAAGGCATGGATTGATAGAAAATTACATGGACATCAACACATGATCACTGGTTATTCCAAAACATGCATGGAAAACATTGTAGCATCAAGTTTACATGGCAACATGTTATAACAGAATCCAGACTTAGCAGTTTTTCACTAAGTGTAAAAACAGCAACAATGACATGGCATGTTTACAACCTTGTCCAAGTCACCACAGGGCATATCATCAAAAACCAATTACACCAATTCAAAGATAACATGATTATGCTCCTAAAACATGTTGACTTGTGGCTCAAAAGAAAATCATACAAAATGCCACGAAAAAGACAAATCAGCAAGTTATAACAATTTCAGCATCTTAACAGCAACAAGCACTTTTGAAACAGAGATAATCATGGCATAAAGCAATCTAACATGTATGAAAATGCATCCATCATGAATAGCATCACAATACAAACATTTTGACATATCATACACTCCATTTGGACCAACATGCCCAAAGATATGACCTTGCAAACAAGCTATCATGCTGTTGACAGACAACTTAAGCTGAAACGTAATAGCAACAACAGTTTGGCAACGAAGATTATGACATCAAGAGGAACCCTAACATGCATGCAAATGATATCAACATGTAGAGCACTCTGAGACGAACAAAACCATATATCATACACACAAATCGGAGCTACAAGCATGGAGATATGGCATGGCAAAGAGGGCATCATGATACTGGGATTCAGGGACTTGGTGGAATTTTTACCCCGCGAGAAGTTCAACGAAGATGTTCCGGGACGGAGGGATGCGGGGATGCAGGGCGCGTTTGGCTCGTCTCCCGGTGGATCTGGTCCAGATCTGACCGGATCTCACCGATGACGGGCCGGCGGCGGCGACGGCGACCAGAGGCGGAGAAGGTGACCGGAGCGGCGGCCGGTGGCGAGGACGGCGAGGTCTGGCGGTGGCGCGCCTCGGGTCCAGCGGGTGGGGTCGCAGGGCGGCGGCGTGGATACTTGAGGTGGCGCAGCGGCAGCGGAACAAGGCGGAGGGGCGGCGGCATGGCGACCGGTAGAGCTGGTGGCGGTGGACGGCGGCGGGCAGGGGCACGCGGGTGTGGTGGAGTGGCGGCGGCGCGCGTGCCCAGTTCGACCCGGGGCGGGCCGGCCTCGTGCCCCGGCGGGCTTCGGCGGCGGGAGGAGGAGAGAGAGGACGCGGAGGGATGACGTGGCGGCCTCCGGTTGGCTGAGGGCGGCGGCGGACGCGTCCGGTGATATGTCTTCGTCGTATCTATAATTTTTTATTGTTCCATTCCAATATTCTACAACTTTCATGTACTTTTGGCAACTCTTTATACTATTTTGGGGACTAACATATTGATCCAGTGCCTAGTGCCAGTTCCTGTTTGTTGCATGTTTTTTGTTTCACACACTATCCATATCAAACGGAGTCCAGACGGGATAAAAATGGACAGAGATTTTTTTGGAATATATGTGAATTTTGGGAAGTGGAATCAATGTGAGGCGATGCCCGAGTGGCCCACGAGGATGAGGGCGCGCCCAGGGGGCAGGCGCGCCCTGGGCCCTTGTGGCCACTCCATAAGGCGGTTGGTGCCCTTCTTTGGAAGCAAGAAAGCTAGTATCCGGATAAAAATCGTGTCCAAAATTTAGCCCAATCGGAGTTACGGATCTCCGGGAATTTAAGAAACGGTGAAAGGCCAGAATATGGGAACGCGGAAACAGAGAGAGACAGAGAGACAGATCCAATCTCGGAGGGGCTATCGCCCCTCCCATGCCATGGAGGCCCTGGACCAGAGGGGAAACCCTTCTCCCATCTAGGGAGAAGGTCAAGGAAGAAGAAGAAGGAGGGGGCTCTCTCCCCCTCTCTCCCGGTGGCACCAGAACGCCGCCGGGGCCATCATCGTGTGACGGCAATCTACACCAACACCACCGTCATCTTCACCAACATCTTCCTCACCTTCCCCCATCTATCTACAGTGGTCCACTCTCCCTCAACCCGTTGTACCCTCTACTTGAACATGGTGCTTTATGCTTCATATTATTATCCAATGATGTGTTGCCATCCTATGATGTCTGAGTAGATTTTCGTTGTCCTATCGGTGATTGGTGAATTGCTATGGTTGATTTAATTTGCTTGTGGTTATGTTGATGTTCTTTGGTTCCCATCAAAGGGTTAGTTGTATGTTGATAGGACTACGTATTGGAGGGCAAGAGTGATAGAAGCTTCAACCTAGCATAGAAATTGATGCATACGGGATTGAAGGGGGACCAATATATCTTAATGATATGGTTGGGTTTTACCTTAATGAACGTTAGTAGTTGCGGATGCTTGCTAATAGTTCCAATCATAAGTGCATAGAATTCCAAGTAAGGGATGACATGCTAGCAGTGGCCTCTGATAACCCACAAGTGTAGGGGGTCGCAACAGTTTTCGAGGGTAAAGTATTCAACCCAAATTTATTGATTCGACACAAGGGGAGCCAAAGAATACTCTTAAGTATTAGCAGCTGAGTTGTCAATTCAACCACACCTGGAAAATTAGTATCTGCAGCAAGATAGTTTAGTAGCAAAGTAATATGATGGTGGTGGTAGCTGCAATAAAAGTAAAGATAGTGTTTTTGTAGTTTTTGTAATAGTAGCAACGGAAAAGTAAATAAGCGACACGCAATATAGGTAAAGCTCGTAGGCATTGGATCGGTGATGGGAAATTACGTCAGATGCAATTCATCATGTAGAAGTTATAACCTAGGGTGAAACAGAACTAGCTCGAGTTCATCAATGCAATGTAGGCATATATTCCGAATATAGTCATACGTGCTTATGGAAAAGAACTTGTATGACATCTTTTGTCCTACCCTCCCGTGGTAGCGGGGTCCTATTGGAAACTAAGGGATATTAAGGCCTCCTTTTAATAGAGTACCGGACCAAAGCATTAACACATAGTGAATACATGAACTCCTCAAACTATGGTCATCACCGGGAGTGGGCCCGATTATTGTCACTTCAGTGTTGCCGGATCATAACACATAGTAGGTGATTATAGACTTGCAAGATAGGATCAAGAACACACATATATTCATGGAAACATAATAGGTTCAGATCTGAAATCATGACAATCGGGCCCTAGTGACAAGCATTAAGCATAGCAAAGTCATAGCAACATCAATCTCAAAACATAGTGGATACTAGGGATCAAACCCTAACAAAACTAACTCAATTACATGATAGATCCCATCCAACCCATCACCATCCAGCAAGCCTACGATGGAATTACTCACACACGGCGGTGAGCATCATGGAATTGGTGATGGAGGAAGGTTGATGATAACGATGGCGATGATCTCCACTCTCCGGAGCCCCGAACGGACTCCAGATCAGCCCTCCCGAGAGAGATTAGGGCTTGGCGGCGGCTCCGTCTCGTAAAACGCAATAATTCCTTCTCTCTGATTTTTTTCTCCCCGAAACGGAAGATATAGGACCTGGGGGTATGTCGGTGGAGCATCGGGGGGCCCACGAGGCATGGGGGCGCGCCCTGCGAAGGGGGAGCGCCCCCTGATGGGCCTCGAACCCCTCGTTGGTTACCCCAAGTGGAAGGTGTAAGATGCAGTATGTAGAAGTGTTTTCCCTTAGCAAAGATGCCAAGGATCGAATCCCCAGAGACTCCTAGGTTCAACAAGTAGGTGTCAACTGCTAACGACGCGTATTAGCAATCAACGTGGACCTATACACAGATACAAATAACTTTGCTCCCAACGAGTACAGAGAGATTGTCAATCCCTCCGGCCTTGTAGTTCACAAAGGATTAAACGCAAATGATAGTAGTGATAGATAGTGTTTTGCAATAGTAAATAATAGCGAAAAGTAAATAGCGGATGTGATCAATTATGGTAATATGGACCGGAGTCTCATGATGTTCACTAGTGATGTCTCTCTCCCAAAAGACGATAAAACAACTATGTGAGGTAAACAAATTACAGTTGGGCAATTGACAGGACCACGAACGCAAACCAATGCTGATTACATTGCAAGAAAGGTTGAGGTTCAAAGCATAGGCGGTACGCCAAAGTAAGTAGACCGAAATCCATCAATATCTACTACTAATCATCCACCTTGAGATATCTATCCAGAACATCTCGCTGGTATTAAGTTGCGAGTCCCACCCATACTGTAAACTCAATGCAACAGACAACTGCATTAAAAGAACTTTGCGTAAAGTAAACAATCCTTGCACCCGCGGGCACAAGCACCGTTGTTTTGCCCCTTGTGGCAACAGCACATCCCCTAGACTCATGTTTCTGTCACTCAAGCTAGTCATCGAGGGGCATGAACCCACAATCGAGCATAACGTTCCCTCTTGGAGTCACTACGTATTACTTGGCCAAAGCAACAAATAACAACGGAGAACATGCAAGAATTACTTATGAACATAAATATAAAAGAGGTAGATCAAATATATTACTCAAGATCAATCTGAACATAATCCCATAATCCATCGGATCCCAGCAAACTCAACATAGCAACAGCATAAGGATTACATATGTGCCTCGATCATGTAGGGCAGCTCATGAGGACTAATTAGTGAAGCACAAGAACGGGAGGAGAACATCACATAGCTACTGGTCATGGACTCATGGTCCAAGGGAGACTACTCACGACTCATCCGGGAGGCGTCCATGGTGGTGGAGAAGCTCCCAGTGGTGATCCTCCCCTCCGGCAGGGTGCCGGGAAGAGTTCTCCTGGTGCTCCCGATCTTGGAAGCGGCGGCGGCGGCGGAACAGAGATGGGATCGCGAAAAGAGTTCCTGTTCTGAGGGTTTCGGAGGTCGCTTTAAATATATGCCAAAGGGGGGCATCGGGGAAGCTTCGGGGGGCCCAGGCGCCCCCCCC
>LR738711.1:657807177-657878557 GCA_902687465.1 Secale cereale
TTCGGACGCACGGTATTTTTCGGAACGCTGATTTTTTATATAATTTTTCTGGATTTTTCCTGGCAGTTCTCGTAACGTGAAAACCTGAAATACAAAAACAGCCGAAAACAGAAACTGGCACTGGGGTGTACTGGATTAGTAAGTTAGTCCAAATATGATCAAAAGTGTATGGAAGTGTATGAATATCATAGCAATATCACCCAAAAGTGGCATGGAGCAAGCAGAAATTATAGATACGTTTTGGACGTATCACCCCCACCCTCGAGGACAGACCGTGGGCCCCCAGTGAGTATCTTCTTGCAGATATTTTTTATATTTTCTGAAATAATTCTCCGTTGATTTTCAGGCGATTCCGAGAACTTTTTATTCTGCACAAAAACAACACCATGGCAGTTCTGCTGAAAACAGCGTCAGTCCGGGTTAGTTCCATTCAAATCATGCAAGTTACAGTCCAAAACAAGGGCAAAAGGGTTTGGAAAAGTAGATACGTTGGAGACGTATCAACTCCCCCAAGCTTAAACCTTTGCTTGTCCTCAAGCAATACAGTTGATAAACTGAAAGTGATAAAGAAAAACTTTGACAAACTTTGTTTGCTCTTTTTGTTGTAAATATGTAAGCTAGCATTCAGGTTTTCAACAAGATCATGAACTAACCACATTCACAATAACTTTCCGGTCTCAATACTACTCACATCAATAGCATAATCAACTAGCGAGCAATAATAATAAACCTCAGATGACAACACTTCTCAAAACAATCATGATATGATATAACAGGATGGTATCTCGCTATCCCTTTCTGAGACCACAAAACATAAATGCGGAGCACCTTTAAAGATCAAGGACTGACTAGACATTGTAATTCATGGTAAAAGAGATCCAGTCATGATCATACTCAATGCAAATTGATAGTAATACATGCAACGACAGAGGTGCTCTCCTACTGGTGCCTTTTAATAAGAGGATGATGACTCTGCATAAAAGTAAATAGATAGGCCCTTCGCAAAGGGAAGCAGGGATTTGTAGAGGTGCGAGAGCTCAATTTTTAAATAGAGATTGAATAACATTTTGAGCGGTATACTTTCATTGTCAACATAACAACCAAGAATCTCGATATCTCCCATGCTACGCACATTATAGGCGGTTCCCAACAGAATGGTAAAGTTTAAACTCCCCCAACCACCAACAAGCACACTCTACGGCTAGCCCGAAACAACGGGTACCGTCCAAACCAGCAACAGCCCTAGGGAGTTTTGTTTAATTATTACGATTTTGAGCATGGGACTGGGCATCCCGATTACCAGCCATTTTCTCATGAATGACGAGCGGAGTCCACTCATCGTGAGAATAACCCACCTAGCATGGAAGATATAGACATCCCTAGTTGATACATGAGCTGTTCGAGCATACAAAATAGAATTTCATTTGAAGGTTTAGAGTTTGGCACATACAAATTTACTTGGAACGGCAGGTAAATACCGCATATAGGAAGGTATGGTGGACTCATGTGGAATAACTTTGGGGTTTATGGAAGTGGATGCACAAGCAGTATTCTGCTTAGTACAGGTGAAGGCTAGACAAAGACTGGGAAGCGACCAGCTAGAGAGCAACAACGGTCATGAACATGCATTAAAATTAATCAACAATGAATGCAATCATGAGTAGGATATAAATCACCATGAACATAAATATCATGAAAGCTATGTTTATTTGTTTCAACTACATGCGTGAACATGTGCCAAGTCAGATCACTTAAATCGTTCAAAGGAGGATACCACCCATCATACCACATCACAACCATTTTAATATCATGTTGGCATGTAATATAGACCATTATAAACTCTAAGCTAATTAAGCATGGCATAAGCAGCTATGATCTGTAATTGTCATTGCAAACATGTTGGATTCATAACGAGCTGAATCAAGAAGGACGAGCAATCATATTTACAAAAACAAAAGAGGTCGAGTTCATACCAGCTTTTCCCATCTCAATTAGTTCGTCATATATCATCCTTATTGCCTTTCACTCGCACGACAGAATGGCGTGGATAATAATAATAGTGCACGCGCATTGGACTAAGCTGGAAACTGCATGCATTTAATACAAGAGAGAAGACAAGGTAATATGGCTCAAGGTTAAATTAACAACAAAGCATATAAGAGCCACTAAGCATTTTCAATCATGGTCTTCTACTCTTAACCCCTAAAGAAAAGAAAAGAAACTATTTACACGGGAAAGCTCCCAACAAGCAAAAGAAGACCGGGAAATCTTTTTGGGTTTTCATTTTTTTTGTTACTACTACAAGCAAAGAAAGTAAACTAGCTAGAAGCTACAACTAATATTTTTTTGTTTTTCTGGGTTTTTTTAGTACACAAGAAAAAGACTAAGAATTTTTTTTAACTAAGCATGGATGGTACAGCGAAAGAGTGTGAGCACCGACAACTAAATAAGTGTGAATATGTATGTAAGTCGGTGAGAAACACGTACTCCCCCAAGCTTGGGCTTTTGGCCTAAGTTGGTCTATGGCCACGGATCGAAGCCACTCCCTCCAGTGTACTGAGATGTGTCCTCTGGGCACCACTGGTTGGCGAGCTCGTCTAGCTCCCACCCATAAACAGATTGGCGGGAAGGATCAAGTGGTGGTTCTGGCTCAGGCTCTGAAGCTTGTGCCTGGCCTTGGTACTTGTAGAAGGCATCTGAGGTGATGAGGAATATGCCTGTAGATAGATCAAACAAAGATGGTGCAGGCAAAGTAACAATTTCACAGTATATTTCATCAAACCTCAATTTATAATGGAGCTGCATATTTTTGTCTTTAACAATAAAGTCATGAGCTACCATGCTCTTATAGTCTAGATAAACAGGGGCAAGCAATTTTCCTTCCTTCTCATGATGCCTAATAGGTATATTAAAATATTCAGCAAGGCGAGAAGCAAAGATGCCTCCAAAGACGGGCCCTCTTGAGCGGTTAAGACTCAATCGTTTGGCAACGACGGCGCCCAAGCTAAAAGTTGTGTCATGGAACAAAGCATGGCGTAAAATGATAATATCAGGGGCACTGAGATTCCCATTGTTTCCGCGACCAATTAAACACCTACTAGCAAATAAAGCAAAGTAGCATAGAACAGGGAAGTGTATACTAGTGATTCGTGCCCCTGCAACTTGTCTAGTTTCACCTACGGCTATCATATCAATAAACCCTTGGACATCTTCATGACGTGGTTCATCAAGTCTACCTCCAAAGGGTACTTTGCATATTTCACAAAAATCTAAAAGTGATATCTCCTTACTCACGTCATATAAGCAAAACTCTACCACAGGTGGTGTTTTCCTAGAATGAAAATGAAAACTTTGCGTGAAAATATTGGTGAGTAAGAGATACTGTTCTTTTTGGTCGTTGAGGAAGTCGGTGAGACCTGCATTATTCGCCAACCAATAAAAGTCTTCGTAAATACCGGTGGACATCATGAAATTATCACACGGCCATTCGCACGGTCGAACTTCCGCCATGCGAGGAAGATTATACTTAGGCTTCTTATTTTCTTCTTTATTCTTCTCCTCTGAGCTCTTGCTGGAGCAGCCCCTCAATAATCTTTTTAGCATTTTCCTTTTCTGAAAATTTCTGAAATTTTTAGTAAATCACAATAAAAGTTAACCAAACTCAACAAGATTGATAGCAACAACTCCTATAAGTGCATAGAGGCTATATCATGCATTAGAACTACTTGGGACCAAGAAAATTTGACATGCAAGCTCAAGAACGAGGTCACCATAGCAGCATAAATTTGCAACAAATAAAGCACTAGAACAAAAACTAATTGGACCAATGGAGGAGTCACATACCAAGGAACAATCTCCCCAAACAGTTTGGTGAATGGTGCTTTGAGCACGGAGATCGAAAATGGCAGCAAAATGAGCTAGAACTCGGGTTTGAGCTGGTTGGGGATTTTTTTGGGAGGAAGAAGAAGAGCATGGGTGAAAGGATAAGTGGAGGGGGCACGGCGGGCCCTCGAGGCAGGGGGCGTGCCCTATGCCCTCGAGGCCATGTGCTGGCTCCCCTCGCTGTGTGTTCAGTGCCATATTTTCTTAAATATTCTAGAAAAAATCATATTTCATTTTCATGGCATTTGGAGAACTTTTATTTTCGGGATATTTTTTATTGCATGGATAAGTCTGAAAACAGACAGATAATGCTATTTTTGTTTTATTTAACCTAATTAACAGAAAGTAAAAGGAGGGTACAATAGGTTTGTGCTATCTAGATTCACCTATCCCATGCTCATAAAAAGGAATCCATTAACAAGGTTGATCGGGTCTTGTTAATAAACTCTTTCAGAGTAACATGAAACCGGAGAATTTTCGAATAACACTATGTTACCTAAATGGGGATATGTATGTCCCCAACAATAAGTATGTCATATGCCTTCTTGATAGTAGGAAGAGGAAACTCAAAACCTCCAATAGTAATAGTTGAAGTTTTTCCAATATAATTGATACTGAAGACCTGAGTTTGTTTCCTTGGAAAATGTATCGTATGCTCATTACCATTGACATGAAAAGTGACATTGCCTTTGTTGCAATCAATAACAGCCCCTGCAGTATTCAAAAAAGGTCTTCCAAGAATAATAGACATACTATCATCCTCGGGAATATCAAGTATAACAAAGTCCGTTAGAATAGTAACATTTGCAACTACAATAGGCACATCCTCACAAATACCGACAGGTATAGCAGTTGATTTACCGGCCATTTGCAAAGATATTTCAGTAGGAGTCAACTTACTCAAGTCAAGTCTACGATATAAAGAGAGAGGCATAACACTAACACCGGCTCCAAGATCACACAAAGGAGTTTTAACATAGTTTCTCTTAATGGAGCAAGGTATATTAGATACTCCTGGATCCCCTAATTTCTTAGGCATTCCACCCTCAAAAGTGTAATTGGCAAGCATGGTGGAAATTTCCACTTCAGGTATCTTTCTTTTGTTGGTAATAATGTCTTTCATATATTTGGCATAAGGATTTGTTTTAAGCACATCAGTCAAACGCATACGCAAAAAGATAGGTCTAATCATTTTAGCGAAGCGTTCAAAGTCATCATCATCCTTTTTCTTGGATGGTTTCGGAGGAAAAGGCATGGGTTTCTGAACCCATGGTTCTCTTTCCCTACCGTGCTTCCTAGCAACAAAGTCTCTCTTATCATAACGTTGATTCTTTGATTGTGGGTTATCAAGATCAACAGCAGGTTCAATCTCTACATCATTATCATTGCTAGGTTGAGCATCATCATGAACATCATTATTAATATTATCACTAGGTTCATGTTCATTACCAGATTGTGTCTCAGCATCAGAAACAGATATATCATTGGGATTCTCAGGTGGGTGAGCTACAGGTTCACTAGAAGCATGCAGGGTTCTATCATTTTTCTTTTTCTTCTTTTTAGAAGAACTAGGTGCATCTATATTAGCTCTCTGAGAATCTTACTCAATTCTCTTAGGGTGGCCTTCAGGATACAGAGGTTCCTGAGTCATTCTGCCACCTCTAGTCACAACTCTAATGGCATTATCATTATTCTTACTATTTAATTCATTGAGCAAATCATTCTGAGCTTTAAGTACTTGTTCTACTTGAGTGCTAACCATAGAAGCATGTTTACTAATAAGTTTCAGTTCACTTTTGGCACTAGACAAATAATCACTCAAGCGTTCAATCATATAAGCATTGTGTTGTAATTGTCTACCAACATCAGCATTGAAGTTTTCTTGTTTCACAATGAAGTTGTCAAACTCATCTAAGCATTGGCTAGCAGACTTATAACGAGGAATATCACCTTCATTAAATCTATAAAGAGAATTTACCTTTACTACATGTGTCGGGTTATCAAGACCATGTATTTCTTCAATAGATGGTAAATTCTTAACATCTTCAGCTTTAATACCTTTTTCTTTCATAGATTTCTTTGCCTCTTGCATATCTTCAGGACTGAGAAATAGAACACCTCTTTTCTTCGGAGTTGGCTTAGGAGCTAGTTCAGGAAGTGTCCAATTATTTTCATTGGCTAGCATATTATTCAATAGTAATTCAGCTTGTTTCACTGTTCTTTCCCTGAAAACACAACCAGCACAACTATCCAGGTGGTCTCTAGAAGCATCGGTTAGTCCATTATAAAAGACATCAAGTATATCATGCATTTCAAGAGGATGATCAGGCAAAGCATTAAGTAACTGGAGAAGCCTCCCCCAAGTTTGTGGGAGACTATCTTCTTCAGTTTGAGCAAAGTTATATATTTCCCGTAAGGCAGCTTGTTTCTTATGAGCGGGAAAATATTTAGCAGAAAAGTAATACATCATATCCTGGGGACTACGCACACAACGAGGATCAAGAGAATTAAACCAAGTCTTAGCATCACCCTTTAACGAGAACAGAAATAACTTAAGGATATAGTAATAGCGAAATTTTTTCATCATTGGTAAACAGGGTGGCTATATCATTCAACGTGGTAAGATGTGCCACAACAGTTTTAGACTCATAGCCATGGAAAGGATCAGACTCAACCAAAGTAATTAACTCAGGATCAACAGAGAATTCATAATCCTTATCAGTGACACATATAGGTGAAGTAGCAAAAGCAGGGTCTTGTTTCATTCTAGCATTCAAGGACTTTTCTTTCAGCTTAGCTAATAACTTCTTAAGATCATATCTATCATTGCAAGCAAGAAAGTCTCTAGCAGTTTCTTCATCCATAACATAACCCTCAGGCACAACAGGCAATTCATATCTATGGGGAGTAGTTTCATCATCACTTTCATAAATATCATCAACATTTGCGCTCTCCCTAACCTTAGCAATTTGTTCATCTAGAAATTCACCTAGTGGCACAGTATCAGGCATAAAGATAGTTTCATCATACATAGCAGAAGTAGCATCATCAAGAACATACGACATATCAGATTCAATAGCAGTAGTAGGTGTCACAAGTTTACTCATAACAGAAGGAGAATCAAGTGCAGAGCTAGATGGCAGTTCCTTACCTCCCCTTGTAGTTGAGGGTAGGATCTTGGTTTTTGAGTCCTTCAAATTCTTCATAGTGATAAACAAATATAAATCCCAAGTGACTTAAAGAATAGAGCTATGCTCCCCGGCAACGGCGCCAGAAAATAGTCTTGATAACCCATAAGTGTAGGGGATCGCAACAGTTTTCGAGGGTAAAGTATTCAACCCAAATTTATTGATTCGACACAATGGGAGCCAAAGAATACTCTTAAGTATTAGCAGCTGAGTTGTCAATTCAACCACACCTAGAAACTTAGTATCTGCAGCAAGATAGTTTAGTAGCAAAGTAATATGATAGTGGTGGTAGCGGCAATAAAAGTAAAGATAGTGTTTTTGTAGTTTTTGTAATAGTAGCAACGGAAAAGTAAATAAGCGACAAGCAATATAGGTAAAGCTCGTAGGCATTGGATCGGTGATGGGAAATTACGTCGGATGCAATTCATCATGTAGAAGTTATAACCTAGGGTGAAACAGAACTAGCTCCAGTTCATCAATGCAATGTAGGCATGTATTCCAAATATAGTCATGCGTGCTTATGGAAAAGAACTTGCATGACATCTTTTGTCCTACCCTCCCGTGGCAGCGGGGTCCTATTGGAAACTAAGGGATATTAAGGCCTCCTTTTAATAGAGTACCGGACCAAAGCATTAACACATAGTGAATACATGAACTCCTCAAACTATGGTCATCACCGGGAGTGGTCCCGATTATTGTCACTTCGGGGTTGCCGGATCATACCACATAGTCGGTGACTATAGACTTGCAAGATAGGATCAAGAACACACATATATTCATGGAAACATAATAGGTTCAGATCTGAAATCATGGCACTCGGGCCCTAGTGACAAGCATTAAGCATAGCAAAGTCATAGCAACATCAATCTCAGAACATAGTGGATACTAGGGATCAAATCCTAACAAAACTAACGCAATTACATGATAGATCCCATCCAACCCATCACCGTCCGGCAAGCCTACGGTGGAATTACTCACACACGGTGGTGGGCATCATGGAATTGGTGATGGAGGAAGGTTGATGATGACGATGGCGACGATCTCCACTCTCCGGAGCCCCGAACGGACTCCAGATCAGCCCTCCCAAGAGAGATTAGGGCTTGGCGGCCGCTCCGTCTCGTAAAACGCGATAATTCCTTCTCTCTGATTTTTTTTCTCCCCGAAACGGAAGATATAGGACCTGAGGGTATGTCGGTGGAGCATCGGGGGGCCCTCTGGGAAGGGGGGCGCGCCCCCACCCTCGAGGACAGGCCGTGGGCCCCCCGGTGAGTATCTTCTTGCAGATATTTTTTATATTTTCTGAAATAATTCTTCGTTGATTTTCAGGCGATTCCGAGAACTTTTTATTCTGCACAAAAACAACACCATGGCAGTTCTGCTAAAAACAGCGTCAGTCCGGGTTAGTTCCATTCAAATCATGCAAGTTAGAGTCCAAAACAAGGGCAAAAGGGTTTGGAAAATTAGATACATTGGAGACGTATCAGCCTCTCCCACATAAAACTTGCTATCGGTCTAGTAACATAGTCAATTGCTTAGGGGCAATTTCGCAACTCCTACCACCACTTTTCCACACTCGCTATACTAACTTTATTGCTTATTTATCTAAACAGCCGCTAGTTTATATTTGCGCGCTCTTTATATTCTTGCAAGCCTATCCCACAACACCTACAAAGTACTTCTAGTTTTATACTTGTTCTAAGTAAAGCGAACGTCAAGTGTGCGTAGAGTTGTATCGATGGTCGATAGAACTTGAGGGAATATTTGTTCTACCTTTAGCTCATCGTTGGGTTCGACACTCTTACTTATCGAAAGAGGCTACAACTGATCCCCTACACTTGTGGGTTATCATCCGGCAATGTACGGACGTGCTCGGCGGCAGTGGGGAGCCCGGATCTAGGGTTTTGCCCGAAAATTTGGACGGGGGAGGATGTTTTATAGGTAGAGGGAGCTAGGAGAGGGCTATTGAGGTGCAGTTTTCGCCCACACGATCGTGATCCAACTGTGAAGAGCATGGAGGGGTTTAGATGGGCTAGTGGGCTGTTGTGGGGGTGCTGGGATAAAAGAGAGAGGGCTTCCAGCGGTTTACGCGGTTAACCGATGGGGCATCAAACGACCTCCAAATGGAACGAAATTTGACCGGCGGTCTACCGGTGATATACGAAGACCACTCGATAACTCTCGGCCCATTCCGAGGATGTTTTTATACCGCTCACGAAACAAGACCGGAGAGGTGCGACAGGTGTCGTGTGAGAGAGTCGGAATCTGAAACGGACAACGGAGAGTACGGAGACGGTGCAACTACACACGGATGCAAAGAGACTATGCCAATGCAATGCACATGATGAAAATGACATGGCGGTATGCAAAACATGATCAACGCAAAACACAAAAGACCCGAAAATGATGGAGCCCGGAATGGAATTGATTAAGTCAACGGTGAATATATTGCCATATTGGGAATTGTTACATCTGGGGCATTACATATGGCTTGATAAAAGACTCCATCTTTAAGATCTATGCCTATGTCCGGATCTTCTTCGAATCTGGGATCCATATCTCGAATATGGTCCTCCGGCTGTGCGATGGGACTATGAATCCCTTCGACCACCTTCCTCCAATCCTGTTGGAAGTAACTGAATTCAGCTCGGTTAGTATATCTCAAAATAAAAATCAAGCGAAACTAGCGATCAGAGAAAGGCTTACTCGATCGATGGGGTTATACATAGAGAGACCTTCCCGACACTTCAAGTGAAGAAGGTCCTCCTTCTCCCCTTTGTAGAGATCAGCTAGGATGGCGGCCTGGGCGGCAGGATTGTCCGAACCCTGGCGTAGACAACGTGAGGGGTCATCCTAGCCATTATAGTGCCACATAGGAAATCCTTTGGCCTGAAGCGGCTGCACGCATCGCGTTATTGAGATCGCCATCACTTCAATTATCGTCAGCTCGAGGTGGGCAAGTAATATGATCTTGCTTATTAGTATTTTGACCTCCGCACTATCTTCCTCCTTGAGACTGTGGGGACACCAGTTGAAACGCTTCTTTAAAGGAGCACTGGAGTATTCGGGAAGGCCATGCCGGATTGGGTCCGGTAGGACAACGTCCTCAATGTAAAACCACTCTGAAGTCCTAAAACTTACTCAGCTACGCATGAGATACTGAGCAACTCTCCCAATCGCATGCTTGAGGGACATGAGGGCGTGAGGAGGAACTGGGAACGCCGGCCATGTTTGAAGATTTTCTGTGGCAGACTCAAAGGATTTTCCACGTAGAATGGAATGGCATCTGAGATATAGTCTCTTTAAATAGGCGCCTTCCTTACACAGTCGAGGGGTTAATTGTAAAAATACCCAGATGGTTCGCATTCATTTGACATGTGGAAGCCAAGACGACGGCGGCAGGGAATCGACATGATGTAATTAAATATGGAGCAGAACTATCATCTGATCCAAAGGAGGACTCACCTTGCAAGACCGAAGACATGAAGCCGGATACAACCTCGTCCTTGAAGGCAAGTACGGGGGTTACTGAGGGAGTCATGTATTTAGGGGTCCTCAGGCGTCCAGGCCATTGATGTTGGGCCAAATTGATGGGCCATGAAGATAGAAGCAGAAGGCCCTCCCCCGTATTGGGTTAGGACTCCTATGTATGAAGTAAAGCAAGAAAGATGTCCGGATGTAACGATTCCTTCCTCCCCAAGTCACCTTTGTAACCCTAGGCCCCCTTCGACGTGTATATAACCGAGGGGTTTAGTCCGTAGAGACGACAAAATCATATCATATAGGCTAGACTTCTAGGGTTTTAGCCATTACGATCTCGTGGTAGATCAACTCTTTTAACCCCGTATTCATCAAGATCAATCAAGCAGGAAGTAGGGTATTACCTTGATCGAGAGCGCATGAACTTGGGTAAATATCGTGACCTGAGTCTCATGTTACCATCGATCCTTAGATGCACAGCTTGGGCACCCCTACCCGAAATCTGCCGGTTTCGACACCGACAGGTAGTTCTAGAGTTGGATTAAAGTTTGTTTGACTAGATGATGCTCCTATATTTTTCAAGGGAAATATGTCCTAATTTTTTTAGCATCTTTAGATTCCATCACCATGTTTACCGGCTGATACGTTTCCAACGTATCTATAATTTTTTATTGTTCCATGCTATTATATTTTCTATTTTGGATGTTTTATATGCATTATTATTCTATTTTATATTATTTTTGGAACTAACCTATTAACCTAGAGCCCAGTGCCATTTTCTGTTTTCCCTTGTTTTTGAGTTTCGCATAAAAGGAATATCAAACGGAGTCCAAACGGAACAAAACCTTTGTTATGATTTTTCTTGGACTAGAAGACATCCCAGAAGCTTGAGAACCAAGTCAGAAGAGCCACGAGGCGGCCACAAGGGGGAGGGCGTGCCCTAGGGGTGTGGGCGCGCCCCCCACCCTTGTGGGCCCCTCTTGACTCCACCGACCTATTTCTTCCGGCTATATATTCGCATATATTCCAGAAACCCTAGAGGAGGCATCGAAACCACTTTTCCACCGGCGTAACCTTCTGTATCCGCGAGATCCCATCTGGAGGCCTTTTCGGGTACTCTGCCGGAAGGGGATTCGACCACGGAGGGCATCTACATCAACCTTATTGCCCATCCGATGAAGCGTGAGTAGTTTACCATAGACCTACAGGTCCATAGTAGCTAGATGGCTTCTTCTCTCTCTTTGATTCTCAATACCATGTTCTCCTCGATGTTCTTAGAGATTTATCCAATGTAATCTTTTTTTGCTTTGTGTTTGTCGAGATCCGGTGAATTGTGGATTTATGATCAGCTTATCTATGAATATTGTTTGAATCTTCTCTGAATTCTTATATGCATGATTTGATATCTTAGTAATTGTCTCCGAACTATCAGTTTGGTTTGGCCAATGTCAGGACCCCGATCCTAAGTCACACAGGTCTAGCATGTAACACAACATATCACTTTTCGGCATCACGCATGGTGTCCCCACGGGTGCCACCTTACCTGGCCTGGGACCGTATGCGCATTTTGGCTCACGTATATGATAGTGTCGCTAGCATCCATATGACAGAGAAGACAGGCCGACATGACTAGTTATAACCCAAAAGTGGCACTAAATTACAGGGACAGGCATACATGACCCAACAATGCACGTGTCGGTCAGCAGCGAGTGTTGCTGGGCTGTAGCAAGCTAACATGACTCTCGGATACACCGCATGACATTTCCCTAGAGGGGACAGACACAGGAGCAAGGAAGGACACATGACGGTCAATCCATGTGTTCCGGAGCAGTAGCAAGCTACCAAGGCTCAGTGGAAGCACTAGGAGGCATTTTCCCATAAGATAGGCTACCAAGGGTAAACAACTAGGTGTCGGATCCCACACATACCAAGCATTTCAATAACATACACACAATATGCTCGATATGTGCAAATACAACAATGCATCACAACAAAACTCTATGATCAAAGTATTTGTTCATTAGCCTCCGAGAGGCCAGCTATTACAAACATGGGTCTCATGACCCAACATACAGAGCATAGAAGCAACGGAAGCATAACATGTCTGACTATAGACAACTATAAATAATAATAGTAAAAGGGCTGAGAAGCCTGACTATCTACAAGACCCTCCCAAGGGTACAAGATCGTAGCTGAGGTAACAAGCTAAACGTCGAAGTCCACGCGGAACTACTCGTGAGACTGAAGTCTCCTCTGCAAAAACATAAATTAAGCAAACGTGGGTACAAAGGTACTCAGCAAGACTTACATCAGAACTATCTATATATGCATCATTATAAACAAAGGGCTGGTGGAGTTTAACTGCAGCAAGCCAGCTTTGACTCGGGGGCTAACCTATACTATGACTGCAAGTAACTCTTTTGAGGTGGCGCACACGAGTCCACATTTCACCATATCAATACACCACTATGGATTCGCTCCTGTCTCCCTACGAGAAGGCCATCCATAGCACTCACGCTTATCTTGCGCATTTTAAAGTATCCACTTTCACTTGTCTATGAACTGTACAGGCAACCCAGAAGTCCTTTACCGCAGACGCGGCTATTCGAATTGATGATGTTAACCCCGCAGGGGTGTACTTCTTCACACACGCTTTCGCCACTTACCACCATGTACACGTCGTGTATCTCGGCAACCTTCAAGTGGAAGCCTGGCGAGGGAGTCGGCCACGACCTGACTAACCACACAAGTCTCTAGTCCAGGTTTATCGCCTATTCGGGTTCCATCCGCAAGGAGATCCGGTCTGGGTGTCACTCACGACCCCAAACGATGTGTACAGGGTTCCCAAGCCCACTTCGTCGGATGGATCTACACTTGGTACACCGTGCCATGGTGCCTAGTCTGTCCCAAGCCCACCTGTACCGGGTGCCACTTGGTAGACTACTAACACTACCTACAAACACCAGAAACTAGTTGCAACTCCTAGACAGAGATCAGGTTGATTAATAAGCCGAGAGAGGTCGAGTTACCGGAATCCAATGTGTGGTAGTAACTGTTCATGGATCACAAACATAGAACTCAGTTCCTGAGGACGGTTTCAATGAGACAACCCACCATGTACTCCTACATGGCCTCTCACCGCTACCTTTACCAAATCGTGTTCACACACTTAGCTCTCAACAGTAGGACATGTTCACAACTTTCCAATTCATCCCTGATGAATCTGACCTGACACAACTCTAGGCAATAGCAGGCATGACAAACAAGCATGAATGAGTAGGCACAACAGGGCTCAAACAACTCCTACCCATGCTAGTGGGTTTCATCTATTTACTGTGGCAATGACAGGTCATGCAAAGGAAAGGGATTCAACTACCGCAGCATGTAACAGTTGAGTCATTGTTGTCCTAATGCAGTAAAAAAGAGCAAGAGCGAGAGAGTGGGATTGTATCGGAATGAAAAAGGGGGTTTTGCTTGCCTGGCACTTCTGAAGATAGTATAGCTCTTCATCGGTGTCATCAAACTCATCATCAGAACACATCTATCGAGAGGGAACAAACACTGGCAAACAAGAGGGAACACAATCAATGCAATGCAACAATATGATGCATGATACTGACATGGCAATATGATGTTGATTGAACTAATGCAACTATCAACGAGTTAAGTGAAGTTGGTTTGAACTCAAGGTTCAAATTCAAACTCCATATGTGAGAATTTAAATGACATTTATTTTTTTGTCCAATACAGCAAGTATAAGTTGTTCCAACATGCATGAAAAAGGTACAGATGGAAAGATTGGATTTTTCTGTTCATTTTTCATATATAAATTATTTCATTTGGAGTTACAAATTCTTTTCGATGATTTTTAGAAGTTTTAGCTACTTTTTGAAATAAATAAATCATTTCTAATTTATTTAAAATCACAAGAAAACTTTGTGTCAGGGTGACGTCAGCAAGTTAACGGGGCCGCCCAGGTCAAACCTTACGTGTGGGGTCCACACGTCAGTGTCACAGTTAGTTAACAGTGTTAATTAACACTAACACTAACCCTAAACTACAAATTAGCAGGGAAGGGCCCCACATGTCATTGACTCATACGAGTCAGTTAGGGGTCAAACCCGGTCAATATGACCGGCCGTTAGCCGCAGGCGATGACAGCCGCGGCGGAGGGGCTCGAAAATCGCCTCCGGTGAACCAATTGCTCGGCGAAGACCACCTACGCGACGCCCAGGCTCGCGCGAATCCAGTGTAACACGCAGGAGGCCGTGGGGGTGGTCGGAGCTCACCGGAGCAGAGCTCGCGACGGCGGCCGGAGTTCGGGCATCGGCGAGGACGATGCTGCGGTGCACGGGAGGAGGAGCTGATGATGGCTACAGACTCGTGGAGGTGCGCTGAGCGTGAAGGAGTGCTTGGCCGCGTGCTTAGGCAACTGTGGCCATGACGGTGACATAGCCGGCGGACCAAAGCTTCGGCCTGAGGTGGATCCATGGCTAGAGATCGCGGGGAGGCCAGGGAGGAGGGGGAGTCGAAGTGGGCACTCACAAAGAGGCGGCAAAGTAGCTCAGTGGGCTCAGGGACGACCTCCAATGCGCGAATCGACGAGCGGCGTCCGGTGGCCATGGGCGAGGAAGTACAGGTGGCCGTCGCCTGGTGGGCTCCTCAGCTCAAATCCCTCGGTGGAGAGGATGAGGACGACAATGCGGAGCTCTTGGGGACGACGCATGGGCGAGGGGGCGGATGTGGCCGTGTAGCAGCGAACGACGGCGGCGACATGCTCGGGTGCGTGCGTGGGCGAGAGCAGAGGAGGGGGATAAACACGGGGGAAGAGTGAGAGGGTCGGGGGAGGTGCGTGTCGACGTCCAGAGAGGCCAGGGCATCGAGAGGGAGGGGCAGGCAGGCAGGTGGCGTGGCGCCCTCGCGCGCGTCGTGCCCTCCCTCGCATGTTCCTTCTGGCAGAGGTTGGGGATGACTGGCACGGGCCAGTAGTGCTGGGCCGCCAGGTTAGTTGGCCCAGGTAAGTTTCCTTCCCTTTTCTATTTTTGTTTCTGTTTTCTAATTTCTAGTTTGTTTTTGATCTAGTTTTAAAAATCAAATCAATTTTATAAATCCTGAAAATATTCACGAGAACTTTCTGAATTATTTTAGTGGCCAACAAATAGTTCCAACATTATTTGAGCATTTAAATTATTTATAGTGCTTAAATGCCCAAAGTCAAATACAATATGATTTAATTCAAAAATCCAGGAATGGCCTAGAAATATGTTCATCATTTTTGGCAGGGGTTTTCACCTTTATCATAAATTATGAACATTTTCAAAGGGCACTTTGGGTTCATTGAAAGTGATTTTATTTGAGCCTATTTGAATTCATTTGGTGCTAGGGTTTGGTCATTCCCATTTCAAGTTTAGTTGAAACTTAAACACGATGCAACACAAGATGCTAGCACTAAGCATTACCAGAACTAGGGATGTGACAGCCAACTAGATTGGTTTTTCTTGCAATGGGAGAAGTGCTTTGCTTTGAGTTCAATCTTGCGGTGATCTCACCCCGTGACAGAAGGGGACGAGGCACGTATTGTATTGTTGCCATTGAAGATAACAAGATGAGGTTTTCATCACACTGCTTGAGTTAATTCCGCTACATCATGTCATCTTACTTAAAGCGTTACTCTGTTCTTCATGAACTTAATACTCTAGATGCATGCAGGAGTCGGTCAATGTGTGGAGTAATAGTAGTAGATGCATGAAGGAGTCGGTCTACTTGACACGGACGTGATGCCTATATTCATGATCATTGCCTTAGAGATCGTCATAATTATGCGCTCTTCTATCAATTGCTCGACAGTAATTTGTTCACCCACCATAATATTTTCTATCTTGAGAGAAGCCTTTAGTGAAACCTATGGCCCCGGGGTCTATTTTCCATTATATAAGTTTCCGATCTACAATGTTAGTTTCCTATTTAATATTTTTGCAATCTTTTATTTTCCGATCTATAAACCAAAAATACCAAAAATATTTACTTTACCGTTTATCTATCTCTATAAGATCTCACTTTTGCAAGTAACCGTGAAGGGATTGACAACCCATTTATCGCGTTGGGTGCAAGTTGTTAATTGTTTGTGCAGGTATTAGGTGACTTTCATGTTGTCGCCTACTGGATTGATATCTTGGTTCTCAAACTAAGGGAAATACTTACTCTACTTTGCTGCATCACCCTTTCCTCTACAAGGGAAAAACCAACGCAAGCTCAAGAGGCAGCAGGAAGAATTTCTCGCGCCGTTGTCGGGGAGATTTTTGCCAAGTCAAGAGTCAAGATTTGTCTCCTATCAACTCGCCAATTTCTGGTGCCGTTGAGATCTACGTCAAATCAAGACATACCAAGTACCCTTCAAAAAACTCTCATATCTTGTATTTACATTATTTGCCATTCGCCTCTCGTTTTCCTCTCCCCCACTTCTAAAACGAATTTCGAAAAGATTTCCATTTTTCCTTTGCCTTTTCTTCGCCTTTTTCGTTCGTCTTTTTGTTTGTTTGCTCATGTGTTAGATCGCTTACCTCGTTTTCATGGCTAGTCCTCCCGTCATTGAAGCTTTGGCGCGGCCGAACATGTCCAGTAGATGGACCTAGGTGCCCTTAGTAGAAATGCAGAAAGAAATTGATCCAGGGGCAAAGAAGAGATTTGCAGATGGCTCCATGGTAAAACAACAGCAAGTTGTTTGTAAATTCCTATGGCTAAACCATCTGGATAACTTGGTAAAAAGTTTGTCTGCCAATGATCTTACACTATGATGATTTAGATCACCAAAAACCAGACTAACAGGAGGAGTTTAGCTTAGGGTTGCTGTAGAAGGTGCCAAACTGGCCAGATTTGGGGAAGATGATGTCGCACTCACACACTTAAGTGTCATGAGCTAATATTTGGTGGAATTGAATTATTTGACCATATGGAGCTGTTGTAAAAACCTCATGCCATTTGGAGTTACCAAAGTGGCACTTCCTTCACAAAGCTCCAATCTGGTCAGAATCTTGGAGAATTTACTAAGGGTAAATGGATAAATGTATTGAGCCATAACTTGGTGAAAGGAGTAGGTGTAGATGTAAGAATGGCCTGGTAAATTGGCAGCTCAAACGAAGCAAGGTAAAATAGTGTTGCTTCACAAAGTGCAAATTTTACCATAAATCAAGATTTGGATCTGAGCTCACATAGATGATCTCCATGAGCTCTAATTTGGTGGAGATACATGATTTGACCAATTGAAGGATGTTACCAAGTTTCATCTCATTTGGACATGCCTAGAACATACTTCCTTCACAAAGTTTCTTTCTGGACAGAAACTTTGAAAAATCATTGGAAAATAATTACTAGGCAAATGAGTTTGAAATTTGGCACGGAGCAATTATATGGACATGAAAAGATGTCCACCAAGTTTGGGGGCAATTGGAAAAAGATAAATAGCACTTGCTTCACAAAGTGCCATTTAGGGCAGAACATGAAAATGATTTTTTGGAGGATTACTTTTGAACATGGCAATGAAATGTTTTGCCATATTTGATCAAGATATGACCCAAACAATTTTTTGTGAGAATTACTTGGGAACTTTTGGAATTACATAGATATAGGTTGCTTCACAACCTAGGGCAAAAAGAATTATTCCTTTAATAGAAAAGGAATATTCTTTGGAAAAAGAATATTGGGTTGGGTCAAGGATGAAAATGACAGGCTCTTGTGATAGATATGAGGATGACAAGCCACTCTGGAAAGAAAGAAGAGGTCATCTTCTTCAGTTTCCACACCACATAGCCACGGAAAAAGAAATCTCAAGCAAAAATCTCAAAAAAACAAAAGAAAAAGAAAGGGCCAAAATCAGGCTGTGACAACTCTTCCCCCCTTAAAGAAATCTCGTCCTCGAAATTTGGTTGTTCAGGGTCAAATAATTTTACTGAGTTGAAGAAACTGTTTCCAACTTGGGTTTCTTTTATTAATAATATTTCCACTGAATTGGATCTGACTGACTGTCTTGATTTGGGGTGGTTTGCTTTGTTGTATCTGACATTCTGACAGGACGTACCTTATATGTTCCTATTTATACTGACTCAAATTTTCTCTCATATCTGTTGGTTGAGCTAGCATCCGAAATATTATTTTTACCGACATACTTGTCCTTCTTGATACTGATCTTTGCTGGAAATATTATCTTCGTATCGAGCACCAAGAATATTCCACGGAGTTGGGGGAACATATCTTCCCGTGGAACAAAGAATCTCTTCTATCCAGGCATCGGATTTCTCGAATATAGGCATGCCTTCTGGTTCCAAAACAGTGAAGTGGATCGTATCTGTTTTTGCTAACGGATGCGGTCATCTTGCAGGAGTTTCTGACTTATCTTGACTGTCTTCTCAGTCTACGGTATCCAAGTTGTACCAAAGGTTTAACTATCGCTTGTCGTGACTGATAGAAAAATGCACCATCCTCTGATGATAAAATTTGCAGTCTTGATTGGAGGTGATCTTGACAAAGAGTCCCATCCACATAGGCGATTCATTTAATTGCTTCCCCTTATGCGAGAGATAACAATCCTCAAAGTATATGTTTTCACACTGATTCTTCATTGTGCCAGTATCTCTTTGGGAGTAACAGTCGGTGCGATGCTCCATCGCGGGTGTTGGGGTTAATATCTTGAGTTATCCATGAGCCAGACCGGACAGACTCGGGTATCCAATGCTGACAGTTCTGAGCATACTGTGGACTGAGTTGGTTGCCTTGCTCTGAGGTCCTTACCACAATGGAGTATACCTCTTAGGTGGATCTTTGCTTGGGTTCACCGTGGAATAAGACTGTCTTGGGCATCCACATTTTTCACATAATAACCGGCACACCTGTATTGTTGGTCTTGCTCTTGCATTATTATTTTCTTCATCTGGGTCCTCAACTGAAAGAGCGGGGCCTTACATGGATCCTTGATTATTTTCACGGCCCTAAATACGGTTACGTACAATATCTGGCAATCATACCTTGGTCTAGTTCATGTTTTGAGCCTTGGTGTATTTATCCGGCTCACGTGTGGTTATACAGATCTCCATACTGTTGGGGATTATGCCTGACAGTGACATGGTTAATAACATCATATTGTTGGATGTGCGGGACTGATCTTGACAATTACTGCCAAGATTATTGTCTCAGTGTTGTCTTTCCTTCAAGACTTGTTGAACATGGCATCACCCATTGATTTTTTTTGTTTCTTGAATAACCGGTGAGATGGTCGGATGTGTACCGGGAATTCTTCCTTGTGCGAGAGACTTGCATGGTCTCGGCAGCATACTGAATGAACTAATATCTGATTCTCGAGGCATACCTCTAACCGATTTTTATTGCAGACCAACTGTGGCAGATCTGTCACTTGGAAAAGACTGCCATATGCATTTAATGTCTTGTATTAGTGCCATACAGAAGAATACTAGGCAGCTTGCGTTCGGAAACCACCGGGGTGTCGTGCTGAGAAAGACTGACTGGCTTATGCTTGAAGCCTTTGGTAGATATTTTCTTGAGGAAAAATAGGGTACCGTACCTCATAAGCTTCCCCCCCTTAAAGACCTTGCTAGGGAAAACTCTGTACCTTATGCCAGAAGCTTTTGTAGTATGGGAATCCATTCATTCCTTACCGATGCAGACTGGGAACCTTATCTTTGTACACTTCAATAAATCTTTGAGATGGATGGAACTGATTTTCTTGGTGATTGGGCTGACATATATATTTGTCAGTCTGGCAGCTGATTATTTGTATGGCAAGAATTTTCTGACTGTCCTTACTGAATTTATTGCATATTTTGACTGACTTCTGGGTGTCTCAATGCTTTAAATTTGGCTTACGGCAAATTCAATCATTGCGTACGGATCATACCTTCGACTGGGAATGCACTGTTGATCCATCTTGTCCTCTTGCTGATTTAATCATTGCTGCGATAAACTGAATCTCTGACAGGTACTTGTTGTTGAGCAGAATATACTTGTATTCAGACCGGATGTAATACCATGTTGTCGGCTGAAAATCTGAATTCCTTGGTGTATATATGTACTTCTCACGGCTTCTTCTCATCCTGTGTCTGTCGAGGAATAATTTCCATAAGGGGGTAACACCGAGGATTTAAAACAAAGAAGCACGAGAAAAACGATTGCAACAAATCATACAACAAACGAGCTAAATAAAGCACACATGCAACAAGCTACAAAACTAATCCACACAAGCACACACAAGCATAAACAAGCAAGATACTACAGCAGATGCACATGCACTACACGAATGATTACATCCTACGCTTGAGCAAACACTCGCGGACTAACGAGGAAGCTAAGTATGTAGCGAGTGGAACCATTGACTCTGAAGCTCCGGATGGACGAGACGGAGGAGTTGGAGAAACTGGCGGAGACTGAGGCAAAGCGACACCAAGAAATCTCCTGGCCCGAATGGCGTCTCGGACTAACTCAGAAATAAGAAGACACTCGGTCGTCATGTAACGAAACATGTCGAGGATAGCCGGGTCATCTTAAGGGTTGACGGAGGGAAATTGGATTCGCCTAGGATTCTCGATGATGGTGGGATAATATTTATAAGCACGATTCTCTTGCACCATGCTCTCTTGATGACGAAGACCGGTGACTCCTGCCATTGCGGCAAGCTGAATGGCACGCTTAGGAGTAGCACCGTAACCACCATGGAAAAATGTAGGTGCGCTTACCAACAGGAATCAGGGCTGATAGATGAACATGAGCAACATATTCCCGAATTCTTCCTCCAGAAGAAAATTGGAATACTTGATAGTGGGGTGGATCTCCGAGGGGATAAATACTACGCCACATGTCGCCAAGGAGGGCGGCAAAGCTGAGAGGTGTAGGACTGGGACTGAACTCAATAGGAACAGCATCGGAGCTAAGGGAAGGACACTAAAATCCTGGAAGTTGACTGCCATCTACGGATGAAACGGGGGTTAATGATGACCGAAATAAGACTACATGCAGCAAACAAATGCAACAACCAAATGCAGCAATCCAGGGCAACAACCAGACCCTATACTTCCGTTTTCTAACATTTCAGCGGACTATGACGCTCTACAGCCAGACCTGCTCTGATACCAAGCCTGTGGCACCCCGGCTCAGAGAAAACCGGAACGCCCCGTATTCCAGCCCAGAGATCGAGATGAAGTCTTCTGGAATACGGCACTGCTTAGTATAGAACAAACCAGCTTTCTATTACAACATGAATATGATTACAAGGGTTCTGATATTACAATGAATAACATCGGCACAGTGACACTGCGCCAACACGGTTGCTCTATACAAGCAGCATAACAACTTAAAGCAGCGGAACAACTACTCGCAGCGGAACAACGAATAGCGATGATGAACTCCAATCCGCAGGGACTCTGGCTGGAACGTTTATCCTAGCTCGCGAACACGGGAACAGCACCAAACAAGCAAGCAATCCAGGCACGACATGCAAGCTGGCATGACACGCCAGGTCAGTACATCGAATGTACTTGCAAGCTCACAATAAACCAGAAGCATTCAAGACAAACAACGGCATGGCAATTACATGTTAATCAGAAATTATCATGAGATCAACAGAATAACATAACATGAATAACATTAACATGATACTGCTAGACAATATGAGCATGGCATGAACATATAAGCATGATGAAACTAGCATGCAACATGATGACACTACATGCACCATTCATTTTGTTCGGGTTACCTCGTAACCAACACATGCATCACTTACCAACCTCGGACATTATACAATCACAACCATGACCAACACTTGGTCTCAAGCAGTGATCGTTCCGGTGATCATAACCAACTTATCTCATCATCGAACCGGGGTTGTTGTTATTAAGCACATTGTTATTATTACTGTTGACTCATAGTGTGACCAACTACGAACTGGGCCCTTATCCGCGGGCATGGCTATCGATAGATTTAATATACACTCTGCAGAGGTAGCGCACTGTACCCACACTACGGAACCCATGGCCTCGTTCTCCAATTCGGGTGGACCAACGGCATTCCGACAAAACCGATCTACTGTCATGACACTCTCCCGGCCA
The DNA here is from genome assembly GCA_902687465.1 of Secale cereale. NCBI lineage: Eukaryota > Viridiplantae > Streptophyta > Magnoliopsida > Poales > Poaceae > Secale > Secale cereale. The sequence continues at coordinate 657,829,832 of LR738711.1, forward strand.
GTCCGACCAACTTCCCTTTTTGGGCTAAGTCCTGGGTGGCCTCGTGTCTACCAAAGACACAACGACCACCGTCGTGGCCAAACATAAATGGTCCCAAACAGGGACCCGGATCCAATCAACAACCAACGGGCACACAAGGTTATGTCTGCTTACCGGGCCCTTAGTAGAAATGCAGAAAGAAATTGATCCAGGGGCAAAGAAGAGATTTGCAGATGGCTCCATGGTAAAACAACAGCAAGGTGTTTGTAACTTCCTGTGGTTAAACCATCTGGGTAACTTGGTAAAAAGTTTGTCTGGCGATGATCTTACACTATGTTGATTTAAATCACCAAAAACCAGACTAACAGGAGGAGTTTAGCTTAGGGTTGTTGTAGAAGGTGCCAAACTGGCCTGATTTGGGGAAGATGATGTTGCACTCACACACTTAAGTGTCATGAGCTAATATTTGGTGAAATTGAATTATTTGACCATATGGAGATGCTGTAAAAACCTCATGCCATTTGGAGTTACCAAAGTGGCACTTCCTTCACAAAGCTCCAATCTGGTCAGAATCTTGGAGAATTTACTGAGGGTAAATGGATAACTGGATTGACCCATAACTTGGTGAAAGGAGTATATGTAGATGTAAGAATGGTGTGGTTAATTGGAAGCTCAAATGAAGCAAGGTAAAATAGTGTTGCTTCACAAAGTGCAAATTTTACCAGAAATCAAGATTTGGATCTGAGCTCACATAGATGATCTCCATGAGTTCTAATTTGGTGGAGATACATGATTTGATCACATGAAGGATTTTACCAAGTTTCATCTCATTTGGACATGCCTAGAACATACTTCCTTCACAAAGTTTCTTTCTGGACAGAAACTTTGAAAAATCACTGGAAACTAATTACTAGGCAAATGAGTTTGAAATTTCGCACAGAGCAATGATATGGACATGAAAAGATGCCCACCAAGTTTGGGGGCAATTGGGAAACGATAAATAGCACTTGCTTTACAAAGTGCCATTTAGGGCAGAACAAGAAAATGATTTTTGGAGGATTATTTTTTAACATGGCAATGAAATGTTTTGCCATATTTGATCAAGATAGGACCGAAACAATTTATGAGAATTATTTGGGTATTTTTGGAATGACAGACATATAGGTTGCTTCACAACCTAGGGCAAAAAGAATTATTCCTTTAATAGAAAAGGAATATTATTTGGAAAAAGAATATTGGGTTGGGTCAAGGATGGAAATGACAAGGTCTTGGGATAGATATGAGGATGAAAAGCCACTCTGGAAAGAAAGAAGAGGTCATCTTCTTCAGTTTCCAGACCACATAGCCAAGGAAAAAGAAATCTCAAGCAAAAATCTCAGAAAAACAAAAGAAAAAGAAAGGGCCAAAAATCAGGTTGTGACAACTCTTCCCCCCTTACAGAAATCTCGTCCTCGAGATTTGGTTGTTCGGGGTCAAATAATTTTTCTGACTTGAAGAAACCGTTTCCAACTCGGGTTTCTTTTATTCATAATATTTCCACTGAATTGGATCTGACAGACTGTCTTGATCTGGGGTGGTTTGCTTTGTTGTATCTGACATTCTGACAGGACGTACCTTATATGTTCCTGTTTATACTGACTCAAATTTTCTCTCATATTTGTTGGCTGAGCTAGCATCCGAAATATTATTTTTACCGACATACTTGTCCTTCTTGATACTGATCTTTGCTGGAAATATTATCTTCGTATCGAGCACCGAGAATATTCCACGCAGTTGGGGGAACATATCTTCCCGTGGAACAAAGAATCTCTTCTATCGAGGCATCGGATTTCTCGAATATAGGCATGCCTTCTGGTTCCAAAACAGTGATGTGGATCATATCTGATTTTGCTAACGGATGCGGTCATCTTGCAGGAGTTTCTGACTTATCTTGACTGTCTTCTCAGGTTAAAGTATCCAAGTTGTACCAAAGGTTTAACTATCACTTGTCGTGACTGATAGAAAAATGCACCATCCTTTGATGATAAAATTTGCAGTCTTGACTGGCGGTGATCTTGACAAAGAATCCCATCCACACAGGCGATTCTTTTAATTGCTTCCCCTTATGCGAGAGATAACAATCCTCAAATTATATGTTTTCACACCGATTCTTCATTGTGCCAGTATCTCTTTGGGAATAACAGTCGGTGCAATGCTCCACCGCAGGTGTTGGGGTTAATATCTTGAGTTATCCACTAGTCAGACCGGACAGACTCGGGTATCCAATGATGACAGTTCTGAGCGTACTGCGGACTGAGCTGGTTGCCTTGTTATGAGGTCCTTACCACAATGGAGTATACCTCTTAGGTGGATCTTTGATTGGGTTCACCGTGGAATAAGACTGTCTTTGGCATCCACATTTTTCACATAATAAACGGTATACCTGTATTGTTGGTCTTGCTCTTGCATTATTATTTTCTTCATCTGGGTCCTCAACTGAAAGAGCGGGGCCTTACATGGATCCTTTATTATTTTCACGGCCCTGAATACGGTTACGTACAATATCTGGCAATCATACCTTGGTCTAGTTCATGTTTTGAGCCTTGGTGTATTTATCCGGCTCACGTGTGGTTATACAGATCTCCATACTGTTGGGGATTATGCTGGATAGTGACATGGTTAATAACATCATATTGTTGGATGTGCGGGACTGATCTTGACAATTACTGCCAGGATTATTGTCTAGGTGTTGTCTTTCCTTCAAGACTTGTTGAACATGGCATCACCCACTGATTTTTTTGTTTCTTGAATAACCGGTGAGATGGTCGGATGTGTACCGGGAATTCTTCCTTGTGCGAGAGACTTGCATGGTCTTGGCAGCATATTGAATGAACTAATATTTGATTCTCGAGGCATACCTCTGACCGATTTTTATTTCAGACCAACTGTTGTAGATCTGCCACTTGGAAAACACTGCCATATGCATTTAATGTCTTGTATTAGTGCCATACACAAGAATACTGGGCAGCTTGCGTTCGGAAACCACCGGGGTGTCGTGCTGAGAAAGACTTACTGGCTTATGCTCGGAGCCTTTGGTGGATATTTTCTTGAGGAAAAACGGGGTACCGTACCTCATAAGCTTCCCCCCTTAAAGACCAGGCTAGGGAAAACTCGGTACCTTATGCCAGAAGCTTTTGTAGTATGGGAATCCATTCATTCCTTACCGATGCAGACTGGGAACCTTATCTTTGTACACTTCAATAAATCTTTGAGATGGATGGAACTGATTTTCTTGGTGATTGGGCTGACATATATATTTGTCAGTCTGGCAGCTGATTATTTGTATGGCAAGAATTTTCTGACTGTCCTTACTGAATTTATTGCATATTTTGACGGACTTCTGGGTGTCTCAATGCTTTAAATTTGGCTTACGGCAGATACAATCATTGCGTATGGATCATACCTTTGACTGGGAATGCACTGTTGATCCATCTTGTCCCCTTGCTGATTTAATCATTGCTGTGATAAAGTGAATCTCTCACAGGTACTTGTTGCTGAGCAGAATATACTTGTATTCAGACCGGATGTAATACCATGTTGTCGGCTGAAAATCTGAATTCCTTGGTGTATATCTGTACTTCTCACGACTTTTTCTGATCCGGTGTCGGTCGAGAAATAATTTCCATAAGGGGGTAACACCGAGGATTTAAAACAAAGAAGCACGAGAAAAACGATTGCAACAAATCATACAACAAACGATCTAAATAAAGCACACAACCAACAAGCTACAAAACCAATCCACATAGGCACACACTAGCACATACAAGCATAAACAAGCAAGATACTACAGCAGATGCACATGCAGTACATGAATGATTACATCCTACGCTTGAGAAAACGCTCGCTGACTAACGAGGAAGCTAAGGGTGTAGCGAGTGGAACCACTGACTCTGAAGCTCCGGATGGACGAGGCGGAGGAGTTGGAGAAACTGGCGGAGACTGAGGCAAAGCGACACCAAGCAATCTCCTGGCCCGAATGGCATCTCGGACTAACTTAGAAATAAGAAGACACTCGGCCGTCATGTAACGAGACATTGTTGGGGAACGTAGTATTTTCAAAATTTTCCTACGATCACGCAAGATCTAACTACTAGATGCATAGCAACGAGGGGGAGAGTGTGTCTACGTACCCTCGTAGACCGGGAGCGGAAGCGTCTAGTGACGCGGTTGATGTAGTCGAACTTTTTCGCGATCCAACCGATCAAGTACCGAACGTATGGCATCTTCGCGTTCAGCACACGTTCAGCTTGATGACGTCCCACGAGCTCTTGATCCAGTTGAGCTTCACGGGAGAGTTTCGTCAGCACGACGGCGTGGTGACGGATATGATGTATCTACCAGCGCAGGGCTTCGCCTAAGTACTGCAACGGTATGACCGAGGTGTGTTTCTGTGGAGGGGGGCACCGCACACGGCTAAAACAATTCAACTTTTTGTGCCCTAGGGTGCCCCCCTGCCCCCGTATATAAAGGAGCAAGGGAGAGGCCGGCCCTAGAGGGGGCGCGCCAAGTGTGGGGAGTCCTACTAAGACTCCCAAGTCCTAGTAGGATTCCCCTTTCCTTTCCGGAGTAGGAGAGAAGGAAAGAGGTGGAGAGGGAGAAGGAAAAGGGGGCTGCACCCCTTGTCCAATTCGGACCAGAGGGGGAGCGTGCGCCTCCTTCCTTTTGGCCTTTCTCCTCTATTCCCGTATGGCCCAATAAGGCCCATATACTCCGAAAAATACCTGAATCACTCGGAACCTTTCCGATGTCCGAATATAGTCGTCCAATATATCGATCTTTACGTATCGACCATTTCGAGACTCCTTGTCATGTCCCCGGTCTCATCCGGGACTCCGAACTCCTTCGGTACATCAAAACTCATAAACTCATAATACCGATCGTCATCAAACGTTAAGCGTGCGGACCCTACGGGTTCGAGAACTATGTAGACATGACCGAGACTCATCTCCGGTCAATAACCAATAGCGGAACCTGGATGCTCATATTGGCTCCTACATATTCTACGAAGATCTTTATCAGTCAAACCGCATAACAACATACGTTGTTCCTTTTGTCATTGGTATGTTACTTGCCCGAGATTCGATCATCGGTATCTCTATACCTAGTTCAATCTCGTTACCGGCAAGTCTCTTTACTCGTTCCGTAATACATCATCTCGTGACTAAGTCATTAGTCTTTTGCTTGCAAGGCTTATTATGATGTGCATTACCGAGAAGGCCCAGAGATACCTCTCCGACACTCGGAGTGACAAATCCTAGTCTTGATCTATAGAGCATCTTTATGATCACCCAGTTACGTTGTGACGTTTGATAGCACACAAGGTGTTCCTACGGTATACGGGAGTTGCATAATCTCATAGTCATAGGAACATGTATAAGTCATGAAGAAAGCAATAGCAGTAAAACTAAACGATCATAGTGCTAAGCTAACGGATGGGTCTTGTCCATCACATCATTCTCCTAATGATGTGATCCCATTGATCAAATGACAACTCATGTCTATGGTTAGGAAACATAACCGTCTTTGATCAATGAGCTAGTCTAGTAGAGGCATACTAGGGACACTCTGTTTTGTCTATGTATTCACACATGTACTAAATTTCCGGTTAATACAATTCTAGCATGAATAATAAACATTTATCATGATATAAGGAAATATAAATAACAACTTTATTATTGCCTCTAGGGCATATTTCCTTCAGTCTCCCACTTGCACTAGAGTCAATAATCTAGCTCACATCGTCATGTGTTTTAATATCGATAGTTCACATCGTTATGTGAATAACACCCATAGTTCACATCGCCATGTGACCAACACCCAAAGGGTTTACTAGAGTCAATAATCTAGTTCACATCGCTATGTGATTAATACCCAAGAGTAATAAGGTGTGATCATGTTTTGCTTGTGAGAGAAGTTTAGTCAACGGGTCTGTCACATTCAGATCCGTATGTATTTCGCAAATTTCTATGTCTACAATGCTCTGCATGGAGCTACTCTAGCTAATTGCTCCCACTTTCAATACGCATCCAGATTGATACTTAGAGTCATCTGGATTTAGTGTCAAAGCTTGCATCAGCGTAACCCTTTACGACGAACTCTTTATCACCTCCATAATCGAGAAACATTTCCTTAGTCATCCAGTTACTAAGGATAATTTTGACCGCTGTACGGTGATCTACTCCTGGATCACTATTGTACCCCCTTGACAAACTCATGGCAAGGTACACAACATGTTTGGTACACAGCATGGCATACTTTATAGAACCTATGGCTGAGGCATAGGGAATGACTTTCATTCTCTCTATATTTTTCTGCCGTGGTATGGCTTTGAGTCTTACTCAACTTCACACCTTACAAGTCAGGCAAGAACTCCTTCTTTGACTGATCCATTTTGAACTACTTCAAAATCTTATCAAGGTATGTACTCATCGAAAGTCTTATCAAGCGTCTTGATATATCTCTATAGATCTTGATGCCCAATATGTAAGCAGCTTCACCAAGGTCTTTCTTTAAAAAAACTCCTTTCAAACATTCCTTTATGCTTTCCAGAAAATTCTACATCATTTCCGATCGACAATATGTCATTCACATATACTTATCAGAAAGGTTGTAGTGCTCCCACTCACTTCTTGTAAATACAGGCTTCACCGCAAGTCTGTATAAACCTATATGCTTTGATCAACTTATCAAAGCGTATATTCCAACTCCGAGATGCTTGCATCAGTCCATAGATGGATCGCTGGAGCTTGCACATTTTGTTAGCACCTTTAGGATTGACAAAAACTTCTGGTTGCATCATATACAAGTCTTCTTTAATAAATCCATTAAAGAATGCAGTTTTGTTATCCATTTGCCAGATTTCATAAAATGCGGCAACTGCTAACATGATTCGGACAGACTTAAGCATCGCTACGGATGAGAAAGTCTCATCGTAGTCAACTCCTTGAACTTGTTGAAAAACTTTCGCAACAAGTCGAGCTTTGTAAACAGTAACATTATCGTCAGCGTCAATCTTCCTCTTGAAGATCCATTTATTTTTGATGGCTTGCCGATCATCGGGCAAGTCAACCAAAGTCCACACTTTGTTCTCATACATGAATCCCATCTCAGATTTCATGGCCTCAAGTCATTTTGCGGAATCTGGGCTCATCATCGCTTCCTCATAGTTCGTAGGTTCATCATGGTCCAGTAACATGACTTCCAGAACCGGGTTGCCGTACCACTCTGATGCGGAACGAACTCTGGTTGATCTACGAAGTTCAGCAGAAACTTGATCTGAAGCTTCATGATCATCATCATTAGCTTCCTCACTAATTGGTGTAGGAATCACTGGAACTAGTTTCTGTGATGTTCCACTTTCCAATTCGGGAGAAGGTACAATTACCTCATCAAGTTCTACTTTCCTCCCACTCACTTCTTTCGAGAGAAACTCCTTCTCTAGAAAGGATCCACTCTTAGCAACAAAGACCTTACCTTCGGATCTGTGATAGAAGGTGTACCCAACAGTTTCTTTTGGGTATCCTATGAAGATTTACTTCTCCGATTTGGGTTCGAGCTTATCATGTTGAAACTTTTTCACATAAGCATCGCAATCCCAAACTTAAAGAAATGACAGCTTAGGTTTCTTGTCAAACCACAGTACATACGGTGTCATCTCCACGGATTTAGATGGTGCCCTATTTAACGTGAATGTAGCTATCTCTAATGCATAACCCCAAAAGCGATAGTGGTAGATCGGTAAGAGACATCACCAATCGCACCATATCTAATAAATGACGTTCGGACACACCATTACACTGTGGTGTTCCAGGTGGCGTGAGTAGTGAAACTATTTCACATTGTTTTTACTGGAAAAAAACTCGCTAACTCAAATATTTTATCTCTACGATCATATCGTAGAAACTCTTATTTTCTTGTTACGATGATTCTCCACTTCACTCTGAAATTCTTTGAACTTTTCAAATGTTTCATACTTGTGCTTCATTAAGTAGATATACCCATATCTGCTCAAATCATTAGTGAAGGTCAGAAAATAACGATACCCGCTGCGAGCTTCAACACTCATTGGTCCACATACATCTGTATGTATGATCTCCAACAAATCTGTTGCTCGCTCCATTGTTCCGGAGAACGGAGTTTTAGTCATCTTGCCCATGAGGCATGGTTCGCAAGCACCAAGTGATTCATAATCAAGTGATTCCAAAAGTCCATCACTATGGAGTTTCTTCATGCGCTTTACACCATTATGACCTAAACGGCAGGGCCACAAATAAGTTGCACTATCATTATTAACCTTGCATCTTTTGGCTTCAATATTATGAATATGTGTGTCACCACGATCGAGATCCAACAAACTATTTTCATTTGGTGTATGACCATTGAAGGTTTTATTCATGTAAACAGAATAACAATTATTCTATGACTTTAAATGAATAACCGTATTGCAACAAATATGGTCAAATCATATTCATGCTCAACGCAAATTCCAAATAACATTTATTTAGGTTTTACACTAATCCCGAAAGTATAGGGAGTGTGCGATGATGATCATATCAATCTTGGAACCACTTCCAACACACATCGTCACTTCACCTTTAACTAGTCTCTGTTCATTCTGCAATTCTCGTTTCCAGTTACTAATTTTAGCAACTGAACCGGCATCAAATACCCAGGGTTTGCTATGAACACTAGTAAAGTACACATCAATAATCTGTATATCAAAATATACCTTTGTTCACTTTGCCATCCTTCTTATCCGCCAAGTATCTAGGGCAGTTCCACTTCCAGGGACCATTTCCTTTGCAGTAGAAGCACTTAGTTTCGGGCTTGAGTTTTAGCTTTGGGTTCCTTCACGGGAGTGACAACTTTCTTGTCATTCTTTTTGAAGTTCCCCTTCTATCCCTTTGCCCTTTACTTGAAACAAGTGGTCTTGTTAACCATCAACACTTGATGCTTTTTCATGATTTCTACCTTCGCCGACTTCAGCATCACGAAGAGCTCAGGAATTCCTTTCGTCATCCCTTGCATATTATAGTGCATCACGAAGTTCTAGTAACTTGGTGATAGTGACTAGAGAACTTTGTCAATTACTATCTTATCTGGAAGATTAACTCCCACTTGATTCAAGTAATTGTAGTACCCAGACAATCTGAGCACATGCTCACTGGTTGAGCTATTCTCCTCCATCTTGTAGGCAAAGTATTGTCAAAAGTCTTATACCTCTCGACACGGGCATGAGTATGAAATACTAATTTCAACTCTTGGAACATCTTATATGCTCCGTGGCGTTCAAAACATTTTTGAAGTCCCGGTTCTAAGACGTAAAGCATGGTGCACTTAAACTATCAAGTAGTCATCATACCGAGCTTTTGTCAAAAACGTTCATAATGTCTACATCTGCTCCTGCAATAGGTCTGTCACCTAGTGGTGCATCAAGGACATAATTCTTCTGTGCAGCAATGAGGATAATCCTCAGATCACGGAACAATTCCGCATCATTGCTACTAACATCTTTCAACTTAGTTTACTCTAGGAACATATATAAAACATAGGGAAGCAACAACGCGAGCTATTGATCTACAACATAGATATGCTAATACTATCAAGACTAAGTTCATGATAAATTTAAGTTCAATTAATCATATTACTTAAGAACTCCCACTTAGATAGACATCCCTCCGGTCATCTAAATGATCACGTGATCCAAATCAACTAAACCATGTCCGATCATCACGTGAGATGGAGTAGTTTCAATGGTGAACATCTTATGTTAATCATATCTACTATATGATTCACGCTCGACCTTTCGGTCTCCAGTGTTCCGAGGCCATATCTGCATATGCTAGGCTCATCAAGTTTAACCCGAGTATTCTGCGTGTGCAAAACTGGCTTACACCCGTTGTATTTGAACGTAGAGCTTATCACACCTGATCATCATGTGGTATCTCGGCACGACGAACTTTCGCAATGGTGCATACTCAAGGAGAACACTTATACCTTGAAATTTAGTAAGGGATCATCTTATAATGCTACCGTCGTTCTAAGCAAAATAAGAAGCATAATAAGATAAACATCACATGAAATCAAAATATGTGACATGATATGGCCATCATCATCTTGTGCTTTTGATCTCCATATCCAAAGCACCGTCATGATCACCTTCATCACCGGCGTGACACCTTGATCTCCATCGTAGCATCGTTGTCGTCTCGCCAACTATTGCTTCTACGACTATCGCTACCGCTTAGTGATAAAGTAAAGCAATTACATGGTGATTGCATTTCATACAATAAAGCGAGAATCATATGGCTCCTGCCAGTTGCCGATAACTTTACAAAACATGATCATCTCATACAAAACCGTATATCTCATCATGTCTTGACCATATCACATCACAACATGCCCTGCAAAAACAAGTTAGACGTCCTCTACTTTGTTGTTGCAAGTTTTACGTGGCTGCTACGGGCTTAGAAAGAACCGTTCTTACCAACGCATACAAAAACCACAACGATGTTTCGTCAAGTATGTGCTGTTTTAACCTACACAAGGACCGGGCGTAGCCACACTTGATTCAGCTAAAGTGAGAGAGACAGACACCCGTCAGTCACCTTTAAGCAACGAGTGCTCATAACGGTGAAACCAGTCTCGCGTAAGCGTACGCGTAATGTCGGTCCGGGCCGCTTCATCTCACAATACCGCCGAAGCAAAGTATGACATGATGTAAGCAGTATGACTAGTATCGCCCACAACTCATTGTGTTCTACTCGTGCATATCATTTACACATAGACCTGGCTCATGATGCCACTGTTGGGGAACGTAGTATTTTCAAAATTTTCCTACGATCACGCAAGATCTATCTACTAGATGCATAGCAACGAGGGGGAGAGTGTGTCTACGTACCCTCGTAGACCGGGAGCGGAAGCGTCTAGTGACGCGGTTGATGTAGTCGAACTTCTTCGCGATCCAACCGATCAAGTACCGAACGTACGGCACCTCCGTGTTCAGCACAAGTTCAGCTTCATGACGTCCCACGAGCTCTTGATCCAGTTGAACTTCACGGGAGAGTTTCGTCAGCACGACGGCATGGTGACGGATATGATGTATATACCGGCGTAGGGCTTCTCCTAAGCACTGCAACGGTATGACCGAGGTGTGTTTCTGTGGAGGGGGGCACCGCACACGGCTAAAACAATTCAACTTTTTGTGTCCTAGGGTGCCCCCTGCCCCCGTATATAAAGGAGCAAGGGAGAGGCCGGCCCTAGAGGGGGCGCGCCAAGTGTGGGGAGTCCTACTAGGACTCCCAAGTCCTAGTAGGATTCCCCTTTCCTTTCCAGAGAAGGAGAGAAAGAAAGAGGTGGAGAAGGAGAAGGAAAAGGGGGTTGCACCCCTTGTCATATTCGGAACAGAGGGGGGGGCGCCTCCTTCCTTTTGGCCTTTCTCCTCTATTCCCGTAAGGCCCAATAAGGCCCATATACTCCGAAAAATACCCGAATCACTCGGAACCTTTCCGATGTCCGAATATAGTCGTCTAATATATCGATCTTTACGTCTCAACCATTTCGAGACTCCTCGTCATGTCCCCGGTCTCATCCGGGACTCCGAACTCCTTCGGTACATCAAAACTCATAAACTCATAATACCGATCGTCATCAAACGTTAAGCGTGCGGACCCTACGGGTTCGAGAACTATGTAGAGATGACCGAGACTCATCTCCGGTCAATAACCAATAGCCGAACCTGGATGCTCATATTGGCTCCTACATATTCTACGAAGATCTTTATCGGTCAAACCACATAACAACATACGTTGTTCCTTTTGTCATTGGTATGTTACTTGCCCGAGATTTGATCGTCGGTATCTCTATACCTAGTTCAATCTCGTTACCGGCAAGTCTCTTTACTCGTTCCGTAATACATCATCTCGTGACTAACTCATTAGTCTTTTGCTTGCAAGGCTTATTATGATGTGCATTACCGAGAGGGCCCAGAGATACCTCTCCGACACTCGGAGTGACAAATCCTAGTCTTGATCTATGCCAACACCACGAACACTTTCGGAGACACCTGTAGAGCATCTTTATGATCACCCAGTTATGTTGTGACGTTTGATAGCACACAAGGTGTTCCTACGGTATTCGGGAGTTGCATAATCTCATAGTCATCGGAACATGTATAAGTCATGAAGAAAGCAATAGCAGTAAAACTAAACGATCATAGTGCTAAGCTAACGGATGGGTCTTGTCCATCACATCATTCTCCTAATGGTGTGATCCCGTTGATCAAATTACAACTCATGTCTATGGTTAGGAAACATAACCATCTTTTATCAATGAGCTAGTCTAGTAGAGGCATACTAGGGACACTCTGTTTTGTCTATGTATTCACACATGTACAAAGTTTCCGGTTAATACAATTCTAGCATGAATAATAAACATTTATCATGATATAAGGAAATATAAATAACAACTTTATTATTGCCTCTAGGGCATATTTCCTTCAGACATGGCGAGGATAGCCGGGTCATCTTGAGGGTTGACGGAGGGAAATTGGATTTGCCTAGGATTCTCGACGATGGTGGGATAATATTTATAAGTATGGTTCTCTTGCACCATGCTCTCTTGATGACGAAGACCGATGACTCCTGCCATTGCGGCAAGCTGAACGGCACGCTCAGGAGTAGCACCGTAACCATCGTGGAAACCTGTAGGTGCGCTTACCGACAGGAATCGGGGCTGACAGATGAACATGAGCAACATATTCCCGAATTCTTCCTCCAGAAGAAAACTGGAATACTTGATAGTGGGGTGGATCTCTGAGGGGATAAATACTACGCCACATGTTGCCAAGGAGGGCGGCAAAGCTGAGAGGTCTAGGAGTGGGACTGGACTCAATAGGAACAGCACCGGAGCTAAGGGAAGGACACTGAAATCCTGGAAGTTAACCGTCATCTACGCATGAAACAGGGGTTAATGATAACCGAAATAAGACTACATGCAGCAAACAAATGCAACAACCAAATGCATCAATCAAGGGCAACAACCAGACCCTATACTACCGTTTTCTAACGTTCCAGCGGACTAGGATGCTCTACAGCCAGACCTGCTCTGATACCAAGCCTATGGCACCCCAGCTCAGAGAAAACCAGAACGCCCCGTATTCCAGCTCAGAGATCGAGATGAAGTCTTCTGGAATACGGCACTGCTTAGTATAGAACAAACCAGCTTTCTATTACAACATGAATATGATTACAAGGGTTCCGATATTACAATGAATAACATCGGCACGGCGACACTACGCCAACACGGATGCTCTATACAAGCAGCATAACAACTTAAAGCAGCGGAATAACGAACGGTGATGATGAACTCCAATCCGCAGGGACTCTCGGTGGAACGTTTATCCTAGCTCGCGAACACGGGAACAACACCAAACAAGCAAGCAATCCAGGCATGACATGCAAGCTGGCATGACACGCCAGGTCAGTACATTGAATGTACTTGCAAGCTCACAATAAACCAGAAGCATTCAAGACAAACAACAGCTTGGCAATTACATGTTAATCAGAAATTATCATGAGATCAACAGAATAACATAACATGAACAACATTAACATGATACTGCTAGACAATATGAGCATGGCATGAACATATAAGCATGATGAAACTATCATGCAACATGATGACACTACATGCACCATTCGTTTTGTTCGGGTTACCTCGTAACCAACACATGCATCACTTACCAACCTCGGACATTATACGACCACAACCATGACCAACACTTGCTCTCAAGCGGTGATCGTTCCGGTGATCATAACTTTATCTCATCATCGAACCGGGGTTGTTGTTATTAAGCACATTATTATTATTATTACTGTTGACTCATAGTGTGACCAACTACGAATTGGGCCCTTATCCGCGGTCACGGCTATCGATAGATTTAATATATACTTTGCAGAGGTAGCGCACTGTACCCACACTACGGAACCCATGGCCTCGTTCTCCCATTCGGGTGGACCAACGGCGTTCCGACAAAACCGATCTACTGTCATGACACTCTCCCGGCCACTCCGACCAACTTCCCTTTTTGGGCTAAGTCCTGGGTGGCCCCGTGTCTACCAAAGACACAATGACCACCATCGTGGCCAAACATAAACGGTCCCAAACGGGTACCCGGATCCAATCAACAACCAACGGGCACACAAGGTTATGTCTGCCTACCGGGCCAAGGTACTGCATGCCCATAACCTTCTCTCGTTGGAGGCACCGACGGGAGGCATGACAATAGACCCAGTTAGGACCTTCCCATAAAGGTAAACGTGGTTGCACTGGTCAGTTCAATATGGTGGCACCATGACTCAGACAACAGTTGTTCAAGTTCAATTTAATCCGGTTAAACTTGAATGCAAATATGCTGAGCCATGATAAAATACATGATGCAATTACAATGCATGAGCATCAAAAACAACATAATCATGAGAGAACCATAACTAACCACCATATCAACAATGAATCATAAGCATGGCATACTCACTAACATGAACAATCATAAGTACATATTTGTCCGAAAAATAACTACTAACATCAACAGCAAATATCATGCAATAACATATCAACAATACTAACATGCAAGCATTTAATTAACTGGATGCAAAGGAACATGCATAAAAATGGTACTTGGGTCAGACGGCAGTCATGCCCCGAAGACCTTCACCAATATCAACATGCACTACTAGCAAGCATAAACATATGAAAGGAATACTAGCAACTAGCATGGCACGATAAACAGGTGCATAACAACATAGCAAGAAAATAAACAATAACCCCAAAGCATTACCGAAACAACGATAACCATATTTTTAAACAAGCAAACATTTAATAAATATTCAAGTTGAAAACCATGGCTGATGCATGACTATCATGCTAGTGGGTATTGTGGCTTGCCTGGAGTGATGGATACTCCAGGAAGAAGTGTGGAACAATCGCGGAAAGAATCGCCGGAAACAGTTCTCTCTCGGAGGGGGCTGCTTACGGCAAGAGCAAAATGGTCATTTCCAGTATGTCAAACCATAGTGAAAATGATACCAACAGAAAGGTCTCGTCGAGACGAAGACGTGGGCTTTGGAATCACCTGATTTGGAGTTACGGGTAAAAAGTTATGAAGGGTGGAAGCTTAGGGATTATTCTATGAAATAAACTTCAGCAAACAGGTCCCTGAGTGGATAAGACAGAGACGCAGAATTAGAAATACGCCTTCTGGATTAGAAAGTGTATTTTGGGCTGAAGAAGAAAGAAAATACGCCTTCGGGCAAAACAAAGCGCACTCAACTGTGGGCGTTTCACTTGCCACGTCAGCCGGGCGCTTGGGCCACTGACGGGCTGGGCCCAACGGCGGGGGGGCCGAGCGGGGCGTCGTCTTCCTCCTCCCGTGCCTGGTCACGACAAGACGCAAGGGAGGAGTGCAGCGGCGCTGCCAGAGGGGACCCAGGTGGCTCCGGTTTCCTCCGGCCACGGCGCGGCCACCGGCAGGTGCGGGACGGCGCGGCGCACCCGACTGGAGGGGCCTCGGCCACCGAGGTGGAGCACAGAGGGCGGCAACGGGTGGGGTACGGGAAGGCAGAGGCAAGCCGTGGCGATGGAGCGGCCAGCTCTGGCCGTCTCCGGCTGATCTGAGGGCACCGGCAGACTCGGGGAGGTGCGGTGGTTCCATTCAGAGGACTAGCTGGCGCCGGGGAGGAGTGGAGACGAGGGGAGAGGTGGCGCCATGGAGGTACAGAGAAGTACATAGAGCTTCTGGTGGCGAGGTTCGCCGGTGATGCAGGGGCTCCGGCGAGGGGGCAAGGGGTTGGGGCGGCTGAGTGGAACTATAGGAACACGATGGACATCTCGGGAGGGTGAGAGGAGGCTTGGTTTGGCCGGAACTAGGCCGAGGCCGAGGCGGCCATGGCGGTCACCGGCGAAAAGAAGATGATCCCGAGGGCTCTGATGGTCTAGGAGGGGCGAGGAGGAGCTGGTGAGGTGCGGGAGGAGTCTAGGGTCTCTTATATAGGCGAGGCGGAGGCTCTGGACGCTCACAAGAGAGCTCCAACAGTGCGTTAATGGAGGTCGGAGGCGGTTCATGGCAGTGGCACTATTGTGACGGCGCGCTGCGGGCGAGCCACGACGAGGCAGTGATTCAGAGAGGTGCAGTTGAGCAAGGGGGAGCTCCAGGACATAGTTTGAGGCCGAGACGAGGAGGGAGGCGACGAGCACAGTGGCCCGACCGTTCCAGAGCACGCGCAATGCATGATGCAGGTGCGGTCACCACGCGCACTGGTGCAAGCGGCGAGCGTTGGCGCGGCCGAGCATGTCCAGTAGATGGACCTTGGTGCCCTTAGTAGAAATACAGAAATAAAATGATCTAGGGGTAGATGGACCTTGGTGCCCTTAGTAGAAATACAGAAATAAAATGATCTAGGGGCAAAGAAGAGATTTGCATATGGCTCCATGGTAAAACAACAACAAGGTGTTTGTAACTTCCTGTGGTTAAACCATCTGGGTAACTTGGTGAAAAGTTTGTCTGGCGGTGATCTTACACTATGTTGATTTGGATCACCAAAAACCAGACTAACAGGAGGAGTTTAGCTTAGGGTTGTTGTAGAAGGTGTGAAACTGGCCAGAATTGGGGAAGATGATGTTGCACTCACACACTTAAGTTTCATGAGCTAATATTTGTTGGAATTGAATTATTTGACCATATGGAGCTGCTGTAAAAACCTCATGCCATTTGGAGTTACCAAAGTGGCACTTCCTTCACAAAGCTCCAATCTGGTCAGAATCTTGGAGAATTTACTGAGGTTAAATGGATAACCGGATTGAGCCATAACTTGGTGAAAGGAGTAGATGTAGATGTAAGAATGGTCTGGTAAATTGGAAGATCAAATTAAGTAAGGTAAAATAGTGTTGCTTCACAAAGTGCAAATTTTACCAGAAATCAAGATTTGGATCTGATCTCACATAGATAATATAAATGAGCTCTAATTTGGTGGATATACATGATTTGATCAAATGAACGATGTTACCAAGTTTCATCTCATTTGGACATGCCTAGAACATACTTCCTTCACAAAGATTCTTTCTGGACAGAAACTTTGAAAAATCACTGGAAAATAATTACTAGGAAAATGAGTTTGAAATTTGGCACAGAGCAATGATATGAACATGAAAAGATGTCCACCAAGTTTGGGGGCAATTGAAAAAATATAAATAGCACTTGCTTTACAAAGTGCCATTTAGGGCAGAACATGAAAATGATTTTTGGAGGATTATGAACATGGCAATGAAATGTTTTGCCATATTTGATCACGATATGACCCAAACAATTTATGAGAATTACTTGGGAATTTTTGGAATGACAGAGATATAGGTTGCTTCACAACCTAGGGCAAAAAAGAATTATTCCTTTAATAGAAAAGGAATATTCTTTGGAAAAAGAATATTGGGTTGGGTCAAGGATGGAAATGACAGGGTCTTGGGATAGATATGAGTATGGAAAGCCACTCTGGAAAGAAAGAAGAGGTCATCTTCTCCAGTTTCCAGACCACATAGCCACGGAAAAAGAAACTCAAGCAAAAATCTCAGAAAAACAAAAGAAAAAGAAAGGGCCAAAAATCAGGCTGTGACACCAGTGTAGACAATTCAATAATTCACTAGAATGCGAAAACCTTATGAAATTCTTACAAAACATTGATATACAAATTCCCCACGTCTTCCTAATTTTTCAGAATTTTTAGAGTTCTAGAAGTTTGCGAAGTTTTCATATTGCTACAGACTGTTCTATTTTTGGCAGATTCTGTTTTCTATGTGTTCTTTGCATATTTTTATGACTCTATGGGTAGTATAGGGGGGTATGGACCATGGAAAGTTGGAATACAGTAGATATTACACCAATATAAAATAAGAATGAGATCACAACAGTACCTTGAGTGGTTATTTGCTTTGTTTTACTAATGGAGCTCGCGAGTTTTCTGTTGAGTTTTGTGTTGTGATGTTTTCAAGTTTTGGGTTACGATTTGATGAACTATGGAATAAGGAGTGGCAAGAGCCTAAGCTTGGGTATGCCCAAGGCGCCCCAAGGTAATACTCAATGACAACCAAGAGCCTAACCTTGGGGATGCCCCGCCCCGGGTAGGCATACCCTCTTCCACCTTCGTCTATCGGTAACTTTACTTGAGGCTATATTTTTATTCACGACATGATATGTGTTTTCCTTGGAGCGTCTTGTATGATATGAGTCTTTGATTTTTAGTTTGCCACATTCATCCTTGCTGTACACACCTTTTGAGAGGGACACGCTTGAATCGTGATTTATTAGAATACTCTATGTGCTTCACTTATATCTTTTGAGCTAGGCAATTTTGCTCTAGCGCTTCACTTATTGCTTTTTAGAGCACGTCGGTGGTTTTATTTTATAGAAATTGTTGAACTCTCTTGCTTCACTTATATTATTTTGAGAGTCTTTAAAACAGCATGGTAATTTGCTTGGGTTATGAATTTAGTCCTAATATGATAGGCATCCAAAGGAGATATAATTAAAACTTTCATATATAGAGCATTGAATACTATGAAAAGTTTGACTCCTTATAATTGTTTTGAGATGTTAAGATGGTAATATTAGAGTCATGCTAGTGGTAGTTTGTGAGGTTATGGAAATAATTGTGTTAAGGTTTGTGATTCCCGTAGCATGCACGTATGGTCTCCTAACTATGTAACCAAATTGGAGCGCATTGTATCCTAATTGTTTATGTTTGCATGAAGGTCGGGGGCGCGTGATGGTTAACTCCTACCAACCTCCCCCTAGGAGCATGCGTCGTAGTACTTTGCTTCTAGGTCTAATAGATTTTTTGCAATAAATATTTGAGTTCTTTATGACTAATGTTGAGTCCATGGATTATACGCACTCTCACCCTTCCACCTTGCTATCCACTCTAGTGCCGCACAACTTTCGCCGATGCATCAAACCACCTTATACCCTTCCTCAAAACAGCCACCAATTACCTGTCGATTATGAAATTTCCATAGCCATTCCGAGATATATTGCCATGGAACTCCACCGTTCAATTTATTTTGACATGCATAATCATTGTCATATTGCTTTCCATGATCATGTAGTTGACATAGTATTTGTGGCAAAGCCACCGTTCATATTTTTTATACATGTCACTTTTGATCATTGCACATCCTGGTACACCGCTGGAGGCATTCATATAGAGTCATACTTTGTTATAGTATCGAATTGTAATATCGAGTTGTAAGTAAATAAAAGTGTAATGATCATCATTATTATAACATTGTCTCATGTGAGATTATAAATAAAAGAGGCCAAAGAAGCCCAAATAAACAAAAGAGGCCACAGAAGCCCAAAAAAGAGAGGCCAAAGAGCCCAAATAAAAAAATGAGAGAAAAGAGAGATGGGACAAGGTTACTATCCTTTTCCACACTTTTGCTTCAGAATAGCACCATGACATTCATGATAGAGTCTCCTATGTTGTCACTTTCATATACTAGTGGGAATTTTTCATTATAGAACTTGGCTTGTATATTCCAACGATGGGCTTCCTCAAATGCCCTAGGTCTTCATGAGCAAGAGAGTTGATGCACACCCACTTAGTTTTCTTTTGAGCTTTCATACACTTATAGCTCTAGTGCATCCGTTACATGGCAATCACATTGATATCAATTGATGGACATCTCCATAGTCCATTGATTTGCCTAGTCGATGTGAGACTTTCTCCCTCCTTTTTTCTATCACCACCTTCTATACCACCCATAGTGCTATATCCATGGCTCACGGTCATGTATTGCGTGAAGAGTTGAAAAGGTTTGAAAAAGTAAAGTATGAAAACAATTGCTTGGCTGACACCAGGATGGGCATGAGAGGTACCTTGTGTTAAGAAAATGGAGCATAAAAGACTATGATTTTGTAGGGATAACTTTCTTTAGCCATGTTATTTTTTAAGCTTCATAGATTTCTTTTGGTATGCTTGAAGTATTACTGTTTTGATATTGATAAACTTTTATTTTGAGTCTTATGGATCTGAACATTCATGCCACAATAAAGAAGAATTACATTGATAAATATGTTAGGTAGCATTGCACATCAAAAATTCTGTTTTTATCATTTACCTACTCGAGGACGAGCAGGAATTAAGCTTGGGGATGCTTGGTACGTCTCCAATGTATCTATAATTTTTTATTGTTCCATGCTATTATATTATCTGTTTGGGATGTTTTATATGCATTATTATGCTATTTTATATTATTTTTGGGACTAACCTATTAACCTAGAGCCCAGTGCCAGTTTCTGTTTTTTACTTGTTTTTGAGTTTCATAGAAAGAACTATCAAGCGGAGTCCAAACAGAACGAAACCTTCGCGATGATTTTTCTTGGACCAGAACACCCCAGAAGCTTGAGAACCAATTCAGAAGAGCCATGAGGCGACCACAAGGGGGGATGGCGCTCCCTAGGGGAGTGGGCGAGCCTCCCACCCTTGTGGGCCCCTCATGACTCCATCGACCTATTTCTTCCGCCTATATATTCACATATATACCAGAAACCCTAGAGGAGGCATCAAAACCACTTTTCCACCGTTGTAACCTTCTATATCCACGAGATCCCATCTGGAGGCCTTTTTCGGTACTCTGCCGGAGGGGGATTCAACCATAAAGGGCATCTACATCAACCCTATTGCCCTTCCAATGAAGCGTGAGTAGTTTACCATAGACCTACGGGTCCATAGCTAGTAGCTAGATGGCTTCTTCTCTCTTTGATTCTCAATACCACGTTCTCCTCGATGTTCTTGGAGATCTATCTGATGTAATCTTCTTTTGTGGTGTGTTTCTCGAGATCCGATGAATTGTGGATTTATAATCATCTTATGTATGAATATTATTTGAATCTTCTCTGAATTCTTATATGCATGATTTGATATCTTAGTAATTCTCTTCGAACTATTGGTTTGGTTTGGCCAACTAGATTGGTTTTTCTTGCAATGGGAGAAGTGCTTTGCTTCGGGTTCAATCTTGCGGTGATCTCACGCAGTGACAGAAGGGGACAGGGCACGTATTGTATTGTTGCCATCGAGGACAACAAGATGGGGTTTTCATCATATTGCTTGAGTTAATTCTGCTACATCATGTCATCTTACTTAAAGCGTTACTATGTTCTTCATGAACTTAATACTCTAGATGCAGGCAGGAGTCGGTCGATGTGTGGAGTAATAGTAGTAGATGCATGCAGGAGCCGGTCTACTTGACACGGACGTGATGCCTATATTCATGATCATTGCCTATATCGTCATAATTATGCGCTCTTCTATCAATTGCTCGACAGTAATTTGTTCACCCACCGTAATATTTTCTATCTTGAGAGAAGCCTCTAGTGAAACCTATGGCCCCGGGTCTATTTTCCGTCATATAAGTTTCCGATCTACAATATTAGTTTATATTTACTCTTTTTGCAATCTTTTACTTTCTGATCTATAAACCAAAAATACCAAAATTATTTACTTTAACGTTTATCTATCTTTATCAGATCTCACTTTTGCAAGTAACCGTGAAGGGATTGACAACCCCTTTATGGCGTTGGGTGCTAGTTATTGATTGTTTGTGCAGGTATTATGTGACTTGCGCGTTGTCTCCTACTGTAATGATACCTTGGTTCTCAAACTGAGGGAAATACTTAGTCTAGTTTGCTGCATCGCCCTTTCTTCTTCATGGGAAAAACCAACGCAAGCTCAAGAGGTAGCACCAGCATATCTGATTACATTGGATCTAACTACTAAAAATCTATAAGCAACACTGTTATGTGCATAACCAAGAAAGACACAATCGACCGTCTTAGATCCGAGTTTGCATTTCTTGGTTATCCGTATATTGACCTTCGCCAAGCATCCCAAGCGCGCAAATACGAGAGATTAGGTTTCCTTTTTTCCCATTCATATGGAGTCACCTCACTATTTTTAGTGGGAACCCAATTAAGGATATGACAAGCGGTCAAGACAGCCTCACCCCACCATGCCTTAGACATACCTGCACTATCTAACATGGCATTCACCAAGTCCGTTAGAGTGCGGTTCTTTCTTTCGGCAACCCCGTTTGATTGGGGTGAGTAGGGCGGTGTCACTTCATGGACTATTCCATGCTCCGCACAAAATTGAGAAAATTCACTCGAAACATATTCTCCACCTCGATCGGACCTTAAACGTTTAATCCTTCCATTTAATTGGTTCTCGACCTCTGTCTTGTAGATTTTAAAATAGTTCAATGCTTCATCTTTAGTTTTAAGTAAGTACAGGTAGGAAAATCTAGTTGCGTCATCAATAAAAGATGAAAAAAATATCTTTTCCTTGCCTTAGTCAACACTCCATTCATCTCACATATATCGGAATGAAATAGTTCTGGTGGTGCCATATTTCTTTCCTCGACCGCCATAAAAGGCTCCCGAGGTTGCTTTGCTTGCACACATATTTGGCACCTAGAACCTCTGACTATAGACAATTTAGGAATTAAATCCAGACTGCTTGTGCGTGAAATGCTACCAAGATTAACATGACATAATCTGGAATGCCAAATGGATGCATCTTTATTTGAATTAAGAACACTAATAGTGTTGTCAACAAATTTATTCTCAACATCCAACAAAGATGTGCGGAACAAGCCTCCACACTCATAGCATTTGCCTATAAATAAACCAAATTTGGAAATAACAACTTTATACGACTCAAAAACTAATTTGAAGCCACCTCGGCATAAAAGAGAGCCACTAATCAGCTTCCTATTTATTGAAGGCACGTACTGCACGTTCTTTAAGGTAATGATTTTTTCTGATGTAAACTTCAGGTCAACCTTCCCTACTCAGCAGCACCTGAGCCATTTCCCATCAAGATGGGGGAACTGCTTGTAGCCTGACAAGAGGAAAATAAACTAAGGTCAGCACATACATGAATGTTAGCTCTCGTGTCAACCAACCATTCAGTGGATTGACACGTCATTAAAACAGCAGGGTTCGAATCATACCCTGCAGTACTAGGCTCACTAACAACCACGTTGACATAGTTCTGTTCATTCTGCTGTCCACCCTTCTTGTCCTTCCTGTTGTGGCATCTATTGGCCTTGTGGCCAGGCTCACCACACACATAGCAGATTATACCTTCCTTCTTCTTCTTAAAATTGGTTGTATTCTTGGCCTTTGGATTCTGCTGTTTGCCCTTGTACTTAGCACCAGATTTCTGCGCAAAGTTGACATTTGATGTACCGCCATGTCCCATAGAAGGAGTGTCTTTAGCACGTGCCTTCTCTTCCACATCAAGGTCAGACATCAGGTCATCAACCCTCATTGCCTCCCTCTTGTGCTTAAGCGTGGTGGCAAAATCTCTCCATGAAGAAGGGAGTTTGGCAATGATGCCCCCCACCACAAACTTGGCATTGACGTTAACATCAAACTGGGCCAACTCACTCACAAATCGATGTAATATCATGAACCTGCTTGAGGACGGACACACAGTCTACCATGCGAAAATCATGGTACTGTTCAACCACATAAATCCATCGCCATGCGTCAGAGACCGCGTACTTGCGATGCAGCGCCTCCCAATGCTCTATTGCAGACGTGTACCCATGGTATACATCATAGAGCCGGTTATCAAGGAGCGATGGGATGACATCCACAACTGTGTCATTCACTAACTCAAAGTCCATTACCTGCTGACGAGTCAGCGGCCTAACCTGTGGGATGATCCACCACATGCCCTTGGACATGAGGTAGTGACGCAGCTTGGACTGCCACCTCTTGAAGTTGTCACCGTCAAACTTTTCAGGCTTCATCAGTTTCGCAACATGAGCATCCATGACAAATAGATCTAGAGTTTTTTGGATTGTTACAAACAATGTATAATTTGTCATTTAATTCCTTTAATTAGTACGCACTGGAGCAGGTTAAACATGCAAATGGTTTTCTTCAGAAGCATGCAACCCAGATTCAGAAATAAGCAGAGTGATAACACCTAGCCATGTATTCTAAGCATGCAAATAAAAACATCTCGTGAAGTGCTAGGTCTGTCTACCATACTAGTGGCAACAAAGTAATAGTACATGCAGATTAACATGAAGATACATAATCTACCGTACACACAGGGCATAGCTGAATCCACTAGCAGCAGGAACAGAGAACAGTCTATAAACACTAGATAAACCTGATATAGAATCGGCTAGAGCATGCACAGATTTATTTAGTACTAGTAATGATCAGATGCAACTTACAGTCTAGACGTCGATGCACTCGTGTTTGTGGATGGAGTTAGCCGGAGACGATCTCGTAGAGGAAGCAGCGGTCGCGGAGACGATGTCGACGAGGACGTCGAGGAAGTAGCGGTCGCCGGAGACGAAATCATTGAGGACGTTGATGAAGCAGCCGTCGCCGGAGATGATGTCGTCGAGGACGTCGAAGGAGCGGTCGCGCGGACGCTGCCCAAAAAACTCTAGACCGCCCCCGTGCAGGGTCGAAGGATGCGACCGGAGTCACGGAGACACCGCTCGCCGGGCTGCCGTTGCACGACGAACAGCATGGTCGGCTTCGTTCAGACCACGGCTCTACACTTGTGGTATGTGAGGAAGGAGATGGAGATGTGTTGTGTTTATCTCCCGATGCCCTCTGCTCTTTATAGAGATTATTCAGAAAGCAGTCCAACAAGCAACATTTCAATGGAATGTCTTGACGAGCGAAGCGCGATGCACTCATTGGAGGCATGAGAATCGGGAGGAGCATGCACACGTCCCAGCTGAGGACTCGGGAAGGAGCTGTAGCTGCCAAACGACCAGTTGAGATGTGCTGCATGTAGTTTGTTATTACGTGACATGATAGTTCATGCAACTTGATTTGGAATTTTTTTGAACTGATGCATGCGTCCATGCATTATTTCCAACACTAATATCATCATGCTAAATCATACCCTGAATCCAGATCTCTGAACACAACCCCCTTGTTTAATCGCGGAAACATCCAAAGAAATACAAGAATGCTCCACCACTGCGACCAAACCCTCCTACAAACACTTGCAACACTAGACCAATGCTAAAAGGAACAAAAATGCCTCGATCGCGCGGTACCACACAGAGAGGAAGGAACACAACGGGAGAATTAGGCGCGTTTGGATGGCGAGCATGACGAAGTTTGATGGGGACCTAGACGACGCTGACCTTGACGGAACCCTAGACAACGCCGATGCCAACGCCGGAGACAACGGCCGCCTGCAAATAAACATCCAACATGACGGCGTTAGCCAGATCTGATGTGATGGCGCGGATGAATTGGGAGGAGAGAGGCCCGACAGCTGCTTACGTGGACGACGGTCTCTTGCCGGAGTATGATCCCCGGAGGAAGAAGCAAATGAAGCAGCAACCGCACGGCTGAGGAAAAGGGGATCCAGGCACGAGGGAGGAAGGGAAAGCTTCTCTGTGGAGCTACGAATGAGTCACGCGAGAGAGGAACGTGGACAACGAACCGGAAATAAAAAGGCCGGACCAATCGAGTCGAGGGGGTGTGCGGCGCCTAGGTTGGAGCTAGCGAAATCCAGGCACGTAAAAAAATCACCAGAAAATTGTTGCGCCAGAAAGAGAGCTCGAACTCGTTATCTCCGGCTAGTGTATACCTCGTCCAAAACAATAGACCAGACACATCCTAGTGCTAGAATTTCGGCGTCCAACGTTAAGATACAATGTATATCGCCTCATCAATTAAACAACTACTCCCTCCGTCCTGAAATACTTGTCATCAAAATGAATAAAAGAGGATATATCTAGATGTATTTTAGTTCTAGATACATCCTTTTTGTCCATTTTGATGACAAGTATTTTCAGACGGAGGTAGTATATACAACAGCAGATCCGGTTTTTTTTACTTTTCAACATTTCTTGGGAAAATGAACATTTTTTCTTATTTTTTTCATAACGTTTGAAATCTTGATTTTTTTATAGAAATTTGATCAAACTTTTAAAAACATCAATATTTATTGAAAATATGAAACAAAAATTCAAATTTCAAATGATGAACAAATTTTATATACATTCAACATTTTTTGACATATGCTGAACAATTTTTAAATACACACTAAACATTTTTAATGTACAGTTGTACACTGAACAAATATTTCAATACACATTGAACATTTTGGTGATTATACGCTGAACAATATTTAAATACTCATTGAACATTTTTGTGTATATATGTTGAACAATTTCAAAATACACGTTGAACATTTTCTTAAATATACGATGAACATGTCTCTATATAAATATGCAATGAAATGTGTATAATATACGAAAAAAAGAAAAAAAAGAAAGACGGAAAAGAAATAGAAACAGAAAAACAAAAATAAAACAAACTGGAAAAAGAAGAAAAGGCAGCCGACCGTGGGCCGGCCCAAACTGGGGCGTCGAGTGGCCAGGCTTCGGTGGAGCCACGTTCTTTTGACGCCTGCGGGCGTCAAATAGGATCTGCCCTGACCCGTGCTATTTGGATAGAGAAGATATGTTTCGCTAAAAAAAAAGATAGAGAAGATATCTTTCGCAACAAAAAAATAAATAGAGAAGACGAAATCAGTAATTGAGGAGTACTCGTTGCAAAGATCATCCCCAAACCCAGGTTGCGACAAGTTGCGCGCTGCATGTGCGCCACTTGTCGCAACCTGGGCGTTTTCCTTTTTTGGTAGATTTGTTTATTCAAAACGTTTTATCTCTCAAACCGTGCGTCCAAATCTCGAACCGTTTTCATGGTTGAATTCCCCGGGTCGAGGTCTTCAAAACTAGATCCCATGTTGATAGGTTTTGACGAACTTTCTTTTCATGAAAAAAATCAGACGAAAAAACCGAACCGGGCGCACTGGTTTTTTTCCTTTCCAAAAGAGGCACGTCCGTGCCTCTCGCGAAAACAAATCGTGCCTTTGGCGGAAGCAAAACCGTGACTCTTGCGGAAGAGAAAAAAAAAGTAAACACATTTTCTTTTAGTTTCCGCGGAGGCACTACCGTGACTCTCGCGAAAGCACAATCGTGCCTCTCGCGGAAGCAAAACCGTGACTTTCGCGAAAGAAAAAAAAAACAAAAAACGCGTTTTTTTCATTTCCGAGAGACACGGCCATGACTCTCGCGAAAGCACAACCGTACATCTCGCGGAAGCAAAACAGTGACTCTCGCGAAAAAACGTATTTTTTCGCACACAAAAAATATTCAATTTTTTTGATCGAAAAGTTAAGGAAGACCGGTGAAAAACCAAAACGTCGACAAAAACCGGGAAGAGAACCATTTAAAAAGCCGAAAACGCGTGCGAATTTTTTTTTTCGAAAGGAGCGTCCAGAGCACGACACGTGACGAATGGCTGAGAGCGCGCCAAGTGACGCTGATCGCTGCGAGGCTCCCGAAGAAGCGCTCGTTAACTAGTTGCTCCCTGGAGAAGAGATCTAGACTAGAAGGCGTCAATGGGCCTCGTGGGCCTAGCAGATCCAGTCCGGGCCATGAATAAATCGGGTCAGGCTTTTGGAGAGGTAAACGGATATGAACACGAAAACGGGAAGGTTGGTAACAGCGGGCCGTGGTCCCGTCGGATACGGGAAACCCTAGCGTCCGGCACAACATAATGGGCACCCGGGTGGGGGGACTGGATTGAATTGGAAGAAGAGGATTGAGGAACTCCCAACAGATCCGGCAACGAGAATATAAAACTAGCACGAGATGGCAGCTTCCCTTAGGTTTGCCGCGAGAAAGATCTGCGGTCGCGCACCGCAGTCGTATTTTAGGGCGGCCGTTAAGGAGGAACAGAGTCTGCTGTTGCCAAGGATTAGCCATGGCGGGAGCTTCCCTCGCCGCTTCAGCTCCTCTGAATCAAGTCTTCCAAAAAAGGTACTCCCGCAGAATCAGATCTAGTTCTGCCCTTGTCGAATTTCCAGAATAGATATAGTATTTTCTTTGTATTATTAATTATTATATAATTTATCGCGTTGGGATCAACAATACGACTTCTACTCCCGCAGATTAAGCAGCCTGCTTTTCTTGTTAGAATTCTTACCATATTGTGGCAAAAGAAACTGCTAGCGGAACAGCATAATCAGTTTTGGGCCATGCTCTTGCTCATTTTTTAATCTTTTACGTATTATTTTTTCCTGCTCCACCAGATCAAACGATCAATCATATATGCAAGTTAGTGCTTACTAACTACTCTCTCCGTCCCATAACATAAGAACGTTTTTGACACTTTTATATTATGGAACGGAAGGAGTATCTTTATCTATTCTATTCCAAATTCTCTGTTTCACCGTTTGTAACGCTAATGTAATTTTCTTTTGCGGGGCCACAGCAGCATGGACCTCAATCAGCTGCAAACACGGCAAAGTCGTCGAAGCACAAACCATGGTAATTATTATGTCATGCACTACTTAGATTTTAGATGATTGTAAACAACTTATTTAAATCCGTTTCTAATTGATTTATGTTTTGATTTTAGGTTCGTATTAAGTCACCCCAATTATGTACGTAATATATTTTTTGGGACAATCGGGACGGTTATAGGAGGCCTTGCAATACTCTATGGTGTGGCCCGTACACACGGGGGGCCGATTTTTAGAGAACAACTATTGGGCTTGCCGCCTAAACCAAGCAAGGAAGATGATTAGCCTTCGGATGACGGCTATTGGAGCTCACAACCAAGAATGCCTGAATATTCACTGTGGACCTGTTGTGACTATGTGGCTGAACAAATTTACCCTGTTTGAATATCTATCGTGGACCGTGATTTTGTTATGGTGCTCATTGGCCTGTGAACTTGATCATCAGTTTGTTGTGACGAATTTACTATGAACGTATTGTTATTATGATGCTTAGTACTCTGAGCTCCTGTCAATATCCTTTCAGATTATTCAATTTGCCAGAATTTGGGTATTGAGCATCAGTATAGTACCCTTCGTCCCAAAATAAGTGACTCGAGTTTGTATTAACTTTATACTAAAGTTAGTACAAAGTCGAGTCACTTATTTTGGGACGGAGGGAGTATGACTTTTGATGAGATTGGTATTACTTGCACTGAATTTTCATGTACCGTGCCCAATCATATCTGCTCGGTCGGATGGCAGTAGCTTAACTTAATTAATTTGTCAACCACAGACAAATGATGAGGTGGGGGACATACAGTTCACCTCACCTCCACCACCCTCTCCAGCTGGTTTTTTCTCCCTACTATTAAAAACTAAAACAGATCCACTCTAATTTGATCCATGTCCGCGTCAAGCCCACCCCTGTTCACACATTCCATTCTTCCTCTGCATGAGTCGTACGGGATCATGAGCGACACTGTCCCCATGGCGTGTTCTTGTGACAATGCTGCTGTATCAGATTCGGGCGACCACAAGGCGTGCCAAACATGACGGCTGCCCTTGCTCCTCCCCAGATGCGGTGACGACCGGCGGCGACTCCCACCACACTCCTCTCTGATGGTCAAGAGCATCAAAATATGTGAGTTCATCGTGTAGGATCTGGGCTAATGTTGTCATTCCCTTGCATACTATGTACTTGTTATGAAATATATTTTGCAACAAGTATGGGAGTTTCCCATTTGTCTTGAAAATATATTTCATCCCCTGTCACACCCTGCATTTTGTAACATGTTATTTGTACCTTTGAAGCATGAAAATTTGGACCAGCAAATTTTTTTAGCATCATTTGGCTTTTATTTGAAATTGAGTTTTCATCATGTGCTTTTCCTTGTGCTCATTAAAGTCAACTATGACCTCTTGTAGAATTCATCTCCATACCCCAAACTTCTGCCCAATGATCATGCCAAGTGTTATATGACAGTATAGTATTTTCCTACAAAATTAATTTGGCCAGAAAGTATTTTATAAATTTAGTTTTCCAAAAACCCCTGAATTGAGATTTGCACTGCAAGTACTTGATTTAGGGTGAGAAAATTATTTCAAAAGGTTTATTTGAGACCTAGTAGTCACAGGACTCCCAGAAACCACAAAGGTATAATTTTAAAGGTTATTTTCCTATTTTATTTAAAAGCTTTTTCTTAAGGCCAGAAATGGTCTTTAATAGGGAAAAATTATTTAACTATTTCAAAAATATTTGCCAAAATTCAGAGAGACTCAGAGGACATATATTGTCCATATATAAGAGTTTCAACACTTGGTCATGTTCAAAATAATGGGCTAAACCCTCTAAAACCCTTTCTGGATATTTCAAGCTTTTGAAATATTTACAAAGGAAATTTTCTCCAAAAATTCCAGGGAAATTCTATCATGTCATATATGACATATTTGATGATCTTGCCAAGTCCCATGCCTTGGGACGCAAGAAAACATCCTCAAACCCCTTCATAACCATTCTGTCCATATTTGAAGTTTGAGCAACTTTACATTGCCAAACTTGTCCAAATGCTCTCAAACTTGGTGCACATGCTAGAATGGCCTAATAAGGCATCTAGACCAAATGGCACAAGATTTGGAATAGAGCAACTTGATCAGATCACCTCAAAACCCTTTCTATTCAAATGCAAATTTGAACAACTTTACATTACCAACTTTTTATCTGGAGCTTCAAACTTTGTGGGCATGATCAATACCCCAAATGATGATGCTACACCAAGTGGTGCATCAAGGGGAGATGATTAGCTTGACTCAATCAAGATGAAACTGTTTCTGTTGATTTCTAGGGTTCACCAAAGTTACATTGGCTAGTTTCTTCAAATGAGCCCAAACTTGGTGAAGCACCCTATTTTCTCATATCTTTCAACCCTGTTAAGTTCCATGTCAAGTGGAGATCATTTGCTTGACCAAACACTGATCAAACACCTTCTGCAGATTTACTAAAACCCTCATCCTGATCATTTTTACTCTTCTCCACGGCCTCAACTTTTTACCACATGATCATTGAGTTACTAGCTACCCCCAGTAACTTCCCCAGCACCCCAGCTCCATGATTGAGGGGTAAGAACCCAAGTTTACCTTGCTGGACAGTAAGTTTTCAGCAAGTCACCAGCATCCTCCCTCTCTCTCAGCATCTCCGGGGCATCCAAGGCCGCAGGCCATTTCTTTACTCCTCCCCTGACCTTCTAGACACTCTTGGACACGCTGGTTTTGACCGGAGCGGCGAGAGCACGATGATGCCAGCCATACGCGCGCTCTGGGACACGCTACAGTGCACCCCCGCACGGTGGCTTCAGCCAATCGCTGGCCCCCGACAGCCTCGGGCCCCTCCCTCGCGCCAGTCGATGCTCCTCGACGTCCGCGACCGTCCCGGCGCTGTCCCCCCTCCTCCTGCGCCCTCTAGTGACCGTCGTCGCACGCGCACCGGCCGCCCGCAACGGCCACTCCTCTGCCTCGCACGCGCGCACGCTCCAGAAGCTCCCCCGCTCCTCCTCTTACCTCAGCTGGACGTGGAGCTCGTCCAGCAACACCGTGGACACATTCCCCTCGCCCCCTGTGCGCTGTAGCTTCGAGCTGGAGCTCGCAGGCGCACTGGACCACGGGCCTCCGTCGACCTCCTATAAATAGGACCCCCGGGCCTCTCCAGCAACACCAACAGCCTCACCTCACCCCACTGAGTCCTCCAGCACCATCCACTCCTCCCCAGGTCGTCCCAGTACTCGGGATCGACCGGAGCTTCGCCGCGTCGGGCCGCCGGTGATCTCGCAGTACGGGCCTCCCCTGCCCTTCTTCTTGCCTGATCTAGAATCACCAAGCAACACTGATCATTTCCCCCATGTTTCCCCTCTCTGTGGCAGTTGGAAACGGCCGGAGCGGCGACCTCCCGTAGCTCCTCCGCCGTCCCACCTCGCCGCCGGCGAACCCGACCTCCCCGGCTTGCCGCACCACCACCCCTGCATCCGCAACACGACGCTGGTCACGTTACTACCCTCCGTTGCCGTCGCCGTGGCCGGAAACCTCGCCGGTGAGCTCGCCGTCGCCGTGGCCGCAAGGTTAGAGATGACAGGCGGGCCCCACCTTTCATCCCCACACCTCTCTTCCCCTCCTCTCTGCCACTGACCCACGGGCCCCGCCCGTCAGGTTCAAAAACCTGACGTGCGCGCGCAAGCTCCCGTGCGGCTGGGCTGGACCGCCCTGGGCCGTGCACTGTGGCCTTCTCTGGCCTAGTTGCACAGGGCACTTTTCCTTTTTCTTTTCTGTAATTGTTTTAAACATTTCTACAGAAAAGAATAATGGTCCAAATAAAATAATTCCAACTCCTAAAATCTTGTAATATTCCAACCTATTTAATGGTACCACTTTCACTCCCATCTATGAAACTTTTCTGTTCTGTTCAAATTTAAATTCAAATTTGAGCAGTAAAACTCCTGTTCTAAAATCAATAGATTCCATTCTGTTACTCCATTACTCCAACTATGAATTTTCCCCATCTTAGAAATTCCTCTAGTATTTAACAAAAATAAGTTGACATTTTTCTGAGCACTTTGATTTTTCTGTTTTATTTGTGGTCTTATTTTTCCGTGGTTATTATGCGACGTATAGATCCCGTATTTGACGAAGTTGCTGTGGGAGAAGAAGGAGAAGGATTTGAAGACTTTGAAGACCAAGCCAATCCAGGCAAGCAGCCCTTTGACCATGATACACTTGTTCTTCGGAACTCGTTTGTTTCCGATGCATGATGTTAGGGTTACGATAGTGACCTAGTTGGAACCACCACATGATGCATGCTTGATCTTGATCTTGCTATGTGCTAGATGACATGCATATGGTTAGTAGTAATGAATAGTGATGCATGTGTGACATGAACCTTCGTGGTTAAAAATATTTGCATGAACCCATCGGGTGCCCCTAATGCCCGAGGGTGATGTTGAATTAGGTCATCACTTGAGAAAGAAGTGATGTGCCGGTAAAATCATGTGCATGGTGGAATGATGGATTAGATTTATGTGTGACTACCGTCCCAACCAAACATGTGCAACCACACTACCCCTTATGGGACGGGGCTTTATTGATTACATAGGTCGATACTAGCATGGTGCCCGCATTACTAGTGACGGGAAGACTTGAGGTCTTTCTCGGGACGGGGTCGTGCTTGGATAGACGGTCATGACTGTTTTTACAGGGCACCGGACACACCGTTGGACCCTTCGGGTACGCATGACATTGAAATTAGGGCAAGTCCCGTGATCTATTGTTTGTACCCGAGGGACGTGTACCAACGAGTGGACTCTATGTTAGTGTCGTCTAAGGAAAGGTAATGACCGGGTGCTTACCCCGGGTACTTGAGGTACCGCGGGTCGTGGATGACACGGAAGTTCCCCGGATCTTGTGGGTAAAGTGCGCAACCTCTGCAGAGTGTAAAACTATTCGAATAGCCGTGTCCACGGTCATGGACAGTTGGGTGGTGCTACTTAAACTATGTCTAGAATTTTACTTCATCAGTGACAATATGTGTGTGATGAGTCAAGGTGGAGACTTGACTCGATGAGTTGAATCATATTCATGTTGATATCGGTAACCTGTCTTCGAGGTTACGCGAGGTTATTGTTGCATAAACTTGATAGTAGAATATTCATTCTAGCCCTTTGCTAGATTGTTCATCATCGTTCAATTGCATTGTTACTTTGAACCACATCATGGGTTGCTTGCGAGTACATTCAAAGTACTCATTGGCTTGCCACTGGTTATTTAATTGGCCAGGCTTGGAAGAACAGGATTATGAGGAAGAGTTCTTTGGAGACGAACATGCGAACTAGGACGCTATCCCAGTCAGAATGCATGTAGGGTTAAGGCAGATGGCATGGGTTCTACCCGTTATCGAAGACTTCCGCTATTTGAGTTATTTGCTATTCAGCCCGTGAGGCTCTATCTATGTAAGACTTGGCCATAATGGCCATAATTCGTGTAAGACTATTTGTATGGATGTAAGACTCTTGTTATTTCAGCTTCTGTGTGTTCAGTGAGCATTGATCTCTGGGATCACTGTACACGTGCATTCGGTGATCTCGACTTCTAAGTCGGGGTCCCCACAGAGCTGGTATCAGAGCCATCCTGACTGTAGGAAGCCTTAGTTAGCATGGGCGTTAGTTAGATGAGACCCCTTTTCAAAAACCTTCTGAACCTCTCTTCTTTTCTAAACCTGAGATTTCATCAGCTTATTAACCCCACCTATTCCACCTTTGTAGATGGCCGCTGTACCCGAAGAGCACCTAACCACTGGGTTTCCCTTACTTCTCGAGGATAGCCTCCAGGAGTGTCAGTTCCATCGAGCACCCATTCTCACCCACCTTGAGCATTGGGTGAGCGATACTGAGGTGGAGTACCATGTGGAAGTGATCGTGAAGGCAAACGATCCTCCCACAAGTTGGTTCTTCGAGGGACCCCAGATGGCAACACTACCACTCGCTGTCGAGGCTGCTGCACTCAAGGCACTAACCCGTCTTCGCGAGCTTCTTCCGGAGATGGCAGCCAAGATGACAACTCGCTTCTTACCTTACCGGAAGGAAGGTGAAGAAGAAAGCAGCGCACTAGCCCCTCCACTGAAGGAAGGACTCTCGCTTCGGTTCCAGACCTACTTCAGTCTATGTGCCGACAGCTTGGGACAAGACTTGGCCTCGGAATCAATGAAGCTTCGAGAAGAACTTCACAAGACCAAGGCACTTCTTCGTCGAGCTCAAGAGAAGGAAAATAGGATCAAGAAGGGAGGAGCACCTTCTGGACACTCCGCTATCGCATATCGAGGCGGAAGGCCCTCCGAGGATGTATCTTCCAAGATTGAAGAACCACCTCGGCGACGCCGGATGACGGCAAGGGAATGTCGCAAGCTTTTCCCTGCACCACCGACGAAGCACCGTCGTATCCAACTCCTCCACTCCCCCACACCCTCAAGTGACAAGGGGGCCCAGACAGATGAAGACAAGGAGGAAGACCCAGAAGAGCCGGAATACGCGACCGAGCATTCCGCCGCTTAGGCATTATTCGCTACTCGGATATGCCAGTTGTAACCTCTACGGTAGGATAGGTCGTGTAACCCCTATGCGCAGTCGAGTCCTTGTATGGTTCATATGAAACCATCTAGTGTTTGCTTTTGTTGTGTCTGGATGTATGTCGTATTCTTCCTTCGGGAATGTGTAAACGACTACACCACCCATTTGGATTTTAATGAGTGTGTTTTGTCCTTTCGGCCCTTGCATGATTTGATTTAGTGTCACACCCACCCCCTTACTAGGCACCCATCTATCCTGCTTTCCCTCTTCCGAGTCATGAGACCTTTTACCGCTCCAACAGGATGCCTGTTGTAACTCGTACTGGTACCTCTACCCAGCAGCCCGAAGCCGGAGCATCCGCTCAGTCTGAGGCAGGCCACGACCAAACCAACGACCAAGCTCCACCACCACCTCCTCCAAGCATGGACATGGCTCAGCTTCTCCAAGCTTTCCGAGAGGAACGCCAGGCCAACACTGCAGCTCTCCAGCTGATTGCTCAAGCTGTTGCCAACAAC
Organism: Secale cereale; assembly: GCA_902687465.1. Classification (NCBI taxonomy): domain Eukaryota; kingdom Viridiplantae; phylum Streptophyta; class Magnoliopsida; order Poales; family Poaceae; genus Secale; species Secale cereale. Next base: position 657,865,358 of record LR738711.1, read on the forward strand.
CGCCAGCCGGCGGGGAATGGCAATGGACGTTCCACGTTGGCAGAGTTCAAGAAGCATGCACCGCCAACCTTCATTGAGACTGCTGAACCCCTGGATGCAGACGACTGGGTCCGTTCCATTGAGGATATACTAGAACTAGTCGGATGCACCGAAGACCGCGAGAAGGTGGCTTATGCAGCCCACTACCTCGGGGGGACTGCTAGAGCTTGGTGGGATGGATTCAAGGTCATGCATGCTGAACAAGACATCACTTAGGTTAACTTCAAGGCAGAATTCTGCAAGGCCCACATTCCTACCGGAATCATGGCTATCAAAAAGCGCGAGTTCCGAGCCCTGAAGCAAGGAAGTGGCACTGTCAAGGAGTACATGCAGAAGTTCAGTATTCTGTCAAGGTATGCCCCTGAAGATGTCAGCACTGATGCTGCAAAAAGGGAGCGCTTCATGGAAGGCCTCAATCAGACTCTGCAATACTCGCTTGTCGTGTGCGACTGCCCATCTTTCCCTGACCTGGTGAACAAGGCACTTATGCTTGAAGACAAGCGGCGTGCTTTGGAAGACACTCGCAAACGCAAGTTGGTCAGTAAGGGAAGTTCCAGCAACCAGAAACCTCGTCCGTGGCAGTCAGCCCCGGCCAAGCCAACCTATCAGCAGCCAAGAGCTCCTGCACCTCGTGCCAACCCTCAGCCTCAGCAGTATGCCAACCCCAGGCCAGTTTTCAACCCCAATACCAGTGGTGGCAACAAGATCAATCCAAACCAAGTCACTTGCTTTGGATGTGGTCAGTCCGGACACATCTCAAGGGTGTGCCCCAACAAGAAGCCTGATGCCCCGCGCCCCAATGCGCAGAACCAGGGACAAGGCCGTGGAATGCCACCAAGGAACCCAGCTCCCCGCAATCCACCTAACCATGGGAAGGGGCGTGTGAATCACGTCACTGCTGAAGAAGCCCAGGAAGACCCGGACGTCGTGCTGGGTACGTTCCTTGTCAACTCAGCACCTGCAACTGTCTTGTTTGATTCTGGAGCAACGCATTCATTTGTCACTCAAAGATTTGCATTAAAAAGTGGCATGACCCCTACACCCCTGAATAACCCTATGGTGGTACAAACCCCCGGCGCCGAGATGAGAGCCAAGATAGGCTGTAAAGGAGTCGGTATTACCATTAACGGTGTAGACTTCCTAGCAGACCTTATCGTCCTGAGATCGCAAGGCTTGGATGTGATCCTAGGCATGAATTGGCTCAGCAAGCACCAAGGCTTGTTAGACTGTGCCAATCGGACAGTCACTGTGACCAATGACCAAGGAGTCGAAGTCAAGTTTGCTTCCAACTCCTCTTCCGCTCAAGCCGCTAAAGTCAACTGTCTGTTTGAAGTTGGGCTAGATCAAGTACCGGTGGTATGTGAGTATCCTGATGTCTTTCCGGATGAACTACCAGGAATGCCCCCTGACCGTGACATTGAGTTCATCATCGGGCTCGTGCCCGGAGCAGGACCCATCTATAAGAAGCCTTATAGAATGGGGATGGAAGAATTAGTCGAGTTGAAGAAGCAGCTGGAAGAGCAGCTAAGGAAGGGATTTATCCGCCCGAGTGCCTCCCCTTGGGGATCTCCTGTTCTGTTTGTGGCAAAGAGGGACGGTACCATCCGCTTATGCATTGACTACCGTTCCCTCAATGAAGTTACAATCAAGAACAAATATCCACTTCCCAAGATCGAAGATCTGTTTGACTAGATCAGCGGAGCCAAGGTGTTCTCCAGGATCGACCTCAGATCTGGGTACTACCAGCTGAAGATCAGACCCCAAGATATTCCGAAGACGGCATTCGTAACCAGATATGGCCTGTACGAGTGCACGGTCATGTCCTTTGGGTTAACCAATGCCCCAGCCTACTTCATGTATCTCATGAATAAAGTCTTCATGGAATATTTGGACAAGTTTGTTGTTGTCTTCATTGACGACATTCTTGTGTTCTCGAAGTCGGAGGAAGAGCACGAGCAGCATCTTAGGATGGTCCTAGACAAGCTTCGTGAGCACCAACTGTATGCCAAATTCAGCAAGTGTGAGTTCTGGCTGCATAAAGTTGGATTCTTAGGTCATGTCTTGACCGAGGAAGGATTATCTGTTGATCCCGCAAAGATCGAAGCTGTGACCCAATGGCAATCTCCAACGACCGTCAAGGAAGTTAGAAGCTTCCTCGGACTAGCGGGCTATTACCGCAAGTTCGTGGAAGGATTCTCTAGCATTGCACGGCCAATGACTCAGCTCCTCAAGAAGGACAAGAAGTTCGAGTGGACGCCAAAATGCGAAGAGAGCTTCCAAGAGCTCAAGAAGAGATTGACCACCGCCCCAGTTCTGGCAACACCTGATATTCACAAGGAGTTCGTGATATATTGTGATGCCTCTCGAACCGGATTGGGAAGCGTTCTGATGCAAGAAGGACGCGTCATAGCATACCTCTCCAGGCAGCTACGACCCCATGAGGAGAACTACGCTACTCACGATCTTGAGTTAGCGGCAGTAGTTCATGCCTTGAAGACATGGCGGCATTACCTCCTAGGGAAACGGTGTGAGATCTACACAGACCACAAAAGTCTGAAGTACATTTTCACCCAAAAGGAATTGAACATGAGGCAGCGGAGATGGTTGGAACTCATCAAAGATTATGACCTCAGTGTTTAGTATCACCCTGGGAAGGCTAACGTGGTGGCTGATGCCTTAAGCAGGAAGGCTTGCTCTTTGAATGCCATTATTCGAGAAAGGCAGCCAGCCTTGTTTAAGGAGTTCGAACAATTCAGTTTGGAATTGGTTACCCCTGGATTTCTGGATCATTTGGAAGTCAGACCAACCCTGATGGACGACGTCAAGAAGGCACAAGATGGACATACAAGCATTGAAGGCATCAAGAAGAAGATGAAGCTGGGCAAGGCCCCAGGATTCTCCGAAGACGAGCACGGGATTGTTTGGTACAAAGGTCGCATCTGCGTACCAAACAACACAGAGCTGAAGACGCTGATTCTGCAAGAAGCCCACGACACTCCGTATTCCATCCACCCCGGAGGAACCAAGATGTACCAAGACTTGAAGGCACGATTCTGGTGGCACGGGATGAAAAGAGAGATTGCAACCTATGTTGCAAAGTGTGATGTGTGCCAAAGGGTCAAGGCTGAATATCAGCGACCTGCTAGATTGCTTCAACCACTCAAGGTTCCTGAGTGGAAGTGGGATAAAGTCGGAATGGACTTCATCACTGGATTACCAAGGTCGAATAGAGGACATGACTCTATCTGGGTCATAGTCGATCATTTGACCAAGGTGGCCCATTTCATTCCTGTCAAGACCACTTATGATGGCAACCGGCTGGCAGCTCTCTACATCGACCGAATCGTAAGTCTTCACGGCGTTCCCAAGGAGATTGTGTCAGATCGAGGAACCCAGTTCACCTCAAGGTTCTGGAAGAAGTTCCAAGAAGCCTTGGGAACCAAGTTGTCTTTCAGCACGGCTTTTCACCCACAGACCGGAGGTCAGACAGAACGAGTCAATCAGATTCTCGAAGACATGCTCCGAGCCTGTGTCCTGGCATATGGAGCCAAGTGGGAAGATTGTCTCCCTTTTGCCGAGTTCTCCTATAACAACAGTTACCAGTCGAGCCTTCAGATGGCACCATTTGAGATGATTTACGGACGCAGGTGCCGCACACCCCTCAACTGGTCAGAGACTAGAGAAGGACTAGTCTTTGGACCGGATAATCTTCGCGCAGCAGAAGAGCAAGTCCAACTAGTCAGAGAGCGATTAAAGGCAGCCAAGTCAAGGCAGAAGAGTTATGCTGACACTCACCGTCGAGACATGAGTTTCCATGTCGGGGACCATGTGTACCTGCGGGTAACTCCTCTGAAGGGAACCAAGCGTTTCCACATCAATGGGAAGCTCGCACCAAGGTTCATTGGACCCTTTGAGATCACTGCACGACGAGGAGAAGTGGCTTACCAGTTGGAACTACCACCTGAGCTATCCGATGTGCACAATGTATTCCATGTGTCACAACTCCGGAAATGTCTCCAAGTTCCAGACAAGCCTAGTCTCTACAAGGATGTGGATCACCAAGCCATTGATCTGCAGCCTGATTTGACCTACCGCGAGAAGCCCATTCGCATTCTGGACGAAGCAGAACGACGAACGCGAAGCCGTACCATCAAGTATTTCAAGGTCCAGTGGAGCAACCACACCGAAGCAGAAGCAACCTGGGAACGAGAAGACTATCTTAGATCCGAGTTTCCCGATCTCTTTTAAGACCTAGTTTAGGAATCTCGGGGACGAGATTCTTGTAAGGGGGGTAGGTCTGTCACACCCTGCATTTTGTAACATGTTATTTGTACCTTTGAAGCATGAAAATTTGGACCAGCAAATTTTTTTAGCATCATTTGGCTTTTATTTGAAATTGAGTTTTCTTCATGTGCTTTTCCTTGTGCTCATTAAAGTCAATTATGACCTCTTGTAGAATTCATCTCCATACCCCAAACTTCTGCCCAATGATCATGCCAAGTGTTATATGACAGTATAGTATTTTCCTACAAAATTAATTTGGCCAGAAAGTATTTTATAAATTTAGTTTTCCAAAAACCCCTGAATTGAGATTTGCACTACAAGTACTTGATTTAGGGTGAGAAAATTATTTCAAAAGGTTTATTTGAGACCTAGTAGTCATAGGACTCCCAGAAACCACAAAGGTATAATTTTAAAGGTTATTTTCCTATTTTATTTAAAAGCTTTTTCTTAAGGCCAGAAATGGTCTTTAATAGGGAAAAATTATTTAACTATTTCAAAAATATTTGCCAAAATTCAGAGAGACTCAGAGGACATATATTGTCAATATATAAGAGTTTCAACACTTGGTCATGTTCAAAATAATGGGCTAAACCCTCTAAAACCCTTTCTGGATATTTCAAGCTTTTGAAATATTTACAAAGGAAATTTTCTCCAAAAATTCCAGGGAAATTCTATCATGTCATATATGACATATTTGATGATCTTGCCAAGTCCCATGCCTTGGGAAGCAAGAAAACATCCTCAAACCCCTTCATAACCATTCTGTCCATATTTGAAGTTTGAGCAACTTTACATTGCCAAACTTGTCCAAATGCTCTCAAACTTGGTGCACATGCTAGAATGGCCTAATAAGGCACCTATACCAAATGGCACAAGATTTGGAATAGAGCAACTTGATCAGATCACCTCAAAACCCTTTCTGTTCAAATGCAAATTTGAACAACTTTACATTACCAACTTTTTATCTTGAGCTTCAAACTTTGTGGGCATGATCAATACCCCAAATGATGATGCTACACCAAGTGGTGCATCAAGGGGAGATGATTAGCTTGACTCAATCAAGATGAAACTATTTCTGTTGATTTCTAGGGTTCACCAAAGTTACATTGGCTAGTTTCTTCAAATGAGCCCAAACTTGGTGAAGCACCCTATTTTCTCATATCTTTCAACCCTGTTAAGTGCCATGTCAAGTGGAGATCAATTGCTTGACCAAACACTGATCAAACACCTTCTGCAGATTTACTAAAACCCTCATCCTGATCACTTTTACTCTTCTCCACGGCCTCAACTTTTTACCACATGATCATTGAGTTACTAGCTACCCCCAGTAACTTCCCCAGCACCCCAGCTCCATGATTGAGGGGTAAGAACCCAAGTTTACCTTGCTGGACAGCAAGTTTTCACCAAGTCACCAGCATCCTCCCTCTCTCTCAGCATCTCCAGGGCATCCAAGGCCGCAGGCCATTTCTTTACTCCTCCCCTGACCTTCTAAACACTCTTGGACACGCTGGTTTTGACCGGAGCGGCGAGAGCACGATGATGCCAGCCATACACGCGCTCTGGGACACGCTACAGTGCACCCCCGCACGGTGGCTTCAGCCAATCGCTGGCCCCCGACAGCCTCGGGCCCCTCCCTCGCGCCAGTCGATGCTCCTCGATGTCCGCGACCGCCCCAGCGCTGTCCCCCCCTCCTCCCGCGCCCTCCAGTGACCGTCGTCGCACGCGCACCGGCCGCCCGCAACGGCCACTCCTCTGCCTCGCACGCGCGCACGCTCCAGAAGCTCCCCCGCTCCTCCTCTTACCTCAGCTGGACGTGGAGCTCGTCCAGCAACACCGTGGACACATTCCCCTCGCCCCCTATGCGCTGTAGCTTCGAGCCGGAGCTCGCCGGCGCACTGGACCACGGGCCTCCGTCGACCTCCTATAAATAGGACCCCCCCCCGGGCCTCTCCAGCATCACCAACAGCCTCACCTCACCCCACTGAGTCCTCCAGCACCATCCACTCCTCCCCAGGTCGTCCCAGTACTCGGGATCGACCGGAGCTCCGCCGCGTCGGGCCGCCGGTGATCTCGCAGTACAGGCCTCCCCTGCCCGTCTTCTTGCCCGATCTAGAACCACCAAGCAACACTGATCGTTTCCCCCCTGTTTCCCCTCTCTGTGGCAGTTGGAAACGGCCGGAGCGGCGACCTCCCGTAGCTCCTCCGCCGTCCCACCTCGCCGCCGGCGAACCCGACCTCCCCGGCTTGCCGCACCACCACCCCTGCATCCGCAACACGACGCTGGTCACGTTCCTGCCCTCCGTTGTCGTCGCCGTGGCTGGAAACCTCGCCGGCGAGCTCGCCGTCGCCGTGGCCGCAAGGTTGGAGATGACAGGCGGGCCCCACCTTTCATCCCCACACCTCTCTCCCCCTCCTCTCTGCCACTGACCCACGGGCCCCGCCCGTCAGGTTCAAAAACCTGACGTGCGCGCGCAGGCTCCCGTGCGGCTGGGCTGGACCGCCCTGGACCGTGCACTGTGGCCTTCTCTGGCCCAGTTGCACAGGGCACTTTTCCTTTTTCTTTTCTGTAATTGTTTTAAACATTTCTACAGAAAAGAATAATGGTCCAAATAAAATAATTCCAACTCCTAAAATCTTGTAATATTCCAACCTATTTAATGGTACCACTTTCACTCCCATCTATGAAACTTTTCTGTTCTGTTCAAATTTAAATTCAAATTTGAGCAGTAAAACTCCTGTTCTAAAATCAATAGATTCCATTCTGTTACTCCAAAACTCCAACTATGAATTTTCCCCATCTTAGAAATTCCTCTAGTATTTAACAAAAATAAGTTGACATTTTTCTGAGCACTTTGATTTTTCTGTTTTATTTGTGGTCTTATTTTTCCATGGTTATTATGCGACGTATAGATCCCGTATTTGACGAAGTTGCTGTGGGAGAAGAAGGAGAAGGATTTGAAGACTTTGAAGACCAAGCCAATCCAGGCAAGCAGCCCTTTGACCATGATACACTTGTTCTTCGGAACTCGTTTGTTTCCGATGCATGATGTTAGGGTTACGATAGTGACCTAGTTGGAACCACCACATGATGCATGCTTGATCTTGATCTTGCTATGTGCTAGATGACATGCATATGGTTAGTAGTAATGAATAGTGATGCATGTGTGACATGAACCTTCGTGGTTAAAAATCTTTGCATGAACCCATCGGGTGCCCCTAATGCCCGAGGGTGATGTTGAATTAGGTCATCACTTGAGAAAGAAGTGATGTGCCGGTAAAATCATGTGCATGGTGGAATGATAGATTAGATTTATGTGTGACTACCGTCCCAACCAAACATGTGCAACCACACTACCCCTTATGGGACGGGGCTTTATTGATTACTTAGGTCGATACTAGCATGGTGCCCGCATTACTAGTGACGGGAAGACTTGAGGTCTTTCTCGGGACGGGGTCGTGCTTGGATAGACGGCCATGACTGTTTTTACAGGGCACCGGCCACACCGTTGGACCCTTCGGGTACGCGTGACATTGAAATTAGGGCAAGTCCCGTGATCTATTGTTTGTACCCGAGGGACGTGTACCAACGAGTGGACTCTATGTTAGTGTCGTCTAAGGAAAGGTAATGACCGGGTGCTTACCCCGGGTACTTGAGGTACCGCGGGTCGTGGATGACACGGAAGTTCCCCGGATCTTGTGGGTAAAGTGCGCAACCTCTGCAGAGTGTAAAACTATTCGAATAGCCGTGTCCACGGTCATGGACAGTTGGGTGGTGCTACTTAAACTATGTCCAGAATTTTACTTCATCAGTGACAGTATGTGTGTGATGAGTCAAGGTGGAGACTTGACTCGATGAGTTGAATCATATTCATGTTGATATCGGTAACCTTTCTTCGAGGTTACGCGAGGTTATTGATGCATAAACTTGATAGTAGAATATTCATTCTAGCCCTTTGCTAGATTGTTCATTATCGTTCAATTGGATTGTTACTTTGAACCACATCATGGGTTGCTTGCGAGTACATTCAAAGTACTCATTGGCTTGCCACTGGTTATTTAATTGGCCAAGCATGGAAGAACATGATTACGAGGAAGAGTTCTTTGGAGACGAACATGCGAACTAGGATGCTATCCCAGTCAGAATGCATGTAGGGTTAAGGCAGATGGCATGGGTTCTACCCGTTATCGAAGACTTCCGCTATTTGAGTTATTTGCTATTCAGCCCGTGAGGCTCTATCTATGTAAGACTTGGCCATAATGGCCATAATTCGTGTAAGACTATTTGTATGGATGTAAGACTCTTGTTATTTCAGCTTCTGTGTGTTCAGTGAGCATTGATATCTGGGATCACTGTACACGTGCATTCGGTGATCTCAACTTCTAAGTCGGGGTCCCCACATCCCCGTAATTCTGACTGACAATTGGTGACACAAACCGACAAAAGCTACCATGGCCGCAGTTGCTCTCACCAGAGGCGCTCCCAGCCGGCAAGATCATGAGTAGCTGATGTATTTGCAGGGTCACGGTTGCAGTTTATCTGGTATGTAATGATGCGGCATTTAATATTTTGTACTTTTTATGAATCCTTTCTTCTATTCTTTTCTTTCTACTTTTATTAAGCATAATTACCGACTATTGTTTTCTTCTATTCTATGAAGCTGATATTGATAGTTGATGCTTGAGATTCCTTATTCTAGCGATGCCATGATCTTGAGGAACGTATCATGTTTTTTCTAGTATGCACATTAGGATGATGGATGAACATGGCTTGTGCTGCAAATGTAAATATGTTAATCTGAATCTATTTTTGTGCGCTCATGGTTGGTTTATGTTTTGACATCAAAATCAGTTGTTGCACCTGCTAAGTCTATTGTGGGTCCTACAGCCTTCTGATGATCTGATGACATGACCTTATCTATACTAGGTATATGCGAAGTAACTTGATGAACAGAAGAGAGCATATTGAGGTCATGTCAGCCATGGTGGGCTACCTGACGAGACAAGGGCTGCTAGCCAGATACTGAAGCATCACTCAACGGTAAAATCCCTCACTATGAACTCCGCCCTGGTGTCATGGGTGATTAATTAGAACACGGAAAATTGATGGATTTTGTGCACCTATTTTGTGTTGCATAGACCGCTTCGCCTTTTGTGCTGACATCGAGAATTGCTTTCAGTTGTGGCGATATGCTTATGCTCCTTTCCAACTCCTTGGCGTATGTATATACACTTAGTGCATCGATAATCCCTGTTTTAGTATTAGCTGATCTTTGCTTTTGTCATCACAAGAAGTCTTAGATTTGGGTGTACAGTGAGGACAAGATAGCTACGCATGTTCTAATCAGAGATTGTTCTTTCATATCCAATTCAGTCAAAAATTATATCCAAAATTTATTTCGTATTCTTCGCACCCGGTTCATTTTAATATGAAAAGTTTTCTTGCAGAATCTTTTAGTCTGTTGCACACTTCTTGTTCCTAATGTTAGTATCATACTCCCTCTGTTCCGAAATATTTGTCTTTCTAGAGATTTGAACAAGTGACTACATACGAAGCAAAATGAGTGAACCTATCCTCTAAAATATGTCTACATACATCCGTATGTGTAGTCCATTTGAAATATATAGAAAGACAAATATTTGGGAACGGAGGGAGTAGTATGTAAGGCTCCAAAAGCCACACAGACAAGTGCATTAACTCAAAACAATGAGGGTTAGCATGTGATATGATACATACAGGTATTCATGCTACAACTGCGTTTTAAATGGAATATTATTTTGATCTTGAGTTCTTCTGAATTTTTCTGTTTAGCCCTCTGTTAGGAATGATAAGTTTGAGAAGAATAGTTCTAATGCTAGTATGTTGTATTCCCTCCATACGGAAATACTTGTCGAAGAAATAGATGTATCTTGTCATGTTTTAGTTCTAGATACATCCATTTTTATCCATTTCTGCGACAAGTAATTTGGAATGGAGGGAGTGCAAGCTTCAAATAATATTCCTTTGCATATATCATGATGGAACCATGCTAATTCTTTTTTGAATTCACAACGGCAACGTGCAAGACCAACTTGGACCGATTGACGGTGGTTAGTAATTGTTGAGTGTAAAATGATGACATGTGAGGTCACAAACTTAGCAATTTGGTGAGCTTTTACGTGCACCCTGCTAAGACAGTTGTGCTCCTGCTCTTCCACCATACCCATGGAACCAAATCCCAAAAAATCCTATGAACCAAAGGAGCTCATAATTCATCAAATGCTAACTATCACTATTACTTTTTATTTCTCGAGGAACGCTCATAATTCATCAAATGCTAACTACTACTATTACTTCTTATGGTACGCAACTTTTTATTTCAAGTTTTTTCATATCCTTGGCTTGATGCAATTAAGATCAAGGTTTATCTAGGAATGAATTATAAAATTGTTTTCAATTCATATGTCAAACTGGAAACTTGCACATTGAAAACCCGGTTCTCATTGCTAAAAACATAACTTTATGTTTCATGTATTATAAATGAGACACCGAAGTGTATTGATCTCTAACTTTGAATCAAAATTGGTTTTTCTTTTTCTTTTTTACTATTTGAATACTTGCAGTAGGGGATTGTAAAGGCATGACATAACACTTTCACTCTTTTTGTTTGTTCTCCCTCCGTGAGTTTTTAACTGAATTGGGGAGGATATCTCCTATTTTGCCTCTCTAGGCTAGTTATTTTTTACTACCGTATAATTGCTCTATTATGTAAGCACTTGTATTTTTTCAACCGATTAAGTTGACATGCGTTTAACCATGGGTGGACGCGGATTTTTGGGACATGGCGGCAGGGGTGGATGTTATCCTGACCAACGATTGCTGCTAGGCGATTTGCACTTAATATAGCGATTGATTGGATACAGCGGCAATACGCATGGATAAGTGAGCGAATACACAACGTTAATAAAGTAGATGTGGGCCAGCTATAACTGAATTTGATGTAGAAAGACTGGTGTGTTTATGGTCAGGGTGCAGGGCTGGAGGCTACCTGGCAGTGCAATTAACATTCGTGACCTGGGCGTTAGTAAATGAGGCCCGTCCTAGTTAAGTTAAAATTACTCACCCAGCCTGTAGTATGGAGTAGTACGCTTAGTTGTTCTTCATTTTATTAGGCTAGTAGTGTTTAGTGCACCATATTTTGATTAGTAGAGTATTAATGTCACTCATTCTACTGGCACATTGATTAAACACACATTTCATATGACGATTTGTCATAATTTATCAACTAATATAGTACTAATACATTGAACATCGACCGAGCAGAAGAACTTAGCAGCAACAATGATAAACTTGCTCTCATATATTTTGGTAATTAAATGCAGGATATTTCCATATCGTAAAGTTCAGTTAGAAATTCGTGAGCTTATTTTGTTCAGAGATGTGTATTGTAAATTTTGGCAAGGTCTCAGTATTCTCTATTAAGCCATGTAAAAATATATCTTTACTGTCCTATTAAATTTTGCCTGATGTTCTGTTAGCTGGCGTACTTTCTTTATTAAGGTTTCATTTTAAAATACAAATTGTATTTTTCATATTTGAGTTAACCATGAAGAATGAACCAACTATTTTTTTGGGGTAAGAAAGTGGTACATGTAAGGAAATCGGTTGTAAATCAATAGTTCAAAACATGCTACGTGTTGAACATATTATGTAGGCCTTGACGCATGTATATGGTTAGGATAATCTCCTACCGGCCCCGTCTCTAGTTTCTTGTATAGATGAGGTTGAGGGCTACACTTGTGTATATACGTGTGTTATGCACCCGATCAATATCGAGAGTTGCATTGCCTTCCAACATGGTATCTGTTTTCCCTTCCCGATCCTAACCCTAGCTTCCGCCGCCGCCGCAGCCCTCATGCTGCCGCCGCCTCACTCCCGTCGCCGCCGCGCCTTCCCCACCCCTCCCTCCCATCCGACCGCCTCTCCCTCCCACCCGATCACATCCTTGTCCCGCGCCGACGCACTCCCTGCCGCCGCGCCCAACCCTCCCTCCCCACCGATGGCACCCCCCACTCCTCCATCTCGGCCGGCTCGAACCCCTTTGCCAGTACCAAACCTCCTCCCGTGGAACTCATCCGCGATCTTAACATCTTCGCCCGCGTCCCCATTGTTCTTGACTCCACCAACTGCAGCTATTACTCTTGCAAAACCTACTTCTCCCTCGTCTTCCGCGAATACCATCTCCTAGATCACGTCAATGGGTCCGTTGACACCGCTCTCATGCTTGGTGATGACGACTGGATGACCATTGACGCCACCATCACCCGCTGGCTGTACCAGACCATCTCGAAGGACCTCTTCCACACCATCATGTGCGAGGAGGATGACACACAAGCCATGTGGGCAAAGCTGAACGAGCTATTCACCGACAACGCCCTCCAGCGCCGCGTATTCCTTCAACAGGAGTTCTTTGGCTGCCATCAACACGACTCGTCTCGACGACTACCGTATGCGCCTTAAGAAACTCACTGACGAGCTTCACGATCTTGGGGACAAGGTCTCCGATGAGCTTCTCGTTAGCACGCTCACAGCCGGCCTGAGCGAAGAGTTCAACAACGCGGCATCCAACCTCACCTTCCATCCGGACCTGAACTTCCCTAGGGTTGTGGCCTACCTTCGTCTGGAGGAGAGGAGGATGAAGATGGTGAAATCTCGGGCCACTCACACGGCGCTCACCGCGGGGACTTCTTGTGGTGCCACCCCAACTGCCCCACAGTTGTCGCGGTTTCCCAACCCGCTAGCCTCCTACTTCCCACCGCCGCCGCCGCCGCCGGCCGCAGGCTACCCTCACCAGCCGCCGCCGCAAGAAGAAGAAGCAGCAGCAGCAAAATGACGCCGGG
>LR738711.1:657881832-657897070 GCA_902687465.1 Secale cereale
TGACAAGATGATCATGGTGCCCCGAAGATGGAGATCCAAGGAGCAAGATGATATTGGCCATATCATGTCACTATAATTGATTGCATGTGATGTTTATCATGTTTTTGCATCTTGTTTACTTAGAACGACGGTAGTAAATAAGATGATCTCTCACTAAAATTTCAAGTAATGTGTTTCCCCTAACTGTGCACCGTTGCTAAAGCTCGTTGTTCCGAAGCACCACGTGATGATCGGGTGTGATAGGTTCTAACGTTCACATACAACGGGTGTAAGACAGATTTACACACGCGATACACTTAGGGTTCACTTGACGAGCCTAGCATGTACAGACATGGCCTCGGAACACGGAAGACCGAAAGGTCGAACACGAGTCGTATAGAAGATACGATCAACATGAAGATGTTCACCGTTTTTGACTAGTCCGTCTCACGTGATGATCGGACACGGACTACTAGATTCGGATCGTGTATCACTTAGATGACTAGAGAGATGTCATTCTGAGTGGGAGTTCATTAAAATTTGATTAAGATGAACTTAATTATCATGAACTTAGTCTAAATTCTTTACAATATCTCTTGTAGATCAAATGGCCCACGCTCCAGTTTCCCTCAACTTCAACGTGTTCCTAGGGAAAACCAAGCTGAAAGACGATGGTAGCAACTATACGGATTGGGTCCGTAACCTGAGGATTATCCTCATATCTGCCAAGAGATCATATGTCCTAGAAGCACCGCTAGGTGATGCACCCGCTCTCCCGGCGACCCAAGACGTTTTGAACGCCTGGCAGTCGCGTAGTGATGATTACTCCCTGGTTCAGTGCGGCATGCTTTACAGTTTAGAATCGGGGCTCCAAAAGCGTTTTGAGCACCATGGAGCATATGAGATGTTCGAAGAGCTGAAAATGGTTTTCCAAGCTCATGCCCGAGTCGAGAGATATGATGTCTCCGACGCATTCTACAGCTGTAAGATGGAGGAGAACAGTTCTGTCAGTGAGCACATCCTCAAGATTTCAGGATTGCACAACCGCTTGTCTCAGGTGGGAATGAATCTCCCAGATGAAGCGGTCGTTGACAGAATCCTCCAGTCGCTCCCACCAAGCTTCAAGAGCTTCGTGCTGAACTTCAATATGCAGGGGATGGAGAAGTCCATTCCCGAGGTGTATTCGATGCTGAAATCAGCGGAGGTTGACATCAAGAAAGAACATCAAGTGTTGATGGTCAATAAAACCACTAAGTTCAAGAAAGGCAAGGGTAAGAAGAACTTCAAGAAGGACGGCAAGCAAGTTGCCGCGCCTGGTAAGCCTGTTACCGGGAAGAAGCCAAAGTATGGACCCAAGCCTGAGACAGAGTGCTTTTATTGCAAGGGAACGGGTCACTGGAAGCGGAACTGCCCCAAATACTTAGCAGACAAGAAGGCCAGCAACGTCAAAGGTATATATGATATACATGTTATTGATGTGTACCTTACCAGCACTCGTAGTAGCTCCTGGGTATTCGATACCGATGCAGTTTCTCACATTTGTAACTCAAAACAGGAGCTGCAGAATAAACGGAGACTGGCGAAGGATGAGGTGACGATGCGCGTCGGGAATGGTTCCAAGGTCGATGTGATCGCCGTCGGCACGCTGCCTCTACATCTACCCTCGGGATTAGTTTTGAACCTGAATAATTGTTATTTAGTACCAGCTTTAAGCATGAACATTGTTTCTGGATCTCGTCTTATGCGAGATGGATATTCTTTCAAATCGGAGAATAATGGTTGTTCTATTTATTTGAGAGATATGTTTTATGGTCATGCCCCGCTGGTCAATGGTTTATTTTTGATGAATCTCGAACATAGTGATACACATATTCATAGTGTAGATGCCAAAAGATGTAAAGTTGATAATGATAGTCCCACATACTTGTGGCATTGCCGCCTTGGTCATATTGGTGTAAAACGTATGAAGAAGCTTCATTCAGATGGACTTCTGGAGTCTCTTGATTATGAATCATTTGACACGTGCGAACCATGCCTCTTGGGCAAGATGACCAAGACTCCGTTCTCCGGAATAATGGAGCGAGCAACCAACTTGTTGGAAATCATACATACTGATGTGTGCGGTCCAATGAGTGTTGAGGCTCGCGGAGGCTACCGTTATGTTCTCACCCTCACGGATGACTTGAGTAGATATGGGTATATCTATTTGATGAAACACAAGTCTGAGACCTTTGAAAAGTTCAAGGAATTTCAGAATGAGGTTGAGAATCAACGTGACAGAAAAATAAAGTTCTTGCGATCGGATCGTGGGGGTGAATATTTAAGTCATGAATTTGGCACACACCTTAGAAGTTGTGGAATTGTTTCACAATTGACACCGCCCGGAACACCTCAACGTAACGGTGTGTCCGAATGTCGAAATCGTACTCTGTTGGACATGGTGCGATCTATGATGTCCCTCACCGATTTACCGCTATCTTTTTGGGGTTATGCTTTAGAGACTGCCGCATTCACTTTAAATAGGGCACCGTCAAAATCCGTTGAGACGACTCCATATGAACTTTGGTTTGGCAAGAAACCGAAGCTGTCGTTTCTGAAAGTTTGGGGTTGCGATGCTTATGTCAAGAAACTTCAACCTGAAAAGCTCGAACCCAAATCGGAGAAATGCGTCTTCATAGGATACCCAAAGGAAACTATTGGGTACACCTTCTACCACAGATCCGAAGGCAAAGTCTTTGTTGCCAAGAATGGATACTTTCTGGAGAAAGAGTTTCTCTCGAAAGAAGTGAGTGGGAGGAAAGTAGAACTTGATGAGGTGACAGTCACCACTCCTGTACCGGAAAGTAGCACAGCGTAGGAAACTGTTCCTGAGGTGCCTGCACCGACAAGGGAGGAAGATAATGATAATGATCATGAAGATACAGATCAAGTTACTACTGAACTTCGAAGGTCCACAAGGGTACGTTCCGCACCAGAGTGGTACGGCAACCCTGTACTGGAAATCATGTTGTTAGACAATGGTGAACCTTC
The DNA here is from genome assembly GCA_902687465.1 of Secale cereale. Taxonomy (NCBI): domain Eukaryota; kingdom Viridiplantae; phylum Streptophyta; class Magnoliopsida; order Poales; family Poaceae; genus Secale; species Secale cereale. Next base: position 657,884,842 of record LR738711.1, read on the forward strand.
GAACTATGAAGAAGCGATGGCGGGCCCAGATTCCAATAAATGGCTTGGAGCCATGAAATCCGAGATTGAATCCATGTATGAAAACAAAGTATGGACTTTGGTGGACTTGCCTGATGATAGGCACGCCATAGAAAATAAATGGATATTTAAGAAGAAGACAGACGCGGATGGTAATGTGACCATCTATAAAGCTCGGCTTGTCGCTAAGGGTTATCGACAAGTTCAAGGGATTGACTACGACGAGACTTTCTCTCCCGTAGCGATGCTGAAGTCAGTCAGAATCATGTTAGCTATTGTCGCATTCTATGATTATGAGATATGGCAAATGGACGTCAAAACAGCATTCCTTAATGGCTTCCTCAAGGAAGAGTTGTATATGATGCAACCGGAAGGTTTTGTCGATCCAGAGAACGCTAACAAGGTATGCAAGCTCCAGCGCTCGATTTACGGGCTGGTGCAAGCATCTCGGAGTTGGAATATTTGCTTTGATGAGGTGATCAAAGCGTTTGGCTTTATACAGACTTATGGAGAAGCCTGTATTTACAAGAAAGTGAGTGGGAGCTCTGTAGCATTTCTCATATTATATGTGGATGACATATTGCTGATGGGAAATGATATAGAATTCTTGGAAAATGTAAAGGCCTATTTGAATAAAAGTTTTTCAATGAAGGACCTTGGAGAAGCTGCTTACATATTAGGCATCAAAATCTATAGAGATAGATCGAGACGCCTCATTGGTCTTTCACAAAGTACATATCTTGACAAAATATTGAAGAAGTTCAATATGGATCAGTCAAAGAAAGGATTCTTGCCTGTTTTGCAAGGTATGAGATTGAGTAAGACTCAGTCACCGACCACGGCAGAAGATAGAGAAAAGATGAGTGTCATTCCCTATGCCTCGGCCATAGGTTCTATCATGTATGCCATGCTGTGTACCAGACCTGATGTGAACCTTGCCATAAGTTTGGTAGGGAGGTACCAAAGTGATCCCGGTTCGGAACACTGGACAGCGGTCAAGAACATCCTGAAGTACCTGAAAAGGACTAAGGATATGTTTCTCGTTTATGGAGGTGACGAAGAGCTCGTCGTAAAGGGTTACGTCGATGCTAGCTTCGACACAGATCTGGATGACTCTAAGTCACAAACCGGATACGTGTATATTTTGAATGGAGGGGCAGTCAGCTGGTGCAGTTGCAAGCAAAGCGTGGTGGCAGCATCTACATGTGAAGCGGAGTACATAGCTGCTTCTGAAGCAGCGCAGGAAGGAGTCTGGATGAAGGAGTTCATCACCGACTTAGGAGTCATTCCAAGCGCGTCAAGCCCGATGACTCTCTTCTGTGACAACACTGGTGCTATTGCTATTACCAAGGAGCCCAGGTTTCACAAGAAGACCAAGCACATCAAGCGCCGTTTCTACTCCATCCGGAATTATGTTCAGGATGGAGACATAGATATTTGTAAAGTGCATACGGATCTGAATGTAGCAGACCCGTTGACTAAACCTCTTTCACGAGCAAAACATGATCAACACCAGAACTCTATGAGTGTTCGATTCATCACAATGTAACTAGATTATTGACTCTAGTGCAAGTGGGAGACTGTTAGAGATATGCCCTAGAGGCAATAATAAAAGCATTATTATTATATCTCCTTGTTCATGATAATTGTCTGTTATTCATGCTTGAATTGTATTGTACGGAAACAGCGATACATGTGTGAATACATAGACCACAATGAGTCCCTGGTAAGCCTCTAGTAACCAGCTCGTTGATCAACAGATGGTCACGGTTTCCTGACCATGGACATGAGATGTCAGTGATAACGGGATCACATCATTAGGAGAATGATGTGATGGACAAGACCCAAACTTGAGCATAACACGAGATCGTATAGTTCGTAATGCATAAGCTTTTCAGTGTCAAGTATTTATTCCTTAGACCATGAGGTTGTACAACTCCCGGATACCGTAGGAGTGCTTTGGGTGTGCCAACCGTCACAACGTAACTGGGTGGCTATAAAGGTACGCATCGGGTATCTCCGAAAGTGACTGTTGAGTTGGTACGAACCGAGACTGGGATGTTGTCACTCCGTATGACGGAGAGGTACCTCTGGGCCCACTCGGTAAGACATCATCATAATGAGCTCAATGTGACTAAGTAGTTAGTCACAGGATGATGGATTACGGATCGAGTAAAGAGACTTGCCATAACGAGATTGAACAAGGTATTGGGAATACCGACGATCGAATCTCGGGCAAGTACCGTACCGATGGACAAAGGGAATAACATACGGGATTGAGTGAATCCTTGACACGGTGGTTCATCCGATGAAGATCATCGAGGAACACGTGGGAACCAACATGGGTATCCAGATCCCGCTGTTGGTTATTGACCGGAGAGTGGTCTCGGTCATGTCTACGTGTCTCCCGAACCCGTAGGGTCTACACACTTAAGGTTCGGTAACGCTAGGGTCGTAGAGATTAATGCACGTGGAAACCCGAAAGTTGTTCGGAGTCCCGGATGAGATCCCGAACGTCACGAGGAGTTCCGGAATGGTCCGGAGGTAAAGATTGATATATGGGAAGTCCAGTTTCGGCCAACGGGTGATCTCCGGGGGTCACCGGGAGCGTCCCGGGACCACCGGAGGGGCCCCGGGGGTCCATCGGGTGGGGCCACCCATCCCGGTGGGGCCCCTAGGCCGCAAGGGGATGTGTCCAGCCCTCTGGGCTGGCGCACCACTAAGGGAGGCCCACCTCCCCTGCGCCTAGGGTTCAAACCCTAAAGGGGAGGGGGGCTCCACTTGCCTTGGGGGGCAAGGAACCCCCCTTGGCCGCCGCCCCCTTGCAGATTGGATCTGCAGGGGGTCCAGGCGCCCCCACTGGCCCCTATATATATGTGGGGGGGGGGGAGAGGGCAGCCGCACCTCAGCCCTGGCGCCTCTCCCCCTCCCGTCACACCTCCCAACTCCTTTGCAGGGCAGCCCGGCGAAGCCCTGCTGCGATCTCCACTGCATCCGTCATCACGCCGTCGTGCTGCCGGATCTCTGACGACTTCTCCTCCCCCCTTGCTGGATCAAGAAGGAGGTGACGTTGCTGCACCGTACGTGTGTTGAACGCGGAGGTGCCGTCCGTTCGGCGCTAGATCATCGGTGACGAAGAACGTGAAGAGTACGACTACTTCATCCTTGCTTCGTTGAAAGCTTCCGCACGCAATCTTCATAACGGTATGTAGATGCACTCTTAGTTACTCGTTGCTAGATGTCTCCATAGTTGGATCTTGGTGAAGACGTAGAAATTTTTTGAATTATGCTACGTTCCCGAACAACCACAACACAACTCTAGACACAAATTAAAGATCATACAAGCTTCATATTACAAGCCAGGGGCCTCGAGGACTCGAATACATAAGCCCGATCATAAACGAGTCAGAGGAAACAACAATATTTGAGTACATACATAAGTTAAACAAGGTGTCATAAGATGGCTAGCACAAACAGGGATACAGATCGAAAAGGCAAGGCCTCCTGCCTGGGATCCTCCTAAACTACTTTCGGTCGTCAGCGACCTCCACGTAGTAGTAGCCTCCGTGGGGGTAGTAGTAATCGTCGGCAGTGGCATCTGGCTCTTGGGCTCCATCATCTGGTTTGTAACGCTCCGGACACACCCGCCGGTGGTCGTTACTCCTGGCGGGATCTAGACTGGCCTCACATATCAATACTAGTCTTTTCTGCGCACTTAGTCCTCACTCGTGCGCACTCGGGAGCAACTTCCCGGTCGGTCACCCATCCTGAAACTACTCCAAGCTGAGCACGCTTAACTTTGGAGTTCTATCCGAATGGGCTCCCGGAAGTGCCATGCCGTGTGCCACGACGGGTCACAAACGTCATGCACAACATGACTGCAAACTGTCCGCAAACATCCGTGTAACCGCGAGGGTCGGCTCTGATACCAACTTGTAACGCCCCGGACACACCCGCTGGTGATCGTTACTCCTGGCGGGATCTAGACTGGCCTCACTTATCAATACTAGTCTTTTCTGCGCACTTTGTCCTCACTCGTGCGCACCCGGGAGCAACTTCCCGGTCGGTCACCCATCCTGAAACTACTCCAAGTTGAGCACGCTTAACTTTGGAGTTCTATCTGAATGGGCTCCCGGAAAAGAAGGAATTCCTTATTGATATGAGTAGTCTATCATCTCTAATAAGCCAGGCCATCACATGGTTGCATCAACCAGAAAAAAAGAAAAGGGGATAAAGGGGGGAGCAAAGCAACCGTGAGTACTCATCCAACGTACTCGTAAGAAAAGATCTACACTACATATGTATGGGTATCTGTAATAAGGTGTAATATATGTGGGCTAAACTGCAGAATGCCAGAATAAGACGGGGGAAAGCTAGGCCTATCGAAGACTACGCTTCTGGCAGCCTCCATCTTACAACAGTAGAAGAGAGTAGCTGGAATAGTAACAAGTAACGCATAGCATAATCCGACCAGGCGATCCTCTCCACATCACCCTGTGAGAGAGTAATCACCGAGTTGTATCTGGAACTCATATGGGTGTGTTTTATCAAGTATCCGGTTCTAGTTGTCATAGGTCGGGATACAACTCCAAGTCATCCTGCTACCGTGGACACTGCTATTCGAATAGATTACTTCCCAGCAGGAGCGCACCACATTACCCAACATGCTTGATCATTCTAGCCGAACACACTTTCCTAGATCATACCCGGCCTCGGAAGATCAACACGTCGCAGCCCTACCTAGGCTCGACGGAGAGGTCATCACGCTGGTCTAAATCCTAAGCGCGCATGTGTCTTGGGCCCATCGCCATTTGCACTCCTGCACATTGCGTGTTGGGGAACGTAGTATTTTTAGAATTTTCCTACGATCACGCAAGATCTATCTACCAGATGCATAGCAACGAGAGGGGAGAGTGTGTCTACGTACCCTCGTAGACCGGAAGCGGAAGCGTCTAGTGACGCGGTTGATGTAGTCGAACTTCTTCGCGATCCAACCGATCAAGTACCGAACGTACGGCACCTCCGCGTTCAGCACACGTTCATCTTGATGATGTCCCACGAGCTCTTGATCCAGTTGAGCTTCACGGGAGAGTTTCGTCAGCACGACGGTGTGGTGACAGATATGATGAAGTTACCGTCGCAAGGCTTCGCCTAAGCGCTGCAATGATATGACCGAGGTGTGTTATTGTGGAGGGGGGCACCGCACACGGTTGGGAGAGATCAACTGATCAACTTGTGTGTCCATGGGGTGCCTCTACCCCCGTATATAAAGGAGTGGAGGAGAGGGAGGGCCGGCCCTCTCTATTGCGCGCCCTAGGGGAGTCCTACTCCCACCGGGAGTAGGATTCCCCCTTTCCTAGTAGAACTAGGAGCCCTTCCAAGTAGTAGGAGTAGGAGAGAAGGAAAAGGAAAGAGAAGAAAAGGAAGGAGGGGGCGCAGCCCCTCTCCCTAGTCCAATTCGGACTAGGCCTTGGTGGGGGCGCAACCTCCTCTCTCTCTTTCCCCTAAAGCCCAATAAGGCCCATATACTCCCCGGCGAATTCTCGTAACTCTTCGGTACTCCGAAAAATATCCGAATCACTCGGAACCTTTCCGATGTCCGAATATAGTCGTCCAATATATCGATCTTTACGTCTCGACCATTTCGAGACTCCTCGTCATGTACCCGATCTCATCCGGGACTCCGAACTACCTTCGATACATCAAAACACATAAACTCATAATACCGATCGTCATCAAACGTTAAGCGTGCGGACCCTACGGGTTCGAGAACTATGTAGACATGACCGAGACTCATCTCTGGTCAATAACCAATTGCGGAACCTGGATGCTCATATTGGCTCCTACATATTCTACGAAGATCTTTATCGGTCAAACCGCATAACAACATACGTTGTTCCCTTTGTCATCGGCATGTTACTTGCCCGAGATTCGATCGTCGGTATCTCAATACCTAGTTCAATCTCGTTACCGGCAAGTCTCTTTACTCGTTCCGTAATACATTATCTCTTGACTAACTCATTAGTCATTTGCTTGCAAGGCTTATTATGATGTGTATTACCGAGAGGGCCCAGAGATACCTCTCCGACACTCGGAGTGACAAATCCTATTCTTGATCTATGCCAACACCAGGAACACCTTCGGAGACACCTGTAGAGCATCTTTATAATCACCCAGTTACGTTGTGACATTTGATAGCACACAAGGTGTTCGTCCGGTATTCGGGAGTTGCATAATTTCATAGTCATAGGAACATGTATAAGTCATGAAGAAAGCAATAGCAGTAAAACTAAACGATCATAGTGCTAAGCTAACGGATGGGTCTTGTCCATCACATCATTCTCCTAATGATGTGATCCCGTTGGTCAAATGACAACTCATGTCTATGGCTAGGAAACATAACCATCTTTGATCAGTGAGCTAGTCTAGTAGAGGTATACTAGGGACACTCTGTTTTATCTATGTATTCACACATGTACTAAGTTTCCGGTTAATATAATTCTAGCATGAATAATAAACATTTATCATGATATAAGGAAATAAATAATAACTTTATTATTGCCTCTAGGGCATATTTCCTTCATTGCGAACGCGGCCGATGAGCAGATCTAGCCCCCTTATACAAGTGCAGGCGTTCCAGTCCAACCCGGCGCGCGTCACTCAGTCGTTGATGTCCGGAAAGCTTCGGATGATACTATGACGCCGGTTGCCCATATCTTGTCTCGCGTGGCAGTTAGTGCGTATAGGCCAACGACCCAACTCAGATCAAATATCAAAACTCTTTAAGCGTGTTATTATGAAATAACTAAGGACAACGACCAGGGACAGGCCACCTCTCTCCTGGGTGTCTCAACCTGCCCTGTCGCTCTGCCACAAACATCCACACAGAGGGTCGTCGGGAAAAATGTCCTTTCAGCCCCCAGTACGCGAATCACTCGCGGGTACTCTATGAGCCGAGCCGACTTTAGTCACATCATGTATCATGTATAGTAAGTATATAGCATATACCCGTGATCACCTCCTGAAGTGATCACGTCCAGATAGTATAGCATGGCGGACGGACAAGAATGTTGGGCCACCGATGGAATACTAGCATCCTATACTAAGCATTTAGGACAGCAGGTAAGGTATCAACAATTGTAGCAACAATGACATGTTATGCAACAGAATAGGAGCTATCGAATCAACAACAGTAGCAAACCTAATGCAAGAACAAGAGAGAATAGAATGGGCGATATCTGGTGATCAAGGGGGGTTTGCTTGCCTCGAAGCTTGGCAGAGAAGGACTGGTCGTCAACACCGTAGTCGATCGGGGCAGCAGCAATGTCGTCAGTCTCAAAGTCTAACGGAGAGAAGAGGGGGAAGAAACAATAAATACAATGCAAACAGATGCATGACATGGCAATAAACGGTGCTAGGTGTGATCTAACGTGGTACTACGCGACACTTGAGAAGGGGAAAAATATCCGGGAAAGTATTCCCGGTGTTAGGCATTTTCGGACAGATGAAACGGAGGGGAACGGTTCCATGTTCGCTATGCTAGGGGCATGTGACACACGAACGGGCCGCGCATTCGGATTCTTCACGTTCTTCTGAGCAACTTTCATATGCAAAATATTTTAATCCGAGTTACGGATCATTTTATATTATTTTTCAAAGTTTTAAATATTTTTTGAATGTCTGGAATTTACTGGATATTTTAATTTGAAAAATAAACTAAATATAAATTTCTAAGTGTACACAGAGGGTGTACACAACAATAGGTGTTAGAGGCTGACAGTGGGACGCAGTTATTGAGTCACCAGCTGGTCTGGTCAATCTTATCCACAAAACAGTGGAGGGGCTCCCACCTGTGAGTGGCATATGGTGCTAATTAACATTTAAACTAAACAGGGGGTTAATTAGAGGGTGGCCCCACCTGTCAGTAGCTAGCTATGTTAGTTAAGTAGACATTTTACGTAAGCTGAGGTTAATTAGGGGCGGGTCCCGCCTATCACTGTCATAGAGGGTAATTATCTTAGCACTACTGACGTCCACGTCAGCCGCGCCGGCGTTTAGCCGCTGACGACGAGCAGATGCGGCGGAGACCATTGGAAAAGTGCCACAGGGCTCAGCCCGGTGTCCGCGTGTGTGCGCTTGAACGCTCGAGGCATTCCACGTTGAATGGCGCAAGCAGCACGACCGGAGATGGGCCATAGCGACGACGGCAGTGGTTCCGGCGGCTGCCGGAGGAAGGGAAGGACGGCGGGGTGGCTTGAGTGCGTGAGGGAGCACAACGAGCAGTGCGATAGATTCCTCGGGGCTCCAGGGGCATGAGACGAAGCTCGGGCGTGAGCTCGGAGGCCAGTGGCCGCGACGGCGAGGCGAGCGGCGGCGGTGACCTACGGACACGATGGAAACGGCGGCTAGCAGAAGCGTGCGAGCAGGAGAGGTGAGGGAGATGAGAGGAGCTCACGGCGAGGACGACGGGATGGTCAGCGGGCTCGAGGGGGGTCGATGGCGACTAATCGAGCGGTGAAGTCTCGAGGCGTCCGCGGAAGAAGATGGTGGCGTCGGCGTCGATGCAGGGGTGCCAAGCTCCAACTGGTGAACGCAGTCGACGGAGGAAGAGCCGGTGCATCTACATGGTATGGATCCAGGCAGCGGGGGTGACGGGGAGCAAGCAGACGAAGGGGCCATGGTGATGGTGGTTCGGCCGATAGCCGCGGGGAAGAAAACAGCGAGGGAAAGGGGGGAGGAATGGCCTAGGGTTCGACCTGGGCTCGGGGGCGATGCCTTGTAGGCGTCGGTGACGTCGGGGAGGCCGCGGGATGGCCGACGCGTGGCCATCCACGCCATGGATGCGGGAGCAGCATCCACCGCATTCGGGTGAACAGGGTTGAAGACGGCGCTAGGTGGGCTGGGCTGTGCATTGTAGCAGTGGGCTACAAGTGGACAGTGCAGTTCTCCTATTTTTCTTTTCTTTTGTCATTTTATGTTTTCTTTTTAATTTTAACTTCTGTTTTGTTCTAAGTTGAGCCACCAATTTTTTTAAATAATAAACTTGCCGAATCAAACACTAGGCATTATTTAGTACTGCCACAAAAAGGTTTGGTGAGCATTTGAATTCATTTGAATTTTGCATAAATCAAAATGGATTAATGGGGCTGTTTTGTTCACTGTTTTCATTGTTTCAGGGCAACTAAATATTTTATTAAATGTTGAATGCTATTTTTTAATTAGTTGGAGATATTTGTAACCTCTTGAACATTTTTAATTCACTGTTTTATGAAACTATAATTTGACTTGTTATTTGAATTTGTATTTGGACTAGGTTTGAAATAAGTGAGGTTTAGCAAAATTTTAATTATGATGACCTGGCATCATTAACAAGGGTTTACTGTAGCTTAACTATCGGGGTGTCACACCATCATATCCTTATCAGTTTTTCCTTCACGTGTAATACAACCGATGATCATACTTGTCATGCTTGTCGTTTGGGCAAGCACGTTCGCCTTTCGTTTAGTGCGTCCTCATCAGTGGCGTCATATCCATTTGAGTTGATTCATAGTGACTTATAGACATCTCCAATTGCTAGTAATATGGGCTACCTCTATTATCTTGCTATTCTAGATGATTTTTCGCGTGTGTGGACCTTCCCGTTGTTGAGAAAATCCGATGCACTCTCCGTTCTTACGACATTTTACTCCTATGTCGCTACGCAGTTTGGGCGTCCCATTCATGCGTTCCAGATCAGCAACAGGAAGGAGTTCGATAACACCGAGGTTCGCACCCTCCTTGCCACACATTGTACGATCCTTCGTCTTACCTGCTCGTACACCTCGCAACAAAATGGTCGCGCCGAACGGATCCTTTGCACTCTTAACGATTGCGTGCACACCCTCCTCGTCCACGCTAATGTCCCGCCCTGGTTTCGGCCCGACGCCTTAGCCACTGCCTCTCTCCTTCTCAACATGCATCTGTGTCGTGCTCGTCGAAACTCTGCACCACATCATTTTCTCTTAGGTACCGCCCCTCTTATTATATTCTTCGTGTTTTGGGTGTCTCTGTTATCCTAGCATCGTCTCCACCACCCCTCATAAACTCGCTCTTCATTCTGTGGCATGCATATTTCTCGAATACCCACAAAACACCAAAGGCTACCGATGCTACGATCCAGTTTCCCACCGTGTTTTGACCTCACAACACATGTACTTTGATGACAGGATTTTTCCGTTTCACCAGGTACCCTCGACGGACCACTACTAGAGGATGGTCCAAACGCGACAGCCGAATCAGAGACCCTTTAAAGAAACTGTGTGCGATGCAGCAATCACAAACGATGATGTAATAAAACCATAAAAAAGATGCAAAACATTTGTGATGGCGGCGACATTAAAAACGATTCATATTAGATTTGCGTGTGCGATAAGTGGCAAACGGTTAATCCAGAAGAACTATTTGCGATGATGCAGAACAACAGAAACGGGCAGCCAGATGAGGGCGTGTGCGATATACGTCATACAGTTCACTAGGATGAACTGTGTGTGATTAGGCAACACAATGGAAACGGTTCAACTGAACAAGATGTGTGTGATACGTGGCAAACAGGTCCGCCATCAGAAATGTGTGCGAAGTACAATAATAACGCAGATGATTGCTGCTAATAAGCTGTGTGATTTGCTCTGTCTGCAGAAGAATAACATGTATATATATAACTGAAATAAACATCCAATTACATAAGTGACTATACAGATCATTCGCACACACCTCAATAAACACTTACATGCATTCTAAAGTAGGAGAAACGATCGTCTAGTCATCTACTTCTTGTGACGCTCCCACCACTGCTCTGTGGCTCGATCCCTCGTCTGGGCATGAAGAAGACACTTCCTCATGTCAACGATCCGCTTGTACATCTCGTAGCTTGTGTACACGTCCTTGGCCGCATACTTGACGTGTTGTTCATCCAGTCTCTCATGCCAAACACCGTGCCAGGCGTTCTTGTCCTTCTTGCTCTCATCCTTCATCTTCATGTAGTAGGGGTCGATGATGGCCGAGGCGAGGTCAACTAGAGAGTTCAGTTTGTTGTTGTCGCTGCCCCAGACATTGTAGTGGTCCTGGATGTTGACAAGATTCCGGCATTTCAAGCCCGAAACCTTAAGCGCTTTTAGATCATTGGTGGTGCCCACCGTAGAGAATCTGTAGTTGGAGTTGTTGATAAACCTGGAGAAACGCTCGCGGGGCCTTGTGGCCAGGTGGTAGTGTTAGACGAGGACGTCATGTCACACACACAACTAGGCGACGACAACCTTCTGATCATGCCCGACACGACCGATGGTGTATTCGAGGTCGAAGCCAACCACTTGGTACTTGTCCTCGATAAGGAACTGCTCCATGGTTTGGATGGAACTCTCCACACAGACCGGATCGTTCGTGTACACCACCGAGACGGCCTTTCCCCTCACGTGGGTGTCCAGTACGTGATGCATGGTGAACTGCCCACCGTTGTCATCGTCGGTCGCTGGGAGCGCCATTGGAACCGTTGGATGTCCTCTCTGTATGTGTCATCGTGGGTGTGCTTATTGTGTCGTGTGACGCGAGAGATGAAGGTAAATGACCGCAAGACTAAATGGGGGCCGGACGACTTGGATTCTCGGCGCGTCCGCATGGCAGTTTTTGCAGCGGGTAACTGGGTTGTCGCGCCACGCCCGCCGCAACCGCATGCACACAAACATGTGTGATCGTGCGCCGGTCCCAAACACTGGCAACACGCGCGGAGGGACGAGGGCAGAGCACCCGGAGGGACGCGAGAGTAGAGCGCGCGCGGCGGGACACGAGCAGAGCGTGCCCTCTTGCGTCAACTGTAGTGCCATGTATCTCCGAGTAAAAAACAGAAAGATACTTCGAAAATGAAAATGCGCTATGGCTGAACAATGCAGTCCACCAAATCAAATGATTGCCGTCGTTTTTTCGCAGAATTTCTTGTTTAATCACATAATAGATCAGCGCACACACAAATAAAACAATGGAAAATCGATCAAATTAACCGGAAAAGCTTCTCCCTGAAGCAGTTCGCCACTCCCCCTCTCTGCGGTTCAGAACAGTAGAAGGAAGCAGTGCGCATAGCTTTCCAATGCAGTTCGGAAGTGTTATGAGAATATTATTCTAATAATATTATGAGAATAGACCGACTGTATATATATATATATATATATATATATATATATAT
>LR738711.1:657897425-657918868 GCA_902687465.1 Secale cereale
GGGGGGGGGGGGCGACTTCTTGATTCTGGAGCCGCATTGGGATCCGGAATGGTGTTCGGCTGGGCCCCCATCGTCGGTCGCCATGGGGATTGCTCCCCCTTGGCTGGCTGCGGCCGAAGGATTGGCCGAGGGATTGGCCTCGAGCGCCCTCTCGTCTGCCCCGCTCCCACCTGCTCGTACAGGAGAAGCTTGTAGAGAGGACACCTCGGTGTCCCCTAAGATGGCGACGAGTCCCGCGGAGGCGTGTTGCTCTCCGCCATCTCCTGCGCTAGTGTCACACCCTAATTTTCATGCCACAACACTTAAGATGATAATCATGCAAAAATGTGGTGTGCCAAAAAGTTTTGAGTGTTTTTGACTTTGCTTGATTTGGTTTTCTGTTTGCTGTTTGCAAGTGCTCTAAAAATCAAATAAATCCTCCAACTCTTATACTTCATCTCCTTGATCCAAAACTTTGCCCATTGACCATGCCTTGTGTATAGGACATAATAGTATTTTCTTACAAAAATATTTTGGCCAAAAAGTATTTTCTAAATTTAGTTTTCCAAAAACCCCTGAATTGAGGTTTACACAAGTACTTAGTTAAGGGTGTGAAAAATCTTTCAATTTTTTTATTTGAATCCTATTAGGTTTAGGACTCCCATAAACAGCAAAAGTATAATTTTAAAAGTTATTTTCTTGTTTTATTTAAAGGCTTTTTCTTTAGGCGAGAAATGGTCATTAATAGGTTAAAATTATTTAACTGTTTCCAAACTATTTGAGAAAATTTAGGGAAGCTCATAGGACATATATTGTCCATATATAAGAGTTTCAACACATGGTCATGTTCAAAATATTGGTCAAATCCCTCAAAAACCCTTTCTGGATATTTCAAGCTTTTGAAATATTTAAAAGGAAATTTTCTTCATTAATTCCAAGAAAATTATGCATCTAGACTAAATGGCACAAGTTTTGGATAAGTATAACTTGACCAAAGTGTTCCAAAACCCTCTTTGTCCAGATCTAAGTTTGAACAACTCTACATTGCCAACTTTTTTACTTGTGACCTCAAATTTTGTGACATGCTCACAACCCCAAATGATGACACAACACCAAGTGGTGCATCAAGGAGGAATGATTTGCATGTATAAATCTTGGAAAAATCATTTCTGTTGATTTCTAGGGTTTGACAAAGTTACATCGGAAACTTTCTCCAAATGATCTCAAACTTTGCGAACAACCTCAATTCTATGTACCATTTCATCTTGTTAAGTCTCATGTCAATTGAAATCTTTTGACTTGCCCAAACCAACAACAAACACCTTCTGCCATTTTCTAAAAACACCATCTTGACCCCTTTCACTATTCTCATTTGCTTCAACTTTTCACCACAGCTCCTCCTAGACCTATTCTAACTCCAGTAACTCTCCCAAGGCCAGAGCTCAATGATTGAGGGGAGAAAACCTCACTTTACCCCTCTAGACAGCTCACTTTCTTCTCTCTCTCAACCCCACCTCTCTCTCATTGGGTCACCAGGGTATCCAAGGCCACCTCCCCTTTGTTTACTACCCCCTCTACCTCCTACACACTAGTGGTCACGCCCTGGGCGCCAAAACGATGCCAGTGCCAGCCATATGCGCACTCTGGAGCACGCTATAGTGCTCCCCCGCACTGTAGCTCACCCATTCCAAGCGAGTGTGACAACCTTGGGCGCCGGGACCGTGTCTCCCGAGGTGGCCTCGACGTCCGTGACACGCAACCCCGTCGGCCCTCTCCACCCTTGACCTCCTTCTCCCTGCGCGAGCTCACCCAAGCGTGTGCGTCGACGCTGCCCACGGTGCACCATGCCCCCCTATATAGAGGCCCCCTCGAGCCCTTCTCTGGACTCCACTCGCTCCCCCTCTCTCCCAGAAAGCTCTCGGACACGCCCCCTCGCCCCCTCGTGCCCTCTGTCCACCTCCATGGACGGAGCAGTGCCGCCGGCCACCGCCTAGATTCGGGCCCCCCGGCCTCTCTCTCTCTCCCCCTTAGCTACTCCAGACCCTTCTCCTCACCACCGCCTACCCACCCTGCGCTCCTTCCCCTCCTCTTCGTAGCTGCCTCGCCGTGCCAAACCTCACCGTCAGCCTCATCCACTACGATCGACAGAGCGCTCACGTCAGACCTCCCCAGCCTTCATGGAGCGTGTCTACGGATGCGGCGCCTCACGAGGAACACGCCGGTAGCCAGACCACAGAAAATGGTGGCCGGTAGCGCCGATGGTCGCTGTCTTGCGATCTCTTTGTCTCCCGTCGTGCCGCGCGGGAGGTGGAGGAGGAACCCGCCAGCTGGGCCCCGCCTGTTGGCTGGCCAGCGAGGCAAGTGTCACACCCTGATTTTTCATGTCACATTACTTAAGCTAATTTTCATGTTAAAAATGTGGATTTGCAAAAACTTTTGAGTGTTTTTGACTTTGATTGATTTGACTCTTGTCTGCTGTTTGCTAGTGCTCTAAAAATCAAATAAATCCTCCAACTCTCATACTTCATCTCCTTGACCCAAAACCTTTTCCCAATGATCATGCCATGTGTATAGACCAGTATAGAATTTTCTTATAAAAATATTTTGGCCAAAAGGTATTTTCTAAAATTAGTTTTCCAAAAACCCCTGAATTGAGGTTTGCACTGCAAGTACCTTATTTAGGGTGTGAAAAATCTTTCAAAAAGATTATTTGAATCCTATTAGATATAGGACTCCCAGAAACCACAAAAGTATAATTTTAAAAGTTATGTTTATATTTTATTTAAAAGCTTTTTCTTAAGGCCAGGAATGGTCTTTAATAGGGAAAAATTATTTAATCATTTCAAAAATATTTGCCAAAATTCAGGGAGACTCATAGGACATATATTGTCCATATATAAGAGTTTTAGCACATGGTCATGTTCCAAATATTGGCCAAATCCTTCCAAAACCCTTTCTGGATATTTCAAGCTTTTGAAATATTTACAAAGGAAATATTCTCCAAAAATTCCAGGGAAATTCTATCATGTCATATATGACATATTTGATGATCTTGCAAAGCCTCATGCCTTGAAGATCAAGGAAACATCATTTAGTCCCCTCAAAACCATTCTGTCCATATTTGAAGTTTGAGCAACTCTACATTGCCAAACTTGTCCAAATGCTCTCAAATTTGGTGCACATGCTAGAATGGCCTAATAAGGCATCTAGACCAAATGGCACAAGATTTGGAAAAGAGCAACTTGATCAGATCACCCCAAAACCAATTCTGTTCAAATGCAAATTTGAACAACTTTACATTGTCAACTTTTTATCTGGAGCCTCAAACTTTGTGGGCATGCTCATAACCCCAAATGATGATGCTACACCAAGTGGTGCATCAAGGGGAGATGAATTGCTTGACTCAAACATGGTGAAACCATTTCTGTCGATTTCTAGGGTTCACCAAAGTTACATTGGCCACTTTGCCCAAATGAGCTCAAATTTGGTGTAGGGGCCTAATTATATGTGACATTTGATCCTGTTAAGTCCCATGTCAAGTGGATGTCATTTGCTTGACCAAACCCTGATCAAACACCTTCTGTCCAATTACCAAAACAAGTGGTTGGACCTCTGTTACTATTTCCCCTTACCCCAAATTCTTACCACAGCTCTCCCTGATCATCCTCTACCCACCAGTAACTCTCTATGGCCTCAGCTCAATTATTGGAGGGGGGGGGGGTAAAGCACCAAGTTACACTGCTGAACAGCAGTTTTCACCTTCTTCCTCACCTCTCTCCTCATCCTAGAGGCTCCCCAGTGCATCCAAGAGTGTCTCCCCATTGTTTACTACTCCCTCTACCCTCTGGACACGGCTGGACACTAGAGGACACGCCAATGACACCGTGTGCATGCCATGGCGTGCAAAGTTCGCGCTCTGGAGCACGCTACACTGCCCTGGCGCACTGTAGCCACCTCCAATCAGGGGCGCCCGACAGCCTTGGGCTTCCCCCTCGTGTCCCTCGAGGCTGCCTCGGCGTCCGGGACACGCCGGGCGGTCGGCCCCCTCCTCTCTCCTCCTCCCTCACCCCTGCTCGCACGCGCACCGGCCGACCCCGAGCTCCAGTAAGAAAGCTCAGACGCGCGAAGACTCTGGCGCCTCCCCGCTCCTCCTCTGCTTTCCCCTTGGACTGGACCTCGTCCACGAGCGCCCTAGACATGCTCAGGAGAGCCCGGTTGGCCTTCAGCAACGGCCACGACCTCGCCGGCGCACAGCCCCGCGGTGAACCTCGGGCTAGCCTATAAAAGGCCTCCCCGAGCCCCTCTCCGTACTCCATCCACTCCCTCACCCTCCAGCAAGCCTCCCTAAGCAAAGCACGCTCCCTCCCGAGCCCTCCTTCCTCCTCCTCTGTCGCCATTGCCGCCACGGGATCCTGCTCGAATTCGGGCACCCCGGCCTCTCCCTCTCCACCTAGCCACCACCAGAGCCCCTCACGCACCCCCTTGAGCCTCCCCGTGCTCCGCCAATCCACCCCAGGCCGCCGTGCGCTCGAAGCCCAAAGTGACCGGAGCCTTCCTCCGCCACGGTTGGGCCCCTGCTCGATCTAGTCCTCCCCGGCAGGCGTGTCACCCACGACCGGATGCGCCTCTCCGCGCTGGTCGTTCCGGTGGCCGGAGCATCGCTGGAGACGGCCTGAGTCGACGGGGCCACGCCGGCAAGCGCTCGGCCGCACCCCCTCTGCTTCGCCTCTGTCCGCGCGGGAGGAAGAAGAACCTGCCACGGGGGCCCGCAGGTCAGCGACCCCGGAGGCAGGCCCCACCGGTTTAAGTGGAGACGGCTACAACACAGCCCGTCTTCCCCGCGTAAAAACGCATTTCCAGGAAGCCGCCTTCGACGTGGCCAGGTTCCCTGCGCGCTGCTGTGCAGTTGGGCCGGCCCAGAGCGCTGCGGCGCTATACTGCGCCCAAAACGCAGTATAGGTATAAAACCCCTTCCCTTTTTCTTTTTCTTTATTATGTCAATTTCAAAAATGCCTAGATAATTCATTTGAACTCCAAACTTGATGATTCAAATTTCCTATGGCTCCATAAATCATGCTCTATCACATGGTGCAACATGCACATTATTCCAGAAACATTTCTTTCACAAATATTTATCAGATGCCCATATTCCATTTTCTGTGATGAACTTTAGAAAATCACAAAGAGCTCAATCTTGATCCAAATGCAGTGATTCAAGTTCCTAGATGCTTGTCATGTCCAAACTTAGTTTTGGAACATTTTTAATAATAGTTTCTGTACCCCACTGAATATTGAGCCATTTCTCTATATTTATCAGCTTTGGAAAATCCTAGGAAATTCATTTGAATTCCAAATCCATTGAAACCAACCCCTAGATGCTTCTAAAATCATGACTTGATGATGGGTACCTTTGCTTATCATTCAAGGAAATATTTCTGTATACTTCTTCCAAATCCATAAACCCTTTGGTTCCATCATATTGGAATGTTCCAAATCACCCATTGATCCAATACCTATGAAACCACCTTGGTTATTTCTAATATGACCAGAGGTATCCTAGAAAAGTCCAACTCCTATTTTTGAGAGCACTTTTATTGTTGCTTTGATTGTGTTGCTTATTATGATTGTTTCCATCGTTAGTTGACGTAATAAACGAAGTACTCGGAGATGGACCAGAAGGTTTGAAGACTCAGAAGAATATGGCAAGCAGCCCTTTGACCATGTTCAAGAAACCTTTTTATGCATGTCTCATAGCACCTTATTATTCAATGCATCGAAACCATGTTGAGGTGGAAACCACTTTGGTTGCTACCCCTGTTACTTTACTGTTGAAACTTGCATCAAACATGACCCTACCTTCCTATGAGGGTTATGTGGGTGGGAGTAGATAGATGTATGCTATAGTAGTTGGCTACGCAAAATGGGTCGGGGTTATGCATTGAGTGAGACAAGTGTGGTCTGACATACTTGGTAATGACCCAGTGGGTGCCACTAATGCCCCTGGGAGTTGATGAGGAGCTAGGGCACTACTTGGTGAAGAATTAGTGTGCCGAGGCTTGACGAAGGTGTTGTTTACAGAGATGGATTAGATTTATGTGTGACTACCGTCCCAACCAAACATGCGCAACCACTCTACCCTTATATGGGAAAGGGCATTATTGATTACCTAGGTCGATACTAGCATGGTGCCCGCATTACTAGTGACGGGGGTGACATGAGGTCACTCTCGGGACGGGGTCGTGCTTGGATAGACGGCCATGACTGTTTTCACAGGGCACCGGACACACCGTTGGTACCCCATGCTTGTGATATGTGATGAATACGGAGCGAGTCTCCACCAACCTTGAGCTGTGAAATGTTTGGCACGGGGCTGCTACCAATCGAGTGGACTCTATGTTAGTGTCGTCTAGGGAAAGATAATGATCGGGTGCTTACCCCGGGTACTTGAGGTACCGCGGGTCGTGGATGACACGGAAGTTCCCCGGATCTTGTGGGTAAAGTGTGCAACCTCTGCAGAGTGTCAAACTATTCGAATAGCCGTGTCCGCGGTCAAGGACAGTTGGGTGGTGCTACTTAGACTATGTCCATAAGTTTCTGAGAAACAACACGATTCAGAGATATTGTTGATGTGATTGTGAGAAAGTCTCAACGAGCTTGAACATGAGTTGATTACAACTCTTTCTCGATATTGATGTCTGTGACCTCCTGATACTTGTTACAGACACATGCATATCCATGTTATACGTTGATCATACTTGCATATGAAAAACTAGCTTTCCGCAAAACTGCCAACCTAGCAGTAGAGCCTTGCATAATTATTCTGTTATCACACTTGGGTTGCTTGCGAGTACATTCAATGTACTCATTGGCTTGCCACTGGTTATTTTATTGGCCAGGCATGAGAGAACAGGTTATGATGAAGATTTCTTGGTGACGAGCATGCGAGCTAGGACGCTTCCCAGTCAGAATGCCTATAGGGTTAAGGCAGATGGCATGGGTCCATGTTGTCATTGAAGATTTCCGCTGCGATGATATACTCAATACTTGACCATTATGGTCCTACTTGTGTAACACGGTATGTAAGGATGTAAGACTCTTGTTATTCAGCTTCTGTGTGTTCAGTGAGCATTGATCTCTGGGATCACTGTACACGTGCATTCGGTGATCACGACTTATGAGTCGGGGTCCCCACAGAGCTGGTATCAGAGCCATCCTGACTGTAGGAAGCCTTAGTTAGCATGGTCGTTAGTTAGGGTAAAACTATTTCCAAAAACTATTAGTAGTTTTCAAAACTATCTATACTCCTCTTCCCTTCTTAGTTTTTCGAAAACTAGGCTATACTTGATCTCTTCCCCTTCAAAACCTTGGTCGCTAGAACCCTTATGCCCCAGACCACTGGATTTTCTGTAATCCTCGTGGAGTGCACCTTGCCGAACACTCACCCACAACTTTTGCACAAAAGATTGGTGACACCACGACAAGACGATACCAACGAAAGTTACATCCTCGATGGATAAGGACATGAGAACCCAGAAGATGGGGGACACCCTTGACAAGAACCCCCAAGACGATGCAACATTGGCCTATGATGACCAGGCTATAGGTTATGCAAAATCATGATATGCATCGCTAATAGAGTAATCATGTCACTACCGTTGTTGTATCGACAACCACCGGTGGATGAGAACCTTGCCATTTGGTCCGCCTCACTATGGTGAGCAGGAAAACAGTTCTCTTCATCCCCCGCTCTTGGTGTCGATGTTTTCATCAACGAAACCGACATGTTGGACCTCTATTATGCCTTGTTATTATCATTACATATGGATTGCCTACCTGGTACCCTCGACGCCCCAGAAGGCACAGGGGATCGTCATGGTTAAAGAGACAAGAAAAGACCAAGTCAACGCCAGCTACAAAGGCTAGACCCCGAGACCTCCAAATCACTTGCGAGACTTATTCCACTTCTTTCTCCTTCTGAACTATTCAGCAGAGACAACCTTTTGCGCTTGTCGTAGCAAATCTTGTCATATTGACTCTTCTCTAACCTCCTTGTAGATGGCCGTCGCCCCCACGAGACTCCTCATGATCGGATTTCCACCACTCCTAAGGGACTGCCTCCAACAATGCCACTATCCTTTGGAACCGATGTACACCCTGCACGAACTAGACAATGGTGAATTCAAGATGGAATTCTATGCCAAAGTGATTGTACCTGCCAAGACCTCACCTCAAGGCTGGTTCTTTATCGGACCACCTATGCCCACTAAGGACCTGGCCATACAACAAGTGGCCTACGAAGCCGTTCTTCGCCTTCGAGATCTCCTCCCAGAAATGAAGGAAGGTCGGGCTACTTGTTACCTGCCCAGCAAAAGCGGAATAGGAACCACCTCGCAGGCCATGATTCCCCCAGGAGATGAAGACCCAACTCTCAAGCTCCAGACCCGCTTCGCCCACACAGCCGATTATCTTCTGCGCAACCTCACGGAAAAATTCCTCAAGTCCCGCGAGGATTTCCCTTCACTTCTACATCTCCACTGCCTCGAGAAGAAGAAGGTGATCGAGCGGGAGCAACAAATTACTGCCCTACAAGTCTACATTGCTAATCAGAAGCAACATATCGAAGAGCTTCAAAGAGCTCGCCATCGGACCTCGCGAAGAAGGCATAGGGCTAGACTACCGTATCAACGTCATGGGGGATCAACGTCAGGCCACCAGAAACAAGACCCAAGATGGGATAACAACCTCTTTGCTTCCATCACATGTTACGAGTGTGGTGAGCTCGGGCATATCAGAAGGATGTGCCCCAGCAAGCAGCCGTCTGTCAAACCACCGGAAGACCCACAGAGCTGAAGACTGAAGGCCTCCCTTCTCACGACTGTCAATCCGAGAACCCCTAGGGTAGGATGAGTCGTGTACCCCCTTATGCGAAGTCGAGTCTATGTAGCGGTTCATATGAAACCATGTCATGTGTTGCTTGTCCTTATCTGTTTGTGTTTTCGATATAAGTCGCACTTTTGCCTTAGGCAGCATGTACGCGACTATATCACCTATCTTATCTTAACAAACGTGTGTGGCCTTTACGTCACTTGGTTGTTTGTTCTTTCACTATAAAAACCCCCTTAGGCATTCCCCTCCTCTACGCTGCTTCTTCCCCCTATTCTCTCTCTCCCCAATTGAAGACCCGCAAGACAAGATGCACCAAGGATTCTACCTCGACAGCCAACTGGCACTGAAGACTTCTGCTACAACCTCCACGATCTATTGCAACCCCATAGAGTTATGTTTAACCCTCCAGACCAGTAACCCCATTCCTAGACCCTTTGAGACTTCCCAAGACACTCCAGCACGAATCCTTAACCATGTGCCTCACCCATGGTAAAGCGAGAGAACCTGTTAAGCCTTTGTAACCTTGCACAACACTGGGTTCGTAAAGGAGCTAGTGGACACGATGAGTGAGCACGTTTTCATCCTGATATAGCACGAGGTCTGACGATGCCATAGATAGACCAGTTCGAGGATATTGGACAGATGACTTGGTGGTTTGTATCAGTGACTTCGAGGAACTATCGGAGTCCTTGATGGATTGTGAGGTTTTCATATTGTTGGGATCATGACTTTGGGGAAGCATGTAGGAGTACCCATTAGACATGAGATTTGGATTTATGTAGGTGATTCTGGTTGGTATAGATGCTAGATATGTCTGCATGGTTCGGAGTAAGATTGGATTTAGGCCTATGATCCTGATTATGATATCATGCTTCTCGGTGGACGATAACCTAGGAGATTGGATTATTTGTCGGAGTTGATTTAGGGATCTATTTAGTCGTGATCTTGGAGTTTACTTGACCCGGATGATGGGAATTTGGTGGACATACTATCGTGATGCATAGTCCTTCCGAGTATTTGGGGATTATAGGGACTTGAGATCTAGCGAGACACCGTAGACATCAGATTTGTAGAATTGTTGGATTATGTGGTGATTGAGGGAGATTACCGGGCTATCGGAGTTGATCTATAGGAAGGAAACAAAACTT
Source organism: Secale cereale (assembly GCA_902687465.1). Taxonomy (NCBI): domain Eukaryota; kingdom Viridiplantae; phylum Streptophyta; class Magnoliopsida; order Poales; family Poaceae; genus Secale; species Secale cereale. Next base: position 657,907,439 of record LR738711.1, read on the forward strand.
GGAGTGGCATATGACGTGTTTCCTTAGATTAGAGATGCATTATCTTGAGCCTTGCAAGACTAGGTTGAGTGCTTGGATTGTGAAGATTAAGTTAAGCTTAGCAGCATGTATGATCTACCCTTGGATTTTAGGGGTAGACATACACATGGATTTGGGGATCATATACAGTATAGTTTTGTTAGACCGTCTCTTGAGAGTCATGAGGATATGCATGGCATGAGTGGTGATTAAAGTTGGTCTATGCGAGAGGCCGCTTTTCCATTCGGAGTACTAGATAGAGCTATTGGCATCTCAGAAACTGTGCTTAAGGATAAGATGATATAAGTTCATTCACTCACTAGAATCCTTGAAACCCTTAAGCCCCACCGAGCCACCACCTGGTCAGATTCTGACCACGGGCCTTGACTCAGAGTCAGGAAGGCCTCTGCAAATACTCAACCGAGACCACCACCAATACCCCAGCTTACCTTGCGTACCCCTTAGACCTCATGGAGTAATTGGACAAGATGGGTAACATCATTATTTGATGGCCTACTTGCCTGCCCGAAGACAAAGAAGAGACGGACAGCTGGATAGAAGACATTTGAAGACCGCCCTGTCAAGAAGGAAGATCTACACCGACCACCGTCATGAAGAGGTAACTTCCGCATTAAAGACCGGGCGTATCTGCAACCACTCCTCTCAAAGGAGCCGAGCTTTTCCGTGTCGAAGGAACGCTCACACCAAGATTTATCAAGACTTGAAGGCACGATTCTGGTGGCACGAGATGAAAAGAGAGATTTGCAACCTATGTTGCAAGGTGTGATGTGTGCCAAAGGGTCAAGCTGAATATCAGTGACCCGCTGGATTGCTTCAACCACTCAAGGCTCCTGAGTGGAGGTGGGATAAAGTCGGAATGGACTTCGTCACTGGATTACCAAGGTCGGATGGAGGACATGACTCTATCTGGGTCATAGTCGATCATTTGACCAAGGTGGCCCATTTCATTCCTGTCAAGACCACTTATGATGGCAACCGGCTGGCAGCTCTCTACATCGACCGAATTGTAAGTCTTCACGACATTTCCCAAGGAGATTGTGTCAGATCGAGGAACCCAGTTCACCTCAAGGTTCTGGAAGAAGTTCCGAGAAGCCTTGGGAACCAAGTTATCTTTCAGCACGGCTTTCCACCCCCAGACCGGAGGTCAGTCTGAACGAGTCAATCAGATTCTCGAAGTCATGACTCCGAGCCTGTGTCTTGGCATATGGATCCAAGTGGGAGGATTGTCTCCTTTTTGCCGAGTTCTCCTATAACAACAGTTACCAGTCGAGCCTTCAGATGGCACCATTTGAGGTGTTGTACGGACACAGATGTCGCACACCCCTCAACTGGTCAGAGACTGGAGAAGGGCTAGTCTTTGGACCGGATATTCTCCGCGCAGCGGAAGAGCAAGTCCAACTAGTCAGAGAACGTTTGAAGGCAGCCAAGTCAAGGCAAAAGTGCTATGCTGACACTCACCGTCGGGACATGAGTTTCCATATCAGGGACCACGTGTACCTGCGGGTAACTCCTCTGAAGGGAAACAAGCGTTTCCACGTCAAGGGGAAGCTCGCACCAAGGTTCATTGGACCCTTTGAGATCACTGCAAGTCATGTAGTAGACGGCTCCCCAGCTAGATCTACCACCTGAGATACCCTCCGTGCACCAAATCTTCCACGAGCCCCCACTCTGGAAGTACTTCTTACCTCCTAGCTAGCCCGATGCCCGCAAGGACATCGATCACCGAGCCTTTGACAGCTAACCCAACCTAACCTATGCAAGAGACCCCTCAGCAACCTCCATCAAAGACGGCATCAAGCAAGAAGCCATACCATCAAGCACTTCAAGATTCCAAGGAGCACCACTCGGAAGCAGAACCAACAAGAAGAAGTGAAGACTACCCCGTATCCAAGACTCCGCCTTTCTTTCCACGCCTAGTCTGGGAATCTCGGGGACGAGATTCTTGTAAGGGGGGTAGGTCTGTCACACCCTGATTTTTCATGTCAAATTGCTTAAGCTAATTTTCATGTTAAAAATGTGGATTTGCAAAAACTTTTGAGTGTTTTTGACTTTGATTGATTTGACTCTTGTCTGCTGTTTGCTAGTGCTCTAAAAATCAAATAAATCCTCCAACTCTCATACTTCATCTCCTTGACCCAAAACCTTTTCCCAATGATCATGCCATGTGTATAGACCAGTATAGAATTTTCTTATAAAAATATTTTGGCCAAAAGGTATTTTCTAAAATTAGTTTTCCAAAAACCCCTGAATTGAGGTTTGCACTGCAAGTACCTTATTTAGGGTGTGAAAAATCTTTCAAAAAGATTATTTGAATCCTATTAGATATAGGACTCCCAGAAACCACAAAAGTATAATTTTAAAAGTTATTTTTATATTTTATTTAAAAGCTTTTTCTTAAGGCCAGAAATGGTCTTTAATAGGGAAAAATTATTTAATCATTTCAAAAATATTTGCCAAAATTCAGGGAGACTCATAGGACATATATTGTCCATATATAAGAGTTTTAGCACATGGTCATGTTCAAAATATTGGACAAATCCTTCCAAAACCCTTTTTGGATATTTCAAGCTTTTGAAATATTTACAAAGGAAATATTCTCCAAAAATTCCAGGGAAATTCTATCATGTTATATATGACATATTTGATGATCTTGCAAAGCCTCACGCCTTGAAGATCAAGGAAACATCATTTAGTCCCCTCAAAACCATTCTGTCCATATTTGAAGTTTGAGCAACTCTACATTGCCAAACTTGTCCAAATGCTCTCAAATTTGGTGCACATGCTAGAATGGCCTAATAAGGCATCTAGACCAAATGGCACAAGATTTGGAAAAGAGCAACTTGATCAGATCACCCCAAAACCAATTCTGTTCAAATGCAAATTTGAACAACTTTACATTGTCAACTTTTTATCTGGAGCCTCAAACTTTGTGGGCATGCTCATAACCCCAAATGATGATGCTACACCAAGTGGTGCATCAAGGGGAGATGAATTGCTTGACTCAAACATGGTGAAACCATTTCTGTTGATTTCTAGGGTTCACCAAAGTTACATTGGCCACTTTGCCCAAATGAGCTCAAATTTGGTGTAGGGGCCTAATTATATGTGACATTTGATCCTGTTAAGTCCCATGTCAAGTGGATGTCATTTGCTTGACCAAACCCTGATCAAACACCTTCTGTCCAATTACCAAAACAAGTGGTTGGACCTCTGTTACTATTTCCCCTTACCCCAAATTCTTACCACAGCACCCCCTGATCATCCTCTACCCACCAGTAACTCTCTATGGCCTCAGCTCAATTATTGGAGGTGGGTAAAACCCCAAGTTACACTGCTGAACAACAGTTTTCACCTTCTTCCTCACCTCTCTCCTCAACCTAGAGGCTCCCCAGTGCATCCAAGACTGTCTCCCCATTGTTTACTACTCCCTCTACCCTCTGGACACGGCTGGACACTAGAGGACACACCAATGACACCGTGTGCATGCCATGGCGTGCAAAGTTCGCGCTCTGGAGCACGCTACAGTGCCCTGGCGCACTGTAGCCACCTCCAATCAGGGGTGCCCGACAGCCTTGGGCTTCCCCCTCGTGTCCCCCGAGGCTGCCTCGGCGTCCGGGACACGCCAGGCGGTCGGCCCCCTCCTCTCTCCTCCTCCCTCACCCCTGCTCGCACGCGCACCGGCCGACCCCGAGCTCCAGTAAGAAAGCTCACACGCGCGAAGACTTTGGCGCCTCCTCGCTCCTCCTCTGCTTTCCCCTTGGACTGGACCTCGTCCACGAGCGCCCTAGACATGCTCAGGAGAGCCCGATTGGCCTTCAGCAACGGCCACGACCTCGCCGGCGCACAGCCCCGCGGTGAACCTCGGGCTAGCCTATAAAAGGCCTCCCGAGCCCCTCTCCGTACTCCATCCACTCCCTCACCCTCCAGCAAGCCTCCCTAAGCAAAGCACGCTCCCTCCCGAGCCCTCCTTCCTCCTCCTGTGTCGCCATTGCCGCCACGGGATCCTGCTCGAATTCGGGCACCCCGGCCTCTCCCTCTCCACCTAGCCACCACCAGAGCCCCTCACGCACCCCCTTGAGCCTCCCCGTGCTCCGCCAATCCACCCCAGGCCGCCGTGCGCTCGAAGCCCAAAGTGACCGGAGCCTTCCTCCGCCACGGTTGGGCCCCTGCTCGATCTAGTCCTCCCCGGCAGGCGTGTCACCCATGACCGGATGCGCCTCTCCACGCTGGTCGTTCGGGTGGCCGGAGCGTCGCCGGAGACGGCCTGAGTCGACGGGGCCACGCCGGCGAGCGCTCGGCCGCACCCCCTCTGCTTCGCCTCTGTCCGCGCGGGAGGAAGAAGAACCTGCCACGGGGGCCCGTAGGTCAGCGACCCCAGAGGCAGGCCCCACCGGTTTAAGTGGAGACGGCTACAACACAGCCCGTCTCCCGCGCGTAAAAACGCATTTCCAGGAAGCCGCCTTCGACGTGGCCAGGTTCCCTGCGCGCTGCTGTGCAGTTGGGCCGGCCCAGAGCGCTGCGGCGCTATACTGCGCCCAAAACGCAGTATAGGTATAAAACCCCTTCCCTTTTTCTTTTTCTTTATTCTGTCAATTTCAAAAATGCCTAGATAATTCATTTGAACTCCAAACTTGATGATTCAGATTTCCTATGGCTCCATAAATCATGCTCTATCACATGGTGCAACATGCACATTATTCCAGAAACATTTCTTTCACAAATATTTATCAGATGCCCATATTCCATTTTCTGTGATGAACTTTAGAAAATCACAGAGAGCTCAATCTTGATCCAAATGCAGTGATTCAAGTTCCTAGATGCTTGTCATGTCCAAACTTAGTTTTGGAACATTTTTAATAATAGTTTCTGTACCCCACTGAATATTGAGCCATTTCTCTATATTTATCAGCTTTGGAAAATCCTAGGAAATTCATTTGAATTCCAAATCCATTGAAACCAACCCCTAGATGCTTCTAAAATCATGACTTGATGATGGGTACCTTTGCTCATCATTCAAGGAAATATTTCTGTATACTTCTTCCAAATCCATAAACCCTTTGGTTCCATCATATTGGAATGTTCCAAATCACCCATTGATCCAATACCTATGAAACCACCTTGGTTATTTCTAATATGACCAGAGGTATCCTAGAAAAGTCCAACTCCTATTTTTTAGAGCACTTTTATTGTTGCTTTGATTGTGTTGCTTATTATGATTGTTTCCATCGTTAGTTGACGTAATAAACGAAGTACTCGGAGATGGACCAGAAGGTTTGAAGACTCAGAAGAATAAGGCAAGCAGCCCTTTGACCATGTTCAAGAAACCTTTTTATGCATGTTTCATAGCACCTTATTATTCAATGCATCGGAACCATGTTGAGGTGGAAACCACTTTGGTTGCTACCCCTGTTACTTTACTGTTGAAACTTGCATCAAACATGACCCTACCTTCCTATGAGGGTTATGTGGGTGGGAGTAGATAGATGTATGCTATAGTAGTTGGCTACGCAAAATGGGTCGGGGTTATGCATTGAGTGAGACAAGTGTGGTCTGACATACTTGCTAATGACCCAGTGGGTGCCACTAATGCCCCTGGGAGTTGATGAGGAGCTAGGGCACTACTTGGTGAAGAAGTAGTGTGCCGAGGCTTGACGAAGGTGTTGTTTACAGAGATGGATTAGATTTATGTGTGACTACCGTCCCAACCAAACATGCGCAACCACTCTACCCTTATATGGGAAAGGGCATTATTGATTACCTAGGTCGATACTAGCATGGTGCCCGCATTACTAGTGACGGGGGTGACATGAGGTCACTCTCGGGACGGGGTCGTGCTTGGATAGGCGGCCATGACTGTTTTCACAGGGCACCGGACACACCGTTGGTACCCCGTGCTTGTGATATGTGATGAATACGGAGCGAGTCTCCACCAACCTTGAGATGTGAAATGTTTGGCACGGGGCTGCTACCAATCGAGTGGACTCTATGTTAGTGTCGTCTAGGGAAAGATAATGATCGGGTGCTTACCCCGGGTACTTGAGGTACCGCGGGTCGTGGATGACACGGAAGTTCCCCGGATCTTGTGGGTAAAGTGTGCAACCTCTGCAGAGTGTCAAACTATTCGAATAGCCGTGTCCGCGGTCAAGGACAGTTGGGTGGTGCTACTTAGACTATGTCCATAAGTTTCTGAGAAACAACACGATTCAGAGATATTGTTGATGTGATTGTGAGAAAGTCTCAACGAGCTTGAACATGAGTTGATTACAACTCTTTCTCGATATTGATGTCTATGACCTCCTGATACTTGTTACAGACACATGCATATCCATGTTATACGTTGATCATAATTGCATAGGAAAAACTAGCTTTCCGCAAAACTGCCAACCTAGCAGTAGAGCCTTGCATAATTATTCTGTTATCACACTTGGGTTGCTTGCGAGTACATTCAATGTACACATTGGCTTGCCACTGGTTATTTTATTGGCCAGGCATGAGAGAACAGGTTATGATGAAGATTTCTTGGTGACGAGCATGCGAGCTAGGACGCTTCCCAGTCAGAATGCCTGTAGGGTTAAGGCAGATGGCATGGGTCCATGTTGTCATTGAAGATTTCCACTGCGATGATATACTCAAGACTTGACCATTATGGTCCTACTTGTGTAACACGGTATGTAAGGATGTAAGACTCTTGTTATTCAGCTTCTGTGTGTTCAATGAGCATTGATCTCTGGGATCACTGTACACGTGCATTCGGTGATCACGACTTATGAGTCGGGGTCCCCACAGCAAGGGCCACTGACAGGTGGGCCTCGCCTCGCCCCACATAAATGGAGGCGGAAACGCCAGCTACCGCATCCCTGCGGTGAAAGCGTACTTGTCGAAGCCCACCTTCGGCGTCGCCCTCTGCCCGCGTGGCCAAGCCACTAGGCCGGCCATGTGGCGCTCCAGCGCTGCGCCTCACTCAGAGCGCGCCAGTGCATAGTTAGATCCAGCCCATTTAGGTAATTTCCTTTCCTTTTTCCTTTCCTTTTTCCTTTCCAGTGAGTTCCAAAATTCCATAGGATATTCAAATGAACTCCAAATTTGATGATTCAAATTCCTAGTGACTCCATAAATCATGATCTATCACATCATGCTATTGACACATTTTTTTTCCAGAAATACTTCTTTCACAAATATATGGTGGCTGTTTTGAGGAAGATATATGGTGGCTGTATGGTACCGAGAAAAGTTGCGCGGTACAAGAGAGGCTAGCAATGGTGGAAGGGTGAGAGTGCGTAATATCCATGGACTCAACATTAGTCATAAGAACTCATATACTTACTGCAAAAATTTATGAGTCATCAAAACAAAACAATCAACGCATGCTCCTAGGGGGGAGGTTGGTAGGAGTTAACCATCACGCGCCCCCGACCTCCACACAAAGGATGACACTCTACAAATATCTCATGCTCTAACTTCGTCACATAGCGGTTCACCATACGTGCATGCTACGGGAATCACTAACTTTAACACAAGCATTTCTCAATTTCATAATAACTCCACTAGCATGACTCTAATATCACTATCCTCATATCTCAAAACAATTATCAAGCATCCAACTTCTCATCATATTCAATGCACTTAGTGTGAAATTTTTTAGTACATTGATCTTGGATGCCTATCATGTGAAGGCTAGTTTTATAGCCAAAGCACATTACCATGCTGTTTTAATAGACTCTCAAAAGTATATAAGTGAAGCATGAGAGATCAACAATTTCTACAAAATATAATCACCACCGTGCTCTAAAAGATATAAGTGAAGCACTAGAGCAAAAATTATTCAACTCAAAAGATATAAGTGAAGCTTATAGAGTGTTCTATCAATTCCCATGCCCTATTTAACTCTCTCAAAAAGGTGTGTCCAGAAAGGACAATTGTGGAAAACTAACAAGCAAAGACTCAAATTATACATGACGCTCCAAGTAAAACACATATCATGTGGTGAATAAAAATATAGCTCCGAGTATAGTTACCGATAGATGAAGACGAAAGAGGGGATGCCTTCCCGGGGCATCCCCAAGCTTAGGCTTTTGGTTGTCCTTGAATTTTACCTTGGGGTGCCTTGGGCATCCCCAAGCTTAGGCTCTTGCCACTCTTTGTTCCATAGTCCATCAAAGCAATACTCAAAACTTGAAAACCTCACAACACAAAACTTAGACAAAAATCTCGTGAGCTCCATTAGTATAAGAAAACAAACCACTACTCAAAGGTACTGCAATGAATTCATTATTTGTTTATATTGGTGTTAAACTTACTGTATTCCAACTTCCCTATGATTCATACTTCCCAATACTACTCATATATGCATTGAAATAAGCAAACAACACACGAAAAACAGAATCTGTCAAAAACAGAACAGTCTGTAGTAATCTGTAACTTTCACATACTTCTGTAACTACAATTTTTTTTAAATAAACTGGTAAATGTGAGGAATTTGTCTATTAATCATCTGAAAAAAGAATCAACTAAATAGCACGCTCCAGTAAAATCTGGTGACCATTCTAGCGAGCGCTAACGATTCTGTTTTTCACAGCAAGATCATATAAACTTCACACAAATCTTCCCAAAGGTTCTACTTGGCACAGACACTAATTAAAACACAAAACCACATCTAAACAGAAGCTAGATGCAATATTTATTCCTAAACAGAAGCAAAAACAAAAAAATATAAAATTGGGTTGCCTCCCAACAAGCGCTATCGTTTTACGCCCCTAGCTAGGCACGACACATGGATAGATCTAGGTATTGCCATCTTTGGAAGGCAATCCATAAGTGGCTCTCATAATAGACTCATATGGCAATTTGATTTTCTTTCTAGGTAAGTGTTCCATGCCTTTCCTTAACAGAAATTGGAATCTAATATTTCCTTCCTTCATATCAATAATTGCACCAATCGTTCTAAGGAATGGTCTACCAAGAATAATAGGACATGAAGGATTGCAATCTATATCAAGAACAATGAAATCTACGGGCACATAATTACTATTGGCAACAATAAGAACATCATTAATCCTTCCCATATGTTTCTTAATAGTGGAATCCGCAAGATGCAAATTTAAAGAACAATCATGAAGCTCATGGAAACCTAGCAAATCACACAAAGTTTTTGGGATAGTGGAGACACTTGCACCCAAATCACACAAGGCAAAGCACTCATGATCTTTTATTTTAATAGTAGGTTCCCACCCATCATAAAGCTTTCTAGGGATAGAAACTTCCAATTCAAGTTTTTCTTCATAAGATTGCATCAAAGCATCAACTATTAGTTTCGTAAAAGCTTTATTTTGACTATAAGCACGCGGAGAGTTCAGTACGGATTGCAACAAGGAAATACAATCAATCAAAGGGCAATTATCATAATTGAATCGCTTGAAATCCAAAGTAGTGGGTTCATCACTATACAAAGTTTTAATCTCTTCATTCCCACTTTTAACAATTTTAGCATCAAGATCTAAAGACTCTGAATCATTGGGACACCTTAAAGTAGACTCATCTCCAATCCTATCTTTATCAAGATTCATACTAGAAAACAAGGATCTAATAGGAGACACATCAATAACTTTCGGATCTTCATCTTTATTTTCATGCTCTTTCGGTTTAGCAGCCATCTTATTTACTAAGGTGGACTGTTTATCTGAAATTTGGGCTATTAAGTTCTCAAGATGAGAAAACAGAGATTTCAAACCATAAAATTCCTTAGACATATCATCAAGGTCTTTATTCATGCATTCCATAAAAAAATGTTCGTTAAGCTCGTTTCTGAAGAAATCATTGTGCTCAAATTGCTTAGTCATAAAATGTCTAATGTTGTTTTCGATATCCTCCAGCCTCTTGAGGTGAGGGTCAACACTGATAGGGAGAGCCATAGTGACAAGCAAGCAATCCAACAGACACAAGCAAACAAGAAGCAAGCGAACGATAAACACACGACAGAAGAAGGGCAAATAAAACGACAAGGGTGAAGTGGGGGAGAGGAAAACAAGAGGCAAATAAATGTAATGCGAAGGATAAGGGTTTGTGATAGGTAGTTGGTATATGACTTTTGCGTAAGCCTCCCCGGCAACGGCGCCATAAATTCTTCGTGCTACTTCTCGAGCTTGCGTTGTATTCCCTTGAAGAGGAAAGGGTGATGCCGCACATTAGCGTAAGTATTTCCCTCAGTCTTTGAGAACCAAGGTATCAATCCAGTAGGAGACCACGCGCGAGTGCCTCGCACCTGCACAAACAAATAAGAACTTCGCAGCCAACGCGATAAGGGGTTGTCAATCCCTTTACGGTCACTTATGAAAGTGACATCTGATAGAGATGATAGTTTGATATTTTTTGTATTTTTGGATATAAGAACAGAAAGTAAAAGCGGAAAAGTAAAGTAGATTGTAGATGGATATGTTGAGAATAGACCTGGGGGCCATAGTTTTCTCTAGAGGCTTCTCTCATGATAGCGATATTCTACGGCGGGTAAACAAATTACTATCGAGCAATTGATAGAAAAGTGAATAATTATGAGCCTATCTAGGCATGATCATTATATATAGGCATCATGTCCGAGACAAGTAGACCGAAATGATTCTGCATCTACTACTATTACTCCACACATCGACCGCTATCCAGCATGCATCTAGAGTATTAAGTTCATAAGAACAGAGTAATGCCTTAAGCAAGATGACATGATGTAGAGGGATAAACTCAAACATAGTGATATAAACCCCATCTTTTTATCCTCGATGGCAACAATACAATACGTGCCTTGCTGCCCCTTCTGTCACTGGGGTAGGACACCGCAAGATTGAACCCAAAGCCAATCACTTCTCCCATTGCAAGAACTATAGATCTAGTAGGCCAAACCAAACCAATAATTCGAAGAGACTTGCAAGGATATTATAATCATACATAAAGAGTTCAGAAAAGAACCAAATATTTCTCATAGATAATCTTGATCATAAACCCACAATTCATCGGATCTCGACAAACACACCACAAAAAGAGATTACATCGAATAGATCTCCTCGAAGACTGAGGATAACTTGGTATTGAGATCCAAAGAGAGAGAAGAAGTTATCTAGATACTAGCTATGGACCCGAAGGTCTGTGGTAAACTACTCACAACTCATGGTGAGGCGATGATGATGATGTAGAAGCACTCCGTGGTAGATTCCCCCTCCGGCGGAGCTCCGGAACAGGCCCCAAGATGGGATCTCACAGGAACAGAAGGTTGCGGCGGTGGAACTAGGGCTCTCTGTGTTGTTCTGATGGTTTCGGGGTACATAGGTATATATTGGAGGAAGGAGGGCACCGGGGGCCAGACGGGGTGCCCACGAGGCAGGGGGGCACACCCTATAAGGGGGGGGG
>LR738711.1:657918913-658017369 GCA_902687465.1 Secale cereale
GGCGCCCCCACCCTCGTGGACGCCACGTCAGCCCTACTCCGTGGTTCTCAAGTCTCCCGTGCGTATTTTGCTCCAAAAATATCTCTCCCGAAGGTTTCATTCCGTTTGGACTCCGTTTGATATTCCTTTTCTGCAAAACCCTGAAATAGGCAAGAAAAACAACAATCTGAACTGGGCCTTTGGGTTAATAGGTTAGTCCCAAAAATAATATAAAAGTGTATAACAAAGCCCATTAAACATCCAAAACATCATAAATAATAGCATGGAACAATAAAAAATTATAGATACGTTGGAGACATATCATGAAGCAACACATTATCATCCTAATGTAGTACAAGAACTAACGATGCAATAGGGAAGACCAATTTGAGGATATAGGAATAGAGGAAAGACGACTTGATTAGTTTATATCAGTGACTTTGAGGAATTAGCTGAGACTTTGATGGATTATGAGGCTTTCATGTTGGTGGGATCATGATAATAGAGTAGCATAACTTTCATTACCGCTGGATGAATTGGATTTTGTAGGACGGTCATGATCGCAAGATGAAACTCTTGGAAGTATGAGGATTTGACTTAGCCAGAGGATATTGATAGAAGATAGTTGACATTACAAGAATGACTTGGGGGAAACATGTAGGAATTCTCCTTGTACATGAGATTTGGATTTAAGTAGGTGATTCTGGTTGAGTATAGATGCTAAGTATGTTTACATGGTTCGGAGTAAATTTGATTTAGACTGTTGATCTCGATCATGATACCATGTTTCTCGGTGGACCATAAACTAGGATATTGGATTAATTGTCGGAGTTAATTTAGGGATCTACATAAGCGTGACATTGGAGTTACTTGACCATGATGGTGGGAATTTGGTGGACTTACTATAGTAATGGATAGCCCTTCCAAGTATCTGGGGATTATAGGGACTTTAGGAGATCATGAGGAACACCATAAATTTCATATATGTAGAAATAATGGATTAGGTAGTGATTGATGGAAGTTAATGGGTTGTTGGAGTTGATTCATAGGAAGGAAACAAGATCTTGGAGTGGCTTACGACGTGTTTCCTTAGGATAGAGATGCATTATCTTAAACCTTTGAAGAATAGGCAGAGCACTTGGATCATCGTGTTTAATTCAATCTTAGAAGCGTGTATGCTCTACCCATGGATTCTTAGGGGTAGCCATACATATGATTTTGGGGATCGTAGACATGTATGATTTTGTTAGACCTCCTCTTGGGAGTCATGTGGATATGAATAGCATGAGTGATTATTGGGGCTAAACTACACGAAATGATGCTTTCGGTGGTATAAGGTTATTTGTTTGAAGGACTAGGTAGAACTATTGGCATCTCAGAAACTGTGCTCAAGGATAAGATAATAAATGTTCACTCGCACACTAGAATCCTTGAATCCCTTAAGCCCACCAAGCCACAACATGGTCGGATCATGACCACAGGCTTTGGCTCTAGGTCGAGAAGACCTTTGCCAATACTCAACCGAGACCACCACCAATACACCAGCCTACTTTGCGCACCCCATAGACTTCATGGAGTACTTGGACAAGTTAGATGTCATCTTTATTTGGCGACATACTACCCGAAGACGGAAGAAGAGCCATTCAGCTAGTTAGAAGACATCTGAAGACCACCATGTCAAGAAGGAAGAACTACACCAACCACCGTCGTCAAGAAGCAAACTTCTGCAACAAAGACCATGTGCATCCGCAAGCCCCTCCTCTCGAAGGAGCCAAGCATTTCCATGTCAAAGAGAAGCTCACACCGTGATTTATCGGCCCTCTCCAAGATCACTACAAGACGAAGAATAGACGGCTACCAGCTAGAGTTACTACCTGGGTCACCCACTGTGCACAACATTTTTCACACGACACCACTTCAGAAATGTTTCCAACTTCCTAACTAGCCTGGTCCTTGCGAGGACATCGATCACTGAGTCATTGACCTCCATATCATTATGACCTACGCAAGAGACCTTTTTCAACCTGGATCAAGACGAACGCTATACACGAAGCCACATCATCAAGTACTTCAAGGTTCAGTGGAGCACCACTTGGAAGGAGAAGCAGTATGGGACGTGAAGACTACCTCAGATCCAAGTTTTCGTATTCCTTTCCACGCCTAGTTTGGGAATCTCGGGGACGAGATTCTTGTAAGGGGGGTAGGTCTTTCACACCCTGATTTTCATGCCACGACAGTTAACATGATAATCATGCAAAAATGTGGTGTGACAAAAACTTGTGAGTGTTTTTGACTTTGCTTGATTTGGTTTTCTGTTTGCTGTTTGCAAGTGCTCTAAAAATCGAATAAATCCTCCAACTCTTATACTTCATCTCCTTGATCCAAAACTTTGCCCAATGACCATGCCATGTGTATAGGACATAATAGTATTTTATTACAAAAATATTTTGGCCAAAAAGGATTTTCTATATTTAGTTTTCCAAAACCCACCGAATTGAGGTTTGCACTAGAAGTACTTAATTAAGGATGTGAAAAATCTTTCAAAAATTATATTTGAATCCTATTAGGTATAGGACTCCCATAAACCACAAAAGTATAATTTTAAAAGTTATTTTACTATTTAATTTAAAGGCTTTTTCTTTAGGCCAGAAATGGTCTTTAATAGGCTAAAATTATTTAACTGTTTCAAAAGTATTTGAGAAAATTCAGGGAAGCTCATAGGACATATAGTTTCAACACATGGTCATGTTCAGAATATTGGTCAAATCCCTAAAAACCCCTTTTTGGATATTTCAAGCTTTTGAAATATTTACAAAGGTAATTTTCTTTGTTGATTCCAAGAAAATTCTAGCATGTCACATATGACATATGTGATGATCTTGAAAACCCGCATGCCTTGAAGATCAAGAAAACATCATCAAACCCCCTCAAAACCATTTCTGCCCATTTTGAAGTTAAGTTTGACCAACTTTACATTGCCAAACATGTACAAATGCTCTCAAACTTGGTGCACATGCTACAATGGTGTAATTATGCATCTAGACCAAAAGGCACAAGTTTTGGATAAGTATAACTTGACCAAAGTGTTCCAAAACCCTCTTTGTCCATATCTAAGTATGAACAACTGTACATTGCCTACTTTTTACTTGTGACCTCAAATTTTGTGGACATGCTCACAACCCCAAATGATGACACTACACCAAGCGGTGCATCAAGGAGGATTGATTTGCGTGTATAAATCTTGGAAAAATCATTTCTGTTGATTTCTAGGGTTTGAGAAAGTTACATTGGAAACTTTCTCCAAATGATCTCAAACTTTGTGACCAACCTCAATTATATGTACCATTTCATCATGTTAAGTCTCATGTCAATTGAAATCTTTTAACTAGTCCAAACCAACAACAAACACCTTCTACCATTTTTCTAAAAACACCATCTTGACTCCTTTCACTATTCTCCTTTGCTTCAACTTTTTACCACAGCTCCTCCTAGACCTCTTCTAACTCCAGTAACTCTCCCAAGGCCAGAGCTCAGTGGTTGAGGGGTGAAAACATCACTTTACCCCTCTGGACAGCTCACTTTCTTCTCTCTCTCAACCCCACCTCTCTCTCATTGGGTAACCAGGGCATCCAAGGCCACCTCCCCTTTGTTTACTACCCACTCTATCTCCTACACACTAGTGGCCACACCCTGGGCACCAAAAGGATGCCAGTGCCAGCCATATGCGCGCTCTGGAGCATGCTACAGTGCTCCCCTGCACTGTAGCTCACCCATCCCAAGCGAGTGCGACAACCTTGGGCGCCGGGACCGTGTCTCCCGAGGTGGCTTCGATCTCCATGACATGCAACCCTGTCGGCCCTCTCCTCCCTTGCCCTTCTTCTCCCTCCACGAGCTCACCCGAGCGCATTCATGGACGCTGCCCACAGTGCACTGCCCTCCCTATATATAGGCCCTCTTGAGCCCTTCTCTGGACTCCACTCGCTCTCCCTCTCTCCCAGAAAGCTCTCGGACACGGCCCCTTGCCCCCTCGTGCCCTCTGTCCACCTCCATGGACGGAGCAGTGCCGCCGGCCACCGCCTATATTTGAGCGCCCCGGCCCCTCTCTCTCCCCCTTAGCTACTCCAGACCCCTCTCCTCACCACCGCCTACCCACCCTACGCTCCTTCCCCTCCTCTTCGTAGCTGCCTCGCCGTGCCAAACCTCGCTATCGGCCTCCTCTGCCACGGTCGACAAAGCACTCATGTGAGACCTCCCCAACCTTCATGGAGCATGTCTACGAATGTGCCGCCTCTCGGGGAACACGCCAGTGGCCGAACCATAGAAAATGGTGGCCGGTAGCGCCAATGGTCGCCGTCTAGCGATCTCTCTGTCTCTCGTCGCGCCGCACGGGAGGTGGAGGACGACCCCGTCTGCTAGGCCCCGCTTGTCGGCTGGCCAGCGAGGCAAGGGCCACTTATGGGTGGGCCTCGCCTCGCCCCGCATAAATGGAGGCAGAAACGCCAGCTACCGCATCTCTACGGCGAAAGCGTACTTGTCGAAACCCGCCTTCGACGTCGCCCTCTGCCTGCGTGGCCAAGCCACTAGGCCGGCCCTATGGATCTCTAGTGCTGCGCCTCGCTGAAAGCGCGCCAGTGCACAGTCAGATCCAGCCCATTAGGTAATTTCATTTTCTTTTTCTTTTCCAGTGAGTTCCAAAATTCCATAGGATATTCAAATGAACTCCAAAATTGATGATTCAAATTCCTAGTGACTCCATAAACCATGATCTATCACATGGTGCTATTGACACATTTTTCCAGAAATACTTCTTTCAAAAATATTTACAAAATATCATTTTTCCATTTCTGTGATAAACTTTGGAAAATCACAGAGAGCCCATTGTTGATCCAAATGCAATTATTCAAGTTCCTAGATACTTATATGTTCCTAACTTAGTTTTTGAACATTTTTCCCAATGCTTTCTGTACCACATAAAATATTGGTCTATTTATCCATGTATAGCTAACTTTGCAAATCCTTAGGAAATTCATTTGAACTCCAAAACCAGTGAAACCAACTCTTAGATGCTTCTAAAATTATTCCTTGTTACATGGGTGCCTTTGCTCATTTTTCAAAATAATTCTTCTGTACACTTTTTGCAAATCCACAAATCCCTTGATGCCATCATATTGAAATGTTCAGAGATATCCATTGAACAAATCCCAATGAAACCACTTTGGTCATTCATAATATGACCAAAGGCATCCTAGAAAAGTCCAACTCACATTTTTAGAGCACTTTTATTTTTGCCTTGTCATGTTGCTTATTGTGATTGTTTCCGACATTAGTTGATGAAGTATACAGAGTACCTGGAGATGGACCAGAAGCTTTGAAGACTCTGATGAACCAGGCAAGCAACTCTTTTACCATGATAAACCATTTTACATCATAATAGCATTTTCGTTGCTTCACTGAGTGCATGATATACCTTGAATGGCAACTTTGCTGGGCTTGCCTCCGTTGCATACCCCGTTGATACTTGCATTGTTCGTGACTCTATCCTTGTTTAGAGTTGTGTTGATGGGTTGTAGAAATATGCTATAGTAGTTGGCTACGCAAAATGGATCAGGATTATGCATTGAAAGAAACAAGTGTGGTTTGACATACTTGCAAATAACCCAGTGGGTGCCACTAATGCCCCTGTGAGATGACGAGGAACTAGGGCACTACTTGGTGGAGAAGTAGTGTACTGAGGCTTGATGAGAGTGTTGTTTATAGAGATAGATTATATTTAAGATTTCTCGACCGTCCCAACCAAACATGCGCAACCACTCTACCCTTATATGGGAAAGGGCATTATTGATTGTTTAGGCTGATACTAGCATGGTGCTCGCATTACTAGTGACGAGGGTGACTTGAGGTCACTCTCGGGACGGGGTCATGCTAGGATAGGCAACCATGACTGTTTTTACAGGGCACCGGACACACCGTCGGTCCCTTCGTGTATGCGTGATAATGTGAAAGGGCAGAGTCCCACAATCTTTTTCTTATATACGAGGGTCGTATATCATCGATTGGACTCTATGTTAGTGTCGTCTAAGGAAAGATGGTGATCGGTTGCTTACCCCGGGTACTTGAGGTACCGCGGGTCGTGGATGATACGGAAGTTCCCCGGATCTTGTGGGTAAAGTGTGCAACCTCTTGAGAGTGTATAACTATTCGAATAGCCGTGTCCATGGTCAATGACAGTTGGGTGCTGCTGCTTAGACTATGTCCATAAGTTTCTGGAAAACAACACGGTTTTGGTAAATCTGTTGGCGTGATTCGTGAGGAAGTCACTATGATCTTGAGCCTGAGTTGTTCATAACTCTTTCTCGATGTTGATGTTTGTAACCTCCTGATGCTTGTTGCAGACGCATTCATATCCTTGATAAATGTTGATCATACTTGCATGAGAAAAACTAGCTTTCCACAAAACTGCCCATTTAGTAGTAGAGCCTTGCACATTTATTTCGTTATCAGTCTTGGGTTGCTTGGGAGTACATTTAAAGTACTCATTAGCTTGCTACTGGTTATTTTATTGGCCAGGCATGAAAGAACAAGTGTAAGATGAATATTTCTTTGGTGACGAACATGCGAGCTAGAAAACTTCCCAGTCAGAATGCATGTAGGGTTAAGGCAGATGGCATGGTTCCAAGTTGTCAACGAAGATTTCCACTGCGACGATATACTCAAGACTTGACCATCACGGTCCTACTTGTGTGAAATGGTATGTATGGATGTAAGACTCTTGTTATTCGGCTTCTGTGTGTTCAGTGAGCATTGATCTCTGGGATCACTGTACACGTGCATTCGGTGATCTCGACTTATGAGTCGGGGTCCCCACAGCTAGAGAATTCCCAGATGACAGTGAAGCCTCGGGGAGTATGCACGAAGGACTGTATAAAGACGAAATGACATCAATTAAATACTGAAAACTATTTCAACCAAACATTAGTAGCGATCGTCTAAGTACTTACGATTCGGCCAGGGTCTTGATCATAGGCTGAACTTGGAAACTATGGTCGGACGTTGTGACGCCCCCGATTTGACCGTACACTAATCATGCATGCAAATGTGTACGACCAAGATCAGGGACTCACTGGAAGATATCACAACACAACTCTAGACACAAATAAAATAATACAAGCTTTATATTACAAGCCAGGGGCCTCAAGGGCTCGAATACATAAGCTCGAACACACAAGAGTCAGCGGAAGCAATAATATCTGAGTACAGACATAAGTTAAACAAGTTTGCCTTAAGAAGGCTAGCACAAAACATCAACGATCGAAAAGGCAAGGCCTCCTGCCTGGGACCTCCTAACTACTCCTGGTCGTCGGCGGTCTTCGCATAGTAGTAGCCTCCATCGGGGTAGTAGCAGTCGTCAAGTGTGGCATCTGGCTCCTGGACTCCACCATCTGGTTGCATCAACCAGAAAGAAGAAAGAAGGGGGAAAAGGGGGAGCAAAGCAACCGTGAGTACTCATCCAAAGTACTCGCAAGCAAGGATCTACACTACATATGCATCGGTATCAATGAAAAGGGGTAGTATCTGTGGACTAAGCTGCAGAATGCCAGAATAAGAGGGGGATAAGCTAGCCCTATCGAAGACTAGCATCTTCTAGAAACCACCGTCTTGCAGCAACAAGGGGGAAGTACAGTAGTATAACATAAGTCATATTTATGTTGTTGTTCCAACGCTCCTGGATCCTTTCTCGACTCCCGAAGCAGCATATCCAAACAATGCCTCAGCATCCAGTTCTAGTTGTAGCGATCGGGATACAACTCCAAGTGTCCGTTACCGTAGGACAGGCTATCGATAGATGTTTTCTTCCCTGCAGGGGTGCACCAACTTACCCATCACGCTTGATTAAATCCGGTCGGACACACCATCAGGTCATGCCCGCCCTCGGCCAAACAATACGCCGCAGCCCGACCTAGGCTTAATAGAGAGGTCATGCACGCCGGACTAAACCTATGCCTCCAGGGGTCATGGGCCAATCGCCCCGGGGACTCCTGCACGTTGCGAGGGCGGCCGGTGAGCAGACCTAACAACCACCTTTAAAAAGGTAGGAGCCTAACCAGTCCAACCCGGTGCGTGCCGCTCAGTCGCAATGACGTCAGTTAAGCTTCGGCTGATGCATATGACGCAGAACGCCCATACTATGCCCACGTGATGGTTAGCGCTATCAGGCCAGAGGCCCCTTGGATCAAATATCCAAACCGTTTAGTGTCTTGGGAACGCGTGGTAACGAGCAGAGACTCACGAAAGATGTGAGCCCATCGCCCCGTCTCGAGAACTTGCGGCAAGGGCGAGTGCCCGGCCACGCCTCGTATTATCTCGCGGGCACCTTCCAGGTCAACCCGACTACACATCACTCGCAATTAAGCTCGCGCGGGTACCCCTCTGGGTCGACCCGTCTTTAGTAACCAGGTTCAGTGTAAAGTCATAGTAACCATAGTAACTGTGTGTCTGACATCAAAGGAAAAACTGAGGAAATCACCCTCGATGGAATTCCACCTGATGTTTATCGTCAAGGTGAACGAAAGAGGAGTCACCCTCGAGGTCCACTCTAGAGGAGTTGCACGACAGTGTCGTTATTGAGAGTGGAGAAAGAGGAATCACCCTCGATGACCATAACCGATGAACTAACCTACAAGGTTAACATCAGAAGTGCTGATGAGGTCTCACCCTCGGCACTCGATAGTAACCCAGTAGTGTCGAGCAACTAAGGGGAAAGTGATGTGCACTGCCGGGTCCTGGTCTTCGATCCCGTTGATCGGGTCTTCTGATAATCTAGCAGGGCAGTCGGGACAAGGTAGGGGGGTCACTGGTGGATCTCTAACCAGCCTATACTAAGCAGTTTAGTATAAACATGTAAGGTATGAAAGCAGTATCAACAACATGCTATGCATCAGAATAGGATCACACAAAAAGTAGTAGAAGTTCTAATGCAAGCATAAGAGAGAAGAGAATGGGCGATATCGGAATGATCAAAGGGGGTTGGCTTGCCTGGTTGCTCTGGCAAGAAGGAGGGGTCGTCGTCGATACATCCGATCACCAAGGTAACATCAGTCTCGCGGTCTAACGGAGAGAAGAGGGGGAAGAAACAATAAATACAAAGCATACAGATGCAACAAAAAAGCACAACAAGTCAACACGCAGTGCTAGGGTGCTCTAACGCGGTGCTATATGATACTGGCAAAGGGGGATAACATCCGGGAAAGTATTCCCGAAGTCTGGCTTTTTCGGACAGATGAAACGGAGGGGGAAAGTTGCATGTTCGCTATGCTAGAAGCATGTGGTAGACGAACTGTCCGCATATTCGGGTTCGTTGGATTTTTCTGAGCAACTTTCATATATAAAACATTTTCATCCGAGTTACGGATTATTTTCTTTGATTTTCTAAAGTTTATTTATTTTTTGGAATTTATTATCAATTAAACGAAAAAAAGCTAAAAGACTAACGTATATTTACACCCAGATGTGTACCCACCAGAGGGACTGACTAGTGGGCCAGGTCAACTGCCCAGTCAGAAGTTGTCTGGTCAAGTTGACTAGTCAACTCGGTCTAGTGGGACCCAGATGTCATTGATAGAGTCTAGTCCAGTCAGCAATTTGACTGGGTCAAACTAGACAGGAGGGTTATTTAACTTAATTAAAACAATTGACCAGCTAATTAATCTAGCAGGGCCCACATGTAATAGGCACATGTCATATCAAAGTTTGTGCTGTTGTTTTTTTAAATGTGGGGGATTTGGGCTAAGCTAATTAGGCTGGGGCCCAAGTTGAAGTGGCCCAGCGGGGCGCTGGTGTGCACGCACGCACGACTCACGCATGCACGGACGACGCCGGCGGCTGAACCAACTGCACTAGCGTGCAATGGCGGGGAGGCGACGTGCAGTGGGATGGCTAGTGGCGGGAGCGGGGTGCGGCGACGGTTGCGGGCCGGCGTGGCTAGGCGCAGCCGGGCGGAGCAACAGGCTGGGCGAGCGGAGCAGCATGTAGCGGCGGCGGTGGCGGCGCAAGAGCAGTAGCTAAACAGCGGCATAAGCATCAAGAGCAACAGCAAGTGGAGCTAGCAAAGCAGCAGCTAGCAAGCAAAGCAGAATAGAGGCAAGAGCAGCAACGTAGCACAAGGAGCTGCATGTGCGCGTACGCGAACACCAAGCTTCGGTCATGGCGGCCACCGGCTCGTACATGCGACTACGGCGACGAATTGAAGCGGGAACAAGAGGGATCCGGGAGAGGAGCTCACCGCGAAGCCGGAGACGTGGTCGGGGAAGCCGGTGACGGCTTGTCGGTACCGTAGTCAACGACGAGATCCCGCGGCCATGGCGGAGAAATGACGATGAAGGTGACGATGTGGTGCTCCCCCGCTCGAACCAATTGAACTAGTTGATGGAGGCATCGACGCCGGAGCTCATGGACATCACCCTGGGTGCCAGGGAGCACATAGGCCGTGGAAACGCGAGGACGGGCGCGGTCACCGCGCGAGTTCTTCAGCTCGTTTTTGAGCAGAGGAGGAGGGGCGCGATGGGGAAAAGGATGGGATCGGACGAGGGCGCGCTAGGGTTTCGCGAGAGCGCCTTATAGGCCGAGGAGGGGGCACGTGGTGCCCATCCATGGCCACGGCGGCTGGATGCTCGCCACGGCCTCCCTGCCTCCTGTAGCGGAACGATGGGGATGACCCAGGTGGGCTGGGCCTGCGCGTGTAGTGAGCGGGCCGCAAGTGCAAAGTGCTTTCTACCTTATCTTTGCTTTCGTTTTGTTTCTAAAATCCTTTTCTGTTTTTTTAAATAGTTTCTGTTTGTGTTAAGTTGAGCCACCAATTGGATTTAGTAAAAAAAAAAGTGCCACTTGACAAACCAAAAACTAGGCATTATTTAGTACTGCCACAATTAGTTTGGAGGCAAGAAGATTTCATTTAAATTTTATATAATTGAAAAATGGATTTATGGGTCTGTTTGGGTACTGTTTTATTTGCTAGGGGCATTTTAAACATCTATAAAAATGTTTGTTAATGCATGACAATTATCTAATGAATATTTTCAACCCATCGAACATTTTTGTTGGACAGCTTGAAGAAACTAAAATTTGACTTTCAATCTAAATTTGAATTTCGGATTGAAATATTTCTTAATTGTTTTCCCAGGGCATAATGATGATGCTTGGCATCATTAGCGTGGAGTTACTGTAGCATGATTCTCGGGGTGTTACAATTCTCCTCCACTACAAGAAATCTCGTCCCGAGATTTAAGTGGGGAAGTAAAGAAAGTTAGGATCTTGGAACCTGTGGGTTATGGGCCCACCATGTGGGTGAAAAGTAGGAAGGGCAAAGTTAGCAAGGCATGTGAGAGCATAGACTGTCAGTTATGTTGGCAACAACGTCGGTACCAAGGGCGAGGGACGAAGAGAACCATTTTCCTGCTCGTTTAACGAGGCGGACCAATAGGTAAGGTTCTCGTCCATCGGTGGTTATCGTAATGTTATCAACAATAGTACCAAGGTCTTACTGACAGAGTTGTATACCAAGGTGTTTCCATAAGCAGGAAATTAGTACTGCTTAGCGCAAAGAAAGGTTAAACAAACAAATGGAAAGAAAAATGTGTTTAAACACAATGAATAGGAGTAAATCATCCCCAAGATTAAGCAGAGCATAATATACGTGTCAGGAGATCAAAGTCCTAACCATATAGATAAAAGGGGTAAGAAGAATTATGATATGTACCCATACAACGATGTTGGGTAGTTGATCAAGAAACATTTAGCATTGCGCTTACCATGTTCTTGTGGATCTTCGGAGTACCACAGACATGCTTCGAGATAGCACCGACATGGTCATTAGGTAAAGATCAGACTTTGAATACACAAAGAATCCATCAGGACTAACTTATAGAATAAGTCTTACATTTTCAGTAAGGAAAAGATGAGGATGTGGCCGACGGGCTCAGCAACAATTCATCGAGATTCCCATAAGCATGGATTTCTACATTGAAGTGAACAAGATGATAACATTGGACATACCGCAGTATGTTAGAGGAGAACATCCATAAGTAAACATTGAATGGAACGTGCACCTGGAAAATGGACTAAGTAGCACGATCAATGTTATAATGGTGATTCAATAACCAAAAGACTGAGAATGAGACTATCAACCGTTCACTTCAAAGCAATAGAGTTGCTAGATGTTTTGAATACACACGTCATACTTCACTTGTTGGGTTTCCGGTTAGAAACAACACGGGGACCAAGGAATGAATGGATATAGCAAGAAGTATCACCTGTATCAAGAATTCTTAAGAGGTGGTGAAATTCTCATGGCATTCTTGACATGAAAGATGGTAGTACTCCAAGGTAGAGCACATCATAAGTCGGATAACAAGGAACTCAAGGTATAACAAAAATAAGAACAAGTTTGTGTTGGAGGGAATGCAAGAATGTTGTCGATGTTAATACAAATCATCGAGGGGAAAGGATGGTATTTAAAGGAGAGCATGGTCGTAACCACGATTGCAGAAGGCCAGATCCCAGATATAAGATGCACTTATATCAAGGGGATAATTAATTTAAGAGAAGCTTTAATGATAAGATCTACATCGTGTCCATGGGCATGAATAGAAAGTTCAAGGTTGACTCCCATTTCTTCAATGCATAAGCTTTCATTCACTGCTCTATATAAAAGAATTTATTGCGAAGACTTGCTTGGTGAATTACCAGAGGAGTATGAACCTTGGAAAACTTTCAGGTTCACACAGATTAAGGAAGGCATAAGTTCAACCCATCGGGGCATCTTAGGCACATACTACGGAAACTTGAGGAGCAAATTATACAAGCTCGAAAGTAGATCATGGTTGAGAAAG
Source organism: Secale cereale (assembly GCA_902687465.1). Lineage (NCBI taxonomy): Eukaryota > Viridiplantae > Streptophyta > Magnoliopsida > Poales > Poaceae > Secale > Secale cereale. The sequence goes on from LR738711.1 coordinate 657,931,777, forward strand.
CAGATGATATATTTTACCCAAGGCATTATATATCATGGCAGTACTCACAAGGTATTTGAATATGAAGGCCGCTGTCGGATAAAATCCTACAAAGGATCCAGTGGTCTACAAGGGATCTGATGTGAGCATCGGTACTCAACCAGAAGAAGAAAGAATACAGGGGGGGGGTCAGATTGTAGAAACAACCAACTAATTCAAGCTCGGATGCAAAGGAATTACGATTTCCAAACCAAGGGATCAGAAGCAAATGCTCTGATAAAGGAAGCATAAGTTGAATAGACTTAGGGGTAGAATCGACGATAAACAGATTGGTCGAGAACCAGCTCATATTCGGAATGATGTCTGAGCTGGAAGAACGAATTCTAGTTTGACTGATGATTGCAAGTATTTGCAACCTATTGAATCAATAATATCATAAAGTCAATCACAAAGGATTTTAATGAATATTGCTATACATATGGAATTGACCATAATGCAAGCAGGTAAAACTTTCCAGAGCAATAGGTTGCTGAGGATTTTGGAAGATTGAATACTGTTTCAAAGACCTCTGTGAAATGCATGAACAACTGGGGATGAACGAACCCCCAGTAAGTGTGATGAATTACTCATACATGTATTCATGCGGAAAAGGAGTTGCAAAGCAGCAGGAAAAAGAATTCTCGAAAGTCGAAGAATACTTTCGGGTATCTTGTAATAACAAGAACAACTAGGTATGGAAGTATGAACGGCGAGGGTATGCAGTTACCCATAAGGATTCAACGGTATTAAGGATTGTAAAAGAAATGAACACAAGTTCTTGGGAGTAGATCTGAGAGTATCTTTGAAGTCTTCTAGTGAAGCAGGCAACCGTCTGGAATGAAGGGGCTCTCCGGGGAAAGTCATTACGAGAACCTAATGTAGTTAGTAAATTCATTTAACCCGAATAGAAGAGAGAACAGAGTCCCAGAGTATAAACGAGGAGTAAAAGATCCTAATACCACCCAATGGCGACGTGGGCCCGTAAGCCACACAGCAATGTTAGTAAAACAAGTTTTCAAAGACTAGACTCAACTTCGGCCAATGAGTTGGAAAGGGGGTTCCTACAGGCAGTCGGCTCTGATACCAACTTGTGACGCCCCCAATTTGACCGTACACTAATCAAGCATGCAAATGTGTACGACCAAGATCAGGGACTCACTGGAAGATATCACAACACAACTCTAGACACAAATAAAATAATACAAGCTTTATATTACAAGTCAGGGGCCTCGAGGGCTCGAATACATAAGCTCGAACACACAAGAGTCAGCGGAAGCAATAATATCTGAGTACAGACATAAGTTAAACAAGTTTGCCTTAAGAAGGCTAGCACAAAACATCAACGATCGAAAAGGCAAGGCCTCCTGCCTGGGACCTCCTAACTACTCCTGGTCGTCGGCGGTCTTCGCATAGTAGTAGCCTCCATCGGGGTAGTAGCTGTCGTCAAGTGTGGCATCTGGCTCCTGGACTCCACCATCTGGTTGCATCAACCAGAAAGAAGAAAGAAGGGGGAAAAGGGGGAGGAAAGCAACCGTGAGTACTCATCCAAAGTACTCGCAAGCAAGGATCTACACTACATATGCATCTGTATCAATGAAAAGGGGTAGTATCTGTGGACTAAGCTGCAGAATGCCAGAATAAGAGGGGGAGAAGCTAGCCCTATCGAAGACTAGCATCTTCTAGAAACCACCGTCTTGCAGCAACAAGGGGGAAGTAGAGTAGTATAACATAAGTCATATTTATGTTGTTGTTCCAACGCTCTGGGATCCTTTCTCGACTCCCGAAGCAGCATATCCAAACAATGCCTCAGCATCCAGTTCTAGTTGTAGCGATCGGGATACAACTCCAAGTGTCCGTTACCGTAGGACAGGCTATCGATAGATGTTTTCTTCCCTGCAGGGGCGCACCAACTTACCCATCACGCTTGATTAACTCCGGTCGGACACACCATCAGGTCATGCCCGCCCTCGGCCAAACAATACGCCGCAACCCGACCTAGGCTTAATAGAGAGGTCATGCACGCCGGACTAAACCCTATGCCTCCAGGGGTCATGGGCCAATCGCCCCGGGGACTCCTGCACGTTGCGAGGGCGGCCGGTGAGCAGACCTAACAACCACCTTTAAAAAGGTAGGAGCCTAACCAGTCCAACCCGGCGTGCGGCGCTTAGTCGCAATGACGTCAGTTAAGCTTTGGCTGATGCATACGACGCAGAACGCCCATACTATGCCCACGTGATGGTTAGCGCTATTAGGCCAAAGGCCCCTTGGATCAAATATCCAAACCGTTTAGTGTCTTGGGAATGCGTGGTAACGAGCAGAGACTCACGAAAGATGTGACCCCATCGCCCCGTCTCGAGAACTTGCGGCAAGGGCGAGTGCTCGGCCACGCCTCGTATTATCTCGCGGGCACCTTCCAGGTCAACCCGACTATACATCACTCGCAATTAAGCTCGCGCGGGTAGCCCTCTGGGTCGACCCGTCTTTAGTAACCAGGTTCAGTGTAAAGTCATAGTAACCATAGTAACTGTGTGTCTGACATCAAAGGAAAACCTGAGGAAATCACCCTCGATGGAATTCCACCTGATGTTTATCGTCAAGGTGAACGAAAGAGGAGTCACCCTCGAGGTCCACTCTTGAGGAGTTGCACGACAGGGTCGTTATTGAGAGTGGAGAAAGAGGAATCACCCTCGATGACCATAACCGATGAACTAACCTACAAGGTTAACATCAGAAGTGCTGATGAGGTCTCACCCTCGGCACTCGATAGTAACCCAGTAGTGTCGAGCAACTAAGGGGAAAGTGATGTGCGGTGCCGGGTCCTGGTCTTCGATCCCGTTGATCGGGTCTTCTGATAATCCAGCAGGGCAGTCGGGACAAGGTAGGGGGGTCACTGGTGGATCTCTAACCAGCCTATACTAAGCATTTAGTATAAACATGTAAGGTATGAAAGCAGTATCAACAACAGGCTATGCATCACAATAGGATCACACAAAAAGCAGTAGCAGTTCTAATGCAAGCATTAGAGAGAAGAGAATGGGCGATATCGGAATGATCAAAGGGGGTTGGCTTGCCTGGTTGCTCTAGCAAGAAGGAGGGGTCATCGTCGATGCATCCGATCACCAAGGTAACATCAGTCTCGCGGTCTAACGGAGAGAAGAGGGGGAAGAAACAATAAATACAAAGCATACAAATGCAACAAAGAAGCACAACAAGTCAACACGCAGTGCTAGGGTGCTCTAACGCGGTGCTATATGATACTGGCAAAGGGGGATAACATCCAGGAAAGTATTCCCGAAGTCTGGCTTTTTCGGACAGATGAAACGGAGGGGGAAAGTTGCATGTTCGCTATGCTAGAAGCATGTGGTAGACGAACTGTCCGCGTATTCGGGTTCATTGGATTTTTCTGAGCAACTTTCATATATAAAACATTTTCATCCGAGTTACGGATTATTTTCTATGATTTTCTAAAGTTTATTTATTTTTTGGAATTTATTATCAATTAAACGAAAAAAGCTAAAAGACTAACGTATATTTACACCTAGATGTGTACCCACCAGAGGGACTGACTAGTGGGCCAGGTCAACTGCCCAGTCAGAAGTTGACTGGTCAAGTTGACTAGTCAACTGGGTCTAGTGGGACCCAGATGTCATTGATAGAGTCTAGTCGAGTCAGCAATTTGACTGGGTCAAACTAGACAGGAGGGTTATTTAACTTAATTAAAACAATTGACCAGCTAATTAATCTAGCAGGGCCCACATGTAATAGGCACATGCCATATCAAAGTTTGTGCTGTTGTTTTTTTAAATATGGGGGATTTGGGCTAAGCTAATTAGGCTGGGGCCCAAGTTGAAGTGGCTTATCGGGGCGTTGGTGTGCACGCACGCACGACGCACGCATGCACGGACGACGCCGGCGGCTGAACCAACTGCACTAGCGTGCAATGGTGGGGAGGCGACGTGCAGTGGGACGGCTAGTGGCGGGAGCGGGGTGCGGCGGCGGTTGCGGGCCGCGCGGGCCGGCGTGGCTAGGCGCAACCGGGCGGAGCAACAGGCTGGGCGAGCGAAGCAGCATGTAGCGGCGGTGGCGGCGCAAGAGCAGTAGCTAAACAGCGGCATAAGCATCAAGAGCAACAACAAGTGGAGCTAGCAAAGCAGCAGCTAGCAAGCAAAGCAGAATAGAGGCAAGAGCAGCAACGTAGCACAAGGATCTGCATGTGCGCGTACGCGAACACCAAGCTTCGGTCATGGCGGCCACCGGCTCGTACATGCGACTACGGCGACGAATCGAAGCGGGAACAAGAGGGATCCGGGAGAGGAGCTCACCGCGAAGCCGGAGACGTGGTCGGGGAAGCCGGTGATGGCTTGTCGGTACCGTAGTCAACGACGAGATCCCGCGGCCATGGCGGAGAAATGACGATGAAGGCGACGATGTGGTGCTCCCCCGCTCGAACCAATTGAACTAGTTGATGGAGGCATCGACGCCGGAGCTCATGGACATCACCCTGGGTGCCAGGGAGCACATAGGCCGTGGAAACGCGAGGACGGGCGTGGTCACCGCGCGAGTTTCTTCAGCTCGTTTTTGAGCAGAGGAGGAGGGGCGCGATGGGGAAAAGGATGGGATTGGACGAGGGCGCGCTAGGGTTTCGCGAGAGCGCCTTATAGGCCGAGGAGGGGGCACGTGGTGCCCATCCATGGCCACGACGGCTGGATGCTCGCCACGGCCTCCTTGCCTCCTGTAGCGGAATGATGGGGATGACCCAGGTGGGCTGGGCCTGCGCGTGTAGTGAGCGGGCCGCAAGTGCAAAGTGCTTTCTACCTTTTCTTTGCTTTCGTTTTGTTTCTAAAATCCTTTTCTGTTTTTTAAATAGTTTTTGTTTGTGTTAAGTTGAGCCACCAATTGGATTTAGTAAAAAAAAGTGCCACTTGACAAACCAAAAACTAGGCATTATTTAGTACTGCCACAATTAGTTTGGAGGCAAGAAGATTTCATTTAAATTTTATATAATTGAAAAATGGATTTATGGGGCTTTTTGGGTACTGTTTTATTTGCTAGGGGCATTTTAAACATCTATAAAAATGTTTGTTAATGCATGACAATTATCTAATGAATATTTTCAACCCATCGAACATTTTTGTTGGACAGCTTGAAGAAAATAAAATTTGACTTTCAATCTAAATTTGAATTTCGGATTGAAATATTTCTTAATTGTTTTCCCAGGGCATAATGATGATGCTTGGCATCATTAGCGTGGAGTTACTGTAGCATGATTCTCGGGGTGTTACAGACGTTGAGTCCGAACTGTTCGGAATGTTCATCTTCTTCCTGGGCGCCGCCGTGCCCGTATGAGCGGGGGCCGCTCTTTTCCTCCCCTTTGCCTTGATAGGGGAGTCGTTCTCTTCTTCTTCCTCCTCCTCCTCTTCTTCTTCGTCGTAGGAGGGGTGGGAGTCGGTTTCCCCAGACACAGTGTCCGCGGGACCCTTAGGGCGGAGGTTGCTCTTGACTTCCTTTCCATTCTTCTTGGCCTTCTTCTCCGGCGCCTTGTACGGTGCCGGAACCAACATTGCCATCAGTTGGGGCGTCTCTGGGTCTTCGGGCAGAGGAGCCGAACACTTGATCCGCTCTGCCTTTTTCGTCCAGGCCTGAATAGAAAGTAAAAACTTTAACTCTTGTTATAATTGAAATATGGACGGGTGATGGGCCTCTAACCCCTCGTTGGTTACCCCAAGTGGAAGGTGAAAGATGTAGTGTTGTGGAAGTGTTTTCCCTTAGCAAAGATGCCAAGGATCGAATCCCCAGAGACTCCTAGGTTCAACAAGTAGGTGTCAACTGCTAACGGCGCAAATTAGCAATCAACGTGGACCTGCACACAGATACAAATAACTTTGCTCCCAACGAGTACAGAGAGGTTGTCAATCCCTCCGGCCTTGTAGTTCACAAAGTATTAAACACAAAATGATAGTACTGATAGATAGTGTTTTGCAATAGTAAATAATAACGAAAAGTAAATAGCAAATGTGATTAATGATGGTAATATGGACCGGAGTCACATGATGTTCACTAGTGATGTCTCTCTCCCAAAAGACGATAAAACAACTATGTGAGGTAAACGAATTACAGCTGGGCAATTGACAGGACCACGAACGCAAACCAATGCTGACTACATTGCAAGAAAGGTTGAGGTTCAAAGCATGGGCGGTACGCCAAAGTAAGTAGACCGAAATCCATCAATATCTACTACTAATCATCCACCTTGAGATATCTATCCAGAACATCTCGCTGGTATTAAGTTGCGAGCCCTACCCATAGTGTAAACTCAAAGCAACAGACAACTGCATTAAAAGAACTTTGCGTAAAGTAAACAATCCTTGCACCCGCGGGCACAAGCACCGTTGTTTTCCCCCTTTTGGCAACAGCACATCCCCTAGACTCATGTTTCTGTCACTCAAGCTAGTCATCGAGGGGCATGAACCCACAATCGAGCATAACGTTCCCTCTTGGAGTCACTACGTATTACTCGGCCAAAGCAATAAATAACAACGGAGAACATGCAAGAATTACATACGAACATAAATATAAAAGAGGTGAATCAAATATATTACTCAAGAACAATCTGAACATAATCTCATAATCCATCGGATCCCAGCAAACTCATCATAGCAACAGCATAAGGATTACATATGTGCCTCGATCATGTAGGGCAGCTCACGAGGACTAATTAGTGAAGCACAAGAACGGGAGGAGAACATCACATAGCTACTGGTCATGGACTCATGGTCCAAGGGAGACTACTCACGAGTCATCCGGGAGGCGTCCATGGTGGTGGAGAAGCTCCCGGTGGTGATCCTCCCCTCCGGCAGGGTGCCGGGAAGAGTTCTCCTGGTGCTCCCGATCTTGGAAGCGGCGGCGGCGGCGGAACAGAGATGAGATCGCGAAAAAGAGTTCCTGTTCCCAGGGTTTCGAGGGAAGCTCTAAATATATGCCAAAGGGGGGCACCGGAAGGGCTTCGGGGGGCCCAGGCGCCCCCCGGCGCGGCCCAGGGGGGGGGCGCCCACAGGGCGCCCCGAGCACTGGTGGCCCCCCCGGCTGTACTTTGGGCACAAGGTCGGTTCCGGAACGCTGATTTTTTATATATTTTTTCTGGATTTTTCCTGGCAGTTCTCGTAACGTGAAAACCTGAAATACAAAATTAGCCGAAAACAGAAACTGGCGCCGGGGTGCACTGGATTAGTAGGATAGTCCAAATATGATCAAAAGTGTATGGAAGTGTATGAATATCATAGCAATATCACCCAAAAGTGGCATGGAGCAAGCAGAAATTATAGATACGTTTTGGACGTATCAACATCCCCAAGCTTAATTCCTGCTCGTCCTCGAGTAGGTAAATGATAACAAGAATAATTTCTGTGGTGACATGCTATTAATCATATAGGACTTTTTTATAGTCATATGACAAAAGCTTACTGAGACAATGATTCTATAGTAATTAAGTTGCCTCTTGAGAAAATCACAAATGACTGAAAGTTTTACAATATGAAACTGAAACATCAAAAAGATTTGCAATGATCATGATGTGCAAATATGATAAAGTGATATCTAGCTTTCCCCCTTTAGTGATGCAAAACATAAATGCAGGGGCACCTTTAAGGTTTAAGTGATGACTAGATACAATGATTTCAAAATAAACGATATCACAATCATGCAAAAGACAATGCTACTTTGGGACAATGCACATTACACTCAGAATGACAATCATGCTCTCAGTAGTTGGTGCTTTTAAAAGAAGGTGGAGACTCAACATAAAAGTAAAAGAATGGTTATGTGCTAGAGCTTTTTTATTTTAAAAACATAGAAGCAATTTTGTCAACGGTAGTAGTACTTCATATGTGTCATGCATAACACATCCTATAAGTTGCAAGCCTCATGCATCGAATACCAATAGTGCTCGAACCTTGTCCTAATTAGCTCGGATTTCCATGGGTTATCATTGCATTACATAAGTTTCAACCAAGTGTCACAAAGGGGTACCTCTATGCCACCTATACAAAGGTCCAAGGAGATAAATCGCATTTGATTTCTCGTTTTTGATAGATCTCAACTTGAGGACATCCATACCGGGACAACATAGAAAATAGATGATGGACTCCTCTTAAATGCATAAGCATATTCTCATAAGAGATTGAGGATTAAGGTCCAAGATAAAACTTCCACCATGATACATGGCTTTGGTTGGCGGCCCAATGTTCTTCTCTAACAATATGCATACTTATTCAACCCACGGAAAATCACCCTTACTTCAGACAAGACGAACATGCATAGCAACTCACATGATATTCAACAAAAGTGTGACAGTTGATAGCGTCCCCAGAAACATGGTTACCGCTCAGCAAGCAACTTATAAGAAATAAGATACATAAGCAACATATTCTTTACCACAATAGTTTTTAAGCTACTTTCCCATGAGTTATATATTGCAAAAAATTGAAGGTTTTAAAGGTAGCACATGTAAATTACTTGGAGTGGCGGCGAAATACCACATATAGGTAGATATGGTGGACTCGTATGGCATAACTGGTTTAAAAGGATGTGGATGCACATGCAGTCATTCCGCTTAGTACAGGTGGAGGTTAGCAAAAGACTGGGAGCGACCAACTAAGAGAGCAATGACGGTCATAATCATGCAGAGCGACAAAGCAACATTGAATCAGGCATGGTAGTTATATCGCTACTCAGAAATAAAAGATCATCAAGGCTTGACAGACTTTCTTTACAGTCTTAAATATGCGTGAGCATACGCAAAGTCAATCAAAATAAATTCTCGAAGGAAGATATTACTAAACCATACCACATCATAGGCAAACAAATCATGTTGGTACTCCAATAACACATTGGGAATCCCCCAGCTATTTGAGACTAACCATAAGAAAACCTGAACTACTAAGCACCATCATGCACGTAGCATCTTTATCATAGACATATTAACCAGTGCAACGGAAGCAAACTCTCTTGATAAGGTGAGCATAGTAATTAAAGAGAGTTCAAGCAACCAACTAAACAAAAGCTCTTCGAAAAGATAAGCATGAATACTAAGAGCAAAGCATGATAGTAGCTATTAAAAGACAAAGAACACACACAGCAAAGATAGACATGAAAATTCTATGTTATGTTCTAGGTAGAAGTGGAGCGTGTTTCTCTCCCACATAAAGGAATGCTGAGTTCCGACTCGTTATGAAAAACTAAAAAGTAAACTAAAAGCAAGACGCTCCAAGCATAGCACATAACACATGAAGTGATAAAAATATAGCGGAACGAAAGACGAACTGATAATGTTGATGGAGAAGGGGATGCACGGGGGAATCCCCAAGCTTAGACGCTTGAGTCTCCTTGAATATTTCTTGGGGGTGCACGGGGGCATCCCCAAGCTTGAGCGGTTGACACTCCTGAATCTTTTTATCATCTTCCCTCGCACACTTGAAAACTCCCTTCATACATAACTCATCATAATCTGATTAGCGAGGTTAGTACCCTTAATAAAATAATTATACCTTGCTGGAAATAAAGATATTCTTGAAGTTCTACTGTTTCTCAAGATTGCCAAAAGGTTTTTGCAAAGAAAAAGCAAGCTCTTGGTTTGCAAACTAAAGGAAAGACAAAACAGGACAGAATCTGTGAAAAACAGAACATCAGGTAGTAATTGACCTGTTTGGGGTACTTCTGCAACTCAAATCAAAAAACTCAGAACAAACGCACGAAAGACAATTATATAGAGAACGCTGTCGAAAAAATTCCGACCAAAAAGATGACCTGGTGATTTTATACGAATTTTTCTATCCAAGGACATAATCTGTTTCCTGGACAGCACCTCACAACTTTTGAACTTTCTAGCAATCAGAGGCTATACTTGGCACAAATATGAAAAACATAGATACAATGATGATGCTACAGCAGTAAACAACATCAAGACACAACAAAAGCAAAATAAATTTATTCATTGGGCTGCCTCCCAAAAGCGCTTTCTTTTATGCCTTTAAGCTAGGCATAATGCATAGAGATCAAGTTTTATCAAGAGTAAAAGAATAGCTAGCCCGTACAACGGACTCAAAAGGTAACTTGATCTTCTTTCGAGGGAAGTGTTCCATCCCTTTCTTGAGAGGAAACTGAAATTTTATATTACCCTCTTTCATGTCAATGATAGCACCAACGGTGCGTAAAAAGGGACGTCCCAAAATAATTGGACATGAAGGATCACATTCAATATCCATAATAGTGAAATCAACGGGAACATAATTATCATTAACAACAATAAGAACATCGTCGATCCTCCCCAAAGGTTTCTTTATGGAAGAATCAACGAGACGAACACCAAAAGAACAAGAATCATAAGGTTTCAATTTAAGCATATCATATATTCTTTTGGGCATAGCAGAGGTACTAGATCCAACATCACATAATGCATAGCAAGAGAAGTCATTCAATTTAATTTTTATCATAGGATCCCAACCATCTTCTAGCTTTCTAGGTATGGAGGCTTCTACTCTAAGTTTCTCCTCCCTAGCTTTGATGAGAGCATTAGTGATATGCTCTGTGAAGGCAAGGTTAAGCGTGCTAGTGCGGGGGTCTCTAGACATCTTGTGAAGGAAATCAATAATTTCGGTAAGAGTGCAATTATCAAAATCAAGGTCACGAGCATCAAGTAAAGTGGTAGTAGTGTCCTTTAGGTTCACATGTTTGGTAGTTTCTATAGTCATAGCATCACCATTAATAGGTCCATTGGGACCAGGAGTACATTGGGTGCTAAGAGTTTGAACATCCTCAACAACTTGGATAGTAGCAACAGTGTGGTGGGTAGGAAGGCTCTTAATTCTATCCTCTTCCTCCCTTTCTCTAGCCCATCTCTCTTTAAGTTTAGCCATCATCCTAATATTTTCATTAATTTGCACTTGAGTAGCATTTATAGGAATGACCTTCCTCTCCTCAAGAAGAGAAGTTTCAGTTTTTAGCAATTTTACCTCATTGGCTAAATGGTCTACCTTAAAAGAAAGATCATCTAGTTTATGTAGTTTTTCTTCTACACTTTTATTAAAGGCTTTTTGGGTAGTGATGAAATCTTTAAGCATAATCTCTAGTTCAGTAGTGGAGTTCTTGGTGATAGGATAAGCATTGTTGTTCCCATAAGAATTAGAGGGGAACGGTCTAGGATTGTTACCAAAGTTACTCCTATAAGCATTGTTGTTAAAATTGTTTCTAGAGATAAAGTTCACATCTACTTGTTCTTGAGCAATCAAAGAATTTAAAGGAACATCACGAGGATCAACAGAAGATTGCTTCGAAAGTAGAGACATGATCAAGTCAACTTTTTCATTTAAGGAGGAAATCTCCTCGACAGAGTTTACCTTCCTACCTGTTGGAGCGCGTTCGGTGTGCCATTGGGAATAGTTGGTCATCATCTCATCGAGAAGCTTTGTGGAAGCACCAAGTGTAGTTGACATAAAAGTTCCTCCCGCGCCCGAATCTAACAAGTTCCGCGAGGTAAAGTTCAAGCCTGCATAAAAAGTTTGGATAACCATCCAAGTAGTCAAACCATGAGTAGGGCAGTTCTTGATAAGAGATTTCATACGTTCCCAAGCTTGGGCAACGTGTTCATTATCCAATTGTTTAAAATTCATTATGTTACTTCTAAGTTGGATAATTTTAGCAGGTGGATAGTATTTTCCGATAAAAGCATCTTTGCACTTGTCCCATGAATCTATGCTATTTCTAGGCAAAGACTGAAACCAAATTTTAGCTCCTCCTCTCAAGGAGAAAGGAAAAAGCTTAAGCTTAACAATATTACCATCTATTTCTTGGTACTTCTGCATATCACAAAGTTCAACAAAGTTGTTTAAGTGTAAAGCAGCATCATCTCCAGCACCGGAGAATTGATCTTTCATGACTAAGTTCAGTAAAGCAGGTTTAATTTCATATGAAGGTGCTGAAGTGGCAGGTGTAGTGATAGGTGTGCTGATAAAGTCATCGTTGTTGTGACTAGTGAAGTCACACAACTTGGTGTTCTTGGTGGAACCCATAGTAGCAAGCAAGCAAGATAACTATTTTTGTGATTTTTGATAAAAGGTACTAAAGCAAAAACTGAAAGGTAAACTAACAAGACTAAAAGCAAAAGGTAAAAGATAGCATGCAACTCCCCTATCCTGAAGAGTGGAGTCCCCGGCAACGGCACCATAAAATACTCCTTGATGGGCCTCTAACCCCTCGTTGGTTACCCCAAGTGGAAGGTGAAAGATGCAGTGTTGTGGAAGTGTTTTCCCTTAGCAAAGATGCCAAGGATCGAATCCCCAGAGACTCCTAGGTTCAACAAGTAGGTGTCAACTGCTAACGGCGCAAATTAGCAATCAACATGGACCTGCACACAGATACAAATAACTTTGCTCCCAACGAGTACAGAGAGGTTTTCAATCCCTCCGGCCTTGTAGTTCACAAAGGATTAAACACAAAATGATAGTAGTGATAGATAGTGTTTTGCAATAGTAAATAATAACGAAAAGTAAATAGCAAATGTGATTAATGATGGTAATATGGACCGGAGTCACATGATGTTCACTAGTGATGTCTCTCTCCCAAAAGACGATAAAACAGCTATGTGAGGTAAACGAATTACAGCTGGGCAATTGATAGGACCACGAACGCAAACCAATGCTGACTACATTGCAAGAAAGGTTGAGGTTCAAAGCATGGGCGGTACGCCAAAGTAAGTAGACCGAAATCCATCAATATCTACTACTAATCATCCACCTTGAGATATCTATCCAGAACATCTCGCTGGTATTAAGTTGCGAGCCCCACCCATAGTGTAAACTCAAAGCAACAGACAACTGCATTAAAAGAACTTTGCGTAAAGTAAACAATCCTTGCACCCGCGGGCACAAGCACCGTTGTTTTCCCCCTTGTGGCAACATCACATCCCCTAGACTCATGTTTCTGTCACTCAAGCTAGTCATCGAGGGGCATGAACCCACAATCGAGCATAACGTTCCCTCTTGGAGTCACTACGTATTACTCGGCCAAAGCAATAAATAACAACGGAGAACATGCAAGAATTACTTACAAACATAAATATAAAAGAGATGAATCAAATATATTACTCAAGAACAATCTGAACATAATCTCATAATCCATCGGATCCCAGCAAACTCATCATAGCAACAGCATAAGGATTACATATGTGCCTCGATCATGTAGGGCAGCTCACGAGGACTAATTAGTGAAGCACAAGAACGGGAGGAGAACATCACATAGCTACTGGTCATGGACTCATGGTCCAAGGGAGACTACTCACGAGTCATCCGGGAGGCGTCCATGGTGGTGGAGAAGCTCCCGGTGGTGATCCTCCCCTCCGGCAGGGTGCCGGGAAGAGTTCTCCTGGTGCTCCCGATCTTGGAAGCGGCGGCGGCGGCGGAACAGAGATGAGATCGCGAAAAAGAGTTCCTGTTCCCAGGGTTTCGAGGGAAGCTCTAAATATATGCCAAAGGGGGGCACCAGACGGGCTTCGGGGGGCCCAGGCGCCCCCCCGGCGCGGCCCAAGGGGGGCGCGCCCACAGGGCACCCCGAGCACTGGTGGCCCCCCCCGGCTGTACTTTGGGCGCAAGGTCGGTTCCGGGACGCTGATTTTTTATATAATTTTTCTGGATTTTTCCTGGCAGTTCTCGAAACGTGAAAACCTGAAATACAAAATCAGCCGAAAACAGAAACTGGCACCGGGGTGCACTGGATTAGTAGGTTAGTCCAAATATGATCAAAAGTGTATGGAAGTGTATGAATATCATAGCAATATCACCCAAAAGTGGAATGGAGCAAGCAGAAATTATAGATACGTTTTGGACGTATCAACGGGGTATGTATTCGGCAGAAGTTCTGATTACCTCTGAAGCCGAGAACACGCTACTGAAGCCTTTGTCCTCGGTCTCAGCCGGCCACCCCTTTTGGGCCTTGAAGAGTTGTTTCCAAATGTCTTCATGCGTAGTGCCGACGAGGTGCTTCAAGGGCCTGGGCTCTTCCGGATTAAACTCCGATAAATGGGAGTGCCGGCGTTAGCAGGGGATGATGCGGCGGAAAAGCATCACCTGAATCATGTTAGTGAGGAGGGTGCCCTTCGTCGCAGGGTTCAGTGATGTAGAACCACTCCTGCTGCCAGATCTTGTTTGTTTCCACAAAAGCCCCTTTGGGCCAAGTGGCATTGGGGAGCTTGCTCACCATGGCTCCTCTTCAATCTGTGTGTTTCCTGTCAACCACCTTCGGCTTCAGATTGAATATCTTGAGCCAGAAGCCGAAGTCTGGGGGACGCGGAGGAATGCGTCACATACCACTATGAAAGCTGATATGTGGAGGATAGAGTTCGGGGCTAGATCATGGAAGTCCAGCCCGTAGAAGAATAAGAGGCCCCTGACAAAGGGGTGGAGAGGAAACCCCAGCCCCGGATAAAGTGAGAGAGGAAGACCACCCTCTCACCTGGCTTAGGGACGGGGATCACCTTGTTCTTATCGGGAACCTGGTGCGCTATGTCATCAGCAAGATAGCCCGCACTCCGGAGATTCTTCACGGTCTTCTCCGTGACCATGGAGGCCTCCCACTTGCCCTTGGAACTGGATCCAACCATTGCTCGGAAGGGAGGCGATGGTGTAGGAGTTGGGAGTTGTGGGCATGGGAGCTGTGAGCGCTGGGGCTGAGGAGATTGGAAAGCTAGGGTTTGAGGCGAGCGTGGGGTTAAAGGGGAAGGATTTGTATCGTTTGATAAGCAGTGAATGTTAAATGTCCCCCACTCCAGCCGTGAACCTCGCCGGTTCCCAACGCAATCGTGCATAAGGCATAGTTAGATCACCCACGTCATATTGATAAGTATCCCGCGATAAGCAGGCATGATCTTTGCTTCGACAAGACGTGTCAATGAGGCTATGCCTCGAAACGCGAAACTGGAGCCAAGAAAACGGTTCGAAATATTAAAGGGTCAAACGTGATGTTTCACTGAAAAGTTGTCAGTAAAGACACATTGTCCGTTTTTCGATACCTTGCCTTCGAGGCTAAGGGTTGTACTAACCATGCAGAGCCGGACATAGTACCTTTGTGTAGGGAATATTACTTCAATACGTTCGGGAGGAGGAACCAGCCTTGCAATGTCGAAGACGGTACACAAGCCGAACTCATCATCATCAAAGACAGGTTCAGGGGCTACTGAGGGAGTTCTTGATTAAGGGGTCCTCGGGTGGCCGAATTGCTCATTATGGGCCGGACAGGTGGGCCGTGAAGATTATCGCTGAAGACTATCTCCCGTATCTAGATATGACTCCCATATGTGTAAAATAGCAAGTTTAGAGTCCGGCTTTAATATTTTCCTTCCTCTGCAAGATGGTCATGTACAATCCTAGGTCCCTCCGGTGCATATATAAACCGGAGGGTTTAGTCCGTAGAGACAACAATCACAATTGCATAGGCTAGACTCCTAGGGTTTTAGCCATTACAATCTCGAGGTAGATCAACTCTTGTAACCCCATACAGTTTAGGCTTGAGCAAATGCAGAATAAACCTAGTGGTTAATTTGTCAACCACAAAACCTACAACAACTAGGCTCACCTATGTGCACCAACAACTTATGTTAAGCAATATAAACAACTAAGTGATAGCAAGATATATAGCAAGAAACAATATGGCTATCATAAAGTAAAGTGCATAAGTAAAGTGCGCAGGTAAGAGATAACCGAGGCACGCGGAGACGACGATGTATCCAAAGTTCACACCCTTGCGGATGCTAACCTCCATTTGGAGCGGTGTGGAGCCACAATGCTCCCCAAGAAGCCACTGGGGCCACCGTAATCTTCTCACACCTTCGCACAATGCAAGATGCCATGATTCCACTAAGGGACCCTTGAGGGTAGTCACCGAACCCGTACAAATGGAAACCCTTTGGGGTGGTCACCGAACCCGTACACATTGGAAACCCTTGGGGGCAGTCACCAGAACCCGTCAAATTGCCTGCAGCTTTACACCACAATGATTGAGCTCCGAACACCACCAACCGTTTAGGGTACCAAGGCACCTAAGATGAACAAGCTCAAAGGTACCAAGCACCCAAGAGTAATAAGCTTCTCAACTTGTAACTTCCATGTATCACCGTGGATAACTCAATCCAATGCACCAAATGCAATGGCAAGGGCACACGAAGTGCCCAAGTCCCTCACTCTCAAATCCCACCAAAGCAACAAAATCTATGGAGGAATATGAGAGGAAGAACAGGAAGGAGAACACCAAGAACTCCAAGATCTAGATCCAAGGGGTTCCCGTCACATAGAGGATAAAGTGATTGGTGGAAATGTGGATCTAGATCTCCTCTCTCTTTCCCCCCAAAAAATCCATGGAGGGATTGGGAGAAAGCAAGCTCGAAGAAGGTCAACAATGAGGGAAGAACACGAGCTAGAAGCATAAGGTTCATTGGGGAAGAAGACCCCCTTTTATAGGAGGGGAGAAATCCAACCGTTATGGCTCAGCTCGCACACGAGCGGTACTACCGCTCTAACAAGCGATACTACTGCTTGGGTGGTAGAAGCAGGAAAATAGAGTAACGGCATGAACCTTGGGGCGGTAGTGCCGCTTACAAGCGGTACTACCGCTCACCCCAGCGGTACTACCGCTGGAGAAGCAGAGAACGGGGCCAGAGGAGCCAGGGCAGAGCAGAGCACGGCGGTAGTACAACAGTAGCGGTACTACCGCCCAACCGGGGTGGTACTACCGCCCAACCGGGGTGGCACTACTGCTTATAGGCGGAACTGCCATGTCTTATTGCCGCCATACTACCGCTGAACCCGATACGAAAAATTCAAGACCCATATCGAGGTGGTAGTAGAGCGGTAATGGAGCGGTACTACCTCTTGTCGCAACAAGCGCTACTACCGCTGGTGCAACAAGAAGGCCCCAACAAAGCAAATGCAACAAAGAAACCAGAACTGTCATATCTTCTGCACATGAGCTCTGAATTGAGCAAACTCAAGATTGTTGGATAGATGACGACGAGTGAAACCTCCAACAAAGAATAACTTGCATAACCTCCAACATCGAAAACATCATAGAAGATGCATGAGTGAACTCCATTTTCGATGAACTCGAGCTTGTCATGAAGATGACCATAAGCTCTAAAGCTCACACAGAGAAAGACCAAACAATAACAACAAAGATGATGCAAGGATGCAATGGTTTGAGCTCTTTACGAAAGATACGATCAAGCTACTCACTTGAGAGCCCCCCTTGATAGTACGACAATCGATCCTATAACCCGGTCTCCAAACTACCACCATGAGATCGGTAAAATAGAAAACCTATCAAGGGCAAACCTTTGCCTTGCACATAGTCCACTTGAGCTAGATGATGACGATCTTGAGTCCCTCAAGATGTACCACCTTTTTTGATTGCGTTGGCTCAATGAAGACTAGTTGATTGCTTCCCCCATACTCCAATATGGGTGAGACACTCTTCGTCACATCTTCACAATTCCATTGACACCACAATGGACGGCAAGCTTCAGGCACTTGATCTCTTCGTGATGCTCCACTTGAACTTGCACATTGCAATCTTGATGACGATCACCACTTGATGTCATCCTACATGAGTTGTACAATATCTTACTCTTGACGCAAGCCCATAGAACCATACCTAACCCCACATAGAACTCTCACGTAGACCGTGAGTTAGCACACAAAGCGTAATTGATAATGCTTACCATACCATGGGATCACTTGATCCCTCTCGATACATATTCTATGCTTTGTTTGTTGATCAACTTGAATAACTCTCTGTACTTAGTCTTGATCAACCTTGAACCTTTCCAACTCTCTTCCTTTGGATGATGTCTTGAAGGTAAACATGAATGACAACACACTCTTATTGTTCAAGACATGCTTGCAATAAGCTCAACACATGGTCAACTCATAAACTCCTTAATAGCACCTTGGTCAACTCATAAACTCCTTAATAGCACCTTGGTTAACTCATAAACTCCTTGAAACCAACACATGGACTTCAAGAAAATCCTATGGACAAATCCTTCAAATAGAAATCAAGGCAACCATTAGTCCATAGATATTGTTATCAATTACCAAAACCAAACATGGGGGCACCGCATGTTCTTTCATATACTTCGTGCGGAATTTTTGGCTAGAAATGATATTGAGCAAGCACCACATGTTAAGGGATCTATGACAATGTAACTTTTATGTGGATACGAACAATCATAAATCATTAAGTTGTCTTCCTTGTCCAGCCTCAACAATTTTGGCATATAATACTTTGGTGGGGGATCACAATCATAAAAGATGTCCAAGATAGTGTATTTGCATGTGAATCTTCTCTTCCCTTATTAATTCTTTCATGAATTGCATCATTGACCAATGATATGTTTGTCAATCTCCAATAAATTTTACTACTTATACTTTTCTTATGTGATGTCATTACTTAAAATAAGATTAGCATATGATCTTTTTCATTTATTTTCCTTTATTTTGATTGGAACATAAAAGTAAAGAAAACAAAACTAAAACTAAGCTTTATTATATATCTCACACACGATTACATAGATAGGTAGATCGAGCACTAAGCAAACTCTCGAAGAAAGATCAAACTAAAATTTTATTCTACTAATGCAAAAGATAACTAAAGATCGAGCTAAGATAAATAAAGGCAACAGAGGTGGTGTGATACGATACTGGGACACCTCCCCCAAGCTTGGCACAAGCCAAGGGGAGTGCCCATACCCGATACTCAATTCTCCTTTGGTGGTGAAGAAGGTGTTGGTAGTGGTGATGACGAGCTAGCAACATCACACTTCGGGCTCAATAGGCGCTGCAATCTAAGGATGACACTTCGAAGAGCGATGATGTGCTCTTACAACAGAATATTTTGACGATTGAGAAATTTGTTTTGAACACGAACTGTATCAATGATCTTAAAAGCCTAAATTTCAGTGGGGGTGAGATACACATAGTATGGTTGGAGGATATCTTCTTCCCCTTCTTCTTCTTCTGTGGTAAGGCCTGCTCTACTTCGGGAGTTTTATCTCAACTTCCTTGGTCTTGACACCCTTGCTGGCTTCCTTGGGCTCCTCCCTTTTCAATTCTATCTTCATCAGCCAAGCATCGTCTTTTATGTTGTTGGAGGAGGAAGAAGACATGATGCCTAACTTGACAGATCCGACTGAAAACAGCAAGAAAGAAGAACATAGGATTTCTCCGTGATACGGTGGTCAATAGATTTGGGGGGTATATAAAGAGTTTTTTTTATCTTGGGAAACAAGCAAATGGGAGAAAAACACAGTCTGGAAGGTACTCGAGGTGGGCACATGCCCACCTGGGTGCGCCAGGCAAGGCAGGCACGCCCTAGTGTCTTGTGCCCACCAGGGCTGCCTTCCTCGTTGTTTCTTATTTTCCTAATATTCCAAAACTGATAAAAATAATTTTTTTTTGCATTTTTCGGAGTCCGTTTACTTATCGTATCACGTACCTCCCCCTTTTCACGATTCTGGAGTGTTCCTAAAGGTTTCCCTCATGTGTTCCTCCGGTGTCATGGTTTGGGTAATATTGCTTTCAACATGAAGAGGCATACCTAAGATATATTGTTTAATTCTTTGACCATTGACCACCTTCAGGTTAGCACCTTCGGCATTATTTATTTTGATAGCTCTAGAACGATAAACCTCTTCGATAATATATGGTCCTTCCCATTTGGAGAGAAGTTTTCATGCAAAGAATCTAAAACAAGAGTTGCACAAAAGTACATATTCACCCACTTTGAATTCACTCTTTTGGATTCCTTTATCATGCCATCTTTTAACTTTTTCTTTGAATAATTTGGCATTTTCATAAGCTTGGGTTCTCCATTCATCTAGGGAGTTAATATAAAATTACCTCTTTTCACCGGAAAGTTTGAAATCATAGTTGAGTTCTTTAATTGCCCAATATGCTTTCTGTTCCAACTCAAGAGGCAAATGACAAGCTTTCCCATAAACCAATTTATAGGGAGACATACCCATAGGATTTTTATAAGCAGTTTTGTAGGTCCAAAGTCCATCATCTAATTTCTTAGACCATTTATTTCGAGACCTATTGACAGTCTTTTGTAATATTAGTTTTATTTCTCTGTTACTAAGTTCAACTTGACCACTAGATTGTGGATGATAGGGTGAGGCAATTCTATGGTTGACATCATATTTAGCAAGCATTTTACAGAAAGCGCCATGAATAAAGTGTGAACCACCATCAGTCATTAAATATCTAGGGACTTCAAACCTCGGGAAAATAACTTCTTTAAGGACTTTAATGGAAGTGTTACGATCAACACTACTAGTTGGAATAGCTTCTTCCCACTTAGTAACATAATCAACAGCAACCAAAATATGCGTATACTCGTTAGAGGGAGGAAAAGGTCCCATATAATCAAAAACCCAAACATCAAATGGTTCAATAGCAAGTGAATAATTCATAGGCATTTCTTGACTCTTATCGATATTACCAATTCTTTGACATTCATCACAAGATAAGAAAAACTTACAAGCATCCTTGAAGAGAATAGGCCAATAAAAACCAGATTGCAATACCTTGTGAGCAGTTTTGTCTCCCACATGATGTCCTCCATAAGCTTCGGAGTGACATTTTCACAGAATTTGTCCGTGTTCATGCTCAGGTACACAACGTCTAATAATACCATCTACTCCTTCTTTACAAAGATGTGGGTCAACCCAAAAGTAATGTCTTAAATCATAGAAGATTTGTTTTTCTTTTGTTGGTAAGTGAAACTAGGTCGTATGTACTTAGCAACAATGTAATTAGGATAGTCAACATACGAAGGTGTGTTATGAGAAACATTTGTTGCAGCCAATTATTCATCACGAAAACTATCATCAATAGGTAGTGGGTCATCACGAACATTTTCTAACCTAGACAAGTTATCAGCTACGAGATTCTCATCTCCTTTCCTAATGAGTCTAGGTTTAGCATGTTTCTTTTCCATAAGATATTTTATAACAGCATGATTAGTGTGAACATTTACTTTGGAATCAACAATGTACGATCTGAATTTATCACAAGCAAACACAACTGCTAAAAATTCTTTTTAAGTAGTAGCATAATTTCGTTGAGCACTGTCTAGAATTTTACTAGCATAATGAATAACATTTAGTTTTAGTTTCTTATCAACCCTTTGTCCTAGAAAAGTGCCAACAACATAATCACTAGCATCACACGTAATTTCAAAAGGCAAGTTCCAATCACGTGGTTGAACAATAGGTGCAGAATTTAAGGCTTTCTTGAGTGTTTCAAAGGCTTCTACACAATCATCATAAAAACAAATGAAATATCCTCTTCTAAAACATTTGTAAGAGGCCTAGAAATTTTAGAGAATTCTTTAAGAAATCTCCTATGGAAACCAGCGTGACCAAGGAAACTACGAATACCTTTGATATCTTTAGGACATGGCATTTCTCAATTGCATCAACTTTAGCTTGATCCACCTCAATACCTCGTTCAGAAAATTTATGACCCAAGACAATACCTTCATTAACCATAAAGTGGCACTTCTCCCAATTCAAGACAAGATAACTTTGCTCACACCTCAGCAAAACTCGATCAAGGTTGCTTAAGCAATCATCAAAAGACTTTCCGTAGATAGAAAAATCATCCACAAAATCCTCAACAATCTTTTCAGAAAAATCAGATAATATAGCTATCATACATCTTTGAAAGGTAGGAGGTGCATTACATAAACCAAAGGACATACGTCTATAAGCATAAGTTCCAAAAGTACAAGTAAAGGTGGTTTTCTCTTGATCAGGTTGTGAAACAGGTATTTGAGAGAAACCGGAATATCCATCAAGAAAACAGAAGTGTATGTGCTTAGATAGTCTTTCTAGCATTTGATCAATAAAGGGTAGAGGGCAATGATCTTTTCTAGTTGCTTTGTTTAATTTTCTGAAATCAATTACCATTCAATAGCCAGTGACAATTCTTTGTGGAATAAGTACATTTTTTTCGTTAGGAACAACAGTAATACCTCCCTTCTTAGGACACAATGAATGGGACTTACCCATCTACAATCAGCTATGGGATATATTATACCTACTTCCAGAAGCTTTAATATTTCAGTTCTTACCACTAATTTCATCTTTGGATTCAAACGACGTTTGTGATCAACAATGGGTTTAGCTTCAGGTTCCATATTAATCTTCTGCTGACATAGAGTGGGGCTAATGTCCTTAAGATCATTAAGAGTATTTCCAATAGCAGCCCGGTGCTTCTTCAGAATCTTCAACAATCTTTCTTCTTCATGTTCTGAAAGGTTAGCACTAATAATTATAGGATAATCTTTTTCTCATCAAGATAAGCATATTTCAAAGTATCGGGCAATTGTTTTAGTTCAAACACAGGACCACCTTTAGGGGAAGGAGGAGCTCCTAGAGTTTCAATAGGCAAATTGTGCTTAAGCAAAGGTTGTTGTTCAAAGAAAATTATATCTATTTCATTTCTTTCATGCATGTGCAAGTCATTTTCATGATCTAGCAAATATTGTTCTAGTGGATCAGTAGGAGGCAAAACAATAGAAGCAAGACCAACTATTTTCATACTTACTAGGTAATTCTTTCTTATGAGGTTTTCTACTAAACTTAGAAAAATTAAATGAATGAGACTGATCGGCAAAGCTAACACCGACAGTTTGTTTATGGCAGTCTATAGTAGCATTGACAAAGTTCAAGAAAGGTCTACCAAAGATAATGGGACAAAAGTCATCTTGTGGGGAACCAAGAACTAGAAAATCAGTAGGATATTTCATCTTCCCACACAAGACTTCAACATCTCTAACAATCCCAAGTGGTGTGATGGTGTCTCTATTAGCAAGTTTAATAATAACATATATGTCTTCTATTTCAGCGGGTGCTATGTCATTCATAATTTTTTGATACAAAGTAAAAGGAATAGGACTTACACTAGCACCTATATCACATAAGCCATGATAACAATGATCTCCTATTTTAACTAAGACGACATGCATGCCAACAACCGGTCTATGTTTATCTTTCCCATCGGGTCTGGCAATTCTAGCAGCTTCACCAATGAAGTAAATAACATGCCCATCAATACTATCGACCAAGAGATCCTTAGCCATAACAAGACTAGGTTATATTTTAATTTTTCCATGGGTTTAGGTGCTTTAATATTACTTTTGCAAACCATAGTAGAAACATTAGCATGTTCCTTTATCCTAACAGGAAAATATCGCTTCTCAATATAGGCAGCATGAATAACTGGACCAACATTGTAAATAATAGTTTCTTCTTTATCTATTATCGGTTCTTTAATTTCTTCTTTAATAGGGGATGATATTTAAAGCACTTCTCCTTACATGAGCAGCAAATGATTCACAAAAATAGGCTACTATCTCAGAGTCAAGTTTAAATTTACTGGTAAACTTTTGAAAGGCATCAGTATTCATAAAAGATTTAACACAATCAAACTCAAGCTTAATACCTGACTCTTTATCTTCATTGAGTTCCTAATCTTCATATGTGCGTTTAAATCTTTCGAAAAGATCCCACCTTAATTCAATAGTCTTCTTCATGAAAGAACCAATCCAAGAAGTATCGAGCATGGATTGATCCTTACGAGAAGGCCGATCATAAAAATTCTGAATAATAATTTCTCTCGAGAGCTCATGATTGGGGCATGAATATAACATTGAATTAAGCCTCCACCAAGCTAGAGCGATGATTTCTCCTTCACAAGGCCAAAAATTATATATGTAATTCCGATCACGATGAACTAGATGCAAAGGATAATATTTCTAGTGACATTCCACTTTCAATCGATTCTAGTTCCAAGATCCAGTATCATCGCATAGCCTATACCATGTCAATGATTTTCCCTTCAAAGATAAAGGGAAAACCTGCGTCTTAGCTTCATCTCTGGGTAAACCTGCAAGCTTAAATAATCCACAAATTTCATCCACGTATATCAAATGCATATCAGGATGTTCGGTTCCATCTCCTGCATAAGGATTAGCTAGCAGTTGCTCTATCATACCCGAAGGAATTTCATATTCAACATTTTCAGTAGGTGCAGTAGCTTGAGGGATAACTAATTGTGCTTCCGCTCGAGGTGAAGATACCTCGAACAAACTCCTCAAAGGATTACTCTCCATAGTACAAGTGACAATAAATTTCAGCACGTGGTAATAATCTTTCCTTACCAATTTCCACTTACCAAGAACGCTTCACTCCCCGGCAACGGCACCAGAAAAGAGTCTTGATGACCCACAAGTATAGGGGCATCAATAGTAGTCCTTTCGATCAGTAAGAGTGTCGAACCCAACGAGGAGCAGAAGGAAATGACAAGTGGTTTTCAGCAAGGTAATGTCTGCAAGCACTGGAATTGTCTGTAATAGATAGTTTGATAGCAAGATAATTTGTAACGAGCAAGTAACGGTAATGGTAAATAGTATGCAACAAGATTTCTCAATCCTTTTGTGGAAAAGGACAGACCAAAAAAGTTTCTTATAATAAGCAAAGCGTTCTTGAGGAGACACGGGAATTTCATCAAGTGACTTTCACCATGTTGGCTTGATTTGTGTTCGCTACTTTGATAATTTGATATGTGGGTGGATCGGTGCTTAGGTGCTTTTCTTACTTGAACAAGCTCCTACTTATGATTAACCCCCTTGCAAGCGTCTGCAACTACGAGAAAAGTATTAAGATAAAATCTAACCATAGCATTAAATATTTGGATCCAAATCGGCCCCTTACGAAATAGCGCATAAACTAGGGTTTAAGCTTCCGTTACTCTAGCAACCCATCATGTAATAACTACTCCACAATGCATTCCCTTAGGCCCAAATATGGCGAAGTGTCATGTAGTCGAGGTTCAGATGACACCACTAAGGGAATCAGAACATACATATCATCAAAATATCGAACATATATCAAGTTCACATGATTACTTGCAACAAGATTTCTCCTGTGGCCTCAAGAACAAAAATGACTACTCACAAATTATAAACATGCTCAAGATCAGAGGGGTATTAAATAACATAGTGGATCTGAACATATAATCTTCCACCAAATAAACCATATAGTAATCAACTAAAATATGTAATCAACACACATAAGAAACAATCTAAGGTTCTGGTACAAAGATTGAACAGAAGAGATGAGCTAGGGTTTGAGAGGAGATGGTGTTGTTGAAGATGTTGATGAAGATTGGCCTCCCAAAGATGAGAGAGTTGTTGGTGATGATGATGACGATGATGTCCCCCTCCGGGAGGGAAGTTCCCCCGGCGAAATCGCTCCGCCGGAGGGCAAAGGTGCTCCTACCCAAGTTCCACCCCGAGAAGGCGGCACTCCGTCCCAAAAGTCCTCCCTAGGTCAAAATGACTTATATACCGTAAGAAGGGCACCGAAGGTGGGACGAGGAGGGCACAACCCAGCAGGGCGCTCCTGGGCTCCCTGGCGCACCCAGGTGGGTTGTGCCCACCTGGTGGGCCCCTTGAGTAGTTATTTGCTCCAATAATTCTTAAATAATCCATAAAAAATCTCCGTGAAGTTTCAGCTCTTTTACAGTTGTGCAAAATAGTTTGTCTGGCATAGCTTTTCCAGCTGCTGGTATTCTCCCTGATTGTGTAAACCTTGCATTTTATGATAGAAAAGGCATTAGGATTACTACATAAAGCATTATTATCCATAAAAACATTATAAATAACAGCAAGAAAACATGATGCAAAATGTATGTATCACTCATCGTTGGGTCGACACTCTTACTTATCGAAAGGACTACGATTGATCACCTATACTTGTCGGTTATCAAGACTCTTTTCTGGCGCCGTTGCCTGGGAGTGAAGCGCCTTGGTAAGCGGAATTTGGTAAGGAAAAATTTATGTTATGTGCTGAAATTTATTGTCACTTGTCATTATGGAAACAATCCTTTGAGGGGTTTGTTCAGGGTATCTTCACCTCGAACGAAAGCAGAAAGAGTTTTACCTTAACCTACTGCACCTACTAAAAATATTGGTTATGAAATTCCTTTGGGTATGTTTTCGCACACGAACACATCACTGTGTACCCTCGACGTCGGGAATGATGCACCGCAGCTAACGTCGAAGGAGACCCATCCGGAAGCGCGGTACACAAGCAATCCGACAGGTGCTTTTGTAGACCAGAAACCCCACACGCCCGGGAGGGACCCCGTCAGGGCATGTGGTGGCTATGGGCTGCCATAGGTCAACCTGATCGCCCCTAGGGCCTTGAGGTTAGCCGCCCTGCAACAAGAAGAACGAACGAAGAACGAGGAAGAAGAAGAACTAGGGAGAGGATAAAGGTAAAGGTAAAAAGTGGTAGATGAATTGATCGATTGTGTGTTGTTTAATCGGCCGTCACCCCTTAGGTATATAAGAGGTGGCTGGACTTCCTGTGCAAGGGAAAGGCTTGGATTCACGTTCAAAACACTAGTCATATTCGGATTGGTTTTTGTCCGAAATTTCCAAAACTATTTGCTTTAAACTGACTGCACCTTGTGGGTCTTTTTTTGGCAGTAAACGACATCAGATGGAAATGCGCCCAAAAGTATATTTACTCATTTTGACAAGACGAACAACCATGTTGAACGTTTTTCGATTCAAAACCATCTTCTGGGCCAAAACGGTCACGCAAAAATCTGTTTGCTCGCGCTACCCATCGGACGTGTCTGGTGGGGCGCGCCATATTTTGGCTCCTGACAGGGCTGCATTCCGATAACTCTAACTTTATCATATGAACTCGGATTGGTATGGTTATTATATAAAAATCGATCATTTTGACGAGACGAACACAATTCATGCAGATCATTTTTTCATATGAGGCCGTATTGGGGTCGTAATTAGCCGAATAGTGCCGTGAATACAAAATCTCAGTACTTCGAACACAACTTCGGCCTTAGAGATGAGATCAGATGGGTATGGCCCAACTATCAAAGTTCCTCCTTTTGATAATAAATAACTTTCACACTTTGAACTCTTTTCCATTTGAGGCCATCTTAATTGTGTTTTTGACCATGCCAAAATCTGGTGTCAATACATGCCCCCCTGTTTTTCGGCATAACTTGTGTGCCGAAAAATAACTTGCACATAGCTTGTTCTAAGGACGATGTCAACACTCCATCGTCCATTTTGCATGTTATTAGGACGATAAGTATATATCGGACATTGCTTGTTTGAACCTCTTAATGCAAACTTGGGTGAAAACTTCTCAATTTTTATAACAATCCGGTGATAAGGTTCCATAGATCAAAACCATCATCTGGACCATATTGTTCACCCTTTCACTAGGATTTTGCAGATAATCAAGAATGAACTTCCTCCAATCCTTACTTCGCCTACATAAAAGTTTCATTAGTGGCAGAAGCGGTGGACTTCGGTTCGGCCTTACCTATGTTGACAAGACTAAGCATCGATTGTTGATAGAAACATAATACACCATGGTTAACATAGTACCCTGATGCTTGATGTGACAACTCTTTTGAATTGTCATGTCTAGATATATGGACAATTTTAAAGCAACCCAAGGTAAATCTTGCATCTAGACATACCCCAAGATAGACTATATGTGATTCGTCAAAACATTGATAACCCTTAGATATTTGTTGCACTACTCAGAACGAATCACTGAAAGTCTCAATATGTGTAGCACCTATGGTAACCAAAAATCTCCAAACCGAATAATATTGTATATTCAGCTTTGATTATTGTGCAAAAAATATTTTAAGCGGCATGAGGCTTCACAAAATAGCACCATAAGGAGATACATAAAAAATACCAACACCTTGTCCGTTGTTATGAATTCAACCATCAAAACATAATCTCCATAGTACTATAGAGACAAGGCTAATATCTATATTATGCATGTCATAAATCCGATGCTCAATAATAAAACGACAATGATTTGGCCTCTCGTAAATTTGAAAGATTTGTAGGCCAAATCATATTAAATCAAAGTATAAGACCACTCACCAATTTTGCTATGAACTGGTCTATACAAGGTGGCATCGGTCATAATGTCTCCACTCCATGCAGGCATAATATAGGTATACGTATAAATTTTCATGAACATGTACTTTGTCTTGCTCTCCAATCGAACTAAGGACGATGTTAGAATACTACATCGGCCATGCTTTGACATATTCTTTGGACGATAGATAAATATTGACCATTACCATAAGGTCCATGTAAACTCCATCCACCAAGGCACATATAGCCAAAATAAAAAAAATGAAATGACAAATCAAGTATTTTGGGCCTTTGGATCAGCATAAAACTTGTAGCTAATCAAATGTATAGTGATTTAGTAATACCCTTTCATCATGATATAAGAAATTATATTGCATCCATGGATCAAAGTAAGTCCATGAAGGGTAACCAGTCTACTTGGGGATGAATTCCATGTCACTGGCATCAATGGCATAGTTGGAGAATGTGGATAATTCGTGCATGGAAGACGTTGAAACCTTCGGCTTGGTCGTTTATAATTTTCACTATTTTCCTTCTTTACCTTTGTGGCACTTCTTGCAATCGAAGCTTGCACATCATTCTTGTTTTGAGTACTTCCTTTGGGAACCCATGCCATGTTTCTCTTGTCAAGATCTTGTGCACTAAATTTTTGTAATTTCTTCTTTTGCCAATACGATAAGCCGACTGGTCTCTCCAGCTGTGATTTTGTTTGAACTAATGACAATTCTTGTTTTACCTTGTGCACTTTCAACTTCTTTTCTTCAGATTTGACACTTTGATTCTCGACAATTGATTGCTTCATCTCATTGCCTTTTGTAGCCAATGTCAACATTTTAATGGGCTCCTTATCCTTTAAAATCTTATCTGAATTGGCACTCTTGCGACCATCTTTTTTTAACTCGATATACTTGTGTGACCACCTCTTTGTTCTCTCTTGAGCTCTGGACCGATACTTTTTTTATTGAAACGACATTTAACATGTGACGATCCAAATGATGATCTTCTCGGAGCTTCATTACATTGGTGAGATGGTCTAAAATAAGATGGAGAATGTGCCCTCGTATCATACCCGTCCCATGATGAATATGGATCTACATGAGCATAGGGAGGCATCCACAGTATTGGCATTGGCGGCCCAAAATTAGGATATAAATATGTTGCATTAAAATTATCACTTTCCCAATACCGATCCTCATACTTGCGCCTTGGGGATGATCTTGGTTTCTTTGCATGATTTGGCCAATAAGCATTCTTCTCTTCACTCTTCTTTTGATATTTATCCAATAGTTCAGCGAAGGTGATTTTAGATCTCTTACACTTGTGCGTATTTCAGCCTTTGTTTTCTTTTGGTTTGCTTTCATCGATCATTGGATTTTCCTGTTGCCCCCGGTCCTTGGCATCTTCATTGTAGCTTTGATAGAATTCTTGCCCTCAAGATTATTTTTATTATGCTCTTCAACAACTTCTTTTATTGAAAGCTTGATCCTATCACCTGCAGTTTTTACCTTCTCTTTAAATGGATCGGCTTGAAGGAGCCGATGCAAAAATCTTTTGCCATCAGGATCAATCAGAATAGACTGGCCATCTCTTGGTGTCTCAACAAATTTCAGTCGTCCTTTATGAATGGCCGATTTAACTACTTAACGAAACATATTGCAATCCTCAAAATTATGCTTGGTTGAATCATGCAACTTAGAATACATTTGTCCTTGGACTGATGGCTTAACATGGTGATCAAGAATTCTAATATAATTATTTCTCAACAACAAATAAAAAATTTGATCACACATGTTTGAATTGAAGGTATACCTTTTATCTTCTAGCGGGTCTTGGTGTGAGAACGGCTTTGGGGGTAAGCAAACAAATGGTTCAGATGTGGAATCTCCTCATTCGGATATGCAATGTGTTTTCCACTCTATATCTGATGTCTTTCGATAACATATCATAATAGCATCGATTTTCTCAAAAGAATTTAACCTTGGCTTTAAATTTCTGAAACTAAAATAGTTAGAGTATAAAAGTCTCAACTGAGACCAGATGCAAGCCAAGTAATAAATAAGCAAAGCTACCCAATTAGATATGAACATTAGAGAAAGCAATGGGGAAAGCCTTGGCTGCAACAATAAGTCGCTATCGGTCCTTATAAATGGTGCAATAGTTTTACCGATATGTTCAATAACAATTTTATTGCTAAGAAGTAAACTACCCTTCTTCATGGTCTTTCAAAATTACTTATGAGGATTTTTCTAATATATGCATCAAGAATAAAGTTGTGACCAAATCTGAAAACAGGTAAATTACTTGCAAACCATACCTCTTCAAATATGTAGGGAGAGCATGGTGGTGGTGCGACTTGAAGAACATATTGCTTCGTCTTTGGATGGCTCCCCAACACCTTGTCATCATCTGTTTCTTGATTTCGTGCATCATTACTATGAAGATCCTTGTCAGCCAAACTTTGTTCGGCTACTTGCTCTTGTCCTTGAGGCTTGTCAATTTCTATGGCACAAAACTCATAGGGCAGGAAGTAGGTTCCATTAACTTCAGAAAAATCAAGCACGGCTATTTTCCTATGCTTGCCATGCCATTTCTCAAGGATGCTTACCTCTCTGGATTTGATGGATTCGAAATATATACTACTTGATTCGGATTTTTCAACGAAGCACTTTCATGTTCTGAATCACCCTTATTTTCATCAATACTACCAATTAGCAATGATTCTTTTATCTGAGCCAATTCTTTTTCTATTTGTTTTTGGTGGCGAGCGGCAAAATTGGCTTTAAGCTTTCTCTCAATTTCAGCCGATTCCGGATATGATTGCCCCCTAATGCTTTTAGATTATTTCGGCAATGACACATGGGTGTTGCCGAAACTTTGCAATTGTGTAGGGGTGTATAATATGATGTAGTACTAGGTGAAGGCATATGCATTGTTGTAAAACCATATTTTTGCTCGCCAATTTTATCAATTGACAAAGATTCATCTTCTTGCAAAACTCTAGCTTTTATTTCATTATAGTCAAGAACTAACCCCTTATCATGTTCTTCAAGGCAAAGATCACTAATCTTATTATTTCAGGCTATATCCCGTTTTAACTTAGTCACTTCCCATCTTGTAAGGGATTGTTCCACAATACTTTTAGATTCTTTCGGCATTAAGGTGTTGCCGAAATTATGCAATTGCGTAGAGGATGCATTATATGCTACAATATTAGATGATGGCATGTGCACTCCTGCAAAATTTCACTTATTCGACTATGACCGTGAAGGTGCGGATCCGAATTATGAGCATCTAAAGTTGTATACGATGTCGAATAATTACTAACAAGAGGTATAGCATATGACAGTTGAGAGTAACTGGCAGAATAGTTAGTAGCAGCACGGCAAATTCTCCTATCCATCGGCATGGTTGAACTAGTATATTGCAAATTAGTTGCCGATGAATAAAAAGGTGAAAAACTTTGTTGCATGCTATTGGAAGTTCCTGTACGAGGTGTTTCAACTTGATTGACAAAACTCATAATGTTGTTCATCGACATATGGTTTCTGGGTTTGCCGATGCATGAGAGTTGGAGTACATATGGTGCATGTTACCAGTATCATAAGAAGTTGAAGCAGGTAAATTACTTTGAATCGGCCTTTGCATGTAATTAGATGCATCATTGAAAAAACTAGGGTTGGCCGATAGAGTATCCTCATTGAATGATCTAGTAACACCATATGAATTATTTGCATCTACAGTAGGGAATAGGGTATTCATATTACTTTTGTAGATTGCAAACCCTAGATGACGGTCTCTTCATGGCAAGAATGGGCTGGACACCGTTCAAAGCTTCATCCCCAGCAGAGTCGCCAAAAAGTGTGTTCACACATGAACACGTCACCATGTATTCTCGACGCCGGGGGTGATGCACCGCAACTCACATCGAAGGAGACCCGTTCGGAAGCACGGTACGCAAGCAATCCGGCGGGTGCTTTTGTAGACCCGAAACCCCACACGCCCGGGAGGGACCCCGTCAGGGCATGCAGCGGCTATGGGCTGCCCTAGGTCGACCTGATCGCCCCTAGGGCCTTGAGGTTCGCCGCCCTGCAACAAGAAGAACAAACGAAGAACGAGGATGAAGAAGAACTAGGGAGAGGATAAAGGTAAAGGTAAAAAGTGGTAGATGAATTGATCGATTGTGTGTTGTTCAATCGGCCGTCACCCCTTAGGTACATAAGAGGCGGCTGGACTTCCCGTGCAAGGAAAAGGCTTGGATTCACGTCCAAAACCCTATTCAAATTCGGATTGGTTTTGTCCGAACTTTCCAAAACTGTTCGTTTTAAACTGGTTGCACCTTGCGGGTCTTCTTTATGATAGTAAACGACTTTGGATGAAAATGAGCCCAAACGCATATTTACTCGTTTCGACGAGACGATTTGAAGCTACCTTCTGGTCCAAAACGGTCACGAAAAAAATATGTTTGCTCACGCTACCCATCAGGCATGTGTGTGGTGGGGCGCGCCATATTTCGCTTCCTCACATGGCTGCATTCCGATAGCTCGAACTTTTGTATATGAACTTGGGTTGGGACTATTGTTATATCAAAATCGATTGTTTTGGCGAGACGAAGACAATTCATGTAGATCATTTTTCATATGAGGCCGTATTGGGGTCATAATCAGCCGAATAATGTTCTGAATACAAAATCTTAGTACTTCGAACACAACTTCGGGCTTAGAGATGAGATCAGATGGGTATGGCCCAAATATCAAAGTTTCTCCTTTTGACAATGCATAACTTTCTCACTTTGAGCACTTTTCCATTTGAGGCCATCTTAATTCTGTTTTTTACCATGCCAAAATCTGGTGTCAACAGTATGATTGAGAAACTCCTAGCTAATCCTTATGCAGGAGATGGAACACTACATCATGATATGCATCTATTCTATGTGGACGAAGTTTGCGGATTATTTAATCTTGCAGGTTTACTCGGAGATGAAGTTAATAAGAAGGTTTTCCCTTTATATTTGGGGGAAGCATTGACATGGTATAGACTATGCGATGATATTGGACCTTTGAGCTAGAATCGATTGAAATTGGAATTTCACCAAAAGTTTTATCATATGCATCTAGTTCATCGTGATCGGAATTATATCTATAATTGTTGGCCTCGTGAAGGACAAAGTGTCGCTCAAGCTTGGGGGAGGCTTAAGTCAATGTTATATTCATGCCCTAATCATGAGCTCTCGAGAGAAATTATTACACATAATTTTTATGCTCGACTTTCTCGTAATGATCAATCCATGCTCTATACTTCGTGTATTGGATCCTTTATGAAGAAGACTATTGGATTAAGGTGGGATCCTCTTGAAAGAACTAAACGCAACTCTGGAGATTAGGAGCTCGATGAAGGTAAGGAGTCAGGTATAAAACTAGAGTTTGATTGTGTTAATCTTTTATGGATACCAATGCTTTCAATGATTTAGCACTAAATATGGACTTGACTCTTAGGTAGTAGCCTCATTTTGTGAATCATTTGCTACTCATGTTGATCTCCCCAAGAAGAAGTGGTTTAAATATCACCCACCTATTAAATAAAAAGTTGAAGAACCAGTTGGAGTTAAAGAAGAAATCATCATTTACAATGTTGACCCCGTTGTGCCTACTACTTATATTGAAAAACCACATTTCCCTATTAGGATAAAGGAACGTGCTAAAGTCTCAACCGTGGTTAACAAAAGTAATATTAGAGCACCTAGACCCTCTGAGAAAATCAAAGTAGAACCTAGTATTGCTATGGATAAAGATCTCTTGGTCGATAATATTTATGGGCATGTTATTTACTTCTGTGATGAAGCTGCTAGAATTGCCAAAACCCGGTACTAAAGATAAGAATAGACCTGTTGTTGGCATGTATGTCATCTCAGTCAAAATAGGAGATCCTTGCTATCATGGTTTATGTGATATGGGTCCTAGCGTGAGTGATATTCCTTTGACCTTATATGAAGAAATTATGCACGAGATTGCACCCGCCGAAATAGAGGATATTGATGTTACTATTAAACTTGCAAACATAGACACTATCACACCACTTGGGATTGTTAGAGATGTTGAAGTCTTGTGTGGGAAAATAAAATAACCTACTAATTCCCTAGTTCTTGGCTCTCCACAAGATGATTTTTGTCCCATAATATTTGATAGACCTTTCTTGAACAATGTCAATGCTAAAATAGATTGCAAGAAAGAAATTGTCTGTGTTAATTTCGGTGATGTGTCTCATGAGTTTAATTTCTCTATGTTTCATAGGCAACCTCGTAATGAGTCATTTCCTAGCAAAGATGGAATAATTGGTCTTGCTTCTATTGCCATCCCACCTACTGATCAAATAGAACAATACTTGCTAGATCATGAAAATGATATGCATATGCATGAAGAAATGAAAGAGAAAATATGTTGTTTGAACAACAACCTATTCTCAAGCACAACTTGCATGTTGAAACTCTAGGAGCTCCTCCTCCACCTAAAGGTGATCCTGTGTTTGAATTAAAGCAATTACCTGACACTTTGAAATATGTTTATCTTGATGAAAAACCTTACAGAGCATGAAGAAAAGAGATTGTTGAAAACTCTGAGGTGGCACCGTGTTACTATTGGATATACTCTTGATAACCTTAAGGGCATTAGTCCCACTCTCTGTCAACACAAGATTAATATGGAACCAGATGATAAACATGTTGTTGATCATCAACGGCAAATAAATCCAACATGAAAGAAGTGGTAAGAAATGAAATATTGAAGCTTCTAGAAGCAGGTATAATTTATCCTATAGCTGATGGTAGTGAAGGAAATATGCCCTAGAGGCAATAATAAAGTTGTTATTTATGTTTCCTTATATATCATTATAAATGTCTTTTATTCATGCTAGAATTATCTTAACCGGAAACTTGATACATGTGTGAATACATAGTCAAAACCGAGTGTCCTTGGTATGCCTCTACGAGACTAGCTCATTAATCAAAGATGGTTGTGTGTCCTAAACCATAGACATGTGTTGTCGTTTCATCAATGGGATCACATCATTAGGAGAATGATGTGATGGACAAGACCCATCTGTTAGCTTAGCACTATGATCGTTATTGCTATTGCTTTCTTCATGACTTATACATGTTCCTCTCACTATGAGATTATGCAACTCCCGAATACCAGAGGAACACCTTGTGTGCTACCAAACGTCACAACATAACTAGGTTATTATAAAGATGCTCTACAGGTGTTTCCGAAGGTGTTTGTGGTGTTGTCATAGATCGAGAATAGGATTTGTCACTCCGAGTGTTGAAGAGGTATCTCTGGGCCCTCTCGGTAATACACATCATAATAAGCCTTGCAAGAAAATGACTAATGAGTTAGTCATGAGATGGTGTATTGCGGAACGAATAAGGTGACTTGCCGTTAACGAGATTGAACTAGGTATGATGTAACATCCCAAATTTTCAATTTGGAATGTTATACATAGATCATACTGCATTGCATACTTCTTTGCATTTTGTTCATGGCGATCCTCGAAAAATTCTAAGCAACTCAACGACCTACGACTCAACGACCTACGAAGAGAGTTGGGAATTCGACCGTTTTGTATTTGAGTTTACTCGAATACCGGTACGAGGATAGCATTGGTTTTAATTATTTTTCTCTCCTAAAAATATTTCTAAATAAAATAGATGAGCGGAGATAATATGACTTCTCCAAAATAATAGAAATATTGGAGCAAAAAATATTTAAATCACTTTTGGTTTTTATTCAGATTTATTTGTGATTTTATTTGCATAGGAAAAATGCGTATTTTTCAAAATTGCATTTAGGTTCGGTAAAAATGTTCATTTTGTCCTAAATATTATTAGAGGACGGTGAAAATTTATTTCGGTATTTTTGGAGTCTGTTTAGTATTTCTTTTGTTTGTTTTCGTACGCCAGGACTCGTTTAAAAAAAAAGAAACCGACTCTCGGCCGTAACCGGCTAGGACTCTCCTAGCCGGGCCTTTATAAGCTCCAGCCCGGAGCCCCGCAGCCCAGCCGCCCGCCCCTGCCCTAAGTCGCCGCCGCGCCGCGCCGCGCCGCCGCCGCGTCCCTCCGCCACGCCGCCGCCGGAGCTACCCGCCGCCGCCGCCGGAGCCGCTTCCGCCGCCGGAGTCACCGCCGCCACCCCGCCCTTCGAGGTAGCCACCGCCGTTTTTTTTCTGTTAACCGTTCGGGATTTTTTTTCGAGAAACCCTAGATCCGTTTTTTAGGTTAGATCGGTTTTTTCTGGTTTAGTTATTTAGCGGACGTTCGTCCGTACATTCGTTTTAACGAACGTTGTTCGCCCGTTAGCCACAGACAGCGAACGTTCGTTCGTTAGTCTGTTCGTCAGTTTTCTTTTTCGGGGTATTTATCCGCGATTATTTTCGATCGTGATTCCTGCCCTGATCTTGTTTTTCGTTTTTCTTTTCGCTCGAGAGTCGGAATCAGGTGATTCAAAATCGCAGATCTTCGTATCGACGCCCTCTTTCCGTTTAACCAACTTGAACAAAGTTTTGGCTACTGTAAAATTTGACTTTAGATCAAACTAGTAATCGGATCTCGTTTCTTTCGTAGTTTGAGTTTCGTTGCTTCTTTCGATTTGATTCTTTTTGCAAACCGGAGTTCTTAAGTTGAACTTTCTGGTTAGATCTTATCTTTTGGAGTTTTGTTTGTGCATCATTGCTTGTTTTCTTATGTATGCTATTGTTTGCTTGTGATAGAATACCCGGACTGTGAAGCGTGCTACTATGAGTCTCTAGGTTTTGCGAATCGTCAACAAGGCAAGTAACACTTTGATCATACCTTTTATTACCCAGTTTTTATGCATTAGATCAAACCCTCACACATTGCATGAGTAGCATCTCTTAATTTGTGGGACTGGGAAGTAGATTGAGGTAGAACCTATTACCTGCATTACTTTCAAACCCTTGGGAGTTACTTCTACGTTTGCTTAGGTTGCCATGCTATGCTCGTAGACGTGGTTTGGGTTTGAGTGAAATCCATGATAGATGTGAGTTGTTAATTAATGGTTCAACTTAAGGTGGCTACTTGAATACACATCTGGGTGGATTGGTTGCAGGGCACCTGGAGAATCCAGTGTTGTCCTAGGAAATCCCGGAGGAACCGTGTGATTGTCCTATGGAATGCCACCCAGGCTCAAAGGGATCATAAAACTATTTATGCTAGAAACTTCCATGCGCAGCCACAATGCCATTATGGGCTCTGGCATAGTATGAGTAAGTGGTGTGAGCTCTTTCAGTGGTGGACTAGCAGATGTAGGGGAAAGTAGGTGTACGGGTCCACCCGGGGTAAATAGTTAATGCTTCTGAAAGACTGTGTCTCGGTCATCCGTTTCTCAAACACCATGAAGTGCGAGAAATTAAACGGAGGCGGTCCAGTCTTGTGGGGAAAAGTGCACTTTGACGCCCGAAGACCGACGTCCCAGGAGATTCCAGATGTTCCGGGTTCTCCCGTGTGTTTCATTTGTGCTTGTGTTATTTATTTTGCATTGCATCATGTCATCATGCCATCATGTCTTTATTTTCTGCAACTCAACCAAATAAATCGTGTGGACCTTCGGTCCATTTAAATCGAGGGAAGGATGACTTCTCTTTATAACATATCCTCCTAATTTATGGAGCTATTATAAAAATATTCCATTGTTTGGAATTAACCGCAACACACTTGCATATTTTTTTCCATGCCCCTTTTGCTTCAAGTTTCCCTCCTACCTTGCCAACTTTTCCTTTCCCTTTTATCGAGGCTCCTCCTAAAGTCTAGACTCCTTTCAAACTCCTTTAAGGCAAGCTAAATATTTTTGGTTTGCACTTCCCTATTTTGTTGGAACCACTTTTTTTGGGTTGGTAATTTTCCTTAAAGCCTTACAAAAATGTTCCATCATTTATTTACTGTTCATGGCCTCTTTTCTTAATATTTTTGAACTCTCTCTATTTTTCTGCTAAAGAAATCAAGAGGGAGAGAGAGATGGCCCAACAGCCAGGCCAGCCGCCGGCCTGCGGCCAGGCCCAACCGCTCCATCAGGCCCATCCGCCTCCTAACCCTAAGCCGACCGATCGCTCGCCAGGTCTCTCCCCTCGCTCTCCCTCCCCGCCGCCAGCATCTCGTTCCCTCGACCCCGCGCCCCCACACCATCTCCCCTCAACCCCGCTCCCTCTTCCTCGGGCGACGCAGCCTCCTTCGACCTCCTGAGCCGCTCACCCTCGCTCTAGCGCCCTCATCTCCCTCTCCCTTCCTGTGCGTGCCTTCTCGCCCTCGCCATGCCTCAGCGCCGAGCATCGGGCGCCCGTCCTCGCCACCATCGTCGCACCCCTCACCTCCCTCCGCCGCGCGCCGTGGCCTCCCTCCCCGCGCCAAGGCCGTCCAGCGTCGCCATCCCCTCGCGCGCCCGAGCAGCAGGACGCGCGCCTCGCCTCCAGCGGCAGCCCGGCCGGCCAGGAGCCGCCGCCGTCGCCGCCAAGGCCTCGTCTCCAGCGCGCCCCTGCCCTGTGCCTCGTCCTCCTCCGCGGCCCTCGTCCACGAGCACCCGAGGCCCTGCCTCCTCTTGGCATCGCCTCCTTCCCGGCATCCAGTCACAGGACCAGCAGCTCCTTCGGGCCTCCGCGTCGCCCAACTTGCCGTGGCCGTGACCGAGACCTTGCCTTGTTTTTTTGCTGTGCTTGATTCTCCTAGGACCTCGGAGGCGTCAAGTCCCTCACCATGTACATATACGCACGGTTGCTTTAAGATCGTCTTCGGTGATTTCGCCATGTACACCTCAAGCAAGTACCCACGGACGCCAAGTACCACGACGTCGATGCCCTCGAGTGCCGCCACGACTCGACAAGTACCACGACGACCGAGTACAACTACCGACGCGAGACCGAGACCGGCAAGACCGCTACGACCGAATGACTACCCGATGCGTCAAGTTCCTCTCCGGTGCCCCGAGGACCGAGTACGCCTACATGAACGAACGCGTCAAGTACCACTACCGTCGCCCCGAAGACGTTCGATTCGCCAAGTACCACTACCGTCGCCGTGTACCATTACTTCCTCGACGAACGTGAACGACTACTTCCTTTTGGGCAACGTGAACGACAGCTTCGACAACGACCGCCTCGAGAACGTCTACTTCCACTACTTCCTCTACGACCTCGAACCGCCCCGAAACGAATGTTTCGAAGGTATAACCCCGAGACGATGACCCGTGGAATGCTCGTGTTGTATGAGATGTTTCCCTTGTGTGCATCGTACCCGTTTAGTCTTTTGTCATGCTCCTCGGTTGCCTCATCGCCAACCCGTGGGAACAAGGTGACGGGATCACCCCACCTTTCTTCTTGCTTGACACGCTCTCCGTCATCTTTTGCATCGGTCTCTCGACGAGTTACCGGAACCGAGATGTTGCCGTTGCATCATTTTCGGATCGTTGCCGTGGCACCCTTTCCTTCCACCCACGGTGACAAATACTCCTTATCATCTTCATGTCAACTTTTAATAAAAATTTCATAAACTTGATCATGTCATCCGCATCATGTTAACAACATTATATGTGTGAATTGTTGTTTGCTTAAAATTACTAAACATGCATATGGGGTTTTCCGGAATTGTTGTTTGTCATTCCGGCCTCATTTAAACTTGCCTAAGTTGGTAGTTTGCTCTTGCTTCACCTCTTGCCATGTTAACAAACATTTAATCTTGTCTTGTAAATAAACGAGAGTCAATTAAATAATTAAAATGTGGTGTTTCGTCAATATGCAACTCGTTGCATATTGAGCTCCACTTAACTTGTAGTACTTGTTTGTGCACTTTGCCATGCCATGCATATTTAAAACATGACATGCATCATGCTTGGATGTGCATCGTATGCCATGTTAATGCTTGTGTGTTTACCGTGTTGTTTGCTTCTTTCCGGTTTGCTTCCCTCGTTAGCTTCGGGTTCGTTCCGGAGTTGTGAGGTTCTGTTCATCTTCTTCGTGGATCGTTCTTCTTCCTTGCGAAATCCAAGGCAAGATGATCATACCCTTGGATGCCTTTACTACCATTGCCATGCTTAGTTGTCTCGATGCTATCGTTACATGTCGCGCTACCCATCTTACTGTCAGCCCCTCTCCTTGTTGCCATGAAACCTCTAACCTTTGACACCTTCCCAGCAAAACCATTGTTTGGCTATGTTACCCGCTTGCTCAGCCCCTCTTATAATGTTGTTAGTTGCAGGTGAAGATGAAGATCATTCCAGGAGGGAACTTGTTGTTGGTATATCACAATATCTATTATTATTATTAACACACCTATATACTGGGCATGGGTGGAAGGCTTGGCCTTTTGCTCGGTGTTTTGTTCCACTCATGCCACCTTAGGCGCCGATAAACCGGCATTATGTTCCTTGATTTTGCGTTCCTTACACGATGGGTATATGGGGACCCCTTGACAGTTCGACTTTGAATAAAACTCCTCCAGCAAGGCCCAACATTGGTTTTAATTTGCCAAATAATAACAACTTAATTAATTAATTAAAATTGCATAGGGGGTCGCATCCCTGGGTATTCTTTCTACATAGCAGGGGGGCCAGTGCTGATGGTGTTGGTCCCAAACGGGCGGACTGCGGGAACCACCACGGGGAAACTCGAGGATTGGCTCCTGTAGGATGTCCCATCCGGTCGTGGCCTGAGACGAGATACGCGCGGCTACTATCAGGGTGTCGGCACGCCGGGAGGTCTTGCTGGACTTGTTTTACCATTGTCGAAATGTCTTGTGCACCGGGATGCCGAGCCTGATCGGATTTCCCTAAGATAAGGAGTGATGATATTATATTTATCACTTCAGCTAATCGTGAGAGCTTGTAATGGGCTAAGTTGGGACACCCCTGCAGGGTTATGATCTTTCGAAAGCCGTGCCCGCGGTTATGTGGCAGATTGGAATTTGTTAATGTCCGGTTGTAGAAAACTTGACAGAGGATCCGAAGTAAAACACACAACTATGTGAGTAACCGTGGCAGTCTCTTTTCACTTGATAAGAGAACACGGTGGGGTTATGGTTGAATAGTAGGTAGTTCAGGATCTTTAGCGATCACTACTAGTTTGCGACCGTTTGCGTAGATGCTCATCTTATTCTTGTACTCGTAAGCTAGCCACCATATTATGCTTAGCCGTTGCTGCAACCTCACCACTTTACCTCTTCCTACCCATAAAGCTTTGCTAGTCTTGATACCCATGGTTATGGGATTGTTGAGTCCTCGTGGCTCACAAATACTACAACACCAGATGCAGGTTCAGCCGAGTATGATGCAGGAGCTGGTTCAAGTACTTCACTGGGAGCTCGATGAAGAGCGTGGACGTATGCTTGTGACGTTTTCGACGATCAGTAGTGGTTTCTACTAGGGGCGATTCGGACCTCTGGCTTTATGTTTTTTGTATCTTTCTTTTGTATCTTCGCCCGTAGTCGGGTTGTGATGTTTTGAATGATGTTTTGCTTATGTAATGTATTGTGTGAAGTGGCGAGTGTAAGCCAACTATCTCCTTTTGCAATTTCATCCCTCTTTTACCTGAGTCGTGCAAAGATACCAAACTTGAGATCATTCCAGAATGGGCTTATACCATTAAGTCGTGCCTCGACACGTAGGAGGTATAGTCCCATCCTGGGCATTACAAGTTGGTATTCAGAGCCTTTTCCGACCTAGAAGCCCCCATTGATTGATCGAATCATTGACGGTTGAGTCTAGGCACACACTTGAAAATGTTTTGAGTCCTGTATGTATATCGAGAGTAGGATTTCTTTTGCTCCTCATCTCTTTTCACTCTGGTGAGGACTCCTGACGATTACTCTTATCTCTTCTACTCTCAAAAATTCACCAAATATTTTTTAGGATCACGCGAGCATTGTTTGGATTGTTCCGATGTCTTTGTGACGAGAACATTGTTCTCGATGCCTCCTGTCATTTAGGGGTTATGGAAGTGTCCCGGGGAGTTGAGCTCCGAGGTGTTGTCGTCACAAATATATCGCATCAGTTCTGGAATACTTAAGACGGCCGACATCGAAAACTCTCCTATGCGGTTAGTGGCAAGATAAACCCGACATCACCCAATACTGGGGAGGTAGTTCTGGAGTATTGCCATAGCTTGTATAGTAGATGCGTTTCGAAGGTCCGAGGTAAACGGTTTCCGGAAACAACTGGTTATGTGTTGAAGGATGGATACAGCTGGATGTAGGATTAGAGTTGAGTGCGCGATGCTTCCCCTGTATCCCCAACACCTGATTGCATAAGTGGAAACTTTCGGAAATTAATAGGTGGGTTCATCTAGTAGCTCGTAGGCATTCTTCCAACGAGTGCAAGATATGAAGTTCGGGGTTCTACATTGAGTGAAGTAGTTTTATGG
Source organism: Secale cereale (assembly GCA_902687465.1). Taxonomy (NCBI): domain Eukaryota; kingdom Viridiplantae; phylum Streptophyta; class Magnoliopsida; order Poales; family Poaceae; genus Secale; species Secale cereale. The sequence goes on from LR738711.1 coordinate 657,974,251, forward strand.
GCGTTTGTTCCGATCGGGAGTTGCATCTTAAAGGGTCCTTGGCTATGCTGATCCGGGGATTGCAAAACTCTTTTGTAACACGTTCCATAAGCTTTCAGCACGAATATGTGGAACGAAGCTTCTATATTGTATTTGTTCTATCTGCTCCTTGTTGTTTTATTTACATTTTGTTCTCCCAAGTGGCTTCTCGACAAGTTGATGTACCTACGGAATTCATTCGTTCAATTCTCTGTTCGAATGATATTGTGAAGATTAATGTTGCAACATATCTATCCTTTGTTTTTGTTTTGATTCTGGTATTCGAGTTGCTTCGATGTCAAATGTTGATTCCATACCTTTCCTAATCGGTGTTCTCATATTTCTATGGGAGTGCTAATTCTTCTTGACCATCGAGATCTTCATGTTAATCCTTTTCAACCGGTGTGCCTTCTCTTCAAATTATTCCATACGGACGCCGTTGAGAAATCTGACGATTTGTCTGTTTCATTCATTCAAGTTGTCTTTGTTTTCCCCGCCCTCCCACCCTTCTTCCTCTCGGAGCAAGAAATTCTAAAATGAAATATCCATTTTATTCATGTGATATTTCTTCATTTTTTTCCTTCAATGTTCTTATCCGGTGCTTTATCGTGAAGATGCTCAAGAGCTTCAAGTTCATCATTCTTTTGTTCTCAAATTCTGCCGGTGGATGTAATTCAATGGTGATTTCTTTAGTGGGCCCTAACCCACAGGTCTTTTTCCAGGATCTTACCTGACTCTTCTAATTTTTCTGGAGTTATACTCAAATTCTTGTCAAAGTGTGACGTAAGAATGATTTCCATCAGTCACATGCCTTCTCCAAGCTTGTTTTCAATTATTTCCATCTTTAGTTCCACCTTCCTCTTGTCATTCGTCCGGAGTATCTCGAAATTCTTCATGGAATTTCTCGTCTTCATTCTCAACATCTGAAGACCGGAAAAGAGTTTCTCTTAAATCTTGGCCCGTTCTCTCAAGATTCATGGTTCTAGCTTCATGCCATCCTCATATTTGTTTCGATTGTGAGGAATTATTGTTATACCCATCCGAAGCATTTCATGAATTCTTCCTATTGTGATCCTCTGAAGGCCATCATTTCAGAATATTTCTTCGTTCTCTGTTTGCAACTTCGACCTCCAACTATTCTTCATCGATGTCTCTTCTTTCGTCTCCATATTCTTCCCGGTGATTCATTCTTTTATATTCACTCAATTTCAATTCCTTACGGTGGCTTGTTCTCTGTCATCACTCCATTTCAATTTGTACGGTGGTTCGTTAAACATTCTTTACTGTGTATCATGTCTTTTCACTCGTTCTTTTCATAATCCTACCGGTGGTTCGTCGAAGACTTACCCAAGTTTGTGCGAGATCTCTTTAATCCTTTTCAAGAAGAATAAGTAGTAGGCCAAATCCGTTGCTTGTCATCAATTTAATTTGATGAAGGATAAGCATACAATAAATCTTATTCTTATTTTTCCTCGAAGTGATTAATCTCTATTTTCCGGAGCTTGTTCATCATATCATATCCTTGGTTCTAAGTTGTCCATCTTGTTTTCCGGAGCTCCAAGTTATTTCAATTATACCATTCCAAACCTCCATCTAATTCATCGCAGGCCTCGAATCTATTCTTTTCATCTTTCACTCCTCATGCTTTCATTACCGGAGTTCTTCTTGGTGGTTCATCATGTTTTAATTCATCCTCGAAGTTTTCATCAAGATTCTTGTTGGAGCTCAAGCATTCTTCATCATGCATTCCAAGTGCAATTCTTTCTACCTTATCTTTTTAGATGGTGTTATGTCATTCTTGACAATTCCTTCATGTTTCATGATTCACGAGTTATCAAGAATGAGATATTTAAAACCATCATTTATTTCTCTTAGGAGATCCTTTCAACCCCCATTTTTATCTCTTGGAGTTATCTTGGGTTGTATTTCACCTAAAAGCTTTCCCTAAGGATTGTTGCTAATTATGGTGCTTATAATGACCCAAGTTCTTCATTTATCCTCCCGATGAGATAAGTTTTTCGTCTCCTTGTTGATCTCAATCCAAGCAATTCATTTCTGTTAGTGGCTGGTTGTCACCTTCCATAAGCCCACATCAAGCTTATTCTTTTCGTTGTTGAATTCCAACAACTCTGTTCAACCCTTCTCGGTAAGGAGGATTTTCTAATTCATTCATGAGAGAAGTTGTCATTTTCTTCTCCATTCTTTTCTTTCATTGATTTATATGCTATTCTTTCATTCCGGAGGCATTGTGATGTTGCTCTCTCCAAACCATCATCTCGTTTTATCGAGATGATGTTCTTCCCTTGCTTGTCTATTTAACCGGAATGTCATGTCATCAATTCAAGTTCCGTCTTTTATCTAGCTTTTCCTCTCTTTTCAACCGGAGTGCTGTCTGAGTCTTTCTTACCCCTCGTGCCATTCTTTCAATTGTTTTAGAGACAATATGCTGTTGATTTCATCAAGTATCATTCGATCTCCTCAAGTTCATGTTCAATTCCTTCCATTTTCAGACGGAGTGCTGTCCAAATTCTGTCATTCTTATTCCTTGGATATACCATTGCGGTTTCATATTCTTTTGGTTCGTAAGCTCTTGTTTCATATCTTTCAACCTACAAGGTTCTCATAATGCTCCTGGTTCCTCTTTTCTAACGGAGTTTTCATATTCGTTCATCTCCGTTGTATTCTTCTTTCATTTTGGTCAACCTCTCAAGGTTCGTGGTTTCACTCGTCTATCAAAGAAGAAACTTTGTTTTACCTCTTTTTTTTCCGTTTCACCCGGTGCCATCTCCAGGATCTCGGGTCGAGATCCTCTGTTAGTGTGGGAGAGTTGTGATGCCCGAAGACCGACGTCCTAGAAGATTCCAGATGTTCCGGGTTCTCCCATGTGTTTCATTTGTGCTTGTGTTATTTATTTTGCATTGCATCATGTCATCATGCCATCATGTCTTTATTTTCTGCAACTCAACCAAATAAATCGTGTGGACCTTCGGTCCATTTAAGTCGAGGGAAGGATGACTTCTCCTTATAACATATCCTCCTAATTTATGGAGCTATTATAAAAATATTCCATTGTTTGGAATTAACCGCAACACACTTGCATATTTTTTTCCATGCCCCTTTTGCTTCAAGTTTCCCTCCTACTTTGCCAACTTTTCCTTCCCCTTTTATCGAGGCTCCTCCTAAAGTCTAGACTCCTTCCAAACTCCTTTAAGGCAAGCTAAATATTTTTGGTTTGCACTTCCCTATTTTGTTGGAACCACTTTTTTTTGGGTTGGTAATTTTCCTTAAAGCCTTACAAAAATGTTCCATCATTTATTTACTGTTCATGGCCTCTTTTCTTAATATTTTTGAACTCTCTCTATTTTTCTGCTAAAGAAATCAAGAGGGAGAGAGAGATGGCCCAACAGCCAGGCCAGCCGCCGGCCTGCGGCCAGGCCCAGCCGCTCCATCAGGCCCATCCGCCTCCTAACCCTAAGCCGACCGACCGCTCGCCAGGTCTCTCCCCTCGCTCTCCCTCCCCGCCGCCAGCATCTCGTTCCCTCGACCCCGCGCCCCCGCACCATCTCCCCTCGACCCCGCTCCCTCTTCCTCGGGTGACGCAGCCTCCTTCGATCTCCTGAGCCGCTCACCCTCACTCCAGCGCCCTCATCTCCCTCTTCCTTCCTGTGCGCGCCTCCTCGCCCTCGCCATGCCTCAGCGCCGAGCGCCGGGCGCCCGTCCTCGCCACCATCGTCGCGCCCCTCACCTCCCTCCGCCACGCACCGTGGCCTCCCTCCCCGCGCCAAGGCCGTCCAGCGCCGCCATCCCCTCGCGCGCCCGAGCAGCGGGACGCGCGCCTCGCCTCCAACGGTAGCCCGGCCGGCCAGGAGCCGCCACCGTCGCCGCCAAGGCCTCGTCTCCAGCGCGCCCCTCCCCTGTGCCTCGTCCTCCTCCGCGGCCCTCGTCCACGAGCACTCGAGGCCCTCCCTCCTCTTCGCATCGCCTCCTTCCCGGCATCCAGTCGCAGGACCAGCAGCTCCTTCGGGCCTCCGCGTTGCCCAACTTGCCGTGGCCGTGACCGAGACCTTGCCTTGTTTTGTTGCTGTGGTTGATTCTCCTAGGACCTCGGAGGCGTCAAGTCCCTCACCATGTACATCTACGCACGGTTGCTTCAAGATCGTCTTCGGTGATTTCGCCAAGTACACCTCAAGCAAGTACCCACGGACGCCAAGTACCATGACGTCGATGCCCTCGAGTGCCGCCACGACTCGACAAGTACCACGACGTCCGAGTACAACTACCGACGCGAGACCGAGACCGGCAAAACCGCTACGACCGAACGACTACCCGATGCGTCAAGTTCCTCTCCGGTGCCCCGAGGACCGAGTACGCCTACATGAATGAACGCGTCAAGTACCACTACCGTCGCCCCGAAGACGTTCGATTCACCAAGTACCACTACCGTCGCCGTGTACCACTACTTCCTCGACGAACGTGAACGACTACTTCCTTTTGGGCAACGTGAACGACAGCTTCGACAACGACCGCCTCGAGAACGTCTACTTCCACTACTTCCTCTACGACCTCGAACCGCCCCGAAACGAATGTTTCGAAGGTATAACCCCGAGACGATGACCCGTGGAATGCTCGTGTTGTATGAGATGTTTCCCTTGTGTGCACCGTACCCGTTTAGTCTTTTGTCATGCACCTCGGTTGCCTCGTCGCCAACCCGTGGGAACCCGGTGACGGGATCACCCCACCTTTCTTCTGGCTTGACACGCTCTCCGTCATCTTTTGCACCGGTCTCTCGACGAGTTACCGGAACCGAGATGTTGTTCGTTGCATCATTTTTGGATCGTTGCCGTGGCACCCTTTCCTTCCACCCACGGTGACAAATACTCCTTATCATCTTCATGTCAACTTTTAATAAAAATTTCATAAACTTGATCATGTCATCCGCATCATGTTAACAACATTATATGTGTGAATTGGTGTTTGCTTAAAATTACTAAACATGCATATGGGGTTTTCCGGAATTGTTGTTTGTCATTCCGGCCTTATTTAAACTTGCCTAAGTAGGTAGTTTGCTCTTGCTTCACCTCTTGCCATGTTAACAAACATTTAATCTTGTCTTGTAAATAAACGAGAGTCAATTAAATAATTAAAATGTGGTGTTTCGTCAAATATGCAACTCGTTGCATATTGAGCTCCACTTAACTTGTAGTACTTGTTTGTGCACTTTGCCATTCCATGCATATTTAAAACATGACATGCATCATGCTTGGATGTGCATCGTATGCCATGTTAATGCTTGTGTGTTTACCGTGTTGTTTGCTTCTTTCCGGTTTGCTTCCCTCGTTAGTTTCGGGTTCGTTCCGGAGTTGTGAGGTTCTGTTCGTCTTCTTCGTGGATCGTTCTTCTTCCCTGCGGAATCCCAGGCAAGATGATCATACCCTTGGATACCTTTACTACCATTGCCATGCTTAGTTGTCTCGATGCTATCGTTACATGTCGCGCTACCCATCTTATTGTCAGCCCCTCTCCTTGTTGCCATGAAACCTCTAACCTTTGACACCTTCCTAGCAAAACCATTGTTTGGCTATGTTACCCGCTTGCTCAGCCCCTCTTATAGCATTGTTAGTTGCAGGTGAAGATGAAGATCGTTCCAGGAGGGAACTTGTTGTTGTTATATCACAATATCTATTATTATTATTAACACACCTATATACTGGGCATGGGTGGAAGGCTTGGCCTTTTGCTCGGTGTTTTGTTCCACTCATACCACCTTAGGCGCCGATAAACCGACATTATGTTCCTTGATTTTGCGTTCCTTACACGATGGGTATATGGGGACCCCTTGACAGTTCGACTTTGAATAAAACTTCTCCAGCAAGGCCCAACATTGGTTTTAATTTGCCTCATAATAACAACTTAATTAATTAATTAAAATTGCATAGGGGGTCGCGTCCTTGGGTATTCTTTCTACATAGCAGGGGGGGCCAGTGCTGATGGTGTTGGTCCCAAACGGGTGGACTGCGGGAACCACCACGGGGAAACTCGAGGATTGGCTCCTGTAGGATGTCCCATCCTGTCGTGGCCTGAGACGAGATACGCGCGGCTACTATCAGGGTGTCGGCACGCCGGGAGGTCTTGCTGGACTTGTTTTACCATTGTCGAAATGTCTTGTGCACCGGGATGCCGAGCCTGATCGGATTTCCCTAAGATAAGGGGTGATGATATTATATTTATCACTTCAGCTAATCGTGAGAGCTTGTGACGGGCTAAGTTGGGACACCCCTGCAGGGTTATGATCTTTCGAAAGCCGTGCCTGTGGTTATGTGGCAGATTGGAATTTGTTAATGTCCGGTTGTAGAAAACTTGACAGAGGATCCGAAGTAAAGCACACAACTGTGTGAGTAACCGTGACTGTCTCTTTTCACTTGAGAAGAGAACACGGTGGGGTTATGGTTGAATCGTAGGTAGTTCATGATATTTAGCGATCACTACAAGTTTGCGACCGTTTGCGTAGATGCTCATCTTATTCTTGTACTCGTAAGCTAGCCACCATATTATGCTTAGCCGCTGTTGCAACCTCACCACTTTACCTCTTCCTACCCATAAAGCTTTGCTAGTCTTGATACCCATGGTTATGGGATTGCTGAGTCCTCGTGGCTCACAGATACTACAACACCAGATGCAGGTTCAGCCGAGTATGATGCAGGAGCTGGTTCAAGTACTTCACTGGGAGCTCGATGAAGAGCGTGGCCGTATGCTTGTGACGTTTTTGACGATCAGTAGTGGTTTCTACTAGGGGTGATTCGGACCTGTAGTCGGGTTGTGATGTTTTGAATGATGTTTTGCTTATGTAATGTATTGTGTGAAGTGGCGAGTGTAAACCAACTATCTCCTTTTGCAATTTCATCCCTCTTTTACATGAGTCGTGCAAAGATACCAAACTTGAGATCATTCCAGAATGGGCTTATACCTTTAAGTCGTGCCTCGACACGTAGGAGGTATAGTCCCATCCTGGGCATTACATGCACAAACCTTTGCAGAGTGTACAAACTGATCATGATTAGTCGTGTCCCCGGTTATGGACAATTTTGAGTATCTGGTACATGAATTATTGGTTGATCTCATCACTCTAAATTTAAATTTGTTGGGTTAATGATTAATTTAATTTGGGGTTGAGTTGGAGGTACCTTCTCAATGATGTTTCAACTACCATGATAGTTAAAATAAAATATATTCCTTTGTTGTAGGGAAAAATTGGCTTTACGCAAAAACTTTAACCTTCGAGCCTCCACCAGCCAAATATGCATATAGTGTAGCCTTTATTTTAGTTACTTGCATCTTCTGTGTTATCTTGCCAGCATATTCCATGTGCTAACCCATTTCGGGCCGCAACATATTACGTTGCAGACTTTTCAGATGAGGAGTAAGACGTTCTAGGTCGTTTGTCATGCACTCAGCTATGCCGTTGGAGTTGATGGACTCACTTATCTTCCAAGCCTTCCGCTGTTATTTTGTTAGATGGCTTATGCCATAGACTTTTGTAATAAGTTCTCTTTGGAGACATTCGATGTAATAAGTGTGTGATTGCCACTCTATTATAAATTCCTCAAGTACTGTGTGTGTCAGCATTACCGATCCAGGGATGACACTGAAACACAGAGACTTCGGTCCATTCGGATCGTGGTCGCTACATATGATGATACCGATGATTGAATCTCGGGCAAGTAACATACCGATGACAATGGGAACAACGTATGTTGTTATGCGGTTTGACCGATAAAGATCTTCGTAGAATATGTAAGACCAATTATGAGCAACCAGGTACCACTATTGGTTATTGACCGGAGATGTGTCTCGGTCATGTCTACATAGTTCTCGAACCCGTAGGGTCCGCATGCTTAACGTTCGATGACGATTAGTATTATGAGTTATGTGATTTTGATGACCGAAGATTGTTCGGAGTCCCGGGTGAGATCACTGACATGACGAGGAGTCTCGAAATGGTCGAGACATAAATATTGATATATTGGAATGTTACGTTTGAACATCGGAAGGGTTCCGGGATGTTGCTCGGGCATTTTTCCGGAGTACCGGGAGGTTACCGGAACCCCCTGGGGAGTCAATGGGCCTTAATGGGCCCTAGCGGAGAGACGAGGCAGCAGCCAGGTGGTGGTGCGCGCCCCCCTAGCCCAAACCGAATTGGTTTAGGGTTGGGGGGCCGGCCCCCCTTTTTTTGTCTTCTCCTCCTCCTTCCCTCCTTCTCCTAGTGGGAATAGGAAAGGGGGGCAAATCCTACTTGGACCGGGAGTCCAAGAAGGACTCTCCCCTTGGCGCCCCCCCTCTTGGTCGGCCTCCTCCTCCCTCCCTCCTTTATATATGTGGGAGGGGGGCACCCAAAAGACACACAAGTCAGTCTTTTAGCCGTATGCGGTGCCCCCCTCCACTGTTACACACCTCGGTCATATCAAGTGCTTAGGCAAAGCCCCGCGTCGGTAACTTCATCATCACCGTCACCACGCCGTCGTGCTGACGAAACTCTCCCTCGTCCTCAACTGGATCAAGAGCTCGAGGGACGTCATCGTGCTCAATGTGTGCTGAACACGGAGGTGCCTTACATTTGGTACTTGGATCGGTTGGATCGTGAAGACGTTCAACTACCTCAACCTCGTTACTAAACGCTTCCGCTTTCGATCTACGAGGGTACATGGACACACTCTCCCTGCTCGTTGCTATGCTTCTCCTAGATAGATCTAGCATAATCGTAGGAAATTTTTGAAATACTACGTTCCCCAACAGTGGCATCATGAGCCAGGTCTATGCGTAGAGGATATGCACGAGTAGAACACAAAGAGTTGTGGGCGATAATAGCCACACTGCTTACCACCAACGTCATACTTTGATTCAGCGGTATTGTTGGATGAAGCGGCCCGGACCGACATTACATGACCGCGTTCATGATACTAGTTCTACCGACGTGCTTTGCACATAAGTGGCTGGCGGGTGTCAATTTCTCCAACTTTAGTTGAATTGAGTGTGACTACGGTCGATCCTTGTTGAAGGTTAAAACAACACACTTGGCAAAAAATCATTGTGGTTTTGATGCGTAGGTAAGAACGGTTCTTACTAGAAGCCCGTAGCAGCCACGTAAAACTTGCAACAACAAAGTAGAGGACGTCTAACTTGTTTTTGCAGGGCATGTTGTGATGTGATATGGTCAAGACGTGATGAGTTATACGTTGTTGTATGAGATGATCATGTTTTGTAAATTACCGGCAACCGGTAGGAGCCTTATGGTTGTCTCTTTATTGTATGAATTGCGAATGCCATGTAATTGATTTACTTTATCACTATGAGTTAGCAATAGTAGTAGAAGCAGTAGTTGGCGAGACGACCATGATGATACGATGAAGATCATGGTGTCAAGCCGGTGACGATGGAGATCATGATGATGCTTTGGAGATGGAGATCAAAAGCACAAGATGATGATGGCCATATCATGTCACATATTTTGATTGCATATGATGTTTATCTTATTATGCTTCTTATTTTGCTTAGTACGATGGTAGCATTATAAGATGATCCCTTACAAAAATTTCAAGGTACAAGTGTTCTCCCTGAGTATGCACCGTTGCGATAGTTCGTCGTGCCGAGACACCACGTGATGATCGGGTGTGATAAGCTCTACGTTCACATACAACGGGTGTAAGACAGTTTTGCACATGCAAAATACTCGGGTTAAACTTGACGAGCCTAGCATGTACAGATATGGCCTCAGAACACTGGAGACCGAAACGTCGAGCGTGAATCATATAGTAGATATGCTCAACATAAGATGTTCACCATTGAAAACTACTCCATCTCACGTGATGATCGGACATGGTTTAGTTGATTTGGATCATGTGGTCATTTAGATGACTTGAGGGATGTCTGTCTAAGTGGGAGTTCTTTAGTAATATGATTAATTGAACTTTAATTTATCATGAACTTAGTCCAGATAGTTTTTGCATATCTATGTTGTTGTAGATCAATGTCCCGTGCTACCGTTCCCTTGAATTTTAATGTGTTCCTAGAGAAAGCTAAGTTGAAAGATGATGGTAGCAACTAAATGGTCTGGGTCCATAACTTGAGGATTATCCTCATTGCTGCACAGAAGAATTATGTCCTTGAAGCACCACTAGGTGACAAGCCCTCTCCTGCTAATGTAGACGCTTGGAACGTCTGGCAGACGCGGTCTGATGACTACTTGATAGTTTAGTGTGCCATGCTTTACGGCTTAGAATCGGGACTTCAAAGACGTTTTAAACGTCATGGAGCATATGAGATGTTCCAAGAGCTAAAGTTAATATTTCAAGGAAATGGCCGAGTTGAGAGATATGAAATCTCCAACAAGTTCTATAGTTGTAAGATGGAGGAGAAAAGTTATGTTAGTGAACAAATACTCAGAATGTTTGGGTACCACAACCACATGACTCAACTTGGAGTCACAATTGATGATGATAGTGTTATTGACAGAGTTCTTTAATCACTGCCACCAAGCTATAAAGGCTTCGTGATGAACTATAATATGCAAGGGATGCAGAAGAAAATTCCCGAGCTCTTCGTGATACTCAAAGTTGTGGAGCTAGAAATCAAAAAGGAGCATCAAGTGTTGATGGTTAACAAGACCACTAGTTTCAAGAAAAAGGGCAAGGGAAAGAAGGGGAACTTCAAGAATAATAGTAAGCCAGTTGCTACTCCCGAGAATAAACCCAAGTCTGGAGCCAAGCCTGAAACTGAGTGCTTCTACAACAAAGGGACTGTTCATTGGGAGCGGAACTGCCCCAAGTATTTGGCGAATAAGAAGGATGTCAAAGTGAAGAAAGGTATATTTGATATACATGTTATTGATGTGTACCTTATTGATGCTCGTAGTAGCGCCTGTGTATTTGATACTGGTTCGGTTGCTCATATTTGTAACTCGAAACAAGGGCTACGGATTAAACAAAGATTGGTTAAGGACGAGGTGACGATGCACGTGGGAAATGGTTCCAAAGTCGATGTGATCGTCGGCGGCACGCTACCTCTACATCTACCTTCGGGATTTGTTTTTGACCTAAATAATTGTTATTTGGTGCCAGCGTTAAGTATGAACATTATATCTGGATCTTGTTTGTTGTGAGACGGTTATTCATTTAAATCAGAGAATAATGGTTGTTCTATTTATATGAGTAATATCTTTTATGGTCATGCACCCTTGATGAGTGGTCTATTTTTGTTGAATCTCGATCGTAGTGATACACATATTCATAATATTGAAGCCAAAAGATGCAAAGTTAATAATGACAGTGCAACTTATTTGTGGCACTGCCATTTAGGTCATATTGGTGTAAAGCGCATGAAGAAAATCGATGTTGATGGGCTTTTGGAATCACTTGATTATGAATCACTTGGTTCTTGCGAACCATGCCTCATGGGCAAGATGACAAAGACTCTGTTCTCCGGAACAACGGAGCGAGCAACTGACTTATTGGAAATCATACATACTGATGTATGCGGTCCAATGAGTGTTGAGGCTCACGAAGGGTATCATTATTTTCTGACCTTCATAGATGATTTGAGCAGATATGGGTATATCTACTTGATGAAACACAAGTCTGAAACATTTGAAAAGTTCAAAGGAATTGCAGAGTGAAGTAGAGAATCAACGTAACAAGAAAATAAAGTTTCTATGATCTGATCGCGGAGGCGAATATTTGAGTTATGAGTTTGGTCTTCATTTGAAACAATGTGGAATAGTTTCGCAACTTACGCCACCTGGAACACCACAGCATAATGGTGTGTCCGTACGTCATAACTGTACTTTACTAGATATGGTGCGATCTATGATGTCTCTTACCGATTTACCACTATTGTTTTGAGGTTATGCTTTAGAGACTGTTGCATTCACGTTATATAGGGCACCATCTAAATCCGTTGAGACGACACCTTATGAACTATGGTTTGGCAAGAAACCCAAGTTGTCGTTTCTTAAAGTTTGGGGTTGTGATGCTTATGTGAAAAAGCTTCAACCTGATAAGCTCGAACCCAAGTCGGAGAAATGTGTCTTCATAGGATACCCAAAGGAAACTGTTGGGTACACCTTCTATCATAGATCCGAAGGCAAGATATTCATTGCTAAGAATGGATCCTTTCTAAAGAAGGAGTTTCTCTCGAAAGAAGTGAGTGGGAGGAAAGTAGAACTTGATTAGGTAATTGCCCCTTCTCCCAAATTGGAAAGTAGTTTATCACAGAAATTACTTCCAATGATTCCTACACCAATTAGTGAGGAAGCAAATGATGATGATCATGAAACTTCAGATCAAGTTACTACTGAACCTCGTAGGTCAACCAGAGTATGTTCCGCACCAGAGTGGTACGGTAATCCTGTTCTAGAAGTCATGTTACTAGACCATGACGAACCTATGAACTATGAGGAAGCGATGATTAGCCCAGATTCCACGAAATGGATTGAGGCCATGAAATATGAGATGGGGTCCATGTATGAGAACAAAGTGTGGACTTTGGTTGACTTTCCCGATGATCGGCAAGCCATTGAAAATAAATGGATCTTTAAGAGGAAGACTGGCGCCGACGGTAATGTTACTGTCTACAAAGCTCGACTTGTTGCGAAAGGTTTTCGACAATTTCAATGAGTTGACTACGATGAGACCTTCTCACCAGTAGCGATGCTTAAGTCTGTCCGAATCATGTTAGCAATTGCCGCATTTTATGATTATGAAATCTGGCAAAAGGATGTCAAAACTGCATTCCTTGATGGATATCTTAAAGAAGAGTTGTATATGATGCAACCAGAAGGTTTTGTTGGTCCTAAAGGTGCTAAAAAAGTGTGCAAGCTCCAGCGATCCATCTATGGACTGGTGCAAGCATCTCGGAGTTGGAATATACGCTTTGATGAGGTGATCAAAGCATATGGTTTTATACAGACTTCCAGAGAAGCCTGTATTTACAAGAAAGTGAGTGGGAGCTCTGTAGGATTTTTGATATTATATGTGGATGACATATTGTTGATTGGAAATGATGTAGAATTTCTGGATAGCATAAAAGGATACTTGAATAAGAATTTTTCAATGAAAGACCTCGGTGAAGCTGCTTATATATTGGGAATCAAGATCTATAGAGATAGATCGAGACGCTTAATTGGACTTTCACAAAGCACATACCTTGATAAAGTTCTGAATAAGTTCAAAATGGATCAGTCCAAGAAAGGGTTCTTGCCTGTGTTACAAGGTGTGAAGTTGAGTCAGAATCAATGCCCGACCACTGCAGAAGATAGAGAGAAAATGAAGATCATTCCCTATGCTTCAGCCATAGGTTCTATCATGTATGCAATGATGTGTACCAGACCTAATGTGTGCCTTGCTATAAGTCTAGTAGGGAGGTACCAAAGTAATCTAGGAGTGAATCACTTGACAGTGGTCAAGAACATCCTGAATTACTTGAAAATGATGAAGGATATGTTTCTCGTTTATGGAGGCGACAAAGAGCTCGTCGTAAGCAGTTAGGTCGATGCAAGCTTTGACACTGATCCAGAAGACTCTAAGTCACAAACCGGATACGTATTTTTGTTGAACGATGGAGCTGTCAGTTGGTGCAGTTCCAAGCAGAGCGTCATGGCGAGATATACGTGTGAAGCGGAGTACATAGCTGCTTCGGAAGCAGCAAATGAAGGAGTCTAGATGAAGGAGTTCATATATGATCTAGGTGTAATACCTAGTGCATCAGGTCCAATGAAAATCTTTTGTGACAACACTGGAGCAATAGCCTTGGCGAAGGAATCCATGTTTCACAATAGAACCAAGCACATCAAGAAACGCTTCAACTCCATCCGCGATCAAATCAAGGAGGGAGACATAGAGATTTGCAAAATACATACATATCTGAATGTCGCAGACCCATTGACTAAGCCTCTTCCACGAACAAAACATGATCAGCACCAAGACTCCATGGGTGTTAGAATCATTACTATGTAATCTAGATTATTGACTCTAGTGCAAATGGGCGACTGAAGGAAATGTGCCCTAGAGGCAATTATAAAGTTGTTATTTATATTTCCTTATATATCATGATAAATTTCTTTTATTCATGCTAGAATTGTATTAACCAGAAACTTGATACATGTGTGAATACATAGACAAAACAGAGTGTCCCTAGTATGCCTCTACGAGACTAGCTCGTTAATCAAAGATGGTTGTGTTTCCTAAATCATAGACATGTGTTGTCATTTGATCAACGGAATCACTTCATTAGGAGAATGATGTGATGGACAAGACCCATCCGTTAGCTTAGCACTATGATCGTTTAGTTTTATTGCTATTGCTTTCTTCATGACTTACACATGTTCCTCTGACTATGAGATTATGCAACTCCCGAATACCGGAGGAACACCTTGTGTGCTATCAAACGTCACAACGTAACTGGGTGATTATAAAGATTCTCTACAGGTGTTTCCAAAGGTGTTTGTGGTGTTGGCATAGATCGAGAATGGGATTTGTCACTCCGAGTGTCGGAGAGGTATCTCTGGGCCCTCTCGGTAATACACATCATAATAATCCTTGCAAGCAAATGACTAATGAGTTAGTCACGAGATGATGTATTATGGAATGAGTAAAGAGACTTGCCGTTAACGAGATTGAACTAGGTATGATGATACCGACGATCGAATCTCAGGCGAGTAACATACCGATGACAAAGGGAACAGCGTATGTTGTTATGCAGTTTGACCGATAAAGATCTTCGTAGAATATGTAGGAACCAATATGAGCATCGAGGTTCCACTATTGGTTATTGACCGGAGATGTGTCTTGGTCATGTCTACATAGTTCTCGAACCTGTAGGGTCCGCACGCTTAACGTTCGATGATGATTAGTATTATGAGTTATGTGATTTTGATGACCGAAGATTGTTTGGAGTACCGAATGAGATCACAGACATGACGAGGAGTCTCTAAATGGTCAAGGCATAAAGATTGATATATTGTAAGGTTATGTTTGGTCATCGGAAGGGTTCCAGGATGTTCGGGCATTTTTTGAGAGTGCCGGGAGGTTACCGAAACCCCCCGGGAGTCAATGGGCCTTAATGGGCCCTAGTGGAGAGTGGAGGTAGCAGCCAGGTGGTGGCGAAGGCCCCCTAGGCCTAAACCGAATTGGTTTAGGGTTGGGGGGGCCGACCCTCGTTTCCTTCTCTGCTCCTCCTCCTTCCCTCCTTCTCCTAGTGGGAATAGGAAAGGGGGGGGGGGCGAATCCTACTTGGACCAGGAGTCCAAGTAGGACCCCCCCTTGGCACGCCCCTGATAACCCTCAACCGTAAGGGATCGAGATAGTCTTCGCGGGTAAGAATAACCCAATTTATTGATTCGACACACGGGGAGCCAAAGAGTATTTATAAGCTTTGACAGTTGAGTTGTCAATTCAACCGCACCTGAAATATACTTACTTGCAACAAAAGATAAGTGGTAACAGTGATATGATAGTGATGATAGTAATAGTAAAAGTAAACAGAAAAAGTAAATAGCAGTAGTAAATGGCAAAAGTAGCAACTAGTGACAAGCAGGGTTTAAAACACTGTAGGCTAGGGAGATGGATGGTTGGGCGCTGCATGGCTGAGATAGATTCTAACTTGGGGCACGACACACGGAAAAGTAATGATCATCTAGGCAAATATCAAACATTAGGCATGTATCCCGTAGGTAGTTGTATGTGCTTGCAATAAGAACTTGCACAACATCTTTTGTCCTACCATCCCGCTACGAACGGGGCCAAAAGGAACTTATGGATATTAAGGTGCTCCTGTCAAAGAGCACCGGAACAAAGCAATGAACTTAATGGATACATGTAATCCTCAAACTACGGACCATCCCCTTTGGTGTCCCAAGCTGTCACTTTTGGGATCGCCGGTTCCGGACCGTAACAGGTGCAAACAACTCATAGATAGGATCACGAACACAAATATATTCATGCAAACACATATGGTTCAGATCTGAAATCATGGCACTCGGGCCCTAAGTGTCAAGCATTAAGAATAACAAGTTGTAGCAAAGATGATAAACACCATAGTAGATGATAGGCAACATGCCCCCAACGATCTGATAAACTATTACATGATCTAACTCATCCAATCCCTACCATCCCCTTCGCCTACAGCGGGGGAATTACTCACACATGGAGGGAGAAGTCATGGAGGGATGATGGAGTGGTGATGATGATGACGATGGCGACGATCTCCCCTCTCCAGAGGCCAATTCAGCCTCCAGATTAGCCCTCCCGAGGAAGAACAGAGGGTGGCGGCGGCTCCGCGATGAAAAACTGCGAAAGAACTTCTGATCTGGGGTTTCTGCATCGGGAGTAAAAATACGAGGTAAGGTAGGGCACGAGGGGCTGTGGTCCCCACCCAGGCGGCCCCCCGGCGCGACCCAGGGGGGGCGCGCCCACAGGGCGCCTGGGCACCCCCTGGCCCCCATCTGGTCCTACTTCTGGTTCCTGGTTCCTTCGGGTGCGTGGATTTTCTGTGATTTTTTGTGGATTTTTCTGAGATACCTAAAAATCCATTTTCCTGCACACAAATAAACCATACAGGCAGCTCTGCTGAAAACAGCGTCAGTCTGGGTTAGTTTGGTCCAAATCATGCAAGAATGAGGCCAAAACAATATCAAAAGTGTTTGGAAAAGTAGATACGTTTGAGACGTATCAACTCCCCCAAGCTTAGCATATTGCTTGTCCTCAAGCAATTCAGTTCAACGAACTGGACGCGACAAAGAAAACTTTGACAAACTCATTTGCTTCATTAGATGTATATAAGCATGTACTACAAAAAGAGTTTAGCAAGTATTGAAACAATACTTATGAGGACAATGCAAGGAGCAATCCTTCTTTCAAGTGACCAGTCACAAATACTTAAAAGTAAATAATATACATTACTGAAAATCAAGACAAGATTGCATTGCACATAGCTTGAGCATATTAGGGTGGTATCTCGCTAGCCCCCATGAGTGAAGCAAAACATAAATGCAGAGACTCCTGCAGAGTTTTAAAGGAGACTAGAACTAAGAATTTCAGAATAAATCATATCACAAGTATACAGAAGACAATGTAATACTTTGGGACAATGCACATTACACTCAGAATGACAATTATGCTCTCCTAGTCAGTGCTTTGAAGAAAGAAGGTGAGACTCTCGAACCATGGCTTTTATTGGCAAGGTTGAAAACCCGTGGTCGGAAACAAAAACTAAACATGTACAAGAGCTCTTGGTTTTAAAAACAGAAGTAAACAAGTTTTGAGAAGTGCATATTTCGTCAACGAATGCTAGCAGATAACTCAATCACTTTTTGAGAGGACAAGTCTCGAGGAACGGCTCCCGCATGAGGACGATCACATCCTCTTAATCTCCTTTGTTTATCACTGCCAAAGTTTTCTGATTTCTCATGAACAAAGCGTGAAGGAGGGTTTGTTTGTTATATTATCTTTTTGAGCCGGGCGCACTCAATGCCAGTTCCTTCTCGTATTAGGGGTTTGCACATTAGACATACAATCCAGGGGTGAAACTTGTCCAACTTAAAAAGATCATGAATTAACTACTACTTCCTCATGAGCTAAAACATAGGCACAAAAGAGAAATGCTTTTGATTAGTTTCGAGATGGTACATGAAAGTCTTCGTTAGGAATGGCAAGTAAATACCATGTATAGGAAGGTATAGTGGACTCATATGGCATAACTGGTTTTAAGGATTTTGGATGCACAAGCAGTTAGTCCGCTTAGTACAGGTGGAGGTTTAGCAAAAGACTGGGAAGCGACCAACTAGAGAGCAATAACGGTCATAATCATGCAGAGCGACAAAGCAACATTGAATCGGGCATGAAAGTGATATAACTATTCTAAAACTCAAAGATCATCAAGGCAGAGTAGACTTTTTAGTCTTAAACATGTGTAAGCATGTGCCAACTCAATCCAAAAATTCTCTAAAGGGAAATACCACCTTAGTATACCAGACTATGAACAGTGCAATGCATGTAGATCATTTCAATAACACATTATATACTCTAGTTATTCGAGACTAGCCACAAGGAAAGCATGAACCACTGGAAGAGCATTGTAAACATAGCACTATGTTGCTACAAGCTGGTCTCTAGATCATAAGTACAGGCATATGTACAAAAGTAGAAACAAAAAGAGTTCATACCGGTCTTCCCTGTTGCTTCCCTTCAGTCGATCTTCGTCATCACTGCTTGTCACTTGCACGATCGAACGTAGGAAATATAATTAAATGCCATCACGGACTCGAGCTGAACTCTGAAAACAAAGCAAACTAAAGAGAGAAAGGAAATCTTTTTGGTTTTTTCAAAGGTTGAATAAAAGCAAAAGAAAGAGAAAATCTTTTTGTGGTTTTTGCAAAGAGAGAAACAAATAAGAACGGGCAAAAACTTCGAAAAGATTAAAGTGAATAAAGCAGATAATACAATGGAAAAGTGAGAAGGGCACGTACTCCCCCAAGCTTAGTCTTTTGGCCTAAGTTGGTAGCAGCTACTGCCCCCAGGAGCCTCCTGCTCCAGGGGTATGGTGGTGAGTCCAAGGGTCGTAGAAGGATGCTGGCGCGTACACCGAACTCCTCGGAGTCTCCCACGAGGAAGGTTCCGAACGCCAAACAGAGGAAGACCCTTCACCAAATTCAGTGGCGGTTCGAAAATGTGGTATCTCACCGTGCCTCTCCTCGTCGGGCACAACCCCCTCCATGGGGTTATGAAACTGATGCTGGACCATGAACTCATCGAACTGAACAACATCAAAGGACCATCCGTTCCTGCGAGAAAAATCAAACAAAAGACGTGCAGGTAGACGGATCTCGCGTTCCGCGGCAGTTCCGAAACGCAAGATATAAATAAAACTATCAAGCTCGGAACTCATGGTAACAAACTTATGCCTTTTCATAGCAGCAAGATCAAGGCTTAAATAAGTAAAAGGAGTATCATCAGGGTGTGGGGTGCCTCCAAGATGCTCTAAGATAAGTGTGGCATAAACGCCACCATATAAATCCCCCCTGTTACCGTTCATAGCAAGGCGTCGAGCAATTAAAGTACCCAGATTATAATCAGACCTCCCTGAGAGGGCTGCTGCCAGGATAGCAATATCCGGAGCAGAAATGTTGCTCGTGTTGTCTCAAGCTAACACCCCTCTAGCAATATAATATGCAAAATACCTGAGGTGAGGAAATAAGATGCTGGAGATCTTCGACCGATGAATATCCCTCGTACCCATGCTGCAGAGGGAGTTGATGACGGTTTTCAGCTCGGAGGGCTGAGTGGCCATCCTAGCCGTCCTCCCAACGTTCGGCACACCTATTATTTCATAAAAATTTCCCAAAGTCATGGTGATAAGATCATTATAAATTTTAAACTCAATAGCACCTGAATCAGGATTATATCTAAAACTGTTAATGAAAATGGAGGTGAGTTTTTGATACTGAGTAACACGGCTCGTGACCAGCCGTGTCAAACCTGCATTAGCACAAAGATTATAAAACTCATCCTTGATTCCCGCAGCTTCCACGAATTCATCACATGGAAACGTCATCGCACGTGCTGGACTTGTGTCTTCCAACAACTCCATGGGCACATGATCTTCATTATAGCTCACCCTAGCAGTTGATGGTGAAGCTGCGGCTCTAGTAACTCGATCGGAGTGTGCGGGCCTCCTCTTCTCAAGCCACCCTTTTGCCCTTCCTAACAAACTCATTTCTGAAAAAAAATACAATTTACAAAAACGAGGATTAAAACAAAGTGAGCTAAGGCAAACTACTCAACTCACTTGCCCAAGGCATAAACTTGCATCAAAACTTGAAAAATAACTTTCTACATATGCATGCAAGCTCATCTCTACAGCACCAAGAACTACTAAATACTCACAAATGAAGCCACCAATCAAAAATCTAATTGGAGGGGTGGAGGAGTCACATACCAGGGAGTATTTGCTCAAAATTTCAGCTCAAATGATGGGCTGTAGAGAGAGATCGAAGAATCGCCTCCAAGAACAGCAAGAACACAAGAACGGGAGCAGAACTCGTGTTTTTGGAGAAAGAGAGAGAGGAAGGAAGAAGACATACCTGGAGGGGGGTCCCGTGGGCCCCAGGCGCCCTATGGGCGCGGCCAGGGGCTGGGCCGCGCCAGCTGGCCGCCTGGGCCATTGGTGGCCCCCCCCCTGGCTGGCCCCAGGCCTTTCCGGGTCTCTCTCGACGTGGAAATTTTTATTATAATTTTTCTGGAATTTTTGTGAAAACTTCACTGTTGAAATTTTTTCGAAGTTCAAAAAGCTGCGAAACTCTCTGAAAACTTGAAGCAGTTAGTGGTATTGTGAAGCTTCAAAAACATAAATACTTGGTACAGCTAGTAGGACAAAACTAAAAACAAGTGAAAACATAACAAGCTCAACTTTTTATCTATATAAACCATATTTGCTAATAAGGTTGATCAAGTCTTACCAACAAACAGGCGATATATAGAGCAAAAAGTCTCACCTCCTACGAAGTAATCACTGAACCTTTACCTTGATGGACATTGTCCCTACCATGATAGTTTTGTATTTGTGAGGCACATGTAGTGGACAGTCCCATTCCCCAATTTTCACGGTCTCGATATTCTCTATAGAGTTGAGGCAAGGCCTCCTGTCGGTCTTCTTTGGAAAATATACCGTGTGTTCTTTATCATTCACATGAAAGGTAACCTTCCCTTTATTGCAATCAATAATAGCACCTGCGGTGTTAAGAAAAGGTCTACCAAGAATAATGGACATGCTCCCATCCTCGGGCATGTCAAGCACAACAAAATCAGTAAGAATTAAACAATTAGCAACTTCTACGGGAACATCCTCACAAATACCTATCGGAACAGCGGTTGACTTGTCAGCCATTTGAAGGGAGATATCTGTAGGAATTAGTTTCTCTAAACATAGCCTCTCATAAAGAGAGAGAGGCATAACACTCACTCCTGCTCCAAGATCACATAAAGCAGTTTTGACATAATTATTCTTTATGGAGCAAGGAATGGTGGGTATACCTGGATCACCGAGCTTCTCAGGAATCTTGCCACTGAAAGAGTAGTTAGCAAGCATAGTAGATATTGCATCATTAGGAACTTTTCTTTTATTAGTGACAATATCTTTCATATATTTTGAATAAGGAAGTAACTTAATAGCATCAGTCAAAGGGATTTGAAGAAAAAGAGGTTTAATCCACTCACAAAACTTATTATAATGCTCTTCTTCTTTAGATTTGATGGACTTACCTGGAAAGGGCATGGGTTTCCGTACCCATGGTTCTCTTTCCTTCCCATGTTTTCTTGCGATGAAGTCTTCTTTAGTGTACCTCTTACGTTTGTCAGGTGCTTCTTCTTCTTGAATTTCAGGCGGATCATTCTTCTCATTATTATTACCTTCAGGTTCAGCACCGTCTTCAGTCTCAGTATCGGAGATAGATACACTGTTGGGATCAATAGTTGGTTCTTCATCTGCAATAGGATCATTAGAATTGTCAGTCTCCTTATGTTTCTTCTTTTTCTTTGGAGAGCCAACAATTTCTTCTTCCTGCATTTGAGAATCCTGCTCGATTCTCTTCGGGTGCCCCTCTGGATAAAGAGGATCTTGAGTGCTAGTTCCTCCTTGGGTCTTAATCCCGAAAGCCTGCAAATTATCTTGTTTGGCATTGTTAGCAAGCAAATCTCTTTGCACATTAGAAATTTGATCAAGCTGAGTTTGAACCATTTGAAAATGCTTCACAAGACATTGAACATCATTAACTGTTCTATCTAAAACATCAAGCAGTCTTTTGATAGCAAGGGAATTATCATGCAACTGACTTTCTATCCTCTCATTAAAATGATTTTGTTTCATAATAAAATTCTCAAACTTATCTAAACATTGATCAGGAGGCTTACCATGAGGGATGTCACTTGCGTTGAAATATAAAAGAGAGTGTACCTCTACCATAGGAGGGTGAGTGGTAGGCTCACACAGCTTCTCAATAGGGGGTAGATTCTTCACGTCTTCAGCTTTAATACCTTTCTCTTTAATAGACTTCTTTGCTTCTCGCATATCTTCGGGGCTTAGAACAAACATGCCCCACTTCTTTGTTGGTGGAGGTGGTTCAGGGATGGACCAATCTTCATGGTTTTTGGCAATCCTGCCCATCAAATCTTCCGCATCGTCCGGTGTTCTTTTCCTGAAAACACAACCAGCACAACTGTCCAAATAGGACCTGGATTCATCAGTTAGACTAGCATAGAATATATCGATTAATTCATTCTTAGGTATTTCATGTCCTGGTCTAGCCCGAATCAGACCGCAGTACCTCCCCCAAGCTTTAGGGAGGGACTCATCCTGCAACTGTTTGAAGTTATAAATTCTGTGTAAAGCAGCATGTTGCATGTGAGCAGGAAAGTACTTATCAACAAAAGAGTGAGCTAAGTCCTAAGGACTCTTAATGGAACCGCATGGGAGTGAATCATACCATGCTTTAGCACCCTCCTTCAAGGAGAAAGGAAGAAGCTTGGTGATATAAAAGTATCGTATCTTCTCATCTGTGGTAAACAGGCTACCCAACTCACCGAGTTTAGTCAGGTGTGCAATAGCATCATCATTTTCTCTGCCATAAAAGGGGTCAGCTTCAACCATAGGTATAAGTGAAAGATCAACAGAGAAATCATAATCAGGATCATCAATGCATATAGGAGATGTAGCAAATTCAGGATTAGGAACGGTTTTGTTCTTGAAAGAGTGTTTTTCAAATATTTTCTTAATAACTTCAGGGTCAGAGCCAGCAAACTCTGTCAGTTCCCTGCATAGATCTTCATCAAGCATATAGTAATCATCATCAAGGAGCCTCTCTTTGAGTTTACTCAAATCAGGATAATCATAAGTTTCACCAATAGGGTAGCGAGCAACAGGAAGTTCAATTCCAGATTTTTTAGCAGCAGCAGCAATTTGTTTCTCAAGAGCATAACCAAGCGAACTAATATCATCAAAAGCAGTAGAGGCATCATCAAGAGTATCAGACATAGTAACAGATTCAGTAGGAGCATCATGTGGTGGTGGTGAGGCAAACTTACTCATAACGGAAGGTGAATCAAGTGTAGCACTAGTGCTCAGAGCAGTACCTCTTCTTGTAGTAGATAGTAAGATCGGAACCTTGGGGTCCCCTTTCTTACCCATAGTGGATGAAGTGCAGCAGGTAGGATACCTCAAGTAGACTTGTAAATATTGCTATGCTCCCCGGCAACGGCGCCAGAAAACGGTACTTGATAACCCTCAACCGTAAGGGATCGAGATAGTCTTCGCGGGTAAGAATAACCCAATTTATTGATTCGACACACGGGGAGCCAAAGAGTATTTATAAGCTTTGACAATTGAGTTGTCAATTCAACCGCACCTGAAATATACTTACTTGCAACAAAAGATAAGTGGTAACAGTGATATGATAGTGATGATAGTAATAGTAAAAGTAAACAGCAAAAGTAAATAGCAGTAGTAAATGGCAAAAGTAGCAACTAGTGACAAGCAGGGTTTAAAACACTGTAGGCTAGGGAGATGGATGGTTGGGCGCTGCATGGATGAGATAGATTCTAACTTGGGGCACGACACACGGAAAAGTAATGATCATCTAGGCAAATATCAAACATTAGGCATGTATCCCGTAGGTAGTTGTACGTGCTTGCAATAAGAACTTGCACAACATCTTTTGTCCTACCATCCCGCTACGAACGGGGCCAAAAGGAACTTATGGATATTAAGGTGCTCCTGTCAAAGAGCACCGGAACAAAGCAATGAACTCAATGGATACATGTAATCCTCAAACTACGGACCATCCCCTTTGGTGTCCCAAGCTGTCACTTTCGGATCGCCGGTTCCGGACCGTAACAGGTGCAAACAACTCATAGATAGGATCACGAACACAAATATATTCATGCAAACACATATGGTTCAGATCTGAAATCATGGCACTCGGGCCCTAAGTGTCAAGCATTAAGAATAACAAGTTGTAGGAAAGATGATAAACACCATAGTAGATGATAGGCAACATGCCCCCAACGATCTGATAAACTATTACATGATCTAACTCATCCAATCCCTACCATCCCCTTCGCCTACAGCGGGGGCATTACTCACACATGGAGGGAGAAGTCATGGAGGGATGATGGAGTGGTGATGATGATGACGATGACGACGATCTCCCCTCTCCGGAGGCCAATTCAGCCTCCAGATTAGCCCTCCCGAGGAAGAACAGAGGGTGGCGGCGGCTCCGCGACGAAAAACTGCGAAAGAACTTCTGATCTGGGGTTTCTGCGTCGGGAGTAAAAATACGAGGTAAGGTAGGGCACCAGGGGGTGTGGGCCCCACCTAGGCGGCCCCCCGACGCGGCCCAGGGGGGGCGCGCCCACAGGGCGCCTGGGCACCCCCTGGCCCCCCTCTAGTCCCACTTCTGGTTCCTGGTTCCTTCGGGTGCGTGGATTTTCTGTGATTTTTCGTGGATTTTTCTGAGATACCTAAAAATCCGTTTTCCTGCACACAAATAAACCATACAGGCAGCTCTGCTGAAAACAGCGTCAGTCCGGGTTAGTTTAGTCCAAATCATGCAAGAATGAGGCCAAAACAATATCAAAAGTGTTTGGAAAAGTAGATACGTTTGAGACGTATCAGCCCCCTCTTGGACGGCCTCCTCCTCCCTCCCTCCTTTATATACGTGGGAGGGGGGCACCCCAAAGACACACAAGCCAATCTTTTAGCCGTGTGTGGTGCCCCCTCCACTATTACACACCTCGGTCGTATCGTTGCAGTGCTTAGGCGAAGCCCTGCGCTGGTAACTTCATCATCACTATCACCATGCCGTCGTGCTGACGAAACTCTTCCTCGTCCTCAACTAGATCAAGAGCTCGAGGGACGTCATCGTTCTGAACGTGTGCTGAACACGGAGGTGCCGTATGTTCGGTACTTGGATCGGTTGGATCGTGAAGACGTTCGACTACATCAACCGTGTTACTAAACGCTTCCGCTTTCTGTCTACGAGGGTATGTGGACACACTCTCCCCGCTTGTTGCTATGCTTCTCCTAGATAGATCTTGCATGATCGTAGGAAAAGTTTTGAAATACTACGTTCCCCAACAGGTAGATGGGTAAGTCCCATTCATTGTGTTCCTAAGAAAGGAGGTATTACTGTTGTTCCTAATGATAAAAATGAATTTATTCCACAAAGAATTGTGACTGGCTATAGGTTGGTAATTGATTTTAGAAAGTTAAATAAAGCAACTAGGAAAGATCATTATCCTTTTCCTTTCATTGATCAAATGCTATAAAGATTGTCAAAGAACACAACTTTTGCTTTCTTGATGGATATTCTAGTTTATCTCAAATACCTATTTCACAACCTGATCTAGACAAAACCACCATTACTTGTCCTTTTGGGACTTATGCTTATAGACATATGACTTTTGGTTTATGCAATGCACCTGCTACCTTTCTAAGATATATGACTGCTATATTCTCTGACTTTTGTGAGAAGATTGTTGAGGTTTTCATGGATGATTTTTCGGTTTACGGAACTTCTTTTGATGATTGCTTAAGAAACCTTGATCCAGTTTGGCAGAGATGTGAGCAAACTAATCTTGTATTGAATTGGGAGAAGTGCCAATTTATGGTGAATGAAGGTATTATCTTGGGTCATAAAATTTCTGAATGAGGTATTGAGGTGGATAAAGCTCAAGGTGATGCAATTGAGAAAATGCCATGTCCTAAATATATTAAAGGTTTTCGTAGTTTCCTTGGTCATGCTAGTTTCTATAGAAGGTTTATTAAAGACTTCTCTAAAATTTCTAGGCCTCTTACCAATTTATTATAGAAGGATGTTCCTTTTGTTTTCGATGATGATTGTGTAGAAGCCTTCGAAACACTTAAGAAAGCCTTAACCACCGCACCTATTGTTCAACCACCTAATTGGAACTTGCCTTTTGAAATTGAGAAAAATCCTTATTTAACACTACTTTAAAATGTGTTTCCCTATTCGACACTAGGAAAGTTTTTCTTCCCTATCTAATACGGAGTCTAAATTTTATGCCTTTTACGACACTTTTGTCTATTTTTTCAACCAGTATTGTTAAATTGAATGTAAAAAGACACTTTTGCCCCTCTTATAATATGAAGCGGTCATCTAGACTACGTCGACGAGCTGTCGACAATAGTACATGGCCCGTCCATGTGGCCGAGCTCCTCGGCCGCATGTCCTGGCAAGAGGCAACCCGGGCAAGGTGTCGTGCACGTCCTTGCTAGACACCAAGGTATGCCTGATCAAAATGGACTCAACCGGATTCCACTACATACACAAGGACCGGCTCGTGGACTCGGTCACCACGTGCGCATGCAGGGTGTAAGTGCAACGGCGCCGCGCTCCGCATGTCTCAAGGCCACACCTACCGCGCATGTTCAACACGGTGTGCCTACAACCTTTCTTT
Source organism: Secale cereale (assembly GCA_902687465.1). Classification (NCBI taxonomy): domain Eukaryota; kingdom Viridiplantae; phylum Streptophyta; class Magnoliopsida; order Poales; family Poaceae; genus Secale; species Secale cereale. The sequence continues at coordinate 658,000,782 of LR738711.1, forward strand.
GTAGATTCGGTAGCGAGTTGTTCCATTCGTTGTACCGGTATGTATATGTAACTTCACAGATGTGATTAATACAAGCAAAGTTACAACATGCAACTCAGAGCACTTGTACATGCACGTACATGAGGGCTAGCATACGTGGTTGATTAATTTTTTCTTGAAAGTTGGCTGACGCAGCTACCAAACCGAGTCGGCTCTATACATACAATATTGACATTTATCAAAAATTTGATCACATATCACATGAGGGGCAAAAACGTCTTTTCAGGTGTCATTTAACACAGTTAAGGCTCAAAATGGTCGAATGTGTCGTAAAGGGCATAAAATTTAGACTCGTTGTTACATAGGGAAGAATTTTTTTCAGTGTTAAATAAGGCAAAAAGTTTTAAGATAGTGTTAAATAAGGAATTCTCTCTTTGAAATTATGTGTGATGCTAGTGACTATGCTGTTGGTGCTGTTCTAGGACAAAGAGTTGATAAGAAATTAAATGTTATCCATTATGCTAGTAAAACTCTAGACCGTGCCCAAAGAAATTATGCTACAACTGAGAAAGAATTATTTGCAGTTGTGTTTGCTTGTGATAAATTCAGATCTTACATTGTTTATTCCATAGTAATTGTTCACACCGATCATGCTGCTACTAAATATCTTATGGAGAAGAAAGATGCTAAACATAGACTTATTAGGTGGGTTCTTTTGCTGCAAGAATTTTACTTGCATATCATTGATAGAATAGGAGCTAAGAACCCCGTAGCTGATAACTTGTCTAGGTTAGAAAATATTCTTGATGACCCACTACCTATTGATGATAGCTTCCCCGATGAACAACTTGTTGTCATTAATGCTTCGCATAACACTCCTTGGTTTGCTGACTATGCTAACTACATTGTGGCTAAATATATACCACTTAGTTTCACCTACCAACAACAGAAAAAATGTTCTTTGTTTTAAGATGATACTTTTGGATGACCCCATCTTTATAAAGAAGGAGTAGATGGTATTATTAGATGTTGTATACCTGAGCATGAATAGGAACAAATCCTATGGAAGTGCCTCTCCGAGGCATACGGAGGACACCATGCGGGAGATAGAACTACACACAAGGTACTACAGTCTGGATTTTATTGGCCTACTCTTTTCAGAGATGTTCGTAAGTTTGTCCTTTCTTGTGATGAATGTCAAAGAATTGGTAATATTGGTAGACATCAAGAAATGCCTATGAATTATTCACTTGTTATTGAACCATTTGATGTTTTGGGGCTTTGATTATATGGGACCTTTTCCTTCCTCTAATGGTACACGCATATTTCGGTTGTTGTTGATTATGTCACTAAATGGACAGAAGCTATTCCAACCAGCAGTGTTGATCATAACACCTTCATTAAAATGCTTAAAGAAGTTGTGTTCCCGAGGTTTTGAGTCCCTAGAAATTTAATTACTGATGGTGGTTCACACTATTCATGGCACTTTCCAAAAACTGCTTGCTAAGTATGATGTTCACCATAGAATTGCATCTCCTTATCACCCCCAGTCTAGTGGTCAAGTTGGATTAAGCAATAGGGGAATAAAATTAATTTTGCAAAAGACTGTCAATAGGTCCCGAAAGAATTGGTCTAAGAAATTAGATGATGCACTTTGGGCCTACCGAACAGCTTATAAAAATTATATGGGTATGTCTCCATATAAAATGGTTTATGGAGAAGCATGTCATTCCCTTTTGAGTTAGAACATAAAGCATATTCGGCAATTAAAGAACTCAACTATGATTTTGAACTTGCCTATTAAAAGAGGTTATTTGATATTAGCTCACTAGATGAATGGAGAACCCAAGCTTATGGAAATGACAAATTATTTAAAGAAAAAGTTAGGAGATGGCATGACAAAAGAATTCAAAAGGGGGAATTCAAAGTGGGTGAGTATGTTCTATTGTACAATTCACGTTCTAGATTTTATGCTGGAAAACTTCTCTCCAAATGGGAAGGACCATATATTATCGAAGAAGTTTATCGGTCTGGAGCTATTAAGATCAATAACCCGGAAGGCACTAATTCGAAGGTGGTCAATGGCGAAATAATTAAGCACTATATTTCAGGTACGCCTATTAATGTTGAAACTAATATTATTCAAATCATGGCACCAGAGGAATACATAAAAGAGACCTTCCAGAACACTCCAGAACCCTGAAAAGGAAGAGGTATGTGATACGGTAAGTAAACCGACTCAGAAAAATCCGCAAAAGAAATTATGTTAGTTTTGGAATATTTAGAAAAATACAAAAATAAGAAACACACGGGAAGGCAACCCGGGTGCCCACGAGGCACCAGAGTGCGCCACCTCCCCTAGGCGCGCCCTGGTGGGTAGTGGGCTCCACGGGCACCTTCTCGGCCCCGTTTTCTTGTAGTACACGTATTTCCTTATATAAAAATTATCTATATATACTCTTGGACGATTTGACCGTCGCATAGTAGAAATACCCTCTGGTCTTGTTTCGTGTTGTTTTCTGGTCAGATCTACCAAGCCAAACATCATGTCTTCCTCTTACTCCAACAATGTTGAGAGGATGCTTGGTTGATGAAGAAACAACTCCAGAGAGCGAATCAAGAAGGATGATGCCGAGGAGGAGAAGGCAGACGAGGTGGTAGTAGGACAAACCATCCCACCGGACAAGGCTGCAACTTAGGGAGATATCCATAAACCCTACCTTGATCGTCTCCCCCCCTCTGAAATTGAAGCTTAATGGACCTTTGAAACAGTCTGTGTTCGGAATACATACCTCACTCGTGAAGTTATTCTTTTGTAGGAGCAAAACGCCATACTTCGGAGTATTAATCGCAAATTGATGCATCTACTCAAGTTAAAGGACGAGTTGAGCAATGTATCATCACCAAAGAAGGATACTTGATACACGGGTATGGGCACTCCCCTTGGCTTTTCCCAAGCGTGGGGGAGGTGCCCCGGTATCGTATGACCATCACTTTTACTTCCTTCGCAAGTTTTAGTTCGATCATTAGTATTTTCGTGATCTAGTGAAATAGAAGTTTAGTGTGATCTATTTTCTGTGTGTTAGTTCGTGGTCTATCTATCTATGTAATCGAGTTGAGAGTTATACAATAAAGATTAGTTTGAGTTTTCGCTTCTTTACTTTTTGTGTCTCGATCAAAATAAAGGAATAATGAAAAAAGTCATATGGTAATCTTATGGAAAGTAATGACATTACATAAGAATGAGTACAAGTGGTAAATTTATTAAAGATTGACAAACATGGCATTCGTCAATGTTTAAATTCATGGAAGAAATAATAAGGGAAGAGAAGATTCACATGCAAATATACTATCTTGGACATATTTAATGATTGTGAGCCCCCATTAAATATTTTATGCCAAATTGTTGATGTTAGACAAGGAAGACAATGTAATGACTTATGTTTGTTCATATTCATGCAGAAGTTATAGTCTCATAGTTCCTCTAACTTGTGGAGCTGGCTCAAATATCTTTGCTAGCCAAAAATCTGCACTAAGTAGAGATAATACTTGTGCATCCAAAACCCTTAAACAAATTTCATGTCATAAGAGTCCACCATACCTACATATGGATTGAATAAGATCCTTCAAGTAAGTTGTCATCGGTGCATAAGGCAATAAAAAATGCTTATAAATATGTTTGATCTTTTATTTGAAGAGAAAATGAGCGTTACAAACCTATGATGGCAAAGTAAAAAAAACGACGGACTGCGTGTAACGCCCAAGATGTGGCTATATCTCCCACGTGTCGGGGCATGACTTAGAGGCATAACCGCATTTTGGTTTTGTCGCAAGAGTGGTATCTTCACACAATCCCATGTAATGAACAAGGAAGATAAAGATAAATAGTTGGCTTACACTCGCCACGTCACACAATGATCAAATATTCATAGTTTGGGGGACCAAACTTGAAGTAGAAAGGGTATGGGAATTATCTTGCAAGTGTGTTGTGGTTAATTCCAAAACAATGGAACATTTTATAATAGCTCCCTAATATTGGGAGGATATGTTATAAAGAGAAGTAACCCTTCCCTCGATTTAAATGGATCGAAGATCCATACAATTGATTTAGTTGAGTTTTAAAAAGGGTTGCATGATGACACAATGCAATGCACAAATAAAACAGAACAAGCAAATAAAACACACGGCGATCACGAAATATATGGAAGTCCTCCAGAGCGTCGGTCTTGGGGTGTCAGAACTCTCCCACACTAACAGAGGATCTCGACCCGAGATCCTAGGGATGGCACCGGAGAGAAGCGGAAAAGGAAGAGGTAAACCAAAGTTGCTTCTTTGACAAACGAGTGAAACCATGAACCTTGGAGGGTTGAACAACTTGAAAGAAAGAATACAACGGAGATGAATGAGATTACAAACTCTCCATTAGCAAAGAGGAACAGTGAACATTACGATAACCTTGTAGGTTGAAACACATGAACAAGATATCACGGATGTCAAAAGAATTTAAAAACCACTCTGGTTAAAACAAGATGGGGAAGGAATAAGAACGAAATAATTCAGACAACACTCCAACTGAGAATGAAAGGAATTTAACATGAACTTGAGAAGATGGGATGATACTTGATGAAATCAACAACACACTGCCTCCAAAACAATTCAAAGAATGGCACGTGGGGTAAGACAGATTTCAGACAGCACTCTGGTTAAAAAGAGAGGCAAAACATGAGAGAATTCGAATGGAGGACACGACACTCGTGTTAATTTGGACAAAAACGGAAAAGAACATGATCTTGATATGACAAGATGATGATTCGAAGAGAGCAATATCACAAAGCCTCCGGAACGAATAATAGAAGTTGGATTGATGGAAAGAAAAGAACGGAGAAGAAAATGACAACTTCTCCCAAAATTGAATTTGAAAAGCATCCTTACAAAGATGGATTGGTCGGGGTTGTTGGAAAATCGACAATGAAAAGAATATGCTATTGTGGGCTTATGGAAAACATCCCAAAGTTATGAGGTGACAACTGGCCACTACCAAATGATTGATTGCTCTAGATCAATGAAGAGATGAAAACTTTGTCCACCGAGAGAATAAAGAGGAAGCTTGGATCACGCATAATCACCACAATAGCACAATCCTTAGGGAAAAGCTTTTAGGTGAGATACAACCCAAGATTACTATGAATAAATTGAGGGGTTGAAAGGATCTCCTGAACAAAGAAAAATGATGGTTTTAAATATTTCATTCTTGATTACATGTGAATCATGTAACATGAAGGAAATTGTCAAGAATGACATAACACCACCTCAAAAGATAAGGCAGAAAGAATTGCACTCCAACAAGAATCTTGATGAATACTTCGAGGATAAATTAAATCATGATGAAACACCATGAAGAACTCCGGTAAGAAAAGAAACGGTTGGGATTGAGGTTGAAAAGAACAAGAAACATTGCAAAGATTTAGATGGAACTTTGTGACGAGATAATGTGAAAACCTGGTACTCCGAAAATAAAGATGAAACACTTCGAACCGAGAGTTTATTCCTCATGAACAAACTCCAGAAGAAGGAATTGAAATCGCCTCGAGGTAGCAAGAATAAGAATTATGTCATGCTTATCCTTCATTAACTTAAAGCAATGAGAAGCAATGGATTTAGCATAGTACCTATTCTCGTTGAAAAAGATTAAACAGAGATATAGCGCAAAACTTGAGAAAGTCTTCATGAACCACCAGTAGGATTTGGAAAGAACAAATGAGATGATATGATAATAAAAGAAGAGGAAATCTTAAACAAACCACCGTGAGAATTTCAAAATGAACGAAGAGAGTAGAACAAATCACCGGGAATAATTTGAAAACGAACGAATATAATTGAGGGAATTTAGATACAAGAGAACAAAGAGATCACGATCTGACTAAAGAATACTTGAACGAAGCACCGGAAGACTTGAGAATGAGAGATGACATTGAGGATGAAGAATGAAATGATGGCCTCCTGAGAATCAAAACGGAAACACTCCTGAAATGCTTCGGAAGGGTTTGAAAATAATTGTTGATGATGGAAAATGAATTAGAGATGGCATGAACCTAGAACCACGAATCTTGAAGAGAACGGACCAATATTTAGGAGAAATTCTTTTTCAGGCTTCAAATGTTGAGAATGACAATGAGAACCACCATAAAGAATTTTGAGATACTCCAGAAGAATGAAGAATATAAAGGTTAAACCAACGATGAAAAGAATTTGAAAGCAATTTTGGCGAAGGCATATGACTGATGGAATCTATTCTTACGCCACACTTTAAAAGAGTATGAGAATAACTCCGGAAAAAAAATATAAGACTCAAGTAAGATCCTGGGAAAACACATGTGGGTTAAGGCCCACTCAAAAGAAACACCATTGGAAAAGATTGCTTGAAAGAGAGATTGCACCAGTTGAATTAAATGGCTTGAATGAGATAAGAACCACGAGATAGCGCGAACGGAACTAGATTGGAAGCACGAATCTTCTGAGATATCTTCAGCACTCTGAATATGAATAGAAAGAGGTGAATAAATAAGATAGCCTTAGATAAGAAATTCCAACATGGGAAAAGAAGTGAAACAAGAGGAAAAGATATGATTAACACCGAAGCTTCAATTTAATCCATCGGAGAAGAAACGAGAATGGAGAATGATAAATTTGAAGCTTCCTGAGCATCTTCACGCGAAATTACCGGATGAAACATTAAAAAATTGATGAAGGGACTTCACATGAATAAAATGGATACGTGATTAAGAATTCTGGCTCCATAAAGAAAAGGGGTGGGAGGGTGGGGAGAAACAAAGATAAATTGGGATGAATAAAATAGACACCATTGAGAAAAACCAAGAATTGTTCTTGCATGTATTGAAAGGACCGGGTCAACTTGAAGAGAAGCACGCCGGTTGAGAGGAAAAATGAGATGACAATCTCGATGATGAAGAAGAATTAGCACTCCCATAGAAATATGAGAACACCGCTTAGGAATGGTATGGAATCGACACTTCAAATCGAAGCAACTCGAATACCACAATCAAAACAAAACAAACGATTTGGCATGCGAAAGAAGCCGAAACAAATATATGATAGAGATTTCGTCCAAAGTTTTCGTGATGAGGCCCCTCGGGCACGACGTTATAGCGGACATTGCGTCCCCGAATCAGCATAGCCAAGGATTATTTAAGACGCAACAAGACCACTGTAAAATCGACCGTGACAAGCGAATCACTAGACGTTGAACGCCAACCTCATATCGTGTATTTGTCGGAAGATTACCTAGAGCTACTTGAATTCCCACCTAATAATTCTCGAAACTTTCTGGTTATGCAATCTAGTGTTGGGGATATAGGGGATGCACAAATATCTCACCCAACTAACAATCGCTACATCCAATGGTATCCATCCGTCAACACATAACCAAGAAATCTTCGAAAATTGTGTACCTCAGACCTTCGAAAAGCATCCGCTATACTAGTCGTGGCAATACTCCCGAACTATCCCCCTAGTACTGGGTGACATTGGGGTTATCTCACCACCAGACATGCATACAAGAGTTTTCGATGTCGGCGACCTCTGGTATTCCGGAACTGTAACGATACAACTGTGACGACAACACCTCGGAGCTCAACTCCCCGGGCACTGCCATAATCCCTAAATGACAGGAGGAATTAAGAACAACGTTCTCGTCACAAAGATATCGGAACGATCCCAACAATACCTGTGTGATCCTAAAAATATTGTGAAAAAGAGGAGAGTGAAGTCAAAACTTCTACGTCAGGAGTCCTCACCAGTGCGACGAAGGGGATATGGAGTAAAATAATTCCTACTCTTTGATATATATATTCCTAAGACTCAAAATAGTTTTTGTTTCTAGACTCAACATCGGAAACGGTTCGATCAAGCAGGGGCTTCTAGGTTGGGGAAGGCTCTGACACCAACTTGTAACGCTCAAGATACGGCTATATGTCCCACGTGTCGGGGAATGACTTAGAGGCATAACCGCATTTGGTTTTGTCGCAAGAGTGGTATCTTCACAAAATCCCATGTAATGAATAAGGAAGATAAAGATAAATAGTTGGCTTACACTCGCCACATCACACTATGATCAAATATTCATACATTCATCCAGAGTACAAACAAAGTTCGACTACGGACGGAACCAAATGAAAAGATAACCATCCTTGCTATGCCCGATCGGCCCTAGTAGGAATCACTACTGGTCATCGGGGTATGTCACGTACATACGCCCACGCTCTTTATCGAACTCCCATTGGAGCTCTTGCTCCTCGCCTGCATCAAACTCAGTTGTACCTGCACCTATTTGTGTAGTAAACTGTGAGTCACGAGGACTCAGCAATCTTGCTCCCGGGTATCAAAAGTACCAAAGCTCTTAGGTGGGGAGAAGGTATAAAGTGGGGTTGCAGCAAGCGCTAAGCATATATGAGGTGGCTAGCTTACAAACTTTCAGAGTGAGATGAGAAGCTACACCAACGATCATAAACTAGTTATGATCACTAAGTGATCATGTCTACCCGCGAGTCATTCATAACCCCGCCGTGTTATCTTCCCGAACTGCCTCTAAAAGAGACCATCACGGCTACTAACACAAGTTGTGTATTTTATTTGAGTTTTTGTGTCAAGTTAACTACTGTCGGATATTAACAAACTCCAATCCGCCACATAACCGCGGGCATGGCTTTCAAAAGATCGTAACCCTGCAGGGGTGTCCCAACTTAGCCCATCACAAGCTCTCACGATCAATAGATGTAAAACCTCCATCTTGGGGACAAACCGATCAGACTCGGAATCCAGGTGCATAAGATATTTGTACAATGGTAAAACAAGTCCAGTAAGATCTCCCGACGTGCCAACACCCCGATAGGAGCCGCGAGTATCTCGTCTCAGGCCACGATCGGATAAGCGACGCGTACGGGAGACAAAATACCCCAAGTTGCCAAGCGGCGGCCCCGCAAAGTGCTCTAGTTTGGACCAACACTCATGAGGAGCACTGGCCCGGGTTGTTGATTAAGAATCCTCGGGTTAGTTACTCCCTATGCAAGTTTTAGTTATTAGGCAAATGGCAAAACCAATGTTGGGCCTTGCTGGAGGAGTTTTATTCAAAGCAAACTATCAAGGGGGGCCCATAAATCAAGGAACATAACACCAGATTATCGGAACTTAAGACGGCATGAGTGGAAGAAAAAAACCCAGCAAAAGGCCAAGCCTTCCACCCATTGCCAAGTATATAGGTTCATTAATCAAGTAAGAGATATTGTGATATTCCAAAATATGCAAGTTCCGACATGGAGCAATCTTCAACTTCACCTACAACTAACAATGCTATAAGAGTGGGCTGGGCAAAAGCGTAGCTTAGCCAATCAACGGTTTGCTAGGAGGGTGGTTAGAGGTTTCATGGCAATGTAGGAGGCTGACAAGCAAATAGACAGGTTGCACGACATATCGATAGAGCGAGACAACTAGCAAAGCAAAGATAGAGGTGATATCAAGGAACGGTCATCTTGCCTCAAATCTCGCAAGGAAGAAGAACGAGTCCATGAAGAAGACAAACGGACGTAGTCGATCAAATCTTCACAACTCCGGAATGAAACCGAAGCTAACGTGATAAGCAAACCGGAAAGAATCAAACAACATGGTAAACACACAAGCATAAACATGCATAATGCACAACCAAGTATGATGCATGTCCGGTTTAAATAAGCATGGCAAAGTGCACAAACAATACTACAAATTATGTGGAGATCAATATGCAACGGGTTGCATATTGACGAAACACCACATTCACATATTTACTTTGATCTCGTTTATGTACACAACAAGTTTAACTGTTGGTTAACATGGCAAGAGGTGAAGCATAATAAAACTACACTATCTAAACAATTTAAATGGGGCCGGAATAAACAAACAATAATTCCGAAAAATCCCAACATGTCATTTAGCAATTTTTATGCAAACAACAATTTTTAAACATTTTAAATGTTGTTATCATGATGCAGATGACATATACAAGTTTCATGCAATTTTTAGAAAATGTTGACATGAGCATGATAAGAAGAATTTGGTCGCCATGGCGGAAGAAAAGGGGTGCCATGACAACGACAACGGAAATGGTGCCACAGCAACATTCCGATGATCCGACAACTCGTCGATATGTCGATGCAAACAAAAGTATGACGGGAGCGTGTCATGCAAGATGGTGGGGTGATCCTGGTTATCGGGTTCCCACATGTTGGTTACATAGAATACGAGGAACATGCACGAAACAAGTCGGGCACCGTGCAAATGCGATATCACATACACACACGCATTCGTCCACGGGTCATCTCGGCGGTTATACCTTTGAAGCATGCGTTTACGAAGCAGGTCGGGTTCGTCGAAGGAAGTAGTGGTACACGTGTCGTAGTGGGAAGTAGTCGTTCACGTGGCGACAGTAGTTGAACATGGCCAATGTAGTGGTACTATGCGTCTGTCATCGTGGTACTTAGTGAATCCACGAAGGCGTACTTGTGGTCTTGAGGGTCGACGGTAGTCATTCAGGATGTAGTCGGACTTGGCGAAATGCACCACGACGGTAGTTATCCACGCTCTTCGGGGTCGACAGTAGTGGAAATTGGCGATCCCATTCGAAGCAAGACCAAGGGGCCTCGGGTGGACAACAACAAGGCAGGGCAATGAGGAGGCAAGATGCAGGTGCTGGTTGTTGGTCTCAAAACCGGCAGATCTCTGGTAGGGGGTCCCGAACTGTGCGTCTAAGGGTCAAAGGTAACAGGAGGCAGGGGACACTTTGTTTACCCAGGTTCGGGTCCTCTTGATGGAGGTAAAACTCTACTTCCTGCTAGATTGACTTTGATGAGTATAGGGGTTACAAGAGTTGATCTACCTCGAGATCGTAATGGCTAAGCCCTAGATGTCTAACCTGCTTGTATGATTATGAATTCCTCTACGGACTAATCCCTCTGGTTTATATAGACACCGGAGGGGCTAGGGTTGTACATAGTCGGTTTACAGAGAAAGGACTCTTCATATCCACACGCTAAGCTTGCCTTCCACGCAAAGGAGAGTCGCATCCGGACACGGGCGAGAGTCTTCCATCTTGTACCTTCATGGCCCATTAGTTCGGCCCACGTGATGTAGCTCGAACGCCCAAGGACCCCGTAATCCAGGACTCCTTGAGTATCCCCTGAACCAGGCTTCAATCACGACGTGTCTGGTGCACAGATTGTCTTCGATATTGCAAGGCGGGTTCCTCCTCCGAATACTCCAAATTAGTCCTCCAGGTAAGAGATCTATATATGGCTCTGTATATAATAGGTTAACCTCCCGACCAAAAAAGCACAAAAAAAATATCCAACGACAGCTTTATTCGGTGAAACGTCGCGTTTTAGCTCCGTGGTCATCTCGAACCATTTTTTGGGCCTCCCGCCTCGCAACTCCCATTGACACGTCTTGTCGAAATAGAGATTGTGTCCCCTTATTGCGGTATTGGCATTAATACGAGCTTTGGTAAATTAACTGTGCCGCCTGCATGACCCCTTGGGAACAGGCGAGTTTTAAGGCTTGAGGTGGGGGCGCTTGATATTCGCCGTCCATATAAGTGGATGGAATATAACTTCTCCGCCTCACGCCTCATTCTTTCTATGCCTCTCCATCCTCGAGCTCCAATGCCCAAGTTCCAAGCTCTTCTTCCCTGTGCAACTCCCCCGACCATGACCGGCTCTCAAGGAAAATGGATGACCTCCTCCGTTACGGAGAAGAACATCAAGGAGTTGCGGGAAGCGCGGTACCTTACCACGGAGATCAAACACAGGCTTCCCAATCCGGGGTAGGTCATCCCTACCCCAGAGCCCGGCGAGAGGGTGGTGTTCATCCCCCACTTCCTCCGCAGACTCGGATTCGCCCTTCACCCCTTTGTAAGGGGTTTCATGTTCTACTATGGGCTAGATTTTCATCATCTAGCCTCAAATTCGTTCCTCCATATCTCGACGTTCATCGTCGTGTGCGAGGCCTTTCTCCGCGTCCCTCCACACTTCGGCTTATGGCTCAAGATTTTCAATGTGAAGCCGAAGGTGGTTGACAAGCAACACGCGGACTGTGGTGGTGCCATGGTGAGCAAGCTCCCCAAAGTTAATTGGCCAAAGGGGGTTTTTGTGGATACCGTCAAGGTATGGCAGCAAGAATGGTTCTATATCACAGAACCCCGCGGCTCCAAATGGGCAGCCGCTCCAGCCTTCAGATCTGGACCCCCGCTGAGGCTGACATCCTGGACCGACAACGGTCCGGACTGGGGGTTGGCCTCCGAGGTGTTGTTGTTGCAAAAACGCATTGTGACGATGGTAGCAAAGGACATTACCCTTGCAGACGTAATCCAAGTGATGCTGATCTGCCATGCACTTCCCTGCCAAAGGTGGCCCCTTGAGATGTGGGAGTTCAATCTAGAAGGACCGTGGACCCTGCAGCGGTTCTACAGCACGACACACAAGGGGATTTGGAAGCTACTTTTCAAGAAGCAGAAAAGGTGGTCGAAGTCATCAAACGACACTGGCCTCGATTGCAACCATCCGGCCACCGAGGTAAATTCTTAAAACTCCGAACATCAATAGGTTCGTCGCTCCAAAGGAGAAATACTGAGTAGTCCATTCCCAAAACAGGTTTGGGTCAAGAAGGCGGAGCAGATGCGGTGTCCGGCTCTTCTCCCTGAAGACCCAGCCAATCCTCAATTAATGAGGATGCTGGTCCCGGCGCCATACCAGGTGCTGGTTAAGAAGGACAAGCAGAAGAAGAAAGGGGAGGGTACTTCGAACACAATGTCCGGAGAGGCCAATTCCCCATCCTCCCATGAGGCTGACGACGCCGAGGAGGAGGAGGAGGAAGAAGAAGATCCTCCATGTAAAGGTAAGAAGAGGGTGGCCTCTGAACACTTGGAGGCCGAGGCCTCCAAGAGGGACAAGATCATCACCCTTGATGACTCGGAGTTAGATGCTGAGGTCATCCCGAAGCCTCGCCGCTGGACCAAGCCCCAATCCGACTCGTAAGTAGCCTGAGATCCTTCACTTCGTTCGATCTCTATGACCCATGATGATAACTCTAAGTTATGTCTTTTAGTCCAGCCCGCGATCATCCACAACTATCCTCATCCGCGGGGGATTTGGCGCCGGAGATGATGGAGAGCGAGTCGCCTCCATTAGCTTCCCCGCCAACTAGGGCAGATGATGCTGAGGTAGTATCTCACAGGCCCTCCCCAAACCTTGAAGAGGCGCGGAGGGGCGTTTCAACAGCGCCAGAGGGTAATGCCTTGGTAGTCAGGGGGCCATGCGGTGCAGCCCCTGTCGGGGTTTTGGTGCGACATATGCCAAAGGATGGCTTATCATGCATGGGGACAAGAGTATGTCGCAGGGCCCTGGAAGCGGGATAAGGCGGTACTTAGGATGCCTGCGAATCTTACCCAGGTTCGGGGCTCTCCGGGGAGATAACACCCCTAGTCCTGCTCTGCGGGGGCTACGCGTCATGACTAATGTCAATATGGTAGCTACATGGTTGATCCTTGAGCTGTGTCGTCTGGAGGAGGAAGAAGGGCAAGGCTAGCTCTCTACCTTCGCTCTAGGGAACGGGAATGGTCGCTAGGGTTTCTCCCTCTCGATCTCTCTCTTTCTCTCTGTGTCTCTTAGGGTCCGACCCCTCCACATGGAGGACCCTGGGGGGTTTATATAGGCCTACCCCCCAGGGGTACAATGGTAATCTAGGCGGAGTAGCCCCGGTCGTCAGTGTCTCTGAGTGCCGGCCTCTCTGTCTGTCTGCTGGGGCCCGCCGTTTGTGGGCCCGCGTGATTGTCTTCTACTATGGGCGTCCTTCTGCTGACGGGAGCACGGTCATGAGGGGAAGGCTATAGTGCTGCCGCCTCTTGGTCGTACACTACCACCACGTCCTGTCTTGTCATCTTGATGGGGTTCAGACTCCCAGGGCACAGTTAGCCGCCTGCTACAAGGTGGCCTGTCCCCCAGGCCGCCTGCCAAGGGTCGCTTGCTTCTGGGTGGCTCACTGGCGGGTGGGGCCTGCCGCCTGCGGGTAGTGGGATCATGGCTTCCTCTAACCAAGGCTAGGTCATCGTTAACATGGCTACAGTGAAACGTCGCTCAAGGAGTGTCCGTAAGGTACACTCTCATTATAGCCACGTCTTTACAGATTCTCTAAGGACAGGCTTAACTGTAGCCATGCCTTAGTCTCGTTGCGGTTCCCCGGCACACGTCCCAGGGGGTGGCACAGGGCCGTCTTCTGGACGTTGGTCGTTAGGCTGCCGCCTGTCCGGGCCCCGCCGCCTGTTGGCAGCCAGCTCCTAGGCGTTGCGGCCCTAGGAGGCGGCCCGATGCACAGGCGGCCGGGGGATGATAGGCGGCCCCTATTTGTCTTCAAACGTCATGGGTGGTCGATGAAGACACCCGTGGTCAATATCTCCGACAGTAGTCCCCGAAACTGGTGGAGCTATGTGGTCGCAAGCAGGACTGCGGGGTTCCAGCAGCTTCCCACTCCAAGTAAGGTTTGGTTGTGCTTCTGGTCCGTCTTCTGGAAGGTCCGACTTCTAGCGGCTGGGCCATTGTCTCCTCGAAGGGCCGGCTTCTAGCAGCCGGGCCTTTGCCCTCGATTCTTCGGGGGGGGGGGGGATACCGCATGGATGGTAGGCCGCGGTGTGGTTTTGCTGCCCGTTGGCGGCGCTCCATGCGTCATCGTCTCGCCAAGCCTTCCTGCCAGCCCAGGCGTGCGATGGGACGCAGCAGCAGGCCGGGGCCCACCCCTACAGGGCCTTGGCGCCCGCGCGGATCTGGTGCGGTAGAGGCAATCGATTGCCCTCCCCACGCGCATTAAATGCGCGCGGATTAGGCGCAAAAAGGTGGGGGTCGTGCGGGGCATGGTGCATTCAATCCCACGCCCCCGCCCCCTCGACTTCGTGGCCCCGAGCCTATAAGTAGGCGCGGGAGGGGGTTAGTGCTGCTCACGCGCACACCTCCGCTCCATCTTCTTCTTCTTCCTCGCTCCCTCTTGCGCACTTCGCCACCGCCGCCCGCGTTGCTCTACCGGAGCTTTCCTTCGCCCCAAGCCATGGCGGCGAAAGCGCGGGTTCACCGCTCCGGTGAGTGGGACGACAACGAGGTCCTCGACGAGCATGTGCACTACCTCCGCCGCTCATGGCGGTTGCCTCCCGCCGAGAAGGTCGTCGTGCGCCTTGCGCCTGATGGGCCTCTAACCCCTCGTTGGTTACCCCAAGTGGAAGGTGTGAGATGCAGTGTTGTGGAAGTTTTTCCCTTAGCAAAGATGCCAAGGATCGAATCCCCAGAGACTCCTAGGTTCAACAAGTAGGTGTCAACTGCTAACGGCGCCAGATATTAGCAATCAACGTGGACCTACACACAGATACAAATAGCTTTGCTCCCAACGAGTACAGAGAGGTTGTCAATCCCTCCGGCCTTGTAGTTCACAAAGGATTAAACACAAATGATAGTAGTGATAGATAATGTTTGCAATAGTAAATAATAGCGAAAAGTAAATAGCGGATGTGATCAATGATGGTAATATGGACCGGAGTCTCATGATGTTCACTAGTGATGTCTCTCTCCCAAAAGACGATAAAACAGCTATGTGAGGCAAACGAATTACAGCTGGGCAATTGACAGGACCACGAACGCAAACCAATGCTGACTACATTGCAAGAAAGGTTGAGGTTCAAAGCATGGGCGGTACGCCAAAGTAAGTAGACCGAAATCCATCAATATCTACTACTAATCATCCACCTTGAGATATCTATCCAGAACATCTCGCTGGTATTAAGTTGCGAGCCCCACCCATAGTGTAAACTCAAAGCAACAGACAACTGCATTAAAAGAACTTTGCGTAAAGTGAACAATCCTTGCACCCGTGGGCACAAGCACCGTTGTTTTCCCCCTTGTGGCAACAGCACATCCCCTAGACTCATGTTTCTGTCACTCAAGCTAGTCATCGAGGGGCATGAACCCACAATCAAGCATAACGTTCCCTCTTGGAGTCACTACGTATTACTTGGCCAAAGCAATAAATAACAACGGAGAACATGCAAGAATTACTTATGAACATAAATATAAAAGAGGTAGCTCAAATATATTACTCAATCACAATCTGAACATAATCTCATAATCCATCGGATCCCAGCAAACTCATCATAGCAACAGCATAAGGATTACATATGTGCCTCGATCATGTAGGGCAGCTCACGAGGACTAATTAGTGAAGCACAAGAACGTGAGGAGAACATCACATAGCTACTGGTCATGGACTCATGGTCCAAGGGAGACTACTCACAACTCATCCAGGAGGCGTCCATGCTGGTGGAGAGGCTCCCGATGGTGATCCTCCCCTCCGGCAGGGTGCCGGGAAGAGTTCTCTTGGTGCTCCCGATCTTGGAAGTGGCGGCGGCGGCGGAACAGAGATGAGATCGCGAAAAAGAGTTTCCGTCCCAAGGGTTTCGAAGGACGCTCTAAATATATGCCAAAGGGGGGCACCAGACGGGGCTCGGGGGGCCCAGGCGCCCCCCCCCCCCCCC
>LR738711.1:658017517-658099849 GCA_902687465.1 Secale cereale
CCCCCCCCCCGGCTGTACTTCGGGCACAAGGTAGGTTCTGGAACGCTGATTTTTTATATAGTTTTTCTGGATTTTTCCTAACAGTTCTCGTAATGTGAAAACCTGAAATACAAAAACAGCCAAAAACAGAAACTGGCACTAGGGTGCACTGGATTAGTAGGTTAGTCCAAATATGATCAAAAGTGTATGGAAGTGTATAAATATCATAGCAATATCACCCAAAAGTGGCATGGAGCAAGCAGAAATTATAGATACGTTTTGGACGTATCAGCGCCGTCGACCGAGATCAGGCCGGCGCCGCGGCTGGGTGATGTCTACTACGCAACCTTCTTCTTGTAGACGTTGTTGGGCCTCCAAGTGCAGAGGTTTGTAGGACAGTAGCAAATTTCCCTCAAGTGGATGACCTAAGGTGTATCAATCTGTGGGAGGCGTAGGATGAAGATGGTCTCTCTCAAACAACCCTGCAACCAAATAACAAAGATTCTCTTGTGTCCCCAACACACCCAATACAATGATAAATTGTATATGTGCACTAGTTCGGCGAAGAGATGGTGATACAAGTGCAATATGGATGGTAGATATAGGTTTTTGTAATAAGAAAATATAAAAACAGCAAGGTAGCAAGTGGTAAATGTGAGCATAAATGGTATTGCAATCATAGTAGGCAAGGCCTAGGGTTCATACTTTCACTAGTGCAAGTTCTCTCAACAAGGATAACATAATTGGATCATATTACTAGCCCTCAACATGCAACAAAGAGTCACTCCAAAGTAACTAATAGAGGAGAACAAACAAATAGATTATGGTAGGGTATGAAACCACCTCAAAGTTATTCTTCCTGAATAACACCTTGAGACACAAATCAATCAAAACCCTAATGTCACCTAGATACTCCATTGTCACCTCAAGTATCCGTGGGCATGATTATACGATATGCATCACACAATCTCAGAAACATCTATTCAACCAACACATAGAACTTCAAAGAGTGCCCCAAAGTTTCTACCGGAAAGTCAAGATGAAAACATGTGCCAACCCCTATGCATAGATTCCAAAGGTCACGGAACCCGCAAGTTGATCACCAAAACATACATCAAGTGGATCACATGATATCCCATTGTCACCACAAATAAACACGTGCAAGACATACATCAGGTGTTCTCAAATCCTTAAAGACTCAATCCGATAAGATAACTTCAAAGGGAAAACTCATTCCATTACAAGAGAGTAGAGGGGTAGAAGCATTATAAGATCCAACTAGAATAGCAAAGCTCACGATACATCAAGATTATGCCATCTCAAGAAAATGAGAGAGAGAGATCAAACACATAGCTACTGGTACATACCCTCAGCCCCGAGGGTGGACTACTCCCTCCTCATCATGGAGAGCGCCGGGATGATGAAGATAGCCACCGAAGAGGGATTCCCCCTCCGGCAGGGTGCCAGAACGGGTGTAGATTGGTTTTCGGTGGCTATAGAGGCTTTCGGCGGCGGAACTCCCGATCTAGGTTAATTTCCGAAAGTTTCAGTATTTATAGGATTTTTTGGCGTAGGGTACACGTTATGGGGGCTCCTGGGCTGTCCTCGAGATAGGAGGGCGCGCCCCCTGCCCAGGGCGCGCCCTCCACCCTCGAGGGCAGCACGTGGCTCTCCTGGCCCAACTCTTTTGCTTCGGGGGCTTCTTTTGGTCCAGAAAAAATCATAAAAATTTGGCTCGTCAATTAGACTCCGTTTGATATTCCTTTTCTGTAAAACCCTAAAATAGGAGAAAAACAAAAACTGGCACTAGGCTCTGGGTTAATAGGTTAGTCCCAAAAATCATATAAAAGTGTATATAAAAGCCCATAAGACATCCTAGAAGGATAATATAATAGCATGGAACAATCAAAAATTATAGATACGTTGGAGACGTATCAGCATCCCCAAGCTTAATTCCTGCTCGTCCTCGAGTAGGTAAATGATAAAAACAGAATTTTTGATGTGGAATGCTAACCAACATAGTTTTTCAATGTAATTGTCTTAATTGTGGCATGAATGTTCAGATCTGAAAGATTCAAGACAAAAGTCTATATTGACATAAGAAATAATAATACTTCAAGCATACTAGCAAAGCAATCATGTCTTCTCAAAATACTATGGCTAAAGAGAGTTATCCCTACAAAATCATATAGTCTGGCTATGCTCCCTCTTCATCACACAAAATATTCATATCATGCACAACCCCAGTTTCAGCCAAGCACTTGTTTTCATACGCTATTCTTTCAAACCTTTCAACTTTCACGCAATACATGAGCGTGAGCCATGGACATAGCACTATGTGGAATAGAGAGGTGGTTGTGGAGAAGACAAAAAGAAGGGAGATAGTCTCACATCGACTAGGCGTATCAACGGGCTATGGAGATGCCCATCAATAGATATCAATCTGAGTGTGTAGGGATTGCCACGCAACGGATGGACTAGAGCTAAAAATGTATGAAAGCTCAACAAAAGAAACTAAGTGGGTGTGCATCCAACTTGCTTGCTCACAAAGACCTAGGGCATTTGAGGAAGCCCATCGTTGGAATATACAAGCCAAGTTCTATAATGTAAATTCCCACTAGTATATGAAAGTGACTAAACATGAGTCTTTCTATCATGAAGAACATGGTGCTACTTGGAAGCACAAGTGTGGAAAAAGATAGTAGCAATTGTCCCTTTTTCTTTTCTTTTCTTTTTTTTTCTTTTTTTTCTTTTTTGGGGGCCTTTCTTTTATCGTTGGCCTTTCTTTTCTTTTTTTTATCTATTTTTGGAGGGGCTTTCTTGATTTAGCCTTTCCTCACATGGGACAATGCTCTAATAATGATGATCATCACACTTATATTGATTTACAACTCGATATTACAACTCGATACTAGAGCAAAGTATGACTCTATATGAATGCCTCCGGCGGTGTACTGGGATGTACAATCAAACAAGAGTGACATGTATGAAAAATTATGCATGGTGGCTTTGCCACAAATACGATGTCAACTACATGATCATGCATGGCAATATGACAATATGATGCGTGTCATATAAACGGAACGGTGGAAAGTTGCATGGAATATATCTCGGAATGGCTATGGAAATGCCATGATAGGTAGGTATGGTGGCTGTTTTGAGGAAGGATATATAGTGGGTGTATGGTACCGACGAAAGTTGCGCGGTACAAGAGAGGCTAGCAATGGTGTAAGGGTGAGAGTGCGTATAATCCATGCACTCAACATTAGTCATAAAGAACTCATATACTTATTGCAAAAATCTATGAGTCATCAAAACAAAGCAATCAACGCATGCTCCTAGGGGGGAGGTTGCTAGGAGTTAACCATCGCGTGCCCCCGACCTCCACACAAAGGTTGACACTTTACAAATACCTCATGCTCTAACTTCATCACATAGTGGTTCCCCATACGTGCATGCTACGGGAATCACTAACCTTAACACAAGCATTTCTCAATTTCATAATAACTCCACTAGCATGACACTAATATCACTATCCTCATATCTCAAAACAATTATCAAGCATCCAACTTCTCATCATATTCAATGCACTTAGTGTGGAAGTTTTTACTAATTTTGATATCGGATGCCTATCATGTGAAGACTAGTTTTATAGCCTATGCACATTACCATGCTATTTTAATAGACTCTCAAATGGATATAAGTGAAGCACGGGAGTTCATCTATTTCTTCAAAATAAAACCACCGCCGTGCTCTAACAGATATAAGTGAAGCACTAGAGCAAAAACTATTCAACTCAAAAGATATAAGTGAAGCACATATAATTTCTAGGCCATATTTAACTCTCTAAAATAGGTGTGTCCGTCAAGGATGATTGTGACAAACTAACAAGCAAAGACTCAAATTATACAAGACGCTTCAAGCAAAACACATATCATGTTGCAAAAAAAATATAGCTCCAAGTATAGTTACCGATGGATGAAGACGAAAGAGGGGATGCCTTCCCGGGGCATCCCCAAGCTTAGGCTTTTGATTATCTTGAATTCCTTGGGGTGAATGGGCATCCCCAAGCATAGTCCTTTGCTACTCCTTATTCCATAGTCCATCGAAGCCATACTCAAAACTTGAAAACTTCACAACACAAAACTTAGCCAAAAATCTCGTGAGCTCCGTTAGTATAAGAAAGCAAACCACTACTCAAAGGTGCAGCAATGAATTCATTATTTGTTTATATTGGTGTTAAACCTACTGTATTCCAACTTCTCTATGGTTCATATCCTCCAATACTACTCACAGATGCATTGGAATAAGCAATCAACACACGAAAAAACAGAATCTATCAAAGACAGAACAGTCTGTAGTAATCTGCAGGTTAAGCCTACTTCTGGAACTTCAAAAAAATCAAACTAAATTGGTAAATTTGCGGAATTTGTCTACCAATCACCTGAAAAAAGAATCAACTAAAAATCACGCTCCAGTAAAATCGCACGACTACTTTAGCCAGCGCTATCATTTCTGTTTTTCACAGCAAGATCACATAAACTTCACACAAGTATTCCCAAAGGTTCTACTTGGCACAAACACTAAACAAAACATGTAACCACATCTAATCAGAGGATAGATGCAATATTTATTCCCTAACATCAACAAAAACAAAAAAACAAAAAAAAGGTGGGTTGCCTCCCAACAAGCACTAGCGTTTAACGCCCCTAGCTAGGCATAATGATGCTCACAAAAAAAATAAGAATTGAAAAATAACGGGAGCATCATGAAGCATATGAATAGCACATTTAAGTCTAACCCACTTCCTATGCATAGGTATTTTGTGAGCAAACAACTTATGGGAACGATAATCAACTAGCATAGGAAGGGAAAACAAGCATAACTTCAAAACTTTAAGCACATAGAGAGGAAACTTGATATTATTGCAATGTGTAGAAGCATATGATCCTCTATCATAATAATTTTCAGTAGCATCATGAATGAATTCAACAATATAACCAGCACATAAAGCATTATTTTCATGACCTACTTGCATAGAAATTTTACTACTCTCCACATAAGCAAAATTCTTCTCATTCATAGTAGTGGGAGCAAACTCAACAAAATAACTATCATGTGAAGCATAACCCAATTGAAAACTAAAATCATGATGAAAAGTTTCATGGTTATCATTATTCTTAATAGCATACAAGTCATCACAATAATCATCATATATAGCAACTTTGTTCTCATAATCAATTGGAACCTCTTCCGAAATAGTGTATTCATAACTAAATAAAGTCATGACCTCTCCAAATCCACTTTCATCAATATAATCATCATAAATAGGAGGCATGCTTTCATCATAATAAATTTGCTCATAAAAACTTGGGGGACTAAACATATCATCTTCATCAAACATAGCATCCCCAAGCTTGTGGCTTTGCATATCATTAGCATCATGAGTATTCAAAGAATTCATACTAACAACATTGCAATCATGCTCATCATGCACATATTTTAAGCATTCTATGTAAGTATTCTTCTAGTACTTGAGCACAATTTTCCTTCCCATCATTTTCACGAAAGATATTAAAAAGATGAAGCATATGAGGTTACCTTAATTCCATTTTTTTGTAGTTTTCTTTTATAAACTAAACTAGTGATAAAACAAGAAACTAAAAGATTCGATTGCGAGATCTAAAGATATACCTTCAAGCACTAACCTCCCCTGCAACGGCGCCAGAAAAGAGCTTGATGTCTACTACGCAACCTTCTTCTTGTAGACGTTGTTGTGCCTCCAAGTGTAGAGGTTTGTAGGACAGTAGCAAATTTCCCTCAAGTGGATGACCTAAGGTTTATCAATCCGTGAGAGGCGTAGGATGAAGATGGTCTATCTCAAACAACCCTGCAACCAAATAACAAAGAGTCTCTTGTGTCCCCAACACACCCAATTCAAGCTGGCAATGGGGAATACCCACGCGGGTATTGGCCCCCCATACCCATGCCCGTGAAACCATCCCATCCCCATCCCCATCCCCATCCCCGCGCACGGGGAAAGAAATTTCCCTATCCCCGTCCCCATCGGGCATATCATCCCCACGGGGAACTAGCTCATCTTCTAAGTAACGGCCTAACTCAGATTTCATCCTAGAAGCTGCTGGCCTTTTCTGAGCAACACGCTCATTGAAGAGTGACATAAGGGCTGGGGCTTGCATAGAAGAACAAGAGGAAGAAGGGGCTGATTCATCACCATCCTACTCAAGATTGTATTCCTCTAACAATTTGCATAACTTGGCAACCAAATTTACCACGTACCCCTCACATTCAGCGGATGAAACGTTGACACCATGCAACATTGCAAAGCAAACAAGTAACATCTCATTTTTGTACCGAGGATCAAGAATTGTAGCTATGCCCATGAGACTTTGCATATCAGTCCAATATTTGTTAAACTTCTCTATCATACTAGCAGACATGGCTTCTATCACAGCATTGCCACATATGGACCATTGTCTCATGTTCATTTTGATCTCACAAATCTTGGGGAAATATATGTTGGCTGTTACATAATTAGTTCCAGAAAAGAGTGCGGTGATGTCAAAGAACAACCGCAACCTCTCGACAACATGAGTGGCAAAATCCCACTCTTCCTCACTAGGGAGACTCTCGTATTGTTTGTCAACCTTCTTTAATCTTGCAAAAACAGATCTATATGGGAGAGCCACACTAAGCATTGTGAAAGTTGAATTCCACCTAGTTTTGCAATCAAGTATTAATCTTCTAGTAATTTTAACCTTTTAATACTTTGCAATTTCCTCAAACTTCTCTACTCTTTTTGGTGTAAACAAGACATCAAAATAATAAGAAATGCATCATCCTATGTATACACTATCATATGAAAACACCACGATATACCATATACCAATAGACATGCTCCTAATAAAACAACACTCAACTTGAAACAACACCATATGAAAACACAACCGAATCTGATGTCTTTTAGTGAGTGATTGATTCTATCTTTTAGTGAGTGATTCTCATCCAAACAGCGGGCAACTTCAAACATCACTCAACTTGAAACAACACTACCATATGAAAACAACACTCCTATCTTTTAGTGAGTGATTCTCACCCAATCTTCGTGTTCCTGTTGGTTATGGTCGAAGTTAGACTCGGTGGAGGCTTGCCGTTGCCGGTGATGGATGAGGATGGACTCGGTGGAGTCTTGCCGCAGCCGGTGACGGGAGGGATACTGCTTGATGGAGGCTTCGGTTTGGGGGGGCGCTCTCCTCCTCTCCCAGTCCCACGACCAGCCCGTCCGCCACCCCGCACAGGTCCGGCCGTGGGAGGGGACGGACGAACAGAAGCTCGTGCGGGCACCATTTTATGGTGCTGGGGGTGGAACGGGGAGAAGATGGATGGGTGGCCGAGTGATGAGGACGGGATAGGGCAGCGCCGGAGGTTGCAGTGGCTGGATCGGGGACTGGGGGCTCGGCCTCTGCCCTCCGGTCTGGAACTCTGGATCGGGGTGGTGAGGGGGGAAGTGGCGGCTGAGGGAGAGGGGGACTGTGGGAGGCTAGGGTTAGGGAGTGGAGAGGTGTGGTCGTGTGGGCGCGTGTGTTGGGCTTTTTGGCCCAATTTCGGACACTCAGGCGGGAGGTCGAAATTTTGGGGTTTCTAGTGGGCGGGAATATGACGGGTAAGATGGGTAACGGGTATGGGTAATGCCATGTCGTCCCCATCCCCGTTTACCCGCTGGGTAAGGTTGTTCACCCAATAGCTTCCCCGTGGGTATAACAATTGGCATATCCCCGTCCCCTAATAGATTAATTACCCGTGGGGACACGGGTAACGGTTAACCATTGCCAGCTTGACACCCAATACAATGATAAATTGTATAGGTGCACTAGTTCGGCGAAGAGATGGTGATACTGTTGGAAATATGCCCTAGAGGAAATAATAATGTTTTATTATATTTCCTTGTTCATCATAATTGTCTATTATTCATGCTCGAATTGTATTGTACATAAACAACGATACATGTGTGAATATATAGACCACAATGAGTCCCTAGTAAGCCTCTAGTTACTGGCTCGTTAATCAATAGATGGTCACGGTTTCCTGACCATGGACATAGGATGTCTGTGATAACGGGATCACATCATTAGGAGAATGATGTGATGGACAAGACCCAATCCTGAGCCTAGCACGAGATCGTATAGTTCGTAATGCATAAGCTTTTCGGTGTCAAGTATTTATTCCTTAGACCATGAGGTTGTGCAACTCCCGGATGCCGTAGAAGTGCTTTGGGTGTGCCAAACGTCACAACGTAACTGGGTGACTATAAAGGTACATATCGGGTATCTCCGAAAGTGTCTGTTGAGTTGGTACGAACCGAGACTGGGATATTGTCACTCCGTGTGACGGAGAGGTACCTCTGGGCCCACTCGGTAAGACATCATCATAATGAGCTCAGAGTGACTAAGGAGTTAGTCACAGGATGATGAATTACGGAACGAGTAAAGAGACTTGCCATGACGAGATTGAATAAGGTATCGGGCATACCGACAATCGAAACTCGGGCAAGTACCGTACCGATAGACAAAGGGAATAACGTACGGGATTGAGTGAATCCTTGACACAGTGGTTCATCCGATGAAGATCATCGAGGAACACGTGGGAACCAACATGGGTATCCAGATCCCGCTGTTGGTTATTGGCCGGTGAGTGGTCTCGGTCATGTCTGCGTGTCTCCTGAACCCGTAGGGTCTACACACTTAAGGTTCGGTAACGCTAGGGTCGTAGAGATACATGCACGTGGAAACCCAAAAGTTGTTCGGAGTCCTGGATGAGATCCCGGATGTCACGAGGAGTTCCGGAATGGTCCGGAGGTAAAGAATGATATATAGGAAGTCCAGTTTCGGCCATCGGGTGAACTCCGGGGGTCACCGGGAGCGTCCCGGGACCACCGGAGGGGTCCCGGGGGTCCACCGGGTGGGGCCACCCATCCCGGTGGGGCCCCTAGGCCGCAAGGGGAAGGGGGCCAGCCCCTGGTGGGCTGGCTCACCCTACTGGGCCCTCCCTCATGCGCCTAGGGTTGGAACCCTAAGGGAGGGAGGCGCCCCCTATGCCTTGGGGGGCAAGTCTCCCCCCTAGGTCGCCGCCCCCCTTGCAGATCCCATCTGCAGGGCTTGGCGCACCCCCTGGCCCCCTATATATATGTGGGGGGAAGAGGGCAGCCGCACCCAAGTCTCTGGCGCCTCTTCCCCTCCCGTCACACCTTCCTCCTCCTCCGCAGGGCGCCGACGAAGCCCTGCAGGATTTCCCACTGCTTCCACCACCACGCCGTCGTGCTGCTGGATCTCCGACGACCTCTCCTCCCACCTTGCTGGATCAAGAAGGAGGTGACGTTGCTGCACCGGACGTGTGTTGAACGCAGAGGTGTCGTCCGTTCGGCGCTAGATCATCGGTGACGAAGAACGCGAAGAGTGCGACTACTTCATCCACGCTTCTTCGAAAGCTTCCTTTCGCGATCTACAATATGGTATGTACATGCACTCTAATGTGCTTGTTGCTAGATGTCTCCTTAGATGGATCTTGGTGAAAGCGTAGAAATTTTTTGAATTCTGCCACGTTCCCCAACAGATACAAGTGCAATATGGATGGTAGATATAGGTTTTTGTAATAAGAAAATATAAAAACAGCAAGGTAGCAAGTGGTAAACGTGAGCATAAATGGTATTGCAATGATAGTAGGGAAGGCCTAGGGTTCATACTTTCACTAGCGCAAGTTCTCTCAACAAGGATAACATAATTGGATCATATTACTAGCCCTCAATATGCAACAAAGAGTCACTCCAAAGTAATTAATAGAGGAGAACAAACGAAGAGATTATGGTAGGGTACAAAACCACCTCAAAGTTATTCTTTCTGATCGATCTATTCAAGAGTCAGTAGTAACGTTCAATCTATCATAGAGTTCGTACTAGAATAACACCTTAAGACACAAATCAATCAAAACCCTAATGTCACCTAGATACTCCATTGTCACCTCAAGTATCTGTGGGCATGATTATACAATATGCATCACACAATCTCAGAAACATCTATTCAACCACCACATAGAACTTCAAAGAGTGCCCCAAAGTTTCTACCAGAAAGTCAAGACGAAAACGTGTGCCAATCCCTATGCATAGATTCCTAAGGTCACGGAACCCGCAAGTTGATCACCAAAACATACATCAAGTGGATCACATGATATCCCATTGTCACCACAGATAAACACGTGCAAGACATTCATCAAGTGTTCTCAAATCGTTAAAGAATCAATCCGATAAGATAACTTCAAAGGGAAAACTCAATCCATTACAAGAGAGTAGAGGGGGAGAAGCATTATAAGATCCAACTAGAATAGCAAAGCTCGCGATACATCAAGATTATGCCATCTCAAGAACACGAGAGAGAGAGAGAGAGAGAGAGAGAGAGAGAGAGAGAGATCAAACACATAGCTACTGGTACATACCCTCAGCCCCGAGGGTGGACTACTCCCTCCTCATCATGGAGAGCGCCGGGATGATGAAGATAGCCACCGGAGAGGGATTCCCCCCTCCGGCAGGGTGCCAGAACGGGTATAGATTGGTTTTTGGTGGCTAAGAGGCTTTCGGCGGCGGAACTCCCGATCTAGGTTAATTTCCGAAGGTTTCAGTATTTATAGTATTTTTTTGGCGTAGGGCACACGTCAGGGGGGCTTCTGGGTTGTCCTCGAGATAGGAGGGCGCGCCCTGATACGTCTCCAACGTATCTATAATTTTTTATTGTTCCATGCGATTATTTATGAAGTCTTGGATGTTTAATGGGCTTTATCATTCACTTTTATATCATTTTTGGGACTAACCTACTAACCCAAAGGCCCAGTCCAGATTGCTGTTTTTTGCCTATTTCAGGGTTTTGCGGAAAAGGAATATCATACGGAGTCCAAACGGAATGAAACCTTCGCGAGAGATATTTTTGGAGGAAATCACGCTCGGGAGTCTTTGTGGCCAAATCAGGGGACGTGGGACCAGCCCTCCAGGGTGGGGGCGCGCCCCCCTTCCCAGGGTGCGCCCCTGCCTCGAGGCTGGCCCACACGGCCCCTGGTGCCCCCCTTCTTCCTATATATACCTACGTACCCTAGAAACTCCATACGCAGAGAGAAAACCCTAATTCCATCGCCGTAGCTGCTGTTCCCGTGGAGATCCCATCTTGGAGCCTGTTCCGGGAGGGGGATCCATCACGGAGGCCTTCATCATCATCATCATCGCCCTCACCATGAGTTGTGAATAGTTTACCACAGACCTTCGGGTCCATAGCTAGTATCTAGATGGCTTCTTCTCTCTCTCCGGATCTCAATACAAAGTTCTCCTCGGTCTTCGAGGAGATCTATTCGATGTAATCTCTTTTTGCGGTGTGTTTGTCGAGATCCGATGAATTGTGAGTTTATGATCAAGGTTATCTATGAAAGATATTTGGTTCTTCTCTAAACTTTTTATGTGTGCTCATAATATCCTTGCAAGTCTCTTCGAATTATTGGTTTGGTTTGGCCTACTAGATCTATAGTTCTTGCAATGGAAGAAGTGCTTGGCTTTTGGTTCAATATTGTGGTGTCCTTTCCCAGTGACAGTAGGGGCAGCAAGGCACGTATTGTATTGTTGCCATCGAGGATAAAAAGATGGGGTTTTCATCATATTGCTTGAGTTTATCCCTCAACATCATGTCATCTTGCTTAAGGCATTACTCTGTTCGTATGAACTCAATACACTAGATGCATGCTGGATAGCGATCGATGTGTAGAGTAATAGTAGTAAATGCAGAATCGTTTCGGTCTACTTGTCTCGGACGTGATGCCTATATACAATGATCATGCCTAGATAGTCTCATAATTATTCGCTTTTCTATCAATTGCTCGACAGTAATTTGTTTACCCACCGTATAATATCGCTATCATGAGAGAAGCCACTAGAGAAAACTATGGCCCCCTGATCTATCTTTATCATATTACTTTCCCGTCAACTAGCCTATTTCTGCCGCCGTTGTTTATTTGCTTTATTTATTTTCTATTTCTATACCAAAAAATACCAAAAATATAATTATCATCTCTATCAGATCTCACTATCGTAAGTGACCGTAAAGGGATTGACAACCCCTTATCGCGTTGGCTGCGAAGTTCTTATTTGTTTGTGCAGGTGCGAGGGACTGGCGCGTGGTCTCCTACTGGATTGATACCTTGGTTCTCAAAAACTGAGGGAAATACTTACGCTACTGTGCTGCATCTCCCTTTCCTCTTCGAGGGAATACAACGCAAGCTCAAGAGGTAGCAAGAAGAATTTCTGGCGCTGTTGCCGGGGAGGTTTACGCAAAAGTCATATACCAAGTACCTATTACAAACCCTTATCCTTCGCATTACATTTATTTACCTCTCGTTTTCCTCTCCCCCACTTCACCCTTGCCATTTTATTCGCCCTTCTTCCGCCGTGTGTTTTTCATTCGCCTGCCTTTTTGTTTGCTTGTGAGTTTGCTTGCTTGCTTGTCATTATGGCTAGCCCCTTATCTGCTCCTTTGTCTCCTGAGTTTGAAGTACTTCACTTCAAGCAAAGGCAAGGAGAAAACTTAAAAGATGCTTGGATTAGGATTATGGAATCTTATCGTAAGTGCACCTTAGAAGTAAATTCTAGAATCTTGCTTTGCAATTTTTATGTTGGATTGAATATGTTTCATAGACAACTCTTGGATTGCGTTGCCAAAGGAAATTTTATGAATTTGATCCTAGTTTCGCGCATGAAATCATAGAGGGAATAGTGGGAACACTACCTCCCCAAAAGGAGTCAAACTCAACCCCCGGTAGGGACGCAAGTTTTTGAGAAAATTTGCGAAGTAACGAAAATATTACAAAAATCTCTTGAACCTCTTAAGAGTGTTAGTGGGAATCTCCACCGCATGAATATGTTGATTACTCTTTGCAATAAGCGGTTGGATGCTTTAGATCTTACGATTTCTGAATATGAAGGGAAACGCAAAGAACCTCCCGGATTCGAGCTTGACACCATTAAAAGGGTGAAGACCAAGGATGGCAATCCCTAGATCTATCTTGTATCGTGCCTAGCTAGGGGCGTAAAACGATAGCGCTTGTTGGGAGGCAACCCAATTTTACGTTTTTTTCTTTTGTTCATGTTAGGGAATAAATATTTCATCTATCCTCTGATTAGATGTGGTTTCATGTTTTGCTTAGTGTTTGTACCAAGTAGAATCATTGGTAAGACTTCTGTGAAGTTTATATGATCTTGCTGTGAAAAACAGAATCGTTAGCGCTTGCTAAAGTAGACTTCAGATTTTACAGGAGCGTGATTTTTAGTTGATTCTTTTTTCTGCTGATTGGTAGGCAAATTTCGCAAATTTAAAAATTTAGTTTGAATTTTTTGGAGTTCCATAAGTAGGCGAACCCAGCAGATTACTACAGACTGTTCTGTTTTTGACAGATTCTGTTTTTCGTGTGTTGTTTGCTTATTCCGATGCATCTATGAGTAATATTAGAGGATATGAACCATAGAGAACTTGGAGTACAGTAGGTTTAACACTAATATAAACAAAGAATTAATTCCTTGTTGTACCTTTAAGTGGTGGTTTGCTATCTCTTACTAACGGAGCTCGCGAGAATTTTTGTCTAAGTTTTGTGTTGTGAAGTTTTCAAGTTTTGAGTATTGATTTGATGGACAATGGAACAAGGAGTAGAAAAGGCCTAAGCTTGGGGATGCCCATGGCACCCCAAGTAAATTCAAGTTAATCAAAATACTAATCTTGGGGATGCCTCGGGAAGGCATCCCCTCTTTCGTCTTAATCCATCGGTAACTATACTTGGAGCTATATTTTTATTCGCAACATGTTATGTGTTTTGCTTGGAGCGTCTTGTATAATTTGAGTCTTTGCTTCTTAGTTTGCCACAATCACCCTTTCTGTACACACCTATTTGAGAGATTTAAATATGGCCTAGAAATTGTTAGAACACTCTATGTGCTTCACTTATATCTTTTGAGTTGAATAGTTTTTGCTCTAGTGTTTCACTTATATCTTTTAGAGCATGGTGGTGGTAATATTTTGTAGAAATTGTTGAACTCTCATGCTCCACTTAGATATATTTGAGAGTCTATTAAAACAGCATGGTAAAGTGTTTAGGCTAAAGAAACTAGTCTTCACATGATAAACATCCAATGTCAATGTAGTAAAAAAAATCACATCAAGTGCATTGAATAGAAAGAGATGTTGGATGCTTGATAATTGTTTTGAGACATGAGGATAGTGATATTAGAGTCATTCTAGTGGAGTTATTATGAAATTGAGAAATATTTGTGTTAAGGTTAGTGATTCCCGTAGCATGCACGTATGGTGAACCGTTATGTGACTAAGTTAAAGCATGAGGTATTTGTAGAGTGTCAACCTTTGTGTGGAGGTCGGGGGCACGCGATGGTTAACTCCTACCAACCTACCCCCTAGGAGCATGCGTTGACTGCTTTGTTTTGATGACTCGTAGATTTTTGCAATAAGTATATGAGTTCTTATGACTAATGTTGAGTCCATGGATTATACGCACTCTCACCCTTCCACCACTGCTAGCCTCTCTTGTACCGTGCAACTTTCGCCGGTGCCATAAACCCACTATATATCCTTCCTAAAAAAGGCCACCATATTGTTCCTCAAAACAGCCACCATACCTACCTATCATGGCATTTCCATAGCCATTCCGAGATATATTGCCATGCAACTTTCCACCGTTTCGTTTATATGACACGCATCATATTGTCATATTGCCATGCATGATCATGTAGTTGACATCGTATTTGTGGCAAGGCCACCATGCATAATCTTTTCATACATGTCACTCTTGTTTCATTGCACATACCGGTACACCGCCGGAGGCATTCATATAGAGTCATACTTTGTTGTCGTAGTATCGAGTTGTAATATTGAGTTGTAATGAAAGTGTGATGATCATCATTTTTAGAGGATTGTCCCATGGGAGGAAAGGCTGAATCTATAAAGCCCCTCCGTAAAAACAGAAAAAAAAAGAAAGGCCAAAGAAAAAAAGGCCCAAAAAAAGAAAAAGAAAAAGAAAAGGGAAAAAAGGGACAATTGCTACTATCTTTTTCCACACTTGTGCTTCAGAGTAGCATCATGTTCTTCACTAGAGAGAGTCTCATGTTTAGTCACTTTCTTATACTAGTGGGAATTTTCATTATAGAACTTGGCTTGTATATTCCAACGATGGGCTTCCTCAAATGCCCTAGGTCTTCGTGAGCAAGCAAGTTCGATGCACACCCACTAGTTTCTTTTGTTGAGCTTTCATTCATATTTAGCTCTAGTGCATCCATTGCATGGCAATCCCTACTCACTCGCGTTGATATCTATTGATGGGCATCTCCATAGCCCGTTGATACGCCTAGTCGATGTGAGACTATCTCCCTCTTTTGTCTTCTCCACAACCACCTCTATTCCACCCATAGTGCTATATCCATGGCTCACACTCATGTATTGCGTGAAAGTTGAAAGGTTTGAAAAGATAGAGCATGAAAACAAATGCTTGGTTGAAATCGGGGTTGTGCATGATATGAATATTTAGTGTGATAATAAGGGAGCATAGCCAACACTATATGATTTGGTAGGGATAACTTTATTTAGCCATAGTATTTTGAGAAGACATGATTGCTTTGTTAGTATTGCTTGAAGTATTTTTATTTCTTATGTCAATATAGACTTTTATCTAGAATCTTTCAGATCTGAACATTCATGCCATAATTAAGAGAATTACATTGAAAAACTATATTGGTTAGCGTTCCACATCAAAAATTCTTTCTTTATCATTTACCTACTCGAGGACGAGCAGGAATTAAGCTTGGGGATGCTTGATACGTCTCCAACGTATCTATAATTTTTTATTGTTCCATGCTATTATTTATGAAGTCTTGGATGTTTAATGGGCTTTATCATTCACTTTTATATCATTTTTGGGACTAACCTAATAACCCAAAGGCCTAGTCCAGATTGTTGTTTTTTGCCTATTTCAGGGTTTTGCAGAAAAGGAATATCAAATGGAGTCCAAACGGAATGAAACCTTCGCGAGAGATATTTTTGGAGGAAATCACGCTCGGGAGTCTTCGGGGCCAAGTCAGGGGACGTGGGACCAGCCCTCGAGGGTGGGGGCGTGCACCCCTTCCCTGGGCGCGCCCCCCTACCTCGAGGCTGGCCCACACGGCCCCCGGTGCCCCCCTTCTTCCTATATATACCTACGTACCCCAGAAACTCCATACGCAGAGAGAAAACCCTAATTCCACCGCCGTAGCTGCTGTTCCCATGGAGATCCCATCTTGGAGCCTATTCCGGGAGGGGGATCCATCACGGAGGCCTTCATCATCATCATCATCGCCCTCACCATGAGTTGTGAGTAGTTTACCATAGACCTTCGGGTCCATAGCTAGTATCTAGATGGCTTCTTCTCTCTCTCCGGATCTCAATACAAAGTTCTCCTCGGTCTTCGAGGAGATCTATTTGATGTAGTCTCTTTTTGCGGTGTGTTTGTCGAGATCCAATGAATTGTGAGTTTATGATCATGGTTATCTATGAAAGATATTTGGTTCTTCTCCGAACTTTTTATGTGTGCTCATAATATCCTTGCAAGTCTCTTCGAATTATTGGTTTGGTTTGGCCTACTAGATCTATAGTTCTTGCAATGGGAGAAGTGCTTGGCTTTGGGTTCAATCTTGCGGTGTCCTTTCCCAGTGACAGTAGGGGCAGCAAGGCACGTATTGTATTGTTGCCATCGAGGATAAAAAGATGGGGTTTTCATCATATTGCTTGAGTTTATCCCTCTACATCATGTCATCTTGCTTAAGGCGCTACTCTGTTCGTAAGAACTCAATACACTAGATGCATGCTGGATAGCGGTCGATGTGTGGAGTAATAGTAGTAGATGCAGAATCGTTTTCGGTCTACTTGTCTCGGACGTGATGCCTATATACAATGATCATGCCTAGATAGTCTCATAATTATTCACTTTTCTATCAATTGCTCGACAGTAGTTTGTTTACCCGTCGTAGATTATCGCTATATGAGAGAAGCCACTAGAGAAAACTATGGCCCCTGATCTATCTTTATCATATTACTTTCCCGTCAACTAGCCTATTTCTGCCGCCGTTGTTTATTTGCTTTATTTATTTTCTGTTTCTATACCAAAAATATAATTATCATCTCTATCAGATCTCACTATCGTAAGTGACCGTAAAGGGATTGACAACCCCTTATCGTGTTGGCTGCGAAGTTCTTATTTGTTTGTGCAGGTGCGAGGGACTGACGCGTGGTCTCCTACTGGATTGATACCTTGGTTCTCATAAACTGAGGGAAATACTTACGCTACTGTGTTGCATCTCCATTTCCTCTTCGAGGGAATACAACGCAAGCTCAAGAGGTAGCATGCCCCCCTGCCCAAGGCGCGCCCTCCACCCTCGAGGGCAGCCCGTGGCTCTCCTGGCCCAACTATTTTGCTTCGGGGGCTTCTTTTGGTCCAGAAAAAATTATAGAAAATTGGCTCGTCAATTTGACTCCGTTTGATATTCCTTTTCTGTAAAACCCTAAAATAGGAGAATAACATAAACTGGCACTAGGATATGGGTTAATAGGTTAGTCCCAAAAATCATATAAAAGTGTATATAAAAGCCCATAAGATATCCTAGAAGGATTATATAATAGCATGGAACAATCAAAAATTATAGATACGTTGGAGACGTATCACTGGGCGAGCGGGTAGTCTTCCGCTCGCACTTCCCCTGCGGCTTCGGGCTCCCCGTCGGTGGGTTCTTCTGCTCCTTCCTCGATTTCTTCAATATGCAGCCCCACCACCTCACGCCGAACACGGTGGTGATGCTGGCTTCCTTCATTGTCCTCTGCGAGGGGTACCTCGGGATACTCCCCATGGTCGAGTTGTGGAGCGAGCTCTTCTACCTGAAGCTCAGCACCACACTCCGGGGCGAGGCTGACCAGTGCGGCGGGTGCATCACCGTGAGGCGCACCGGGGTCAAGAACCACTTCCTGCCGCCTGCCCTCGTGCATTCGTTGAAGTTGTGGCAAAAGACATATTTTTATGTCTCCAATGTCGATCCAGAGCACGATTTCATCAACTTGCCGGACTATGCAGCCGGCCCGCATGCCAAGCCCCGCGCCACCTGGAAGTGTCGGCCCGTCTCCCTCACGCCTGGGGCTTTTATTGCCGTGAGTCGCCTTCGGGAGATGAAGGAAAACGAGAGCCTGATGTTCACGGACCTCCTGCCACTTTTGCGGAGCGTCGAGTGCTGTCGCTGCAGTCCCGCCCGGACCTGATCTGCGACATGAGCGGGCACCGGGACCCGAGCCGGACCTTTACCAAGCAGATGCCGTACAAGGAGGTGGCCCTTCTGGTGAACTCTGTCTCCAACTGCAAGCTCTCTGATTCGGGCTGGGCGTTTGGCAAGCCGCCGTACAGCCGCAGCAACCCGCCGCCTGCGGTGAGCCCCCTTTCTCTTTCTTCTTCTTTCCTTCTTCTGCTTGCCCCAGCCGCCTGACCCTGGTGTCGCCTTGCAGATCTTTCCCGGCCAGCCACAGCCGATCTCTGAGCAGCCGGGCCGCCTGTTGATGCCGGATCGCTCCCAGAGCGACACGAGCGACCCCGATCTAGGGGCAGCCGCCATGGAGGAGGAGGTCACAGGCGGTGGGGGCCAGCCAGCAGGCGGCTCATCAGGAGGCGGAGTCGAGAACTGGGCGGACGATGACGAGGAGGAGGAAGCGTCGCCTCGCGTCCAAGAGGCGGACCCGGTTGGCAGCAGCAGCTATTCGATGGCACCGCCAACTGCAGCCGGTGGCTCGAAGCGCCGGGCCTCTGCCGGGCTGCCCGGAGCCCGGCCCAAGAAGCCCAAGGCCTCGGTCGCCACCACCAAACACCAGGAGGCAGACGCCAAGGCGTCCCTTCTTAGGGTCCCTAAGCCCAGGCCGACCGTATCCGCGTAAGTGTCGTGTCCTATCTTTTCTCTATACTTCTTCTAGCCCTTTGCCTTCTTAGTGGCTGATTTTACTGTCTTCGTGGGAACATTTGAACAGTGCCCCGCTTTCCCTCTCGCGGGCCCCTGTGGGCTCGGTGGTTGGGGGCATGGGCGCCCCTTCTGCGTCGCGCCGCATGGATCCTGTCACCGCCCTCCGAGAAGCGACGGAAAGGAATGCGTGAGTGGTGCGGGAAGAACGGGAGGCGCGGCCCACCAGTAGGCGGTGGCCAATGCCGCAGCCAAGGCCGAAGCCGAGGCGGCCACCAAGGCGCAGGCGGATGCCGCCGTCCGAGCCCAGGAGCAGGAGGCAGCCTTGCAGCAGTCGGCGAGCCGTGCCGATCCTCGGCACAGGCTCCGCTAGAGCCGTCTGTTCAAGCGCCAGCCGGCGGCGATCGGACGGCTCATGACAAGGAGGGAGACGGTCACGCCGTCATGGAGGCGGAAACAACTCCCCCTGTGCCGCCTGCTGGGGAGCAGGACAGCTGGCCCGTGGGGGCGGACATGCCGCCAGCGAAAGGCGTGCTAGTGGCAGGCCCGCTGCCTACCAACCGAGTTCCAGCCCGCCCGCGTCCGGCGAGGGCGGCCTCAGCCCCGCGGTAGGTGGAAGCCGGCGCTGACAGCTTGTCGTCGCTAGACAACAAGGCCACCAGTGCAGCACCGCCAGGCTGGACGCGCGGTGGAGGCAGCGTGTTGAATGTCGCGTCCCAGGATGACCTCGACCGATTCAACTCTCTAAGCGAGATCATGCAAACGGTCTTGCGGGAGTTCTTGGCCATGCGGACTTCCGTCCGGGTATGTTGATTTCTGCTTCAATTTTTATTCCTTCAATTTCTCTCGTGGGGGCGCGTAAGCGCACCCACTGTGTGTAGTCCCCGAGTTCCGAGCCGGCTGCTGAGCAGGCGGCTTGGAACTCTAAGGTGTTGCTTTATGAGCTAACTTATTTCTTGCTGCACGACTGCCACAATCTTCGGCAGGCGGCCGACAACTCCCAGCATCAGGATTTGTCGCAGCTGAAGGCCGCCCTAGCCGAGGCCGGAGTAAGTGTCTTCTTTTCCTTCTTGCGGGGGCGCGTCAGCGCACCCTCTGGGTGTAGTCCTCGAGTTCCGTGCCGGCTGTTGAGCAGGCGGCCTGGAACTCCAAGTTTGTTTTGTCTTCTCGCTGGTGTTAATGCTCCTCCTTCTTTCTTGTCAGCCACCGTAACCAAGCTCCGCAACCAGCTAGGCGGAGTCCAGGCCGAACTCGCCATCGAGGAGAAGGACTCGCTGCCCAAGAGCGTGACCACCTAGCCAAAGAGTTGGCAGAGCAGGCGGCGACGCACAATGTGGATCTCAAGAAGCTGGCGGACGCTCAGGAGCTTCTTCGGGCCGAGTTCGAGACTGAGCGCTCGAACTGGGCCGAGAGGGAGACGGCCCTGCAGGACGGCTACGGGGCCATCGTGGACATGGTTGACGGTAAGCTGCTTCTCCTTGCTTTCATGTGTTCGCCGTCTGTCGCACTAGCCGGCTCCTTTTTCCTGATTCTTTGTCTTGTCCTTGGCACAGAATACTTCCTGGGCCATTCTATTGCTGCCAGCCAGGCCACTGAGGCCCAACGCGATGAGAGGCGCCGGGCGGGTCGGGTGATCGCACCTAACACGCCCGGACTCCCATCGAGCAACTCCTCACCGTCAAGGCGCGCCTCTAGCCGGCCCACCGTCTGCTCCGTCGCGTGCAACGCACTGGGTCCCAGGTGCTGGCCGCCCTCTTGCCAGACCTTCCGGCACCCCGCACTCCCAGCCAGGCCGCCGAATGGCTGGAGGCATTCGTTAGCCGCTTCGAGGCTTGGAAGGGTGCCGCAGCGAGAGCCGGCACGCGGACCTCCCTAGAGTTTGCCAAGGGCTGGTACCCCAATCTGGATTTCACTTAGCTGGCGACCTTCCGCCTCGAAGCCGAGCCCGAGCTGGCGGCGTTACGGGGAGACCTCATCAAGCGCGTCGACTCGGTCGCTGAATATGCCGACACCACCGTCTTCATCCCGGAATTGGATGAAAACGGTCATGTGGTGCCGCCTGACAACTTTGGGCTGGACCTGGCGGCGCCGGAGGAGCTGGATGAAGAGATCACCTCGAGCGACGAGGGTGAGGACGAGGATGACGACGACGAGGAAGGCAGCATTGTGGAGGAAGATCCGCCTGTTCATCATCAGCTCGATGAAGCCTCGACGAGCGGACCCTACGGGACTGCGCCGTCTGTCACGGAAGGCGACCAGGCCGAGACCCACCAGGTGGCCCCCTCAGCAGCCAGCCTAGTGGACCCCGTCATGCCACCTGGTCCGCCTGCTGCACCTCTGGCCTAGGCAGCCATGCTATCTTTTATTTCCTGTTTCTCTTAAGACTTGGTAGAGTTAGTCTCGAACAATTCCACCCACTAGGTGTATTCTCAAACATTTGTTAGAAGGCGGCCGTGGAGGCCTTTTGTTTTGTAAATATTCTCTTAATTCTGCATATGTTTATGCTATTTGTCGGGTTCTAGAGTTAGCATCGTCCTTTGTTCCTTCAGGCGTTTTTTCTTTTGCCGTCTCCTTTAACCGCCGCCCTTCCAGCCAGACAACCACTCTGTGGTCTGTGACTGGGTCAGGTACTTAGCTGTTTTTTGGATAGGCAAGTATCCCGCCCTCTGGAACGCGGTTTGGCTAAGCTAGAAGCCGGCTAGCCGGCTGCTCGGCAGCCGGCCAACTTGTCTCAAGGGCCATCTTGCCCTATGTTTATTTTTCTTTAGCCATTTTTCATGTCGGCACCACTTCCTGCCTTTGACTCCCGCCAGTCAGAAAGCCGCGTTC
Source organism: Secale cereale (assembly GCA_902687465.1). Taxonomy (NCBI): domain Eukaryota; kingdom Viridiplantae; phylum Streptophyta; class Magnoliopsida; order Poales; family Poaceae; genus Secale; species Secale cereale. The sequence continues at coordinate 658,039,389 of LR738711.1, forward strand.
TGCGAGTCCGTGACCTTTAGGTGGGAGAGGGCTTGGATGCCGGCACATTACTTGTCGGACTGTTGGAGAAAAAGCTTTAAACATAGGGCCAGGTGGCAACCCCCGGGGCCGCCTGCTCGGTCCCGGTGCGGGGCGAAGGAATGGAAATAACACATTCACAGGCATAAAACTTATCATATAGATAAAGGGAGGGGCAGTCCCCGAGAGCTCCTCGAGGGTCCCGTTGTTTCTCAAAATACAGTAGATAGTATGATACATACTGCCTTTAGCTGTAAAAGCGGCGAAGGAGGTTCGCGTTCCACGGGCGCTCTGACTCCTTGCCCGAGTCATCTCTTTTGCGTGCTCTTGGCTTCTGCGCGTCGATAAGGTGGTAGGCATCGTTGCCTAGTACCTTGCTGATGATGAATGGTCCTTCCCAAGGGGCTGAGAGCTTGTGATGGCCGGCTGTTCACTGGATCAGTCGGAGGACAAGATCCCCCTCGCGGAAGGATCGCGGCCCGACTCGCCGGCAGTGGTAGCGATGGAGGCCCTGCTGGTAGATGGCGGATCGGCGTAGTGCTACCAGCCGAGCCTCCTCCAGCAGGTCCATGCCGTCTTCTCGTGCTTCTCTTGCTTCGGCCTCTGTGTACATGGTGGCACGAGGCGAGTCAAACTCAACATATGTTGGGATGACGGCCTCGGCCCCATAGACGACGAAGAAGGGAGTGAAGTCGGTTGATTTGTTCGGGGTCGTTCTGAGGCTCCAGAGGACAGACGGAAATTCCTCGATCCAGCAGCCAGCCGATTGTTCCAAGGGCTTGACCAGCCGGGGCTTGATGCCGGACAAGATGAGGCCGTTTGCATGCTCAACTTGGCCGTTTGACTGCGGGTGGGCAACGGACGCAAAGTCCAGTCGGATGGCATGTGTTGCGCAGAAACAAGCCAATACTCCTTTGGAAAAGTTTGTGCCATTGTCGGTGATGATGGTGTGTGGTATGCCATACCGGACTGTGATATCTGCGATGAAGGTCACAGCAGTTGGGCCGTTGAGTTTCTTGATTGGCTTCCCCTCGATCCACTTGGTGAACTTGTCCACGGCCACAAGCAAATGAGTCAAGCCGCCGCGTGCTGTCTTGAAGGGACCCACCATGTCCAGTCCCCAAACTGCAAATGGCCAAGTGATCGGAATGGTCTTGAGTGTAGAAGCCGGCACGTGTTGCTTGGAGCTGAAGCGCTGACAGCCATTGCATTTCTTGACTAATTCTTTGGTGTCGTCCAAAGCAGTCGGCCAGAAGAAACCGTGGCGGAAAGCTTTGGCGACGAGGGATCTTGAGGCCGCATAGTGGCCGCATTCGCCTTAATGAATATCTCTCAAAATGGCCAGACCCTTTTCTGCTTCCACGCAGCGTTGGAAGATGCCGGTTGCACTACGTCTGACAAGCTCTCTGTTTGCTATTGTATATGTTGAGGCTCTGTGCTGAACTTGCCGTGCCAAGGTCTCGTCTGCTGGCAACTCCCTTCTGAGCAGAAAATTGAGGATTGGTTGTGCCCAAGATGGTGTTGAGACTCCTATTACTTCTGCCACTGAAACCAGGGTGGTTGGGCCGCGAGGTGGAAGGTTGGGGTGAGCCGCTTGCTATGCTTCTGAAGTCCCCGGGCCGGCTGCAGCAGTCCTCGAGCCGGGTTCTGAAGTCCCCGGGCCAGGTGCTAGTGCAGCAGTCCCTTGACCGCCTGTTGGAGCTGAAGTTTCTTGGCCGCCTGCTGGAGCTCCTGAGCCAGCCGCAGCAGTCCCCGAGCCGGGTGTTGGCGCAGCAGTAACTTGGCCGGGTGCTGGCGCAGCAGTCCCCGGGCCGGCTGCTGAGGTTTTTGGGCTGTCTGCCCCAGGATTGGCTGGCATGACGATTGATTCTGACTCAGGTGACGGCTGGATAGACGGCTTACGCAAGCATTGGAGGGACACGCCGGCTGGTATTGCTTTCCAGGTGGAGCCAATTCGTGCCAAGGCGTCGGCTTGAACGTTGTCAGCTCGTGGTATGTGGAGGAACTCGCAGCCATCAAAATGCCCACTGATTTGCTGGACCAAGAAGCGGTAACTTGCCATGTTTGCATCTTTGGTGTCCCAATCACCAGACGTCTGTTGGACCACTAACTCCGAGTCACCATAGCACAACACTCGGCGGATGCCAATATCTTTGTCCATCCGACGCCCGTGAATGAGTGCCTCGTACTCGACCACGTTGTTGGAGGCGGCAAAGTGGATTTGCAAGATGTATTTGAGCTTGTTTCCATTGGGAGAGGTGAGGACGACACCGGCTCCCAAGCCAGTGCACATCTTTGATCCATCAAAGTGCATCCGCCAATGGGTTGAATCTGGAGCAGGCGGCAGGTACTGGGTCTCGGCCCAGTCGACGAGGAAGTCGGCCAGCGCTTGTGACTTGATGGTGGTGCGGGGCTGGTAGAAGATGGTGAAGGGGGGCAGCTCAATGGCCCACTTTGCCACTCGGCCTGAAGCATCTCTGTTGCCCATGATCTCAGCAAGCGGAGCCGTGCATACGACCGTGATCGGATGCTCTTGGAAGTACTGCTTGAGTTTCTTGGCGGCAAACTACACACCATAGCACATCTTCTGGTAATGGGGATAGTTCTGCTTGGAAACTGACAACACCTCGCTCAAGTAATAGACCGGCCTCTGGACAGGCAAGGCTTTGCCGTCCTCCGGGCGTTCGACCACAATGATAGTGTTGAACACCCGGCTGGTGGTGGCTATGTAAAGGAACATGGGTTCCTTGTCTGTTGGTGCCGCCAGGACAGGTGGCGTGGACAACACTTTCTTGAGCTAGTGGAAGACTTCGTCCGCCTTGTCATTCCACTCGAAGCAGGTGGTCTTCTTCATCAATTGGTACAGAGGGAGTGCCTTCTCGCCCAGCCAGCTGATGAATCGGCTGAGTGATGCCAGGCACCCAGTGAACTTCTGGACATCTCGTATGCAAGTTGGCCTTTCCATCCTCTCAATGGCCTTGATCTTTGCGGGGTTGCACTCGAAGCCGCGTTCAAATACCATGAAACCAAGGAGCTGGCCTACTGGTACCCCAAAGACGCATTTCTCCGGGTTTAGCTTGATCTGAAAGCGGCGCAGGTTTTCGAAGGTCTCTTGGAGGTCCTCCAAGAGAGTTCCCCTCTTCTCCGTCTTCACCACTATCGTCCATGTAAACATGGGCATTTCTGCCAAGTTGCTTGAGGAGACACTTCTGCATGCAACGCTGAAAGGTGATGCGGCATTTCTCAAGCCGAACATCATAGTCAGGTAGCAGAAGGCCCCAAATGGTGTGAGGAAGGCGGTATTCAGGCGGTCGGCCGGACCCAGTTTGATCTGGTGGTATCCGGAATAGGCGTCAAGGAATGACAGTGGCTCGCATATGGATGTGGAGTCAATCACTTGATCTATTCGCGGCAGAGCAAACAGATCTTTAGGGCAAGCTTTGTTGAGGCTGGTGTAATCAATGCACATCCACCATTTGTTGTTCTTCTTCAGCACTAGGACAGGGTTGGAGAGCCACTCTGGGTAGAACACTTCCATAATGAAGCCGGCTGCTAGCAGGCGGGTGACTTCTTCTCCAACAACTCTTCTTTTTTCTTCTGATAGGCAGCGGAGTGGCTGCCTGACAGGCTTCGCATCTTCTCTCACATGTAGCTTGTGCTCGGCGAAATCTGTCGGGACACCCGGCATGTCTTTGGGGGACCATGCAAAGATATCCCGATTCTCACGAAGAAAATCAACGAGCTCGCTTTCCTATTTGCTGTCTAGGTTTGACCCTATGACAGCAAATCGCTCCGGGTGTGACGGGTCCAAAGCAATCTTCTTGGTTTCCTTGGTCGGCTGGAATGAGCCTTGTGGTTCCACCTCCTTGGGATTGGATGGTATGGTCAGCTGCTCGCCTGCCATTGCCACCAACCGATCAAGGCGGCGCTTCTCTTTAGCTATGACAAGGGACTCGGCCAGCCGGCTGCTGGCGGTGGCACATGTGATGGACTTCTCATAGTCCCCGATTATGGTGATTATTCCTTTGGGGCCCAACATCTTCATCTTGAGGTAGGCATAATGGGGTACTGCCATGAATTTTGCAAGAGCTGGCCGGCCCAATATCACGTGATAGGGGCTTTCCAGATTCACCACCTCAAACCAGACCGACTCCCGCCAGAAATGCTTCTTGTCACCAAACAGGACATCAATCTTGACCTTGCCGATTGGTGAGCAAGAGAGATCGGGGACGATGTCGTGGAACACGGTCCTGGTAGACTGAAGCTGCTTCTCTTTGATGCCCAACTTCTCCATGGTGTCTCGGTACATGATGTTGATGTTGCTGCCGCCATCTACCAGCACTAGGCAGAAACGACAGGCTTGTCTGTCGATGGAGAAAGTTACATCCAGAACCATGGCGTAAGCTCCTGGCGAAGGCATGATAGCCGGGTGATCTTCACGGCTCCAACTGATGAGCCTTTCGGACCAGTGCATGAACTCTAGGGCTTCGGAGGCAACGGTGTTGACTTCTCTGTGCTGCTGACACCGGCTGTGCCTATCGTCTGCATGGCTTGTGAAGACGACATAAGCTCCATTCTCTTCTGGGAACTCATCCAGGACCTGGCCGCCTGGACGAGCCGCCTGTGGTTTTGGAGGCAGAGCCGCCTGCCCAGCAGGTGGCGGTGGCAGAGCTTCGCCTCTGGCAATCCGTGTGAGCAAGTGACACTTTCGTGTGGCATGATTGGAGGGCTTCGTGCTGCTGTGAAACTTGCAAGGGGCATCCAGGGCATGCCCAAAGGAGAAGGCGGGCTGCCAAGCTGTCTTGCCGCCCTTCTGGCGCTTGGGACCTGCTTGGGCTTATGGCTGCTGGCCATCAACTGCTGCCACCAGCCGGCTATTGGAAGCCGGCGGGGGGGCTTTGCGCTTGTTATCTGTCTGCTGCTGGCGCCGACTGGACTCTCCAGCCGGTGTTCTAGGAGCTGGTGGGGCCATCTTTCCGGAGGCATCCACGTGCAGTTCGGACTTCATGGAGGAATCTGCGGTGGCATACTTGTCTGTTATGCTTAGCAGCTCGTCCAGTGTGGTGGGCTCATCGCACAGGAGCTTGTGCTTAAGCAAGGTGCCTTCTCTGCACCTGGCCGTAAAGTACACGATGGCTTGCACCTCATGCACCCCTTCACAAGAGTTGCGTAGCTCAGCCCAACGCGTCAGGTAGTCACGAGCAGACTCGTTCGGACCTTGGACGCATAAGGAAAGCTACCGTGGCTTGGGTGGCCGCTTGTAGGTGCTGGTGAAGTTGTGAGTGAAAACGTCGATGAAGTCCAGCCAGCTGTTGATGCTGTCGGGCTTGAGGCTGTTCAACCACGTCCGGGTTGTGCCCCTGGAGCATGAGTGGCACATACTTCACCGCAACGTGCTTGTTGCCGGTAGCTATGCTGACGGCCGTGGAGTACTCCACCAGCCAGTCCTCTGGCTTCACAGATCCATTGTACTTGGGGGTGTCTCTGGGGAGTGAGAAACCTTTGGGGAAAGGCTCGTCACAGATGTGGGGACCGAAGCATGCCGGACCGAGTGCTCCTTCTTCCTCGACCGCCTAGGACCGGGCTAGTCGGTCAAGGTGGGGCGGGCATCATTCTCCCCAACTCCCTCACGGCGGCCCAAGCGGCCTCCGAGGGATGGATGGTCGAGAAGCGGCGGAGACAGATGCCTCTCCCGGCGAGGGGGAGGCGAGCGCTCGTTTCACCGCTCTACAGCTCTTGGGCGACCGTCTTGATCGCGCTCGATGGTGATGCGAGTCTGCCTGCTACGGCTAGCAGCCGGCTCTGAGTCACGCCATCTGCGAGTGCTGACTGTTGGCGAACGGGACGTAGCCCCTTGCTCCCGCCGAAGAGGACGGTGGTCCGCCTGCGCATCGGCCTCCAAAGCCCGGCGACGAGCTTCCTGCTGCTCGGCAGCCGTGTCGAGGAGCTGTTGGACGCGCTGTGTCATGCAGCGAAGCTCATCTCCCTCCAGGTGGCTCAGCTCACCAACTACCGCCTAGGCAGCCCTAGATTCTCCGACGGGGTGGCGTATACCGGTCGTGGGGCCCCCAGCATGTCGGTCAGGACCCCACCTCGATCACGGAAGGCACCGGCCCGGCTGGGCTCGCCAGCAGCCAGCGTGCCGCCTATGGCACGGTCCATCTCATGGCGGTAGGCTTCGGTGAGGCGCCGGGAGGCGGCTAACTTGTTGGCGTTGTCGAGGAGCGAGACACAGAGTTCTTCCAGCGCCGCGCCGTCTGTTCCCGTGGCGATGGGGGCGGAGTGGCTCTGCATGGCCGCCCGCAGCGGGTCCTGGCGAGACCCGTTGGAAGGCTCATCGTGGCTAGCGGCCAGCACCTCCGTGACGGTGCTGACGCTAGTGTCGCAGGTCGCAGGGGGGTCATCGATGATCACCACGTGGTTGGGGAAGGAATCGGCGGACGCCGCGTTGAGGTTGACGATCATGTCGACGGGTGGATCAGAGGAGCCCACGGACTCCATGTCGGAGGCACGCTCGTCGACGATGTGGAGCTTCTCGAGGAGCTCGACGAGGCAACTCTTCAAGCCAACTGGTACTGCGACTGGAGAGGGCTCGTCGTGGAGGTGGACACCGCCGAGAAGATCGGCGAGTCCTCTCACGGCGCATGCGGCCTCGGCGCCGCAAAGCATCCTGGCATCCATGCCTACGGGCGTGTCGGGCTGGCTGTGCTCACCAAGGAGGAACAAAGTTCCTTCTAGAAAATGTCTATGCACGACGGTGCACCTTGCCCCATGGTGGGTGCCAAATGTCGGGGTTTTGGTTCGACATATGCCAAAGGATGGCTTATCATGCATGGGGACAAGAGTACGTCGCCGGGCCCTGGAAGCGGTAAGGCGGTACTTAGGACGCCTACGAATCTTACCCAGGTTCGGGGCTCTCCGGGGAGATAACACCCCTAGTCCTGCTCTGCTAGGGCTCCATGTCATGACTAATGTCAATATGGTAGCTACAAGGTTGCTCCTTGAGTTGTGTCGTCTAGAGGAGGAAGAAGGGCAAGGCTAGCTCTCTACCTTCGCTCTAGGGAACAGGAATGGTCGCTAGGGTTTCTCCCTCTCGATCTCTCTCTTTCTCTTAGTGTCTCTTAGGGTCCAACCCCTCCACATGGAAGACCCTGGGGGGTTTATATAGGCTTACCCCCAGGGGTACAATGGTAATCTAGGTGGAGTGGCCTCGGTCGTCAGTGTCTTTGAGTGCCGGCCTCTCCGCCTGTCTGTTGGGGCCCATCGTCTGTGGGCCCACGTGATTGTCTTCTACTGTGGGCATCCTTCTGCTGATGGGAGCACCGTCAGGAGGGGAAAGGATACAGTGCTGCCGCCTCTTGGTCGTACACTGCCACCACATCCTATCTTGTCATCTTGATGGGGTTCAGACTCCCAGGGCACGGTTAGCCGCCTGCTACAAGGCGGCCCGTCTCCCAGGCCGCCTGCCAAGGGTCGCTTGCTTCTGGGTGGCTCACTGGCGGGTGGGGCCTGCCGCCTGCTGGCCACTCCGCCTGCGGGTAGTGGGATCATGGCTTCCTCTGACCAAGGCTAGGTCATCAGTAACATGGCTACAGTGAAACGCCGCTCAAGGAGTGTCCGTAAGGTACACTCTCATTGTAGCCACGTCTTTACATATTCTCTAAGGACAGGCTTAACAGTAGCCATGCCTTAGTCTCATCGCGGTTCCCCAGCACACATCCCGAGGGGGAGGCACAGCGCCGTCTTCTGGACGCTGGTAGTTAGGCTGCCGCCTATCCAGGCTCGGCCGCCTGCTGGCAGCCGGATCCTGGGCGTTGCGGCCCTAGGAGGCGGCCCGATGCACAGGCGGCCGGAGGATGACAGGCGGCCCCTATTTGTCTTGAAACGCCATGGATGATCGATGAATACACCCGTGGTCAATATGTCCGACAGCCCCCATGGATATCGGCGATGGGAGCACCGGTCAATCCGGCCCCTGCCGCATACTACTCCGGAGAACCGTAAGGCTCCGGAGTCTAATGAGCGACCCCCTGCCGTAGAGGAGGGAGCGGCGACCTCTGTCAAACCGGAGGCGCGACATGCCATGGCGGACGCACTCCAAAGTGCCCCCGTCCTCGACGAGCACCGTATCCTGATGGGTACGGTGTCTGATAAGATCCAGTCCGCCAAGGGCGGGCTTGACGAAGCCTTCACCAGCCTATTGGCGGGCTTCGAGGTACACAATGTGGTTGAGAAACATGCCTATATATATAGTAGCCCCTGATAATCTGTTTGGTTTTTGAAAGAAAAGCGAGCAGAGGATCGATAATCAGTTGTCAGGTGGTAAAATGCTTTCTGTTTACATTAAAACAGGCTTCGCTGTTAGCGGCGACTGCTCAATCGGCGGAGGTTTCCGAACTCCAACAGAAACTAAAGCGAGCCGATGAGGACCTAGTCCTTGTTAACACGCGGCTCGACCAGGCGCAAGGTATAAAATACATCTTGTTGTGTGCCTGTTTTATGTCCGTGTCTTGTGGATTTTCAAGAGCTGGCATGTGCATGTATGTACAGATGGTGCCGCCGCGGTGGAGACCCTCAGGGGTGAGCTTGCCCAAGCCAAGGAGCAGGCAAGGGTAAGCCAGGCTGCTGATGATAAAGCGACTGCGGATTTGACGGCCGAACAGGCCGCTCGGCACCGTATTGAGGAACGGGTGACCGAGTAGGAGCAAATTCTCAAGGACATCACCGCTAAGTGCCGGTCCTTGGAGAAAGAAAATAAGGAGAAGGGGATTGAACTCACCAAAGCCCTTAAAGACGCTTCGGAGGCGCCGTCCGAATCCCGCGCAGCGCGTGAAGAAATCCGTCAAGCCGGACACATAGTGGCTGGTAAGCCCTTTCTTTTACAGGCTAAATTTGGGAACCCAAAGTATGCCTTAATCGACTTTGGAGTTCTCCAGACGCATATGTGGATATGCCGAAGAGCGCTACGGACGCTTCCCAATTCTTCCAGGCCCAGGAGGGGTACGCGACGGAGAAGCTCTTCTGGTTGCAGTTTGTGGGGACGAAGCGTCCCGAACTGCTAAATGACAAGATGGCTCAATGGGCGGAGCTGCATAAGATGTGAAGTGCGGCCATGAAGGATGTCATAGTCCGGTTGTGGCTGGCCGAGGATATTCCGGCCACCTATTTTGGACTCGTGCGACGCCTCGTCGATGCGCTGCCCCGAATTGACAATGTGAAGAGGTGGTCTTGCATAGAAGGGGCGCGAATGGCCTTTGCCCGTGTCAAGATGCACTAGGTGAAGATGGAGGCCGAAAAGGTGGCAGTTGAGGGTCCGCCCGAAAGCAAGGACCACCGCACGCCAGAGCGCTATTTTGAGGATGTACTAGCGGGTGCCAGCCTTATAGAAGGCTAATGCTCCAAGAATGTAGTGTTCGAATGAATGAGTCCGAACTGTTTTGGGAGTTTGTATCATGAACTAAATCTTTTGTAATATATTATTTTTCTTATGAGGAATTTTATCCTCCTGTGCAGCCGTTTTTATACATGAGAGTTCCCAGTCGTCGGCTTCAATCCCCATGTAGACACTACCCGGGTGTTCGGAGTTGCACATGAATACGTGATACGTCTCCAATGTATCTACTTTTCCAAACACTTTTGCCCTTGTTTTGGACTCTAACTTGCAAGATCTGAATGGAATTAACCCGGACTGACGCTGTTTTTAGCAGAACTGCCATTGTGTTATTTTTGTGCAGAAATAAAAGTTCTCGGAATGAACAGAAATTCAATGGAGATTTATTTTGGAATATATAAAAAATACATGCGGAAAGAACCAGACCAGGTGGCCCGCACCCTGTCCACGAGGGTGCCCCCTCCTAGGCGCGCCCCTACCTTGTGGGCCCCCTAAGGCTCCACCAACATCACCCCCGACTCCATATATTCACTCTCAGGGAGAGAAAAATTGGAGAGAAGGAATCATTGCGTTTTACGATACGGAGCCGCCGCCAAGCCCTAATCTCTCTCGGGAGGGCTGATCTGGAGTCCGTTCGGGCCTCCGGAGAGGGGAGATCATCGCCATCGTCATCATCAACCTTCCTCCATCACCAATTTCATGATGCTCACTGTCGTGCGTGAGTAATCCCATCGTGGGCTTGCTGGACAGTGATGGGTTGGATGAGATTTACCATGTAACCGAGTTAGTTTTGTTAGGGTTTGATCCCTAGTATCCACTATGTTCTAAGATTGACGTTGCTATGACTTTGCTATGCTTAATGCTTGTCACTCGGGCCCGAGTGCCATAATTTTAGATCTGAACCTATTATGTTTTCATGAATATATGTGTGTTCTTGATCCTATCTTGCAAGTCAATAGTCATCTACTATGTGTAATGATCCGGCAACCCCGAAGTGACAATAATCGGGACCACTCCCGGTGATGACCATAGTTTGAGGAGTTCATGTATTCAGTATGTGTTAATGCTTTGGTCTGGTACTCTATTAAAAGGAGGCGTATCCCTTAGTTTCCACTAGGACCCCGCTGTCACGGGAGGGTAGGACAAAACATGTCATGCAAGTTTTTTCCCATAAGCACGTATGACTATATTCAGAATAGATGCCTACATTATATTGATGAACTGGAGCTAGTTCTGTGCCACCCTGTGTTATAACTATTACATGAGAATCACATCCGACCTAATTATCCATTACTAATCCAATGCCTACGAGCTTTTCACATATTGCTTGTTGCTTATTTACTTTACCATTGCTACTGTTACAATCACTACAAAAATACTACCATTACTTTTATCGTTGTTACCATTAATCGTTGTTACCATTACTTCTATATTACTTTGCTACTAAATACTTTGCTACAGATATTAAGTATTCTAGGTGTGGTTAAATTGACAACTCAACTGCTAATACTTGAGAGTATTCTTTGGCTCCCCTTGTGTCGAATCAATAAATTTGGGTTGAATACTTTACCCTCAAAAATTGTTGTGATCCCCTACACTTGTGGGTTATCAAGACTATTTTCTGGCGCCGTTGCAGGGGAGCATAGCTATATTCTTGAAGTTACTTCGGATTTATATATGATGATCACTATGAAGAACTTGAAAGACTCAAAAACCAAGATTTATCCCTCAACTACGAGGGGAGGTAAGGAAGTGCCATCTAGCTCTGCACTTGATTCACCCTCTATTATGAGTAAACTTGCGACACCTACTCCTGCTATTGAATCTGATATGTCGCATGTTCTTGATGATGCCACTTCTGCTATGTATGATGAAACTACTTCTATGCTTGATAATAATGTGCCACTAGGTGAATTTCTTGATGAACAAATTTCTAAGGTTAGGGAGAATGCAAATATTGAAACTGCTAATATTGATGAAAGTGATGATGAAGATTCTCCCCCTAGATATGAATTGCCTGTTGTGCCTGAGGGTTATGTTATGGATGAAGAAACTGATAGAGACTTTCTTGCTTGCAATGATAGATATGATCTTAAGAAATTATTAGCTAAGCTGAAAGAAAAGTCTTTGAATGCTAGAATGAAATATGTCCCTGCTTTTGCTACTTCACCTATCTTTATTACTGATAAGGATTATGATTTCTCTGTCGATCCTGGGTTAATCACTTTGGTTGAATCTGATCCTTTCCATGGCTATGAATCTGAAACTGTTGTGGCACATCTTACTAAACTGAATGATATAGCCACCCTGTTCACTAATGAGGAAAGAATTCGTTATTATTATATCCTTAAGTTATTTCCATTCTCCTTAAAAGGTGATGCTAAAACATGGTTAAATTCTCTTGATCCTGGTTGTGTGCGTAGTCCCCAGGATATGATTTATAACTTCTCTGCTAAATATTTTCCCGCTCATAAGAAAAAGGTATTAAAGCTGAAGATGTTAAGAATTTACCACCTATTGAAGAAATTGTTGGAAATATGCCCTAGAGGCAATAATAAATTGTTTATTATTATATTTCCTTGTTCGTGATAATTGTTTATTATCCATGCTGGAATTGTATTGATAGGAAACTCAGATACATGTGTGGATACATAGACAAACACCATGTCCATAGTGAGCCTCTAGATGACTAGCTCGTTGATCAATAGATGGTTACGGTTTCATGACCATGGACATTGGATGTCGTTGATAACGGGATCACATCATTAGGAGAATGATGTGATGGACAAGACCCAATACTAAGCCTAGCACAGATCGTGTAGTTCGTATGCTAAAGCTTTTCTATATGTCAAGTATCTTTTCCTTAGACCATGAGATTGTGCAACTCTCGGATACCGTAGGAATGCTTTGGGTGTACCAAACGTCACAACGTAACTGGGTGGCTATAAAGGTGCACTACAGGTATCTCCAAAAGTGTCTGTTGGGTTGGCACGAACCGAGACTAGGATTTGTCACTCCGTATGACGGAGAGGTATCTCTGGGCCCACTCGGTAGGACATCATCATAATGTGCACAATGTTATCAAGGAGTTTATCACGGGATGATGTGTTACAGAACGAGTAAAGAGACTTGCCGGTAACGAGATTGAACGAGGTATCGGTATACCGACGATCGAATCTCGGGCAAGTACTATGCCGATAGCCAAAGGGAATTGTATACGGGATTGATTGAATCCTTGACATCGTGGTTCATTCGATGAGATCATCGTGGAGCATGTGGGAGCCAACATGGGTATCCAGATCCCGCTGTTGGTTATTGACCGGAGAGTTGTCTCGGCCATGTCTGCATGACTCCCGAGCCCGTAGGGTCTACACACTTAAGGTTCGATGACGCTAGGGTTATAGGGAAAGTATGTACGCGGTTACCTAATGTTGTTCGGAGTCCTGGATGAGATCCCGGACGTCACGAGGAGTTCCAGAATGGTCCAGAGGTAAAGATTCATATATGGGAAGTCCCATTTTGGTCACCGGAAAGGTTTCGGGCGCTATCGGTAACGTACCGGGACCACCGGGAGGGTCCCGGGGGTCCACCAGGTGGGGCCACCAGCCCCAGAAGGCTGCGTGGGCCAATTGTGGGAGGGGACCAGCCCCAGGTGGGCTGGTGCGCCCCCCCCCCCACCATGGCCCAAGCCGCATGGAGAGTGGGAGGGGGGCAAACCCTAGGTCCAGATGGGCCTTAAGGCCCACCCTAGGGCGCCCCCTCTCCCCCCCCCCTTGGCCGCACCCTAGATGGGTTTTGGGGGCTGCCGCCACCCCTAGGGAGGGAACCCTAGATGGGGGCGCAGCCCCTCCCCTTCCCCTATATATAGTGGGGGTTTTGGGGCTGCCAGACACACGAGATCGTCTCCTTCTTGGCGCAGCCCTACCCCTCTCCCTCCTCGTCTCTCGCAGTGCTTGGCGAAGACCTGCTGGATTCCCGCGCTCCTCCACCACCACCACGCCGTCGTGCTGCTGCTGGAAGGAGGCTTCCCCAACCTCTCCCTCTCTCCTTGCTGGATCAAGGCGTGGGAGACGTCATCGGGCTGCACGTGTGTTGAACACGGATGCGCCGTGGTTCGGCGCTTAGATCGGAATCAACCGCGATCTGAATCGCTACGAGTACGAATCCTTCATCCGCGTTCTTGTAATGCTTCCCCATCGCGATCTACAAGGGTATGTAGATGCACTCCCCTCTCCCTCGTTGCTAGATTACTCCATAGATAGATCTTGGTAATGCGTAGGAAAAATTTTGATTTTCTGCTACGATCCCTAACAGTGGCATCATGAGCTAGGTCTATGCGTAGTATCTTGCACAAGTAGAACACAAAGTAGTTGTGGGTGTCGATTTGTCAATTTACTTGTCGTTACTAGTCTTATCTTGATTCGGCGGCACCGTGGGATGAAGCGGCCCGGACCGACCTTACACGTACTCTTACGTGAGACTGGTTCCACCGACTGACAAGCACTAGTTGCATAAGGTGGATAGCGGGTGTCTGTCTCTCCCACTTTAGTCGGATCGGATTCGATGAAAAGGGTCCTTATGAAGGGTAAATAGAAATTGGCATATCACGTTGTGGTTTTGGCGTAGGTAAGAAACGTTCTTGCTAGAAACCTATAGCAGCCATGTAAATCTTGCAACAACAATTAGAGGACGTCTAACTTGTTCTTGTAGCATGTGACATGTGATGTGATATGGCCAAAAGGATGTGATTAATGATATATATGTGATGTATGAGATTGATCATGTTCTTGTAATAGGAATCACGACTTGCATGTCGATGAGTATGACAACCGGCAGGAGCCATAGGAGTTGTCTTATTTTATTGTATGACCTGTGTGTCACTGAAAACGCCATGTAATTACTTTACTTTATTGCTAACCGTTAGCCATAGTAGTAGAAGTAATGTTTGGCGAGACAACTTCATGAAGACACGATGATGGAGATCATGATGATGGAGATCATGGTGTCATGCCGGTGACAAAGATGATCATGGTGCCCCGAAGATGAAGATCAAAGGAGCAAAATGATATTGGCCATATCATGTCACTTTATTTGATTGCATGTGATGTTTATCATGTTTTACATCTTATTTGCTTAGAACGACGGTAGTGAATAAGATGATCTCGCACTAAAATTTCAAGAATTGTGTTCCCCCTAACTGTGCACCGTTGCTAAGGTTCGTTGTTCCGAAGCACCACGTGATGATCGGGTGTGATTGGTTCTAACGTTCGCATACAACGGGTGTAAGCCAGATTTACACACGCGATACACTTAGGGTTGACTTGACGAGCCTAGCATGTACAGACATGGCCTCGGAACACGGAAGACCGAAAGGTCGAACATGAGTCATATAGAAGATACGATCAACATGAAGATGTTCACCGTTGATGACTAGTCCGTCTCACGTGATGATCGGACACGGCCTAGTCGATTCGGATCATGTATCACTTAGATGACTAGAGGGATGTCTATCTGAGTGGGAGTTCATTAGATGAACTTAGTTGTCATGAACAATAGTCTAAGTTGTCTTCGCAAATTATGTTGTAGACCAAAAGCTTGCGTTGTAGCTCCTTGTTTAATACGATCCTAGAGAAAGACTAAGTTGAAAAATATTGTAAGCAATGATGCGGACTGGGTCCGTAGTCCGAGGAGTGTCCTCACTGCTACACAGAAAGCTTACGTCTTTGATGCACCGCTCGATGTGCAAACCCCTACAACGTTGTCTATGGATGTTGTGAACACCTGACAGACACGTCCTGATGACTACTTGATAGTTTAGTGCACCATACTTTACGGCTTAGAATCGGGATTCGAATGACGTTTTGAACGCCATAGGACATATGAGATGTTCCGAGAGCTGAAACTGGGATTTCAGGATCATGCCCGTGTTGAGAGGTATGAGACCTCTGACAAGTTCTTTTGCCAACAAGATGGAGGAGAATAGCTCAACTAGTGAGCATGTACTCAGAATGTCTGGGTGCTAAAATCACTTGAACCAA
This sequence comes from Secale cereale, assembly GCA_902687465.1. Taxonomy (NCBI): domain Eukaryota; kingdom Viridiplantae; phylum Streptophyta; class Magnoliopsida; order Poales; family Poaceae; genus Secale; species Secale cereale. Next base: position 658,054,836 of record LR738711.1, read on the forward strand.
GTGGGAGTTAATCTTCCAGATGAGATAGTGGTTGACGGAATTCTCTGGACACTATCACCAAGCTACTGGAACTTCGTGATGAACTATGACATGCAAAGGATGGAGATGATCCCGGAGCTATTAGCGGTTCTTAAGACCGCAAAAGTAGAAATCAAGAAGGAGCATCAAGTGTTGATGGTTTAACAAGACCACTGGTTTCAAAAGGGCAAGGGCAAGAAGGGAAACTTCATGAATGGCAAACCAGTTGTCGCACTAATGAAGGAACCCAAGGTTGAACCCAAACCTTGAGACTAAGTGCTTCTATTGTAAGGGGAACGGTCACATGGTAGCGGAACGACCCCAAATACATGGTAGATAAGAAAGCTGACAACTTCAACAAAGTATATTTGATATACGTGTTATTGATGTGTACCTTACTAGTACTCCTTGTAGCACCTGGGTATTGGATACCGGTTCAGTTGCTATTATTAGTGACTTGAGGCAAAAGCTACAGACTGAACGGAGACTAGCTAAGGGCGAGGTGACGATGTGTGTTGGAAGTGTTTCCAAGGTTGATAAGATCACCATCGCACGCTCCTTCTACCTTCGGGATTAGTGTTGAACCTAGATAAATGTTATCAGGTGTCTACGTTGAGCATGAATATAATTAGATCATGTTCATTGCAATACTGTTATTCATTTAAGTTAGGGAATAATGGTTATTCTGTTTACATGAATAATACCTTTATGGTCATGCACCCAATGGTTTACTGAATCTCGATCATAGTAATACACATGATAATAATATTAACGCCAAAAGATGTAGAGTTTATAATGATAGTACCACTTTCTTGTGGCACTACCGCTTAGGTCATTTCGGCATAAAATGCATGAAGAAACTCCATGCTGATGGATGTTTGGAGTCACTTGATTTTGAATCGCTTGACACATGCGAGCCATGCCTCTTGGGCAGGATGACTAAGATCCCGTGTTCAGGTACAATGAAACGGGCAAGTGACTTGTTGGAAATCATACATGCTGATGTGTGTGATCCAATGAGAATTAAGGCGTATGGTGGATATCGTTATTTTCTCATCTTCACTGACGATTTGAGTAGATATGGGTATATTTACTTAATGAAGCAAAAGTCTGAAACGTTTGAAAAGTTCAAGCAATTTCAGAGTGAAGTTAAGAATCGCCATAAACAAGAAGATCATGTTCCTACGATCTGATCAAGGGGAGATTTTCTGAGTTATGAGTTTGGCAATCAGTTAAGACAATGTGGAATTGTTTCGCAGTCGAAGCCACCTGGAACACCATAGCGTAATGGTGTGTCCGGACGTCGTAATCGAACCTTATGAGATATGGTGCGATCTATGATGTCTCTTACCGATCTACCACTATTATTTTGAGGTTATGCATTAGATACAACTGCATTCACTTTATATAGGGCACCATCTAAGTCCGTTAAGACAACTCCGTATGAACTATGGTTTGGCAAGAAACCAAAGTTGTTGTTTTCTTAATGTTTGGGGCTGCGATGCTTATGGCTTCAGCCGGAAAAAGCTCGAACCCAAAGCGGACAAATACATCTTCATAGGATACCCAAGGGTAACAGTTGGGTATACCTTCTATCTCAGATCCAAGGACAAAATTTGTTTGTCGCTAAGAACGGGTCCTTTCTCGAGAAGGAGTTTCTCTCGAAAGAAATGTTTCTCGGTTATGGAGGTGATAAAGAGTTCGACGTAAAGAGTTACGTTGATGCAAGCTTAACACCTATCCGGATAACTCTGAGTAGAGATACCGGATACGTATAATGGAGCAACAGTTTGGAATAGCTCCAAGTGGAACGTGGTAGCAGCATCTATGATATGACATAAAAGTTTTGCGAAGTACATAGGGATCTGAATGTTGCAAACCCATTGACTACAACCTCTCTCACAAGCATAACATGATCAAATCCAGAACTCATTGAGTTTTAATCACATAGTGATGCGAACTAGATCATTGACTCTAGTAAACTCTTTGGATGTTGGTCACATGGCGATGTGACATGTGAGTGTTTATCACATGGCGATGTGAACTAGATTATTGACTCTAGTGCAAGTGGGAGACTGTTGGAAATATGCCCTAGAGGCAATAATAAATTGGTTATTATTATATTTCCTTGTTCATGATAATTGTTTATTATCCATGCTGGAATTGTATTGATAGGAAACTCAGATACATGTGTGGATACATAGACAAACACCATGTCCCTAGTGAGCCTCTAGATGACTAGCTCGTTGATCAATAGATGGTTACGGTTTCCTGACCATGGACATTGGATATCGTTGATAACGGGATCACATCATTAGGGGAATGATGTGATGGACAAGACCCAATACTAAGCCTAGCACAGATCGTGTAGTTCGTATGCTAAAGCTTTTCTATATGTCAAGTATCTTTTCCTTAGACCATGAGATTGTGCAACTCCCGGATACCGTAGGAATGCTTTGGGTGTACCAAACATCACAGCGTAACTGGGTGGCTATAAAGGTGCACCATAGGTATCTCCAAAAGTGTCTGTTGGGTTGGCACGAATCGAGACTGGGATTTGTCACTCCGTATGACGGAGAGGTATCTCTGGGCCCACTCGGTAGGACATCATCATAATGTGCACAATGTGATCAAGGAGTTGATCACGGGATGATGTGTTACAGAACGAGTAAAGAGACTTGCCGGTAACGAGATTGAACGAGGTATCGGTATACCGACGATCGAATCTCGGGCAAGTACTATGCCGATAGACAAAGGGAATTGTATACGGGATTGCTTGAATCCTTGACATCGTGGTTCATCCGATGAGATCATCGTGAAGCATGTGGGAGCCAACATGGGTATCCAGATCCCGATGTTGGTTATTGACCGGAGAGTTGTCTCGGCCATGTCTGCATGACTCCCGAGCCCGTAGGGTCTACACACTTAAGGTTCGATGACGCTAGGGTTATAGGGAAAGTATGTACGTGGTTACCGAATGTTGTTCGGAGTCCCGGATGAGATCCCGGACGTCACGAGGAGTTCCGGAATGGTCCGGAGGTAAAGATTCATATATGGGAAGTCCCGTTTTGGTCACCGGAAAGGTTTCGGGCGCTATCGGTAACGTACCAGGACCACCGGGAGGGTCCCGAGGGTCCACCAGGTGGGGCCACCAGCCCCAGAAGGCTGCGTGGGCCAAGTGTGGGATGGGACCAGCCCCAGGTGGGCTGGTGCGCCCCCCCAACAAGGCCCAAGGCGCATGGAGAGTGGGAGGGGGGGCAAACCCTAGGTCCAGATGGGCCTTAAGGCCCACCCTAGGGCGCCCCCTCTCTCTCCCCCCCTTGGCCGCACCCTAGATGGGTTTTTGGGGCTGCCGCCACCCCTAGGGAGGGAACCCTAGATGGGGGCGCAGCCCCTCCCCTTCCCCTATATATAGTGGGGGTTTTGGGGCTGCCAGACACACGAGATCGTCTCCCTCTTGGCGCAGCCCTACCCCTCTCCCTCCTCGTCTCTCGCAGTGCTTGGCGAAGCCCTGCTGGAGTCCCGCGCTCCTATACCACCACCACGCCGTCGTGCTGCTGCTGGAAGGAGGCTTCCCCAACCTCTCCCTCTCTCCTTGCTGGATCAAGGCGTGGGAGACGTCATCGGGCTGCACGTGTGTTGAACGCGGAGGCACCGTGGTTCGGCGCTTAGATTGGAATCAACCGCGATCTGAATCGCTACGAGTACGACTCCTTCATCCGCGTTCTTATAACGCTTCCGCATCGCGATCTACAAGGGTATGTAGATGCACTCCCCTCTCCTTCGTTGCTAGATTACTCCATAGATAGATCTTGGTCATGCGTAAGAAAAATTTTGATTTTCTGCTACGATCCCTAACGGAAATACATGGTCTTGATAACCCGACACAGGTAGTAAAGGTAAATTCTCTCTGTAGATTTGATGAAGGTGATATTCCTCGTTATAAGTCTGCTAGCCAATGCTTAGATGAGTTTGATAACTTTATTGTCAAACAAGAAAACTTCAATACTTATGTTGGTAGACAATTGCAACGTAATGCTTATATGATTGAACACTTGAGTGATTATATGTCTAGAGTTAAAGGTGAACTTAAAATCATTAGTAAACATGCTCTATGGTTACCACTCAAGTAGAACAAGTACTTACAGCACAAAATGATTTGCTCAATGAATTAAATAGTAAGAAAAAGGATAATGTTATTAGAGTTGTGACTAGATGTGGAAGAATGACTCAGGAACCTATGTGTCCTGAAGGCCACCCTAAGAGAATTGAGCAAGATTCTCAGGGAGCTAATATAGATGCACCTAGTCCTTCTAAGAAGAAGAAAAAGAAAAATTATAGGACTTTGCATGCTTCTAGTGAACCTGTAGCTGACACACCTGAGAATCCCAATGATATCTCTATTTCATATGCTGAAACACAATCCGGTAGTGAACATGAACCTAGTGATAATGTTAATGATGATGTTCATGATGATGCACAACCTAGCAATGACAATGATGTAGAGATTGAACCTGTTGTTGATCTTGATAACCCACAATCAAAGAATCAACGTTATGATAAGAGAGACTTTGTTGCTAGGAAGCACGGTAAGGAAAGAGAACCGTGGGTTCAGAAACCCATGCATTTTCCTCCTAAACCATCCAAGAAAAAGGATGATGAGGATTTTGAGCGCTTTGCTGAAATGATTAGACCTATCTTTTTGCGTATGCGTTTGACTAATATGCTCAAAACAAATCCTTATGCTAAGTATACGAAAGACATTATCACAAATAAAATAAAAATACATGAAGTTGAAATTTCCACCATGCTTGCCAATTATACTTTTAAAGGTGGAATACCAAAGAAACTAGGAGACCCAGGAGTACCAACTATACCTTGCTCCATTACAAGAAACTATGTTAAAACTGCTTTATGTGACCTTGGAGCCGGTGTTAGTGTTATGCCTCTCTCTTTATATCGTAGACTTGATTTGAATAAGTTGAAACCTACTAAAATATCTTTGCAAATGGCCGATAAATCAACTGCTATACCTATCAGGTATTTGTGAGGATGTGCCCGTTGTGGTTGCAAATGTTACTATTTTAACAGACTTTGTTATCCTTGATATTCCCGAGGACAATAGTATGTCTATTATCCTTGGTAGACCTTTTTTGAATACTGTAGGGGCTGTTATTGATTGCAACAAAGGCAATATCACTTTTCATGTCAATGGTAATGAGCATACCGTACACTTCCCGATGAAACAACCTCAGGTCCATAGTATCAATTCTATTGGAAAAGTTTCAACGATTACTATTGGAGGTTTTGAATTTCCTCTTCCTACTGTCAAGAATAAATATGATATTCTTATTGTTGGGGACATACATATCCCCATTGAGGTAACCTAGTGTTATTCGAAAATTCCCCGGTTTCATGTTATTCGGAAAGAGTTTATTAACAGGACCTGATCAACCTTGTTAATGGATTCCTTTTGATGAGCATGAGATAGTTGAATTCAGATAGAACAACTTTCTGTACCTTCCTTATACTTTCTGTTAATTAGATGAAATAAAGAAAAAAATAGTATTTTCTGCCTGTTTTCTGAGTTATCCGTGCAATAAAAAAATATCCCGAAAATAAAAGTTCTCCAAATGCCCCGAAAATGAAATATGATTTTTTTCCAGAATATTTAAGAATATTTGGCATTGAGAACACAGCGGGGGGAGCCAGCACCTGGCCACGAGGATGCAGGGCATGCCCACCCACCCACCCCTCCCTGGGCGCGCCCCCTGCCTCGTGGGCCCCACGTGCCCCCCTCCACTTACTCCTGCACCCACACACACCTTCTTCCTCCCAAAAATATCACCAACCAGCGTAAGCATGAGTTCTAGCTCATCTTGCTGCCATTTTCGATCTCCTTGCTCAAAGCTCCTTTCACAAAACTGTTTGGGGGGGATTGTTCTTCGATATGTGACTCCTCCAATGGTCCAATTAGTTTTTGTTCTTGTGCTTTATTTATTGCAAATTTTTGCTGCTTAGGTGACCCTGTGCTTGAGCTTGCATGTCAAATTTATGTGGTTCCAAGTAGTTCTAATGCATGATATTGTCTCTAGGCACTTGTGGGAGTAGTTACTATCAATCTTGTTGAGTTTGGTTCACTTTTATTTGGAGTCACTAAAATTTTTAGAATTGATCCAGAAAAATGAAGGAAATATGCCCTAGAGGCAATAATAAAGATGTTATTTGTATTTCCTTATATCATGATAAAAGTCTTTTATTCATGCTAGAATTGTATTAACCAGAAACTTAGTACATGTGTGAATATAAAGACAAAACAGTATGTCCCTAGTATGCCTCTACTAGACTAGCTCATTGATCAAAGATGGTTATGTTTCCTAGCCATAGACATGAGTTGTCATTTGATCAACGGGATCACATCATTAGGAGAATGATGTGATTGACAAGACCCATCCGTTAGCTTAGCACTATGATCGTTTAGTTTTACTGCTATTGCTTTCTTCATGACTTATACCTGTTCCTATGACTATGAGATTATGCAACTCCCGTATACCGGAGGAACACCTTTTGTGCTATCAAACGTCACAACATAACTGGGTGATTATAAAGATGCTCTACAGGTGTCTCCAAAAGTGTTCGTGGTGTTGGCATAGATCAAAAATAGGATTTGTCACTCCGAGTGTCGGAGAGGTATCTCTGGGCCCTCTCGGTAATACACATCATAATAAGCCTTGCAAGCATATTACTAATGAGTTAGTCACGGAATGATGTATTACAGAACGAGTAAATAGAGACTTTCCAGTAACGAGATTGAACTAGGTATTGAGATACCGACGACCGAATCTCGGGCAAGTAACATACCGATGACAAAGGGAACAACGTATGTTGTTATGCAGTTTGATCGATAAAGATCTTCGTAGAATATGTAGGAGCCAATATGAGCATCCAGGTTCCGCTATTGGTTATTGACCAGAGATGAGTCTCAGTCATGTCTACATAGTTCTCGAACCCGTAGGGTCCGCACGCTTAACGTTTGATGACGATCGGTATTATGAGTTTATGAGTTTTGATGTACCAAAGGTAGTTCAGAGTCCCAGATGAGATCACGAACATGACGAGGAGTCTCGGAATTTCCGAGACGTAAAGATTGATATATTGGACGACTATATTCGGACACCGGAAGTGTTCTGGAAAGTTTCGGAATTTACCGGAGTGCCGGGGGGGTTACCGGAACCCCCCGGGGGAATGTTGGGCCCTGGTGGGCCATAGCGGAGAAAGAGGGCAGCAGCCAGGAGGTGGCGCGCCCCCTCCCAAGGGGCAGTCCGAATAGGACTAGGGGAGGGGAGCGCGGTCCCTCTTTCCCTCTCCCTCTCCCTCTCCTTCCTTCCCCCTCTCTCCTTCTTGGTGGACTCCTACTAGGAATAGGATTGCAATCCTATTCCTAGTAGGATTGCCTCTCCTTGGCGTGCCATAGAGGGCCGGCCGGCCTCCCCCTTGCTCCTTTATATACGGGGGCAGGGGGCACCCTAGAACACACAAGTTGAATTGTTTTAGCCATGTGCGGTGCCTCCCTCCACAGAAACACACCTCGGTCATACTGTTGCAGTGCTTAGGCGAAGCCCTGCGCTGGTAACTTCATCATATCCGTCACCACGCCATCGTGCTGACGAAACTCTCCCGTGAAGCTCGGGTGGATCAAGAGCTCGTGGGACGTCATCAAGCTGAACGTGTGCTGAACGCGGAGGTGTCGTATGTTCGGTGCTTGATCGGTTGGATCGCGAAGAAGTTCGACTACATCAACCGCGTCACTTGACGCTTCCGCTTTCGGTCTACGAGGGTACGTAGACACACTCTCCCCTCTCGTTGCTATGCATCTGGTATATAGATCTTGCATGATCGTAGGAAAATTTTGAAAATACTACGTTCCCCAACAGTGGCATCATGAGCCAGGTCTATGCGTAGATGATATGCACGAGTAGAACACAATGAGTTGTGGGCGATACTAGTCATACTGCTTACCAGCATGTCATACTTTGCTTCGGTGGTATTGTGATATGAAGCAGCCCGGACCGACATTACGTGTACGCTTACGCGAGACTGGTTTCACCGTTATGAGTACTCGTTGCTTAAAGGTGACTGGCGGGTGTCTGTCTCTCTCACTTTAGCTGAATCGAGTGTGGCTACGCCCGGTCCTTGTGAAGGTTAAAACAGTACATACTTGACGAAACATCGTTGTGGTTTTTGTATGCGTAGGTAAGAACGGTTCTTGCTAAGCCCGTAGCAGCCACGTAAAACTTGCAACAACAAAGTAGAGGATGTTTAACTTGTTTTTGCAGGGCATGTTGTGATGTGATATGGTCAAGACATGATGAGTTATACGGTTTTGTATGAAATGATCATGTTTTGTAAAGTTATAGGAAACTGGAAGGAGCCATATGGTTGTCGCTTTATTGTATGAAATGCAATCTCCATGTAATTTATTTACTTTATCACTAAGCGGTAGCGATAGTCGTAGAAGAATAGTCGGCGAGACGACAATGATGCTACGATGGAGATCAAGGTGTCGCGCCGGTGACGAAGGTGATCATAACGGTGCTTTGGAGATGGAGATCAAAAGCACAAGATGATGATGGCCATATCATGTCACATATTTTGATTGCATGTGATGTTTATCTTATTATGCTTCTTATTTTGCTTAGTACGACGGTAGCATTATAAGATGATCCCTTACAAAATTTCAAGGCATAAGTGTTCTCCCTGAGTATGCACCGTTGCAAAAGTTCGTCATGCCGAGACACCACGTGATGATCGGGTGTGATAAGCTCTACGTTCAAATACAACGGGTGTAAGCCAGTTTTTCACACGCAGAATACTCGGGTTAAACTTGACGAGCCTAGCATATGCAAATAAGGCCTCGGAACACTGGAGACCGAAAGGTCGAGCGTGAATCATATAGTAGATATGGTCAACATAAGATGTTCACCATTGAAAATACTCCATCTCATGTGATGATCGGACATGGTTTAGTTAATTTGGATCACATGATCATTTAGATGACCGGAGGGATGTCTATCTAAGTGGAATTTCTTTAAGTAATATGATTAAATTGAACTTTATTTTATCATGAACTTAGTCCTGATAGTTTTTTTGCATATCTATGTTGTTGTAGATCAATGGCCCGTGCTACCGTTCCTTTGAATTTTAATGCATTCCTAGAGAAAGCTAAGTTGAAAGATGATGGTAGCAATTACACAGACTGGGTCCGTAACTTGAGGATTATCCTCATTGTTGCACAAAAGAATTATGTCCTTGAAGCACCGCTAGGTGACAAGCCCCCTCCCGCTAATGTAGACGCTTTGAACGTCTGGCAGACGTGGTCTGATGACTACACAATAGTTTAGTGTGCCATGCTTTACGGCTTAGAACCGGAACTTCAACGACGTTTTGAACGTCATGGACCATATGAGACGTTCCAGGAGTTGAAGTTAATATTTCAAGAAAATGCCCGGATTGAGAAATATGGGATTTCCAATCGGTTCTATAGCTGCAAGATGGAGGAGAATAGTCATATTAATGAACACTTGCTCAGAATGTCTGGGTACTACAATCATATGATTCAACTTGGTTGCAAAGTTGTCGAGGATAGTGTTATTGATAGAGTTCTTCAATCACTGCCACCAAGCTATAAAGGCTTCGTGATGAACTATAATATGCAAGGGATGCAGAAGACAATTCCCGAGCTCTTCGCTATGCTCAAAGTTGCGGAGGTAGAAATCAAAAAGGAGCATCAAGTGTTGATGGTTAACAAGACCACTAGTTTCAAGAAAAAGGGCAAGGGAAAGAAGGGGAACTTCAAGAAGAATAGCAAGACAGTTGCTACTCCTGCGAAGAAACCCAAGTCTGGAGAAACTGAGTGCTTCTACTGCAAAGGGACTGGACACTGGAAGCAGAACTGTCCCAAGTATTTGGCGGATAAGAAGGATGGCAAGGTGAACAAAGGTATATGTGATATACATGTTACTGATGTGTACCTTACTAATGCTCGTAGTAGTACCTGGGTATTTGATACCAGTTCGGTTGCTAATATTTGTAACTCGAAACAGGGACTACGGATTAAACGAAGATTGGCTAAGGACGAGGTGACGATGCGCGTAGGAAATGGTTCCAAAGTCGATGTGATCGCCGTCGACACGCTACCTCTACATCTACCCTCGGGATTAGTTTTAGATCTGAATAATTGTTATTTGGTGCCAGCGTTAAGCATGAACATTATATCTGGATCTTGTTTATTGCGAGACAGATATTCATTTAAATCAGAGAATAATGGTTGTTCTATTTTTATGAATAATATCTTTTATGGTCATGCACCCTTAAAGAGTGGTCTATTCTTGTTGGATCTCGATTGTAGTGATACACATATTCATAATATATTGAAGCCAAAAGATGCAAGGTTAATAATGATAGTGCAACTTATTTGTGGCACTGCCGTTTAGGTCATATTGGTGTAAAGCGCATGAAGAAACTCCATAGAGATGGACTTTTGGAATCACTTGGTGCTTGCGAACCATGCCTCATGGGCAAGATGACTAAAACTCCGTTCTCCGGAACTATGGAGCGAGCAACAGATTTGTTGGAAATCATACATACTGATGTATGTGGACCAATGAGTGTTGAAGCTCGCGGCGGGTATCGTTATTTTCTGACCTTCACTGATGATTTGAGCAGATATGGGTATATCTACTTGATGAAACACAAGTCTGAAACATTTGAAAAGTTCAAAGAATTTCAGAGTGAAGTAGAGAATCATCGTAACAAGAAAATAAGGTTTCTACGATCTGATCGTGGAGGTGAATATTTGAGTTACGAGTTTGGTCTTCATTTTGAAACAATGTGGAATAGTTTCACAACTCACGCCACCCGGAACACCACAGCGTAATGGTGTGTCCAAACGTCGTAACCGTACTTTATTGGATATGGTGCGATCTATGATGTCTCTTACCGATTTACCACTATCGTTTTGGGGTTATGCTTTAGAGATAGTTGCATTCACGTTAAATAAGGCACCATCTAAATCCGTTGAGACGACTGAAAGAATCGAGATGGACCTAGAGGGGGGGTGAATAGGTACAATTCTAAATTTTAATTGTTACTTAGCAATTTTTAGGCAATGGTACTACATATGAAAGTGAGCCTAACAATTGCAAGTAAGATGCTTAACAAGTTAAGCAAGCTACACGGGTAGGTAGGTAAAGTAACACAATGAGATATAAGTAATAACTTAAAGAACAAGTAACCACAAGTAGAAAGTTTAGGTTAGGAATAACCGAAACTTCGAGAGACGAGGATGTATGCCGATGTTCACTTCCTTGGAGGGAAGCTATGTCACCGTTTAGAGAGGTGGGTCCTACCACGAAGGCACACCAACGCCACGAAGGCTCACCCTATTCTCTCTTTGAGATATCACCACGAAGGCGATTCCCAACCACTAGTGGTAAGCCTTTAGGTGGCCTCCAAACCCTTACAAACTTTTCCAGGGGTAATCACAGAGTTTGATTCCTCACCGAAAGACTCCTACCGCCTAGGAGTCTCCAACCTCCAAGAGTAACAAGAACAATGAAGTAAAGCTCAAGACTTGCTCAAATCACAAATTCCTTTGGTGCAAAGAAGAGGAGGGAGTGGATCTATCACTTGATTGGACAACTTCTCACAAATGTCTTCAAATCCTTTTGGGATCTAAGATTTGGTGTATCAAGGTGAGAGAGAGTGTGAATGTGTTCTTGAGTAAGCTCAAAGTGAATGGTCAACCTCTCTTGTGGAAGAAGAGGACTATATATAGTCATAGAGAAGAGAGGTGACCGTTGTATAGAAAAACGTACATCAAGTGTCGGACATCCGATCATTACCGGACGTCCGGTGGCACAGATAGCACCGGACGTCCGACGTAGGCCGGACGTCCGGAGCCTGGCAGTTCACCAGATGGGGCCACATATCATGCTGTGTGTACAGGTGACCGGACGTCCCGAAGATTCCGGATATCCGCTATTTTCTTTCTGTGAAGGAGTGCCGGACGTCCGGAGTGTGCCGGACGTCCGTTAGGCGCTGAAGGACCGGTCGTCTGGAGGAGACCGGAAAACCGCTGTATAGTTTCCGTTGAGAAATACCGGACGTCCGGAAGAGGTCGGACGTCCGTTAGGCGCTGAGTGACCGGACGTCCGGAAGATACCGGTCGTCCGGTAGGCTATGAAGGTCCGGACGTCCGTAGAGTGCCGGATGTCTGGTGATAACTGGACACATAGGCTCAGTTACTCATACTTCTAGGTGCACAGAATATTATAATTGGTATGGATAGAGTAGAGACAATGTGGGAGGATACTTTGTATGTTTTGAGCAAGTCTTTCACAATATCCATTGATCCCCTCTTAATAGTGCGGGATCCCTATACTCAGAATCAACCTGAAAATCAAGCTCGAAGCTATCATCTTTTATATCCGTTCTTGAGCGATGTAGATTTGTCTGTATTCATGATCCACATACGCATTGAGACATAATCCTGAGATATACTTGATAAACATGATTAGTCCCATATATGCATGTTGTCATCATTTATCAAAATATAATTAAAGGCAAGATTGCACTTTCAATCTCCCCCTTTTTGGTAGTTGATGACAACATGCATGCATTTCTCAAAGAACTGTATTAAAGACTTTCAAATATCGAAATGATGTTATGGAGCTCCCCCTAAATAGGTGCATGAACAATAATAAACAAGAAGAGAGGAGCTCCCCCTCAATATGATATCATGACAATCTCTTCCACCAGATTTCATAGGAAACTTATACACAAGATATCATACACAAATCACATACCCATGATATAACACAATAGTTCCATAGATATATAGGTGCATCACATAATAGATAAGGTTTCATCACATAGTTCATCATAACAGGTTCACATCATAGATTCGATACAAATCTCACATCATTACATAAATAGATAAGTTCTTAGTGAAGTGCCTACTCCCCCTTTGGCAGCTACTACCCAAAAGGTGTCAGACCATCAGAAAGCATCATCATCATCATCGTGAGTACCACTGCCACCAGCCTCGTCAAGGAATTCAGACCACTCAGGACCCGAGGGAAAGCCAAAATCAGAAGGCGGAACATCCAGAAGTCGTTCATCATCACTCACATCGAATACTCTGGAGTCTCTCAGACGAGCCTTCAGAGCATTCTTGGAAGTAACCATGCGAGTGACTACATCGTGGTTCTGGGAACACTGAAAGGTGATGGCCTTCATCATGGCAGAGTGAGCTTTCCCAAGAAAGCGAGCAATGCGTCCAAGGGATGAAGAACCGGAATGAGTAGTGGGAGGAAAATGAGCAGCAGTTCGACGAGGAAGAGTGGAGGAGGAGGGCCTCACCCAGTCATCTGCCATGTGGGATGGAATGACCCACTGCTCATGTAAATGAGTGCGGACAATGGGAAAGGGAGCCACACTCTCAATAAAGGCCTGAAGATAGGGGGCATGAGGAAAGGCTCGCTTGAATTGAAAAGAAGCGAGACGGATCTCCTGCCACAGAAAGTGAGGAACATTTATCTTTCCTTTAGGTGCCGTGTAGAGACGATGCATGAGGTCAATGCAATAGCTATTGCACGACCCTTTGTCTCCCATTTTAGGATAGACGGTGCGAATGACACACTGAAAAATGATGTAAAAGGGAGAGCGCCAGATTGACACTTGGTTGAGATCTTTTTCTTTCTCCTCCTTAGTCATTTCAGCGAGGGGTTTGAGGAGATCCATGCAAACATTTATGCCTTTGGGCTTATGATGGGGATCATCTTTGTGTATTTTGAACCCACTATCAGGAAAGCCCAGAGCAGCCACAAATTGAGAGTATGAGGTTGTAAGCACTGTGTCGGAGGTCATCCAAGTGACAGTGTTGTTGGGGTGAAAATGGCATGTGGCATAAATTTGATGGATGGCAGCATTATTAAAATCATGCTGAAAGGAAAAAGGAGCAGCAAGACCCGAAGTCTCAGTGAGTTCAATGGCTCCCGGATACTTCGCCGAATGAGAACGAATGTGCTCAAGATCAATGCACAAATGTAAAGACAGACCTCTAGGTAAAATGACAGTGGTGAAAATGTCTGCCTGGACATTGGTGCGAAAACGATCATCCGTGGAGTCGCTTGTAACCGTAAATTGGTCTACATCACGGCGAAGAGCAAGATATGATGCGATGGAAATGGTATTGAACCGCTTAATCTTTCGACCGTGAGAGAGAGGAGGCTCAAGGGAGATGTGACGAGCATCACCTTGAGGCTGAACCGGTTGAGGAGGTGGCTTAAACGTGGGTCGCCGAGTCCCGGGCTTGGGTGCAGCAGTGTGGGAAGAGCCAAATTCCTCCCTCTCCATAGCTGCGAGTTCATCCTCAAAATCTGATTCCTCCGAGGAGGAGTCGCTTGTGGGGCTGCGAGGCGGAGCGACGCGCTTCTTAGCGCGAGCATGTTCTTGTGAGTCATCGGAGCCACCACGACGAGATGGGCGAGCAATCCCACCGGTGGCCTCCTTGCGTGCGGAGTGTTTAACCTTCGGCATTCCGACCTAGAATAAGAAGAAGGACCCACAATCACCACACTACTCTCATAGATCGAGGGAAAACCCGAGGGATGAGAGGAGGGGAAGAAGAGGGGGAAACCTTGGAGTGAAGAAACGAGACGGAGAGAGGCCGGCGAGGGAACCAGGCGAGCAGCCCGGCTTATGGACAGACGAGGGCGCCCTCCTGGCGGCGGCCAGAAAGTGGGTTCCAGCGGCGACGGCGGCCAGACGATGTTTCCAGCGGCGGCGGCCAGACGATGAGTTCCAGCGGCGGCGGCCAGGAGATAGGGATGGGGGATGAAGATTTTTAGGGTAAAACTGCCCCTCCCCACGCGGCCCACCTTATATATGGGCCAGGGATATGCCTGACGACCGGCAGTTTCCGGACGTCCGGTCCTAGTATAATTAGCGGATATCCGACAGTACCAGACGTCCGGCATAGGATTGATAGAAGGGTTTTGACGGACGTCCGGAACGTATCGGGCGTCCGGACGCACTCGAAACACCGGACGTCCGGAAAGTACCGGACGACCGGAGGGTCAGAGATGATGGATGGCTTGGGGCATTTTGTAGGGAGATGATGGATGACGCTTGCATGAATCTCAGAGTTGTTAAAATAACTTTCTTGGTTACTATGGTTACTCTACGAGCGGTGGTTGATGTCACCATGTTTGAGCATATGTGATATGAGACCTCAAGAATGTTGACTTGGGTGCATAGTCACTACTCCATCATATTAAAGCACCACATGATATGGTAAGCTTTGAGAGTGTTTGTTCTTTTTATGCATTGTATAGGAAGTAGAGTACTCATGAGTTGAGTTCTCCCCCTAAATATATGCCTACATCAAGACGAGATATTAAGTTTATGCATGAATGGGTACTAGATTTCACATAATATTATCAAGCTCCAAGATACCAAGTTCACGCCTAAGTCGACAAAACCTAGCTTCATCCAATGGCTTCGTGAAGATGTCTGCAAGTTGCATTTCTGTACCAATGTGGGCAACATCAATGTCACCCTTTTCCACATGATCTCTCAAGAAATGATACCTAATGTCAATGTGCTTGGTGCGAAGATGATCTTTGGGATTTTCAGCAATGTTGATTGCACTTTCATTATCACATAGAAGAGGCACATGTCGATAGGTGATCTCGTAATCCTTCAAAGTCTGCCTCATCCATAGTAATTGAGTTCCACAACTGGCAGCTGCAATGTATTCTGCTTCACAGCTGGAGAGGGCGATACAATTTTGTTTCTTGGAGGAACAACTTACCAATGAGCGTCCAAGAAATTGACATGCACCGGAGGTAGACTTGCGGTCCACTTTGTCACCAGCCCAATCAGCATCCGTGTACCCAATAAGATCAAACTTAGCATCCTTGGGGTACCATAGACCCAACTTTGGGGTGTGAACAAGGTATCTAAGAATATGCTTAACCGCTTTATGATGGATTTCCCTAGGGGAAGCTTGAAATCTAGCACACATGCATACGCTAAACATGATGTCTGGTCTAGATGCACAAAGATAAAGCAATGAACCAATCATAGAGCGATAAATAGATGGGTCAAAAGGAATACCGTTTGTGTCTTCAGTGAGGGCAATTGTGGTTGGCATGGGTGTCTTACATGGACTAGCATCAGACATGCCAAACTTTGCTAGGATGTCCTTGAGGTATTTTGCTTGAGACAAGAAGATTCCTTCTTGAAATTGTTGAATTTGAAATCCGAGGAAGAATTTCAAATCCGCATTGAGCGACATTTCAAAATTCTTGGTCATTGAAGCCGCAAACTTCTTGCATAAATGAATGTTAGGAGAACCAAAGATTATGTTGTCTACATAGATTTGGCATAATATCAAATCACCCTTGTGTCTCTTAGTAAAAAGAGTGGGATCGATCACCCCTCTCACAAAACTATCATCGAGTAGAAACTTCTTAAGATGATCATACCAAGCACGAGGTGCTTGTTTAAGGCCATACAAGGCCTTATGAAGTTTGTACACATAGTTTTGGTGATCGGGATCAACGAACCCAGGTGGTTGTGATACATATACTTCTTATTGTAGAGGACCATTAAGGAAAGCACTCTTCACATCCATTTGATGTAATGTAAATCCATTGAAAGCAGCATAAGCAAGTAAGATGCGAATAGATTCGAGACGGGCAACGGGAGCAAAGGTCTCACCAAAGTCCAAACCTTCGACTTGTGAGTACCCTTGTGCCACTAACCTTGCCTTGTTGCGGATGATGACACCATTCTCATCTTGCTTGTTCTTGAAAATCCATTTTGTTCCAATGACATTGTGTTCTGTAGTTGGTCTCTCCACCAGAGACCATACTTGGTTGCGTTCAAAACTGTTCAACTCTTCTTGCATTGCCACGAGCCAATCGTTGTCCATTAATGCGTCTTGTACCTTGACTGGCTCAATACTAGACACAAACGAGAAGTGAGCACAAAAGTTTGTCAATTGTTTACGAGTGACCCTACCTTCGGATATGCCAGTGAGAATCTTGTCAACATCAACACGTCCGGCCACACGAGGCATGATGGAGGTGAGAGTTTCACGAGGTTCAACTTCATGTCCATCATCCACGTCCTCAACATATGGATCATTGATGTGAGGTGGAAGATCTTCTTCTTCATGTTGCATTTGTTGAGGTTCATCATCTTCTTCTTCATGTTGCATTTGTTGAGGTTCATCATCCCTGATTGCACTTTCTTGCTCTTGGTCTTGTTGAGGATGATCATGGTGAAGGACTTGATCATCATCAGGTGCTTGAGTTCTGGGCATTGGTTGAGGATTTTGATCTTGTGGTGGTGTGGGTGTTGTAATGGTTGGATATATAGGAAGTCGTGCGTCGTTTTCCATATCATCATGAGGTTCTTGTTCCATTGGAAGAAGAGCACCAACACCCATGTTCAAGATATCTTGAGAGGAATCTTCATCACCTGCATCACTTAGATCAACTTGCTCTGCATGAGAGCCATTAAATTCATCAAACACCACATCGCAAGTTTCTACAACACATCCATTGGATTTTTTGTAGACCCTATAGGCGTGGGAGTTTGATCCATAACCAACAAATATACCCTTAATAGTTTTGGATTGAAATTTTCCTAATCGTTCTTTCTTGTTGAGTAAGAAGCACTTACATCCGAACACACGGAAGTACTTGACATTTGGTTTGTTTCCGGTTAGGAGCTCATATGGGGTCTTTTCCAAGATTGTGCGGAGGAAAAGACGGTTTGAGGCATGACATGCAGTGTTGACGGCCTCAGCCCAAAAGCTATGTGGTGACTTGTACTCATCCAACATTGACCTTGCCATCTCCACAAGGGTACGGTTCTTTCTTTCAGCCACACCATTTTGTTGAGGAGTGTAGGGGGCGGAGTATTGATGCTCAATCCCCTCGTCACTGATAAACTCTTCCAAGGTGTAATATTTGAACTCGGAGCCATTGTCACTTCTTATTGCCAATATTTCTTTGTCAAATTTGCGTTGAGCTTGTTTGCCAAAATCAATGAAGGTGAACTTCGTCTCGTCTTTGGATTTGAGGAAGAACACCCATGTGTATCTTGAATAATCATCAACAATGACAAGACCATACTTTTTCCCACCAAGACTATCCCATGAAGGAGGCCACATGAAGGATCTCCAAAGGCCTTGATGTAGATACAATATTCTTGGGTGGGTGTTTTGATTGGTGTTGCTTCCCGGCTATGCATGCACTACACACACGATCTTTCTCAAAAGAAATATTAGTTAATCCAAGGATGTGATTCCCCTTTAAGAGGTCTTGAAGATTTCTCATGCCGATATGGGCTAGCCGGCGATGCCATAGCCATCCCTTGTCGGCTTTGGCCATTAGACAAGTTGCATGGAAGGTACTCTCTTTCGAGAAATCAACCGTGTAAAGGTTGCCATCCAACTTTCCAACAAAGGCCACTTCAAGAGTATCTCTCTTAAAGACTTTCACATCCGTTAGTCCAAACAGTGTATCATAACCAACAGAAGCCAATTGACGAACGAAAAGTAAATGATATTTTAGAGATTGGACAAGCATGACATTTGCAAGTGACATGTCATTTGTGATAGCCACCTTACCCAATCCAAGTACCTGTCCTTTTGTTCCTCTACCAAAAACGATGCTCATAAATGGTTGAATGGCTCCCATAAAATCGTAGAGCAATTTTCCGTCTCCGGTCATATGGTTGGTGCATCCACTATCGATCACCCATTTGACTCCACCGGAGAAGGCAACCTACACACAATTCATTACTTGGTTAGAGGCACCCATTTTGCAATGGGACCTCTCACATTAGTCACAACGGTCTTAGGAACCCAAATAGCATAGAAACGAAATGCATTATGGTGGCCAACAAATTTTGCATAAACCTCTCCATCCTTTGTTTTACGAAGTACATAGGATGGAGGCATGAAACCCTTAGGTTTGATGAGAGTGGGTTGGTCCCTAGTGGCCTTTCCACTCATAACCTTGTTGACTTGACTCTCCCCTTTCTTCCTCTGCCCTTCGCGTACAAACGTCTCCTTGAGAGGAGTGGTGCACTTTTGAGTGGAGGTTTTTGTCTTGCTTGTGCTTGGGTCGTACCCAAGCCCTTCCTTTGCGAAAACTTCATTGTGACGGCTCAATACTTCATTAAGGTTCTTTTGTCCTTGAGCACAAGTCATGAGTCCTTTCTCGAGCTATGCTTTTAGAAATCGATTTTCCTCACAAATAGATGCTAGATCATAACTTGCGTTAGTAGTACAGGCATCAACATTTATAACAGGAGAGGAGTAAGCCTTGGCTAGAGTTTCAAGATAAGTAGCTTTGAGTGTCTCAAAGCTCTTTGTAAGAAGGGTGAGCTCTTCTTCCTTAGTCTTAAGAGACACAGATAGAAGCTCACACTCCTTAGAGAGAGTAGCATGAGACCTCACAAGTTTGCTCTTATCATTCGTCAACTCCTTGAAGGAGCTTTCAACCTTTTCCAAGGAAACAAGTTTCTTGACATATTCATCAAGGTTTGTACCAATTTTTATGCACAGTTCATCATTTTTTGCTTCCTCATATAGGACTTTCCGCTCAAGGATTTCGTATTTTTCCTTTTCCTCGGTGACGAGGGTTTCGAGTTCCTTAATGGTGACGGTGTGCTTACCCACCATCTCCATAAGCATACGAAACATAGTGAGTTTCTTTCCTTTGAGGGAACACATGAATTTTTCTAGTTTAGCATACATAGGATCATTCTCATCATTATCCTCATGATTATCCTCCGCATCATTAAGAGTAGGTGGAGAGAAAAGAGGAGGTTCCGAATGAGAGGTTACCTTCACTTTGTCTGAAGAGGTTTGTTGCTCATGGTCCTCAACAATGGCGTTGGCCATCAAACACTTGTGTGCGTTGCCCTTGTAGTCTTTCATGTAGTTGTAGGTGACAACCTCATCACTTTTGTTGACTAGTCTCAAGGTGTTTTGAGAATCTTGAGCAACACCGGCAACACCTCCAACATCATCGGGATCGGATTCTTCTTGGGCAATCATAGCCCTTCCATCTCTCTTCTTAAGCTTGGAGTTCACAGGGTTTGGCAATTTCTTCTTTACAAAGTTCTTGGGGAATCTGGGCTTATCTTCTCTCTTCTCATATGGGCACTCATTGGAGAAGTGATCCGTCTCGTCACAGTTGTAGCAACTTCGGACCTTCTTCTTTTGAAATCTCCCTTTGAATTTTCCTGCGCTGAACTTCTTCACAAAGAGAGCAATGTCTTCATGTGAGGGTCCCTCTTCAGAGTCACTTTCATCACTTTCTTCATCATCTTCATCCTCACTTTCTTCTTCTTCACACACTTGTTTAGCCTTCAATGCTAAGTTGGTCCCGGAAGATGAATTTCCATGCATGGCAAGATGTCTTGTAGCATTTGCCTTGGATTCTTCAAATAGTTGAAATGTGGATATGACGTCATCTGGAGTCATTTCTTTGAATCCATGGTGTTGCTTTATGTCCCACACCATTTGATGGTGATATGGGGCAAGAGCATGTAGCAACTTGTCCACAAGAAACCGCTTTGTCAAGTTGAATCCATCTTGTGTCTTGTCACAGTCACAGGACTCTATGTCAGAGGTAAGCGTCATCAAACGCTCGTTGAGCTGGTTAGGGGTTTCACCTTTCTCCATACAGAAGTTTTGCAATTGACCTTTGGCAATCTCATATTGTGCAAGCCGGAGGGAGGAGGTTCCGATTTTTGATCTCACAATGCAATACCACAAATCCTTAGCACTGGTGATGTGTATGAAAGGTCTCCTTTGCTTTTCACTCATCCCTTTCCTTAACAACATGATTGCAGTGTCGTTGAGATGCCTGTCATATATTTCTCTTGGAGTGAGGTTCTTTGGATCAACAGGGTTGTACCCATCCTCCAAGATGTCCATCATCTCATCGTTTGCGTACCTAAGATGATCCTGCATAGCAACTCTCCACATAGAAAAGTCAGCCTTTTATCAAGCACGGGAGGTTCACCCCCATGCTTATACTTTGGTTTTTCATCTTTAGGTTTTGCATATAGCCATGGAACATTAGAGTGGCCACTATTAGGAGGTTGTTGATCAAGAGAAGGAATAGGCGCAGTTTGCCTCGAACCCACACCACCCGGACTAGGGGGTATCGTGGAATCTGTGGTTAGTGCGGCTAACCTTATTTTGACCAAGGCCTCAAGAGAAGCATCATGCTCCTCCTTTTGCTTAGCAAGGGCCCGTTCTAGATCCTCAGAGGTGAAGGTCTTGACTCCCGAAGAAGTCGAGACCTGATCTTTTGGATCTACAACAAGGGGAGTCCCATCGGGGTTCATCTCGCTCTAGGGCGGTTAAGCCACAAGAATAGAGCACGAGGCTCTGATACCAATTGAAAGGATCGAGATGGACCTAGAGGGGGGTGAATAGGTACAATTCTAAATTTTAATTGTTACTTAGCAATTTTTAGGCAATGGTACTAAATATGAAAGTGAGCCTAACAATTGCAAGTAAGATGCTTAACAAGTTAAGCAAGCTACACGGGTAGGTAGGTAAAGTAACACAATGAGATATAAGTAATAACTTAAAGAACAAGTAACCACAAGTAGAAAGTTTAGGTTAGGAATAACCGAAACTTCGAGAGACGAGGATGTATGCCGATGTTCACTTCCTTGGAGGGAAGCTGCGTCACCGTTTAGAGAGGTGGGTGCTACCACGAAGGCACACCAACGCCACGAAGGCTCACCCTATTCTCTCTTTGAGATATCACCACGAAGGCGATTCCCAACCACTAGTGGTAAGCCTTTAGGTGGCCTCCAAACCCTTACAAACTTTTCCGGGGGTAATCACAGAGTTTGATTCCTCACCGAAAGACTCCTACCGCCTAGGAGTCTCCAACCTCCAAGAGTAACAAGAACAATGAAGTAAAGCTCAAGACTTGCTCAAATCACAAATTCCTTTGGTGCAAAGAAGAGGAGGGAGTGGATCTATCACTTGATTGGACAACTTCTCACAAATGTCTTAAAATCCTTTTGGGATCTAAGATTTGGTGTATCAAGGTGAGAGAGAGTGTGAATGTGTTCTTGAGTAAGCTCAAAGTGAATGGTCAACCTCTCTTGTGGAAGAAGAGGACTATATATAGTCATAGAGAAGAGAGGTGACCGTTGTACAGAAAAACATACAGCAAGTGTCGGACATCCGGTCATTACCGGACGTCCGGTGGCACAGATAGCACCGGACGTCCGACGGAGGCCGGACGTCCGGAGCCTGACAGTTCACCAGATGGGGCCACGTATCATGCTGTGTGTACAGGTGACCGGACGTCCGGAAGATTCCGGATATCCGCTATTTTCTTTCTGTGAAGGAGTGCCGGACGTCCGGAGTGTGCCGGACGTCCGTTAGGCGCTGAAGGACCGGTCGTCCGGAGGAGACCGGAAAACCACTGTATAGTTTCTGTTGAGAAATACCGGACGTCCGGAAGAGGTCGGACGTCCGTTAGGCGCTGAGTGACCGGACGTTCGGAAGATACCGGTCGTCCAGTAGGCTGTGAAGGTCCGGACGTCCGTAGAGTGTGGGACGTCCGGTGATAACTGGACACATAGGCTTAGTTACTCATACTTCTAGGTGCACAGAATATTATAATTGGTATGGATAGAGTAGAGACAATGTGGGAGGATACTTTGTATGTTTTGAGCAAGTCTTTCACAATATCCATTAATCCCCTCTTAATAGTGCGGGATCCCTATACTCAGAATCAACCTGAAAATCAAGCTCGAAGCTATCATCTTTTATATCCGTTCTTGAGCGATGTAGATTTGTCTGTATTCATGATCCACATACGCATTGCGACATAATCCTGAGATATACTTGATAAACATGATTAGTCCCATATATGCATGTTGTCATCATTTATCAAAATATAATTAAAGGCATGATTGCACTTTCAACGACGCCTTATGAACTATGGTTTGGCAAGAAACCAAAGTTGTCGTTTCTTAAAGTTTGGGTTGCGATGCTTATGTGAAAAAGCTTCAACCTGATAAGCTCGAACCCAAGTCAGAGAAATGTGTCTTCATAGGATACCCAAAAGAGACTGTTGGGTACACCCTCTATCACACATACGAAGGCAAACTATTCGTTGCTAAGAATGGATCCTTTCTAGAGAAGGAGTTTCTCTCGAAAGAAGTGAGTGGGAGAAAAGTACAACTTGATGAGGTAATTGTACCTTCTCCTGAATTGGAAAGTAGTACATCACAAAAACTTGTTCCAGTGATTCCTACACCAATTAGTGAGGAAGCTAATCATGATGATCATGAAACTTCAGATCAAGTTTCTGCTGAACATCGTAGATCAACCAGAGTACGTTCCACACCAGAGTGGTACGGCAACCCAGTTCTGGAAGTCATGTTACTAGACCATGATGAACCTATGAACTATGAGGAAGCGATGATGAGCCCAGATTCCGCAAAATGGCTTGAGGCCATGAAATCTGAGATGGGATCCATGTATGAGAACAAAGTGTGGACTTTGGTTGACTTGCCCGATGATCGGCAAGCCATCGAAAATAAATGGATCTTCAAGAGAAAGACCGACGCAGACGGTAATGTTACTGTTTACAAAGCTCGACTTGTTGCGAAAGGGTTTCAACAAGTTCAAGGAGTTGACTACGATGAGACTTTCTCACCCGTAGCGGTGCCTAAGTCTGTCCGAATCATGTTAGCAATTGCCGCATTTTATGATTATGAAATCAGGCAAATGGATGTCAAAACTGCATTCCTGAATTGATATCTCAAAGAAGAGTTGTATATGACGCAACCAGAAGGTTTTGTCGATCCAAAAGGTGCTAACAAAGTGTGCAAGCTCCAGCGATCCATCCATGGGCTGGTGCAAGCATCTCGGAGTTGGAATATACGCTTTGATGAGGTGATCAAAGCATATGCTTTTATACAGACTTTTGGAGAAGCTTGTATTTACAAGAAAGTGAGTGGGAGCTCTGTAGCATTTCTGATATTATATGTGGATGACATATTGTTGATTGGAAATGATATAGAATTTCTGGATAGCAAAAGGATACTTGAATAAGAGTTTTTCAATGAAAGACCTCGGTGAAGCTGCTTACATATTAGGCATCAAGATCTATAGAGATAGATCAAGACGCTTAATTGGACTTTCACAAAGCACATACCTTGATAAATTTTTGAAGATGTTCAAAATGGATCAGTCAAAGAAAGGGTTCTTCCCTGTGTTATAAGGTGTGAAGTTGAGTAAGACTCAATGCCCGACCACTATAGAAGATAGAGAGAAAATGAAAGTCATTCCCTATGCCGCAGCCATAGGATCTATCATGTATGCAATGCTGTGTACCAGACCTGATGTGTGCCTTGCTATAAGTCTAGCAGGGAGGTACCAAAGTAATCCAGGAGTGGATCACTGGACAGCGGTCAAGAACATCCTGAAATACCTGAAAAGGACAAAGGATATGTTTCTCGTGTATGGAGGTGACAAAGAACTCGTCGTAAACGGTTACGTCGATTCTAGCTTTGACACTGATCCGGATGACTCTAAGTCACAAACCGGATATGTATTTTTATTGAAAGGTGGAGTTGTCAGCTGGTGCAGTTCCAAGCAGAGCGTCGAGGCGGGATCTACGTGTGAAGCGGAATACATAACTGCTTCGGAAGCAGCAAATGAAGGAGTCTGGATGAAGGAGTTCATATCCGATCTAGGTGTAATACCTAGTGCATCGGGTCCAATGAAAATCTTTTGTGACAACACTGGAGCAATAGCCTTGGCGAAGGAATCCAGGTTTCACAAAAGAACAAAGCACATCAAAAGACGCTTCAATTCCATCCGCAATCTAGTCAAGGAAGGAGACATAGAGATTTGCAAGATACATATGGATATGAATGTTGCAGACACGTTAACTAAGCCTCTTCCACGGGCAAAACATGATCAGCACCAATACTCCATGGGTGTTAGGGTCATTACTTTGTAATCTAGATTATTGACTCTAGTTCAAGTGGGAGACTGAAGGAAATATGTCCTAGAGGCAATAATAAAGATGTTATTTATATTTCATTATATCATGATAAATGTCTTTTATTCATGCTAGAATTGTATTAACTGGAAACTTAGTACATGTGTGAATACATAGACAAAACAATATGTCCCTAGTATGCCTCTACTAGACTAGCTCATTGATCAAAGATGGTTATGTTTCCTAACCATAGACATGAGTTGTCATTTGATCAACGGGATCACATCATTAGGAGACTGATGTGATGGACAAGACCCATCTGTTAGCTTAGCACTATGATCGTTTAGTTTTACTGCTATTGCTTTCTTCATGACTTATACGTGTTCCTATGACTATGAGATTATGCAACTCCTGTATACCGGAGGAACACTTTGTGTGCTATCAAACGTCACAACGTAACTGGGTGATTATAAAGATGCTCTACAGGTGTCTCCAAAAGTGTTCGTGGTGTTGGCATAGATCAAGAACCGGATTTGTCACTCCGAGTGTTGGAGAGGTATCTCTGGGCCCTCTCGGTAATACACATCATAATAAGCCTTGCAAGCAAATGACTAATGAGTTAGTCACGAAATGTTGTATTACGGAACGAGTAAATAGAGACTTGCTGGTAACGAGATTAAACTAGGTATTGAGATACCGACGATCTCGGGCAAGTAACATACCGATGACAAGGGAAACAACGTATGTTGTTATGCGGTTTGACCGATTAAGATCTTCATAGAATATGTAGGAGACAATATGAGCATCCAGGTTCCGCTATTGGTTATTGACCAGAGATGAGTCTCAGTCATGTCTACATAGTTCTCGAACCCGTAGGGTCCGCACGCTTAACGTTTGATGACGATCGGTATTATGAGTTTATGAGTTTTGATGTACCAAAGGTAGTTCGGAGTCCCAGATGAGATCACGAACATGACGAGGAGTCTCGGAATTTCCGAGACGTAAAGATTGATATATTGGACGACTATATTCGGACACCGGAAGTGTTCTGGAAAGTTTCGGAATTTACCGGAGTGCCGGGGGGGTTACCGGAACCCCCCGGGGGGATGTTGGGCCCTGGTGGGCCATAGGGGAGAAAGAGGCAGCAGCCAGGAGGTGGCGTGCCCCCTCCCAAGGGGCAGTCCGAATAGGACTAGGGGAGGGGGGTACGTCCCCTCTCTCCCTCTCCCTCTCCCTCTCCTTCCTTCCCCCTCTCTCCTTCTTGGTGGACTCCTACTAGGAATAGGATTGCAATCCTATTCCTAGTAGGATTGCCTCTCCTTGGCGCGCCATAGAGGACCGGCCAGCCTCCCCCCTTGCTCCTTTATATATGCGGGTAGGGGGCACTCTAGAACACACAAGTTGAATTGTTTTAGCCGTGTGCGGTGCCCCCTCCACAGAAACACACCTCGGTCATACTGTTGCAGTGCTTAGGCGAAGCCCTGCGCCGGTAACTTCATCATATTCGTCACCACGCCGTCGTGCTGACGAAACTCTCCCGTGAAGCTCAACTGGATCAAGAGCTCGTGGGACGTCATCAAGCTGAACGTGTGATGAACGCGGAGGTGCCGTACGTTCGGTGCTTGATCGGTTGGATCGCGAAGAAGTTCGACTGCATCAACCGCGTCACTTGACACTCCCACTTTCGGTCTACGAGGGTACGTAGACACACTCTCCCCTCTCGTTGCTATGCATCTGGTAGATAGATCTTGCGTGATCGTAGGAAAATTTTGAAAATACTACGTTCCCCAACAAAAAATGCATAGGAAAATCTATCAAGGAGGTTCCTCAAGGAAGCAAGGACCAAGGCTCGCGATACGCGAGCCGGACGATGAATTACCAAGGGAAGCTCAAGTGTGGCCCTGTGAATGGCCGTCAGAGGAGTTTATGATTCGGGCAGGTATCAACGAAGAATTTTACATGTATGTGTGTAATGCGGATATTGAGGACTTCGAGTCAGATAAGTGCCCTCAATACCATTACTTAATTGATTCCTTTGTGAGACCGTTTAAATTTACATCTTCACGCAATTCTCCCACTGTCCTATTTGATCTCTATGATAAATCTTATACTATGGACTTCAGAAATTTTAACGATGCTTGTAAACTACCACAGTGGGGTAATATTGGTGAACCTCGCAAATCTGAGTATAAGGACTTTCTAGCTAGTATCACTGTGGGGGAATCTAGAGAAGTCACCCAAGCTACCATAGGAAGCATTCATTTTACCTACTATACATTACTTTGCTCTCTTCATTGGTAGATGCATTAACGGTAAAGATGAGGCTTGCCACATGTGTGTACCAGATCTTAGTGTCCTCAAAAGTGTGGTATTAGGTGATAGACAATATAATTTGGGGGCCATTGTTGCCCGTAGGTTACATCTTATGGTTTAAATGGAGATTTGTTTGGTGGAATCTATGCAACTCGTTTGGCTAATTATCTTCATGTGCCTATACACGAGAATGATGCAGAGTTGCCTCCTGCTTTTCTAGATTATAATGCCATGATTCGCCATCAGTTCATTGAGAGGGATGAGCAATCCCTCCAGTATCGACTAATCTTTGACAGGCGTTGCACTGTCCATATTGCTCTCCTGCCCCTACTTTATTTGACTTTCAGGCAAAAGGGAGATATATTATAACCAGGGAGGAGGCGAATAAGTATGAGGAGACGACGAGGGCAGCTCGTCTTCAGGATGCAGCTCGTCAGGTAGTGGCCGCTGCATCTCAGTACAACCCCAACTACGACTTTGGATATCTGTCAAGCCAATATTGGCCATAGACCAACTTAGGCCAAAAGCCTAAGCTTGGGGGAGTATGTATTTCTCACCGACATTACATTCATGTTCACACACTTATTCCAGTAGTCGGTGCTCATACTTTTTCATTGTACTATCCATGTTAGTTTCATTTATTTTCTTAGTCTTTTTCTTGTGTGCTAGAAAAACCCTAAGAAAATCAAAACAAAAAAATTAGTTGTAGGTTTTAGCTAGTCTACTTTCCATGCATGTGGTAGTAGTAATTAAAAGAAAACCCAAAAAGATTTCTCATTCTTCTTTTGCTTGTTGGGAGCTTTCCCGTGTAAATAGTTTCTTTTCTTTTCTCTAGGGGTCAAGAGGAGGAGACCATGATGAAAATGATTAGTGGCTCTCATATGCTTTATTGTTGATTTAACCATGAGCCATATTACTTTGTCTTCTCCCTTGTATGAAATGCTTGCAGATTCCAGCTTAGTCCAATGCACATGCACTATTATTATTATACACAACGTTCAGTCGTGCGAGTGAAAGGCAATAATGACGATATATGATGGATTGATTGAGATAAGAAAAGCTGGTATGAACTCGACCTCTCTTGTTTTTGTAAATATGATGGTTCATAGTTCCTGATTCAGCCTATTATGAATGAAACATGCTTGCAATGGCAATTAGAGATCATAGCTGCTCATGTCATGCTTAATTAGCTAAGAGTTTATAATGGTTTACCTTGCGTGCCAACATGATATTAAAATGGTTGTGATGTGGTATGATAGGGTGGTATCCTCCTTTGAACGATTCAAGTGGTTTGACTTGGCACATTTTCATGCATGTAGTTGAAACAAAATCAACATAGCCTCCATGATATTTATGTTCATGGTGACTTATATCCTACTCATGCTTGCATTCATTGTTGATTAATTTTAATGCATGTTCATGACTGTTGTCGCTCTCTAGCTGGTCGGTTCATAGTCTCTTTCTAGCCTTCACCTATACTAAGCGGGAATACTGCTTGTGCATCCACTTCCATAAACCCCAAAGTTATTTCATATGAGTCCACCATACCTTCCTATATGTGGTATCTACCTGTCGTTCCAAGTAAATTTGTATGTGCCAAACTCTAAACCTTCAAATGAATTTTTGTTTTGTATGCTCGAACAGCTCATGTATCAACTAGGGATGTCTATTTCTTCCATGCTAGGTGGGTTATTCTCATGATGAGTGGACTCCGCTCATCATTCATGAGAAAATGGGTGGTAACTGGGATGCCCAGTCCCATGCTCAAATCATAATATTTAAACAAAACTCCCCCAGGGTTGTTGCTGGTTTGGACGGTACCCGTTGTTTCGGGCTAGCCGTGAAGTGTGCTTGTTGGTGGTTGGGGAGTATAAACTTTACCATTCTGTTTGGGAACCGCCTATTATGTGTGTAGCATGGAAGATATCGAGATCTCTTGGTTGTTATGTTGACAGTGAAAGTATAGCGCTCAAAATATTATTCATCTCTATTTCAAAACCGAGCTCTAGCACCTCTACAAATCCATGCTTCCCTCTGCGAAGGGCCTATCTATTTACTTTTATGTTGAGTCATCATCCTCTTATTAAAGAGCACCAGTTGGAGAGCACCGATGTCATTTGAATGTATTGCTATTAATTTACATTGAGTGTGATTGTGACTGGATCTCTTTTACCATGAATTACAATGTCTAGTCAGTCCTTGATCTTCAGAGGTGCTCTACATTTATGTTTTACGGTCTCGGAAAGGGCTAGCGAGATACCATATTGTCATGTCATATTATGATTGTTTTGAGAAAGTGTTGTCATCCGAGATTTATTATTATTGTTCGCTAGTTGATTATGCCATTGATATGAGTAG
This sequence comes from Secale cereale, assembly GCA_902687465.1. Lineage (NCBI taxonomy): Eukaryota > Viridiplantae > Streptophyta > Magnoliopsida > Poales > Poaceae > Secale > Secale cereale. Next base: position 658,084,610 of record LR738711.1, read on the forward strand.
ACATGAGACCTGAAAGTTATTGTGAATGTGGTTAGTTCATAATCTTTGCTGAAAACTTGAATGTTGGCTTTACATACTTACAACAACAAGAGCAAACAGAGTTTGTCAAAGTTTTTCTTTATCACTTTTAGTTTATCAACGGAATTGCTTGAGGACAAGCAAAGGTTTAAGCTTGGGGGAGTTGATACGTCTCCAACGTATCTACTTTTCCAAACACTTTTGCCCTTGTTTTGGACTCTAACTTGCATGATTTGAATGGAACTAACCCGGACTAACGTTGTTTTCAGCAGAACTGCCATGGTGTAATTTTTGTGCAGAAATAAAAGTTCTCAGAATGACCTGAAATTCAACGAAGATTTATTTGAATATATAAAAAATACCTGCGGAAAGAACCAGACCAGGGGGCCCACACCCTGTCCACGAGGGTGGCGGCGCCCCCCCTGGGTGCACCCCCCCACCTCATGGGCCCCCTAAGGCTCCACTGACATCACCCCCGACTCCATATATTCACTTTCGAGGAGAGAAAAATCATAGAGAAGGAATCATCACGTTTTACGATACGGAGCCGCCGCCAAGCCTTAATCTCTCTCTCGGGAGGGCCGATCTGGAGTCCGTTCGGGGCTCCGGGGAGGGGAGATCGTCGCCATCGTCATCATCAACCTTCCTCCATCACCAATTACATGATGTTCACTGCCGTGTGTGAATAATCCCATCGTGGGCTTGCTGGATGGTGATGGGTTGGATGAGATTTACCATGTAATCGAGTTAGTTTTGTTAGGGTTTGATCCCTAGTATCCACTATGTTCTAAGATTGATGTTGCTATGACTTTGCTATGCTTAATGCTTGTCACTAGGGCCCGAGTGCCATGATTTTAGATCTGGACCTATTATGTTTTCATCAATATATGTGTGTTCGTGATCCTATCTTGCAAGTCAATAGTCACCTACTATGTGTTATGATCCGGCAACCCCGAAGTGACAATAATTGGGACCACTCCCGGTGATGACCATAGTTTGAGGAGTTCATGTATTCACTATGTGTTAATGCTTTGGTCCGGTACTCTGCTAAAAGGAGGCCTTATATCCCTTAGTTTCCACTAGGACCCCGCTGCCATGGGAGGGTAGGACAAAAGATGTCATGTAAGTTCTTTCCCATAAGCACGTATAACTATATTCAGAATACATGCCTACATTATATTGATGAACTAGAGCTAGTTCTGTGTCACCCTATGTTATAACTATTACATGAGGAATCGCATCCGACATAATTATCCATTACTGATCCAATGCCTACGAGCTTTTCCCATATTGCTTGTCGCTTATTTACTTTACCGTTGCTACTGTTACAATCACTACAAAAAATACTACCGTTACTTTTATCGTTGTTACCATTACTTCCATATTACTTTGCTACTAAATACTTTGCTCCAGATATTAAGTCTTCCAGGTGTGGTTGAATTGACAACTCAACTGCTAATACTTGAGAGTATTCTTTGGCTCCCCTTGTGTCGAATCAATAAATTTGGGATGAATACTTTACCCTCGAAAACTGTTGCGATCCCCTACACTTGTGGGTTATCAATACACTTTAACCCAACGTCTTGGTCCATGAAGGAGGTATCAGTGCGGCGAACTAGGCAATCAGACTATTCGGTTTTATTGATCTCACTTAGCAATAGGAGTTTTATCAGTGGGTCTACGGAGTAGCCCCTAGTATGTACGAGGCTCCCAATGTGGGTGCGTTACATATGTGACAGGGAAACAGTCCTTCGTGTAACACGGGAGAGAATCACTAGCGATTATAATAAGTCACCGAGCGGCCAACCGGCTCTCGCCTCATCATGACAATCAGTTTTCGTCTTTCTCTACTGAGGTGCTTGACCGGGCGAACCGGAAACACAATCGCGGTAGTTCTCCCTTTACTACCTTAGCCGATCAGTTGTGGGTTATCAATACACTTTAACCCAACGTCTTGGTCCATGAAGAAGGTATCAGTGCGGCGAACCAGGCAATCAGACTATTCGGTTTTATTGCTCTCACTTAGCCATAGGAGTTTTGTCAATGGGTCTATGGAGTAGCCCCTAGTATGTACGAGGCTCCCATTGTGGGTGCATTACATATGTGATAGGGAAACACTTCGTGTAACACGGGAGAGAATCACTAGATATTATAATAAGTCACCGAGCGGTCGACCGGCTCTCGCCTCATCATGACAATCAGTTTTCGGCTTTCTCTACTGAGGTGCTTGACCGGGCGAACCGGAAACACAATCGCGGTAGTTCTCCCTTTACTACCTTAGCCGATCAGACGGAACGTAAGGTAGCAAACACAGGAGCCGGGCAACCCAACTATTGACCAAAGACATGGTTCGGAGCCGATGCATATACTGTCGAGCTCGGGACGCCGAATTGTGATGTTAAGTTGTTCGGGCTTTTTATTTGGCAACACATATGTTACCTTATGAATCCCCTGGCAATTTATGCCGAGGTGTGTTCGTGAGACAACTAAAGAGACGACATTTGAGTAAATATGATGCCGAATAAAAAGTTGGCTCACTCTAATCTGATTGACACATCAAAGCGTAGCCTTACAGAGGGTACCACCATCCCTAAGGTCATTTTACATGCCGAGGGTCTAGGGCTGAGGAAAAAATCTCTATACAGGTTCCTTGAGGGGAGTTTGCAGTCTACGAAATCCCTTGCACCTTCCTGCCGTGCGTCTGCGCCGCTTTTGCTGCAGTAAGAAAGATTCCTTGAAGGGAATGGTCTTCGGCTACCTATACGGAACCGGGCTCGGAGAGAGGCCTTTGTGAGTCCATAAGATAGGTAGGTTTTAATTGTACCTGTGATAAAAAGCAAAAAGATGATTAGATAAGAGGGGAGGTCGTATAAGGTCGAACCGTGCTATAGGCATGTCCCGTGTATTGCCTCTGCCAATGCCCAGGGTATTTTGAGTGCATAGTTATGTATGCGCGGCATGAATTTTGCTGTTGTACATGGTGATCGACGGGGGCCGAACTGCTAATCGAGCCCTGGGTTTGTCGGGTTGTTGGTGTGCGGTTTGATAGAGCCGCTCTGTACGTCGGCCATGATGGCCGCGGTATTTTCCTCAGTAGGTAGGGTGCGCTATACACTTCTGTTGATTGTGATGGTGCCACGTGGACCAGGCATCTTGAGCTTTAAGTAGGCGTAGTGCAGAACCGCGTTGAAGCGGGCGAAAGCGGCGCGTCCAAGCAATGCGTGATAGCCGCTGTGGAAGGCGGCGATGTCGAAAACCAAGTCCTCGCTTCGGAAGTTGTTCGGTGAACCGAAGACGACTTCCAATGTGATTGAGCCCGTGCAGCGGGTCTCCACACTAGGTATTATTCCCTTGAAGGTAGTTTTAGTGGGTCTGGCTCTTGACGAATCAATGCCCATTTTGCGGGCAGTGTCTTGATAAAGTATATTGAGATTGCTGACACCGTCCATAAGGACTCGCGTGAGGTGGAATCCGTTAATGATTGGATCAAGGACTAGTGCTGCTGAACCTCCGTGACGGATACTGGTTGGATAGTCCTTTTGATCGAAGGTAATCGGACAAGCCGTCCATGGGTTGAATTTTGGGGCGGCCGGCTCTATTGCGTAGGCGTCCCGTAGTACGCGCTGGCATTCCCTTTTAGGGATGTGTGTGACATATGTCATATTCACTATTTTTACTTCGGGGGAAATTGCTTTTGTCCTCCTGTGTTCGGTTGACGAGGCTCTAGGTCATTGTCGTCGCTGGGCGACCCTTTCCCCTTGTGTTCGGCGTTGAGTTTGTCGGCCTGCTTAAAAACCCAACAATTTATGTTGGTATGATTGGCGGGCTTATCGGGGATGCCGTGAATCTGGCAAGGCCGGTCAAGGATTCTATCTAGACTGGATGGGTCGTCCTTGTTTGCCTTGAATGGCTTCTTCCATTGACCGGGTGTGGAGCCAGTGAATCTGGTGTTGACCGTCATATCTTGGGTTCCATCGTTGTTGTTCTGACGCTTGTGCTTGTCGCGTCGTGGCTTGCCATTTCTGTCCCTGGTTTCGGAGGTGGCAGGGTCGCTAGTGCTATTGCTTCTATGAGCGAACCAGCTATCCTCTCCCACGCAAAAACATGTCATAAGTGTGGTGAGGGCTGCCATGGACTTCGGCTTCTCTTGGCCGAGGTGCCAGGTGAGCCACTCGTCTCGGATGCTGTGCTTGAAAACCGAAAGTGCTTCAGCGTCCGGACAATCCATGATCTAGTTCTTTTTAATTAAGAACATTGTCAATAGCTGTCGGGCCGATTCCCCGCGTTGTTGTATTATATGACTAAGGTCATCGGCATCTGGAGGCCGAACATAGGTGCCTTGGAAGTTGTCTCTAAAGGCATCCTCCAGATCTTCCCAGCATCCGATAGAATTTTCCGGAAGGCTGTTTAACTAGTGTCGAGCTGGCCCCTTAAGTTTGAGCGGAAGGTATTTGATGGCATGTAGATCGTCACCGCGAGCCATATGGATGTGGAGAAGAAAATCTTCAATCCATGTTGCGATGTTCATGGGTTTAAACCCTTGTGGGATCTATTGGATCTGTTGTTCGAGCCATATGATTCGATGTTCATGGGTTTAAACCCTTCTGGGAACTGGTGCTCCATTACCTCATCAATGAAGCATAGGGGGTGTGCGGCACCTCTGTATCGGGCTATATCCTGGCGCGATTCAGATGAAGTCCGTATTTGGTTTGCGGCCCGGGCGTGGTTTTGCTTGTCGTGCCAGGATTGGTAACCGTCCTCTTATGCCTGTGTGCTCCTCCTCAATCCGTAAATGGATCTGGTCTGACCCGCTCTATTCTCCATGTCCTATCGTAGGTTGTATGTGTATCCCCGAGCTGTTGTTTTACGGCGAGGGGGTGCAAGCTGGTATTCGGCTTGAGTTGTCGTTCTGTCCCGGCCACGTGGCGGTCAGTCAGGCTCGTCAGCCGCATTACGCGCGGGTGCTATGGCCTCCGATGCTTCGTCGTTGAATTGGGGCAGCGGCTTGCGCTTCGGATAACCCTTTGTTGGGCGTCCAAGGCCGTATTCTTTGGCTGCCAGGACATCAGTCCATCTGTCGTTGAGCAGTTCTTGGTCAACTTGAAGCTGCTGCTGCTGCTGCTTCTTTTTAAGGCTTCTTGCCATGGCTATTAGCTGGCGCTTAAAGCGTTCTTGTTCACGAGGTTCCTTTGGCACGATAAAGTCTTCGTCGCCGAGGCTTACTATCTGCCAAGTCTTCGCTCCCTGCTTGATTATCAAGGTCGACTTGCCCTTCCCCCCGATCATCCTATTCGGATGTTGGTTCGATGGGGTCTTCTTGTTCTTCGGCGTGTTTCGGAGTATCATTTTCTCCCGTTCCGGTATCGTTGTCTTTTCCGCGGCGCGATTTAGGGCGGTGCCGCCGATTTCAACGCTTCGGCGGATTCTTCATCGACTGTATCCTTCTATCATCGTCGTCGCCTTCTTTAGGTGTCCACCATGTATATGTCGTATGAGGAAGTGGCCGTCCAGCGCTCGGTACACGGCGGGTTTGGGGCCTGCTCCTCTCCGGCGTCGTCATCTATATTATCGATGTCTTCGGAGGCGTAGTCGAGCATGTCGGTTAGATCCTCGACAGTGGCTATGAAGTGGGTGGTGGGTGGGAAGTAAAGTTCCTTATTTTCAGCCCCTAGTCATGGATGGGCATAATTCGGAAGCGGTTCCTCTGTAATGGCGAGGGATCGCATCAAATCCCGAGCCTCATTTAAGAGCGAGGTTTGGATGGAGATCGGAGTTCCTTGGCTGAGCTCGCAAGACGCGAGCTTCGAGAGTTCGGAGCCAGTGTCCGGAGAAGAGTCCGGCCTTGCGATAATTGCCAGCGGCGCTATCCTCTCCGGTTCTCCAGTGTTGAGCTTTATGGCCGCAGATAGTCCAGCGGGCTCGAGATGTAATGCCCAGGATGGGACTATACCTCCTACGTGTCGAGGCACGACTTAAAGGTATAAGCCCATTCTGGAATGATCTCAAGTTTGGTATCTTTGCACGACTCATGTAAAAGAGGGATTAAATTGCAAAAGGAGATAGTTGGCTTACACTCGCCACTTCACACAAAACATTACATAAGCAAGACATCATTCAAAACATCACAACCCGACTACGGGCGAAGATCCAAAGAAAAATACCAAAACAACAAAAAAAGCCACAGGTCCGAATCGCCCCTAGTAGAAACCACTATTGATCGTCGAAACGTCACACGCATACGGCCAAACTCTTCATCGAGCCCCCAGTGAAGTACTTGAACCAGCTCCTGCTTCATTCTCGGTTGAACCTGCATCTGGTGTTGTAGTATCTGTGAGCCACGAGGACTCAGCAATCCCATAACCATGGGTATCAAGACTAGCAAAGCTTTATGGGTAGGAAGAGGTAAAGTGGTGAGGTTGCAGCAGCGGCTAAGCATAATATGGTGGCTAACTTACGAGTACAAGAATAAGATGAGCATCTACGCAAACGGTCGCAAAAGTAGTGATCGCTAAAGATCCTGAACTACATATGAGTCAAACATAACCCCACCGTGTTCTCTTCTCAAAGTGAAAAGAGACAGTCACGGTTACTCACACAGTTGTGTGTTTTACTTCGGATCCTCTGTCAAGTTTTCTACAACCAGACATTAACAAATTCCAATCTGCCACATAACCGCGGGCACGGCTTTCGAAAGATTATAACCCTGCAAGGGTGTCCCAACTTAGCCCATCACAAGCTCTCACGATTAGCTGAAGTGATAAATATAATATCATCACCCCTTATCTTAGGGAAATCCGATCAGGCTCGGCATCCCGGTGCACAAGACATTTCAACAATGGTAAAACAAGTCCAGCAAGACCTCCTGGCGTGCCGACACCCTGATAGTAGCCGCGCGTATCTCGTCTCAGGCCACGTCCGGATGGGCGATTCTACAGGTTATACCAGATACCTCGAGTTTCCCCGTGGTGGCCCCGCAGACTCCCCGTTTGGGACCAACACCATCAGCACTGGCCCCCCTGCTATGTAGAAAGAATCCTCGGGTAGCGCTAACTCCCTATGCAATTTAATTAATTAATTAAGTTGTTATTATGAGCAAATTAAAACCAATGTTGGGCCTTGCTGGAGGAGTTTTATTCAAAGTCGAACTGTCAAGGGGTCCCCATCCACCCATCGTGTAAGGAACGCAAAATCAAGGAACATAATGCCGGTTTATCGGCGCCTAAGGTGGCATGAGTGGAACAAAACATCGAGCAAAAGGCCAAGCCTTCCACCCATGCCCAGTATATAGGTGTGTTAATAATAATTATAGATATTGTGATATATCCAACAACAAGTTCCCTCCTGGAACGAACTTCATCTTCACCTGAAACTAACAACGCTATAAGAGGGGCTGAGCAAGCGGGTAACATAGCCAAACAGTGGTTTTGCTAGGAAGGTTTCAAAATTAGAGGTTTCATGGAAACAAGGAGAGGCTGACATAAAAGATGGGTAGCGCGACATGTAACGATAGCATCGAGACAACTAAGCATGGCAATGGTAGTAAAGGTATCCAAGGGTATGATCATCTTGCCTGGGATTCTGCAAGGAAGAAGAACGGGTCCATGAAGTAGACGGAGCAACATAGTCGAGCGAAATCCCCACAACTCCGGAACGAAACCGAAGCTAACAAGAGAAGCAAACCGGAAAGAAGCAAACAACACAGTAAACACACAATCATAAACATGGCATACGATGCACATCCAAGTATGATGCATGTCCGGTCTAAATATGCATGGCATGGCAAAGTGCACAAACAAGTACTACAAGTTAAGTGGAGCTCAATATGCAACGAGTTGCATATTGACGAAACACCACATTTTAATTATTTAATTGACTCTCGTTTATTACAAGACAAGATTAAAAGTTTGTTAACATGGCAAGAGGTGAAACAAAAACAAACTACCTATTTAGACATTTTAAATGAGGCCGGAAATAACAACAACAATTCCGAAAAATCCCCATGTGCATGTTTAGCAATATTTAAGCAAACAACAATTCACACATTTTAAATGTTGTTAACATGATGCGGATGACAAGAACAAGTTTTATGCAAGTTATTAATTAAAGGTTAACATGAAGAGATATGAAGTGTTGTCACCGTGGTGGAAGGAAAGGAGTGCCACGGCAACGATCCGAAAATGATGCATCGGCAACATCTCGGTTCCGGTAACTCGTTGAGAGTCCGGAGCAAAAGAAAGATGGCGTGAGAGAGCGGAACAAGATGAAAGGTGGGGTGATCCCGTCACCGGGTTCCCACGAGTCGGCGACAAGGCAACCGAGGAGCACGACAAAAGATGAAACGGGCACGGTGCATGATACGTCCAAAACGTATCTATAATTTCTGCTTGCTCCATGCCTCTTTTGGGTGACATTGCTATGATATTTATACACTTCCATACACTTTTGATCATATTTGGACTAACCTATTAACTCGGTGCACCCCAGTGCCAGTTTCTGTTTTCGGCTGTTTTTGTATTTTAGGTTTTCACGTTACGAGAACTGCCAGGAAAAATCCAGAAAAATTATATAAAAAATCAGCGTTCCAGAAACTTTCGTGCGCCTGAGGGACAGCCGGGGGGGCACCAGGGCTCCAGGCGCCCTGGCGGCGCGCCCCCCCTGGGCCGCGCCGGGGGGGCGCCTGGGCCCCCCGAGGCTCCTCCGATGCCCCCCTTTCGCATATATTTAAAGCATCGCCCGAAACCCTCGAAATAGGAACTCTTTTTCGCGATCCCATCTCTGTTCCGCCGCCGCCGCCGCTTCCAAGATCGGGAGCACCAGGAGAACTCTTCCCGGCACCCTGCCGGAGGGGAGGATCACCACCGGGAGCTTCTCCACCACCATGGACGCCTCCCGGATGAGTTGTGAGTAGTCTCCCTTGGACCATGTGTCCATGACCAGTTGCTATGTGATGTTCTCCTCCCGTTCTTGTGCTTCACTAATTAGTCCTCGTGAGCTTCCCTACATGATCGAGGCACATATGTAATCCTTATGTTGTTGCTATGATGAGTTTGCTGGGATCCGATGGATTATGAGATTATGTTCAGATTGTGTTTGAGTAATATATTTGATTCACCTCTTTTATATTTATGTTCCTAAGTAATTCTTGCATGTTCTCCGTTGTTATTTATTGCTTTGGCCAAGTAGTAGGTAGTGACTCCAAGAGGGAACGTTATGCTTGATTGTGGGTTCATGCCCCTCGATGACTAGCTTGAGTGACAGAAACATGAGTCTAGGGGATGTGCTGTTGCCACAAGGGGGAAAACAACGGTGCTTGTGCCCGCGGGTGCAAGGATTGTTTACTTTACGCAAAGTTCTTTTAATGCAGTTGTCTGTTGCTTTGAGTTTACACTATGGGTCGGGCTCGCAACTTAATACCAGCGAGATGTTCTGGATAGATATCTCAAGGTGGATGATTAGTAGTAGATATTGATGGATTTCGGTCTACTTACTTTGGCGTACCGCCCATGCTTTGAACCTCTACCTTTCTTGCAATGTAGTCAGCATTGGTTTGCGCACATGGTACTGTCAATTGCCCAGCTGTAATTCGTTTACCTCACATAGCTGTTTTATCGTCTTTTGGGAGAGAGACATCACTAGTGAACATCATGAGACTCCGGTCCATATTACCATCATTGATCACATCCGCTATTTACTTTTCCGCTATTTACTTACTATTGCAATTATACCTATCACTATTATCACTTGCGTTTGATCCTTTGTAAACTACAAGGCCGGAGGGATTGACAACCTCTCTGTACTCGTTGGGAGCAAAGTTATTTGTATCTGTGTGCAGGTCCACGTTGATTGCTAATATCTGGCGCCGTTAGCAGTTGACACCTTCTTATTGAAACTGGGAGTCTCTGGGAAATTGATCCTTGGTACTACCAAGGGAAAACTTCTGCTACACTACATCTCAAACCTTACACTTGGGGTAACCAACGAGGGGTGAGAAGCCACCTAGCAAAGCAATTTCTGGTGCCGTTGCCGGGGACTCCACTCTTCAGGATAGGGGAGTTGCACGCTATCTTTTACCTTTGCTTTTAGTCTTGTTAGTTTACCTTTCAGTTTTTGCTTTAGTATCTTTTATCGAAAATCACAAAAATAGTTATCTTGCTTGCTTGCTACAATGGGTTCCACCGAGAACACCAAGTTGTGTGACTTCACTAGTCACAACAACGATGACTTTATCAGCACACCTATCACTACACCTGCCACTTCAGCACCTTCATATGAAATTACACCTGCTTTACTGAATCTAGTTATGAAAGATCAATTCTCCGGTGCTGGAGATGATGTTGCTTTACACTTGAACAACTTTGTTGAACTTTGTGATATGCAAAAGTACCAAGAAATAGATGGTAATATTGTTAAGCTTAAGCTTTTTCCTTTCTCCTTGAGAGGAGGAGCTAAAATTTGGTTTCAGTCTTTGCCTAGAAATAGCATAGATTCATGGGACAAGTGCAAAGATGCTTTTATCGGAAAATACTATCCACCTGCTAAAATTATCCAACTGAGAAGTAACATAATGAATTTTAAACAATTGGATAATGAACATGTTGCCCAATCTTGGGAACGTATGAAATCTCTTATCAAGAACTGCCCTACTCATGGTTTGACTACTTGGATGGTTATCCAAACTTTTTATGCAGGCTTGAACTTTACCTCGCGGAACTTGTTAGATTCGGCCGCGGGAGGAACCTTTATGTCAACTACACTTGGTGCTGCCACAAAGCTTCTCGATGAGATGATGACCAACTATTCCCAATGGCACACCGAACGCGCTCCAACAGGTAGGAAGGTAAACTCTGTCGAGGAGATTTCCTCCTTAAATGAAAAAGTTGACTTGATCATGTCTCTACTTTCGAAGCAATCCTCCGTTGATCCTCGTGATGTTCCTTTAAATTCTTTGATTGCTCAAGAACAAGTAGATGTGAACTTTATCTCTAGAAACAATTTTAACACCAATGCTTATAGGAGTAATTTTGGTAGCAATCCTAGACCGTTCCCCTCTAATTCTTATGGGAACAACAATGCTTATCCTAGCACCAGGAACTCCACTACTGAACTAGAGATTATGCTTAAAGATTTCATCACTACCCAAAAAGCTTTTAATAATAGTGTAGAAGAAAAACTAAACAAACTAGGTGATCTCTCTTTGAAGGTAGACCACTTAGCCAATGAGGTAGAATTGCTTAAAATTAGAACTTCTCCTCTTGAGGAGAGGAAGGTCACTCCTATTAATGCTACTCAAGTGCAAATTAATGAAAATATTAGGATGATGGCTAAACTTAAAGAGAGATGGGCTAGAGAAAGGGAGGAAGAGGATTGAATTAAGAGCCTTCCTACCCACCACACTGTTGCTACTATCCAAGTTGTTGAGGATATCCAAACTCTTAGCACCCAATGTACTCCTGGTCCCGATGGACCTATTAATGGTGATGCTATGACTATAGAAACTACCAAACATGTGAACCTAAAGGACACCACTACCACTTTACTTGATGCTAGTGACCTTGATTTTGATAGTTGCACTCTTACCGAAGTTATTGATTTCCTTCACAAGATGTCTAGAGATCCCCGCACTAGCACGCTTAACCTTGCCTTCACAGAGCATATCACTAATGCTCTTATCAAAGCTAGGGAGGAGAAACTTAGAGTAGAAGCCTCCATACCTAGAAAGCTAGAAGATGGTTGGGATCCTATGATAAAAATTAAATTGAATGACTTCTCTTGCTATGCATTATGTGATGTTGGAGCTAGTACCTCTGTTATGCCCAAAAGAATATATGATATGCTTAAATTGAAACCTTTTGATTCTTGTTCTTTTGGTGTTCGTCTCGTTGATTCTTCCATAAAGAAACCTTTGGGGAGGATCGACGATGTTCTTATCGTTGTCCACGACAATTATGTTCCTTTTGATTTCACTATTATGGATATTGAATGTGATCTTTCGTGTCCAATTATTTTGGGACGTCCCTTTTTGCGCACCGTTGGTGCTATCATTGACATGAAAGAGGGTAATATAAAATTTCAGTTTCCTCTCAAGAAAGGGATGCAACACTTCCCTCGAAAGAAGATCAAGTTACCTTTTGAGTCTGTTGTACGGGCTAGCTATTCTTTTACTCTTGATAAAACTTGATCTATATGCATTATGCCTAGCTTAAAGGCATAAAAGAATGCGCTTTTGGGAGGCAGCCCAATGGATAAATTTATTTTGCTTTTGTTGTGTCTTGATGTTGTTTACTACTGTAGCATCATCATTGTATCTTTGCTTTTCATATTTGTGCCAAGTATAGCCTCTGATTGCTAGAAAGTTCAAAAGTTGTGAGGTGTTGTCCAGGAAACAGATTATGTCCTTGGATAGAAAAATTCGTATAAAATCACCAGATCCTCTTTTTGGTCTGAATTTTTTCGACAGCGTTCTCTATATAATTGTCTTTCGTGCATCTGTTCTGAGTTTTTTTATTAGAGTTGCAGAAGTGACCCGAACAAATCAATTACTACCTGCTGTTCTGTTTTTCACAGATTCTGTCCTGTTTTGCTTTTCCTTCATTTTGCAAACCAAGAGCTTGCTTTTTCTTTGCAAAAACCTTTTGGCAATCTTGAGAAACAGTAGACCTTCAAGAATATCTTTATTTCCAGCAAGGTATAATTATTTTATTATGGGTACTAACCTCGCTAATCAGATTATGATGAGTTATGTATGAAGGGAGTTTTCAAGTGTGCGAGGGAAGATGATAAAAAGATTCAGGAGTGTCAAGCGCTCAAGCTTGGGGATGCCCCCGTGCACCCCCAAGAAATATTCAAGGAGACTCAAGCGTCTAAGCTTGGGGATGCCCCCGTGCATCCCCTTCTCCATCAACATTATCAGTTCGTCTTTCGTTACACTATATTTTAATCACTTCATGTGTTATGTGCTATGCTTGGAGCGTCTTGCTTTTAGTTTCCTTTCTAGTTTTTCATAACGAGTCGGAACTCAGCTTTCTTTATGTGGGAAAGAAACACACTCCACTTCTACCTAGAACATAACATAGAATTTTCATGTCTATCTTTGCTGTGTGTGTTCTTTGTCTTTTAATAGCTACTATCATGCTCTGCTCTTAGTATTCATGCTTATCTTTTTAAAGAGCTTTTGATTAGTTGGTTGCTTGAACTCTCTTTAATTATCATGCTTATCTTATTAAGAGAGTTTGCTTCCGTTGCATTGGTTAATATGTCTATGATAAAGATGCTACGTGCATAATGGCGCTTGGTAGTTCAGGTTTTCTTGTGGATAGTCTCAAATAGCTGGGGGATTCCCAATGTGTTATTGGAGTACCAACATGATTTGTTTGCCAATGATGTGGTATGGTTTAGTAATATCTTCCCTCAAGAATTTATTTTGATTGACTTGGTGTATGCTCACGCATATTTAAGACTGTAAAGAAAGTCTGTCAAGCCTTGATGATCTTTTATTTCTAAGTAGCGATATAACTTCCATGCCTGATTCAATGTTGCTTTGTCACTCTGCATGATTATGACCGTCATTGCTCTCTTAGTTGGTCGCTCCCAGTCTTTTGCTAACCTCCACCTGTACTAAGCGGACTGACTGCTTGTGCATCCACATCCTTTTAAACCAGTTATGCCATATGAGTCCACCATACCTACCTATATGTGGTATTTCACCGCCACTCCAAGTAAATTTACATGTGCTACCTTTAAAACCTTCAGTTGCAATATGTAGCTCATGGGAAAGTAGCTTAAAAACTATTGTGGTAAAGAATATGTTGCTTATGTATCTTATTTTCTTATAAGTTGCTTGCTGAGCGGTAACCATGTTTCTGGGGACGCCATCAACTTTTACACTTTTGTTGAATATCATGTGAGTTGCTATGCATGCTCGTCTTGTCTAAAGTAAGGGTGATTTGCCATGAGTTGAATGGTTTGAGTATGCATATTGTTAGAGAAGAACATTGGGCCGCCAACCAAAGCCATGTATCATGGTGGAAGTTTTAGCTTGGACATTAATCCTCAATCTCTTATGAGAATATGCTTAAGCATTTAAGAGGAGTCCATTATCTATTTTCTATGTTGTCCCGGTATGGATGTCCTCAAGTTGAGATCTATCAAAAACAAGAAATCAAATGCGATCTATCTTCTTGGACCTTTGTACAGGTGACATAGAGGTACCCCTTTGTGACACTTGGTTAAAACATATGTAATGCAATGACAATCCATGGAAATCCAAGCTAATTAGGACAAGGTGCGAGCACTATTGGTATTCGATGCATGAGGCTTGCAACTTATAGGATGTCTTATGCATAGCACATATGAAGTACTACTACCGTTGACAAAATTGTTTCTATGTTTTCAAAATAAAAAGCTCTAGCACATGAGTAATCCCTGCTTCCCTCTGCGAAGGGCCATTCTTTTACTTTTATGTTGAGTCTCCACCTTCTTTCTTCAAAGCACCAACTATTGAGAGCATGATTGTCATTCTGAGTGTAATGTGCATTGTCCCAAAGTAGCATTGTCTTTTGCATGATTGTGATATCGTTTATTTTGAAATCATTGTATCTAGTCATCACTTAAACCTTGAAGGTGCCCCTGCATTTATGTTTTGCTTCACTAAAGGGGGCAAGCTAGATATCACTCTATCATATTTGCACATCATATTCATTGCAAATCTATTTGATGTTTCAGTATCATATTGTAAAACTTTCAGTCCTTTGTGATTTTCTCATGAGGCAACTTAATTACTACAGATTCATTATTTCAGTAAGCTTTTGTCATATGACTATGAAAAAGTCCTATATGGTTTATAGCATGTCACCACAGAAATTATTCTTGTTATCATTTACCTACTCGAGGACGAGCAGGAATTAAGCTTGGGGATGTTGATACGTCCAAAACGTATCTATAATTTCTGCTTGCTCCATGCCTCTTTTGGGTGACATTGCTATGATATTTATACACTTCCATACACTTTTGATCATATTTGGACTAACCTATTAACTCAGTGCACCCCAGTGCCAGTTTCTGTTTTCGGCTGTTTTTGTATTTCAGGTTTTCACGTTACGAGAACTGCCAGGAAAAATCCAGAAAAATTATATAAAAAATCAGCGTTCCAGAAACTTCCGTGCGCCCGAAGGACAGCCGGGGGGGCCACCAGGGCTCCAGGCGCCCTGGCGGCGCCCCCCCCCC
>LR738711.1:658099943-658153381 GCA_902687465.1 Secale cereale
GCCGGGGGGGCGCCTGGGCCCCCCGAGGCTCCTCCGATGCCCCCCTTTGGCATATATTTAAAGCGTCGCCCGAAACCCTCGAAACAGGAACTCTTTTTCGCGATCCCATCTCTGTTCCGCCGCCGCCGCCGCTTCCAAGATCGGGAGCACCAGGAGAACTCTTTCCGACACCCTGCCGGAGGGGAGGATCACCACCGGGAGCTTCTCCACCACCATGGACGCCTCCCGGATGAGTTGTGAGTAGTCTCCCTTGGACCATGGGTCCATGACCAGTAGCTATGTGATGTTCTCCTCCCGTTCTTGTGCTTCACTAATTAGTCCTCGTGAGCTGCCCTACATGATCGAGGCACATATGTAATCCTTATGCTGTTGCTATGATGAGTTTGCTGGGATCCGATGGATTATGAGATTATGTTCAGATTGTGTTTGAGTAATATATTTGATTCACCTCTTTTATATTTATGTTCGTAAGTAATTCTTGCATGTTCTCCGTTGTTATTTATTGCTTTGGCCAAGTAGTAGGTAGTGACTCCAAGAGGGAACGTTATGCTTGATTGTGGGTTCATGCCCCTCGATGACTAGCTTGAGTGACAGAAACATGAGTCTAGGGGATGTGCTGTTGCCACAAGGGGGAAAACCACGGTGCTTGTGCCCGCGGGTGCAAGGATTGTTTACTTTACGCAAAGTTCTTTTAATGCAGTTGTCTGTTGCTTTGAGTTTACACTATGGGTGGGGCTCGCAACTTAATACCAGCGAGATGTTCTGGATAGATATCTCAAGGTGGATGATTAGTAGTAGATATTGATGGATTTCGGTCTACTTACTTTGGCGTACCGCCCATGCTTTGAACCTCTACCTTTCTTGCAATGTAGTCAGCATTGGTTTGCGCACATGGTCCTGTCAATTGCCCAGCTGTAATTCGTTTACCTCACATAGCTGTTTTATCGTCTTTTGGGAGAGAGACATCACTAGTGAACATCATGAGACTCCGGTCTATATTACCATCATTGATCACATCCGCTATTTACTTACTATTGCAATTATACCTATCACTATTATCACTTATGTTTGATCCTTTGTAAACTACAAGGCCGGAGGGATTGACAACCTCTATGTACTCGTTGGGAGCAAAGTTATTTGTATCTGTGTGCAGGTCCACGTTGATTGCTAGTATCTGGCGCCGTTAGCAGTTGACACCTTCTTGTTGAAACTAGGAGTCTCTGGGAAATCAATCCTTGGTACTACCAAGGGAAAACTTCTGCTACACTGCATCTCAAACCTTACACTTGGGGTAACCAACGAGGGGTGAGAAGCCACCTAGCAGTGCACACAAGGGAAACATCTCATACAACACAAGCATCACATGGGTCATCGTCTCGGGGTTATACCTTCGAAGCGTTCGTTCTCGGAGGGGTTCGAGTCGTCGCGGGACGTAGTGGAAGTAGTCGTTCACGCGAGTCGTGGTACACGTTCGTAGAGGTTCACGTTTCCGAAGAGGTACTTGTCGCGGCATCGAACGTCTTCAGGGCGACGGTAGTGGTACTCGTTCGTAGATGTACTTGAGGGTCTTTGGACTTGTCGGACTCGGTTCTCGCGACGGTAGTGGTACTTGACGTGTCACCGTGTGTAGTCGAACTTGGGCATCGGAGAGGAACTTGACGTAGTCGAACTTGGCGTATCCGAAGGGGTACTTGGCGTCGGTAGATGTACTTGTTATGCAGATGTTCGGGTGCGTCTGTAGATGTACTGGGCAACTCCCTGGAACGTCCTGGTACTTGGCGAAAGAAAAAAAAATCTGCAGGGTGGAACTTGGCGCATTCGGATCGAAGCAAGGCCAAGGGGCATCGGCATCGCACAAATCGTGGCAGCGACGGGCGCTGGGCGCTGGAGGCGAGGCCTTGGCGATGGAGGAGGAGGGCCTGAGGGCCGGCGCGGAGGGGAGTCCGGCGGCGCCTTGCCGGCGGAAGGCTGAGGTAGGGGCGGCGATGATCCCCGGCTCCGGCGCGGCTGGAGGAGGGAGCAGGAGGGAGCTGCTCGGGCCAGGCGAGCTCCTGCCGCGGCGGAGGAAGGAGGGGCGGCCGGCGCCCAGCGCTGGAGGATGGCCACGGAGGGAAGGGCGCAGGGGCCTGGAGAGGAGGGAGATGGAGCGGGGGGTTCGGGCCTCTGGCTTCGAACGAGGGGAGAGCGAGGAGCGAGGTAGGGACTGGGTGCGGGCTGCGAGAGGAAGCGAGGGAGAGGCTCGGGCACGGGATCGAGGTCGAGCGGCTGACGGCGCAAGGGAAAACGAGGGGAGGAGATCGATGGGAAGGGCGACGGGGCTGAGCGCTAGGGTTAGGAGAGGAGCGGTCGGGCTTGGAGGCTGGTTGGGCCTCGGGCCAGGATAGGCCTGGAGGCTAATGTCCAGGCTGGGCCTCAGCTGCGGCTGGTCTTCCTTTATTGATTTTTCTTTAGCAGAAAAAAAAGAAGAAAGAGGAAAAAGAAAAGGAGGCTTAGTGGAAGATTTAGCACATGGGATATTTTCCTCGGGCCCATAAAAATGAGCGTAGTCCAAGAAAAATATAAGTGGCAAGATTGAAAGATATGAATTCAAATTCATTTGAATATAGTCCAAATGGATTTGAATATGAATGGGGTATTTGAAGAGTCCAAAAATGTTAGAATTTTTGGAGGAACCTCGATACAACGGAAAAGAATTATAGACAAGGTTTTGAGGCAAGGAATAAGAAAGGGAAGGCATGGGGAAAATATGCAAGTGTGTTGCGGTTAATTCCAACAAATGGAATAATTTAATAAAATAGCTCCCTAAATATTAGGAGGATATGTTATAAAGAGAAGTCATCCTTCCCTCGATTTAAATGGACCGAAGGTCCACACAATTTATTTAGGTTGAGATGCAAAATAAATATGACATGATGGCATGATGACATGATGCAATGCAAAATAAATAACACAAGCACAAAAGAAACACAAGGGGAAACCCGGAACATCTGGATTCTTCTGGAATCTTCTGGAATCTTCTGGGACGTCGGTCTTCGGGCGTCACAACTCTCCCACACTAACAGAGGATCTCGACCCGAGATCCTAGAGATAGCACCGGTAAAAACGGAAAAGGAAGAGGTAAAACAAAGTTGCTTCTTTGACAGACGAGTGAAACCACGAACCTTGAGAGGTTGAACAAAAAGAAAGAAGAATACAACAGAGATGAACGAAGTTAAGATCACTCCGGTAAAAGGAGGAACAAGGAACACAATGAGAACCTTGTAGGTTGAAAGACATGAAACAAGAGCTCACGGATGATGGAAGAATTTCAAAACCACTCCGGTTAACCAAGATTGAGAACGAATAAGCACGAAATAATTTGGACAGCACTCCGTCTAAAAATGGAAGGAATTAACATGAGTTTGAGGAGATGGAGTGATACTTGATGAAATCAACAGCATATTGCCTCCGAAACAATTGAAAGAATGACACAAGGGGGTAAGAAGGATTCAGACAGCACTCCGGTTGAAAAGAGAGGCAAAACTTGATAAGATGAGGGAACTTGAATGGAGAATACAACACTCCGGTTAAATAGATAAACAAGGAAAGAATATGATCTCGATAAAAATGAGATGATGGTTAAAGAGAGCAATATCACAATGCCTCCGGAATGAAAGAATAAAATATAGATCGTTGGAAAGAAAAGAACGGAGAAGACAATGACAACTTCTCCCAAAATTGAATTTGAAAGAGCATCCTTACGAAGAAGGGTTGAACGGAGTTGATTTTTAAAAAAAAATCAACAATGAAACGAATAAGCTTGATGTGGGCTTATGGAAAACATCTCAAAATTATGAGGTGACAACCGGCCACTAACATAAACGAATTGCTTGGATTGAGATCAACAAGGAGACGATAAACTTATCTTGTCGGAATGATAAATGAAGAACTTGGGTCATTTATAAGCACCACAATAACAACAATCCTTAGGGAAGCTTTTTGGTGAATTATAACCCAATATTACTCCAACAAATAAATTGAATGGTTGAAAAGATCTCCTGAACAATGAAAAATGATGGTTTTAAATATCTCATTCTTGATAACTCGTGAATCATAAAACATGAAGGAATTGTCAAAAATGACATAACACCATCTGAAAGATAAGGTAGAACGGATTGCACTTGGAAAGCATGATGAAGAATGCTTGAGCTCCAACAAGAATCTTGATGAAGACTTCGAGGATGAATTAAAACATGATGAACCACCATGAGAGCTCCGGTAATGAAAGCATGAGAAGTGAAAGATGAAAAGAACAAGATTCAAGGCCTGCGATGAATTAGATGGAGGTTGAAATGATATAATAGAAATAACTTGGAGCTCCGGAAAACAAGATAAAGAACTTAGGACCGAGAATATGATATGATGAACAAGCTCCGGAAAACAGAGATTAATCACTTCAAGGTAAAATAAGAATAAGATTTACTGTATGCTTATCCTTCATCAAATTAAATTGATGACAAGCAAACGGATTTGGCATAATACTTATTCTCGTTGGAAAGAATTAAGAGAGATCTCGCACAAGCTTGGGTAAATCTTCAACGAACCACCGGTAGGATTATGAAAAGAACAAATGAATTAATACGATAACAAGGAAGAGTAAACTTGAAAGCACCACCGTAAAAAATATGGAGACGAACGAAGAGACATCAATGAAGAATATTTGGAGGACGAAGTTGAAAACTGAGAATGAATAAATATTCTGAAATGATGGCCTTCGGAGGATCACAAAGAAAAGAATTCATGAAATGCTTCGGATGGGTATGAAAAGAATTCCTCACAAACGGAACACTTATGAGGATGGTAAGAAGCTAGAACCACGAATCTTGGAAGAACGGATAAGGATTCAAGAGGAACTCGTCTTCGGGTCTTCAAATGTTGAGAATGAAGACGAGAAATGCCCTGAAGAATTTCGAGATACTCCGGACGAATGAAAAGAGGAAGGTGGAGGTAAAGATGGAAATAATTGAAAACAAGCTTGGAGAAGGCATGTGACTGATGGAAATCATTCTTACGTCACACTTGAAAGAATTTTAGAACAACTCCGGAAAAAATTGGAAGAGTCAGGTAAGATCCTGGAGAAAGACCTGTGGGTTAGGGCCCACTCATAAGAAATCACCACTGAAAAAGATTGCTTAAGAGATATTGCACCGGTTTAATTAAATGGCTTGAATAAGATGAGAATCCTCAAAATAGCTTGAACGGATTAAGAATGGAATTATGAATCTTGAGCACTCCGGATATGAAATAAGAATTATGAATTATGCAACAAAGACAACTTGGGATGAATGAAATAGACAATCGTCAGATTTCTCAACGGCGTCTGTATGGAATAACTTGAAGAGAAGGCACACTGGTTGGAAAAGGATTAACATGACAATCTTGATGGTCAAGAAGAATTAGCACTCCCATAAAAATATGAGAACACCGATTAGGAAAGGTATGGAATCAACATTTGACATCGAAGCAACTCGAATACCAAAATCAAAACAAAACAAAGGATAGATATGTTGCAACATAATCTTCACAATAGCATTCGAACAGAGGATTGAATGAAATGAATTCCGTAGGTACATCAACTTGTCGAGAAGCCACTAGGGAGAACAAAGGATAAATAAAAGCATCAAGGAGCAGATAGAACAAATACAAGATAGAAGCTTCGTTCGACATATTCGTGCTGAAAGCTCATGGAACGTGTTACAAAAGGGTTTTGCAATCCCCGGATCAGCATAGCCAAGGACCCTTTAAGATTCAACTCCCAATCGGAACAAGCCCATAAAACTACTTCACTCAATGTAGAACTCCGAACTTCATATCATGCACTCGTTGGAAGAATGCCTAGAACTACTGGATGAACCCACCTATTAATTTCCGAAAGTTTCCAGTTATGCAATCAGGTGTTGGGGATACAGGGGAAGCACCGCGCAATCAACTCTAAACCTACATCCAGCTGTATCCATCCTTCAACACATAACCAGTTGTTCTCGGAAACCGTTTACCTCGGACCTTCGAAACGCATCCACTATACAAGCTATGGCAATACTCCCGAACTACCTCCCCAGTACTGGGTGATGTCGGGGTTATCTTGCCACTAACCACATAGGAGAGTTTTCGATGTCAGCCGTCTTAAGTATTCTAGAACTGATGCGATATATTTGTGACGACAACACCTCGGAGCTCAACTCCCCGGGACACTGCCACAACCCCTAATGACAGGAGGCATCGAGAACAATGTTCTCATCACAAAGACATCGGAACAATCCAAACAATAGTCGCGTGATCCTAAAAAAAAATTGGTGCAATTTTTGAGAGTAGAGGAGACAAGGGTAATCGTCAGGAGTCCTCACCAGAGAGAAAAGAGATGAGGAGCAAAAGAAATCCTACTCTCCGATATATATATAGGACTCAAAACATTTTCATGTGTGTGCCTAGACTCAACCGTCAACGATTCGATCAATCAGTGGGGGCTTCTAGGTCAGAGAAGGCTCTGAATACCAACTTGTAATGCCCAGGATGGGACTATACCTCCTACGTGTCGAGGCACGACTTAAAGGTATAAGCCCATTCTGGAATGATCTCAAGTTTGGTATCTTTGCACGAATCATGTAAAAGAGGGATTGAATTGCAAAAGGAGATAGTTGGCTTACACTCGCCACTTCACACAAAACATTACATAAGCAAGACATCATTCAAAACATCACAACCCGACTACGGGCGAAGATCCAAAGTAAAATACCAAAACAACAAAAAAAGCCACAGGTCCGAATCGCCCCTAGTAGAAACCACTACTGATCGTCGAAACGTCACACGCATACGGCCAAACTCTTCATCGAGCCCCCAGTGAAGTACTTGAACCAGCTCCTGCTTCATTCTCGGTTGAACCTGCATATGGTGTTGTAGTATTTGTGAACCACG
Source organism: Secale cereale (assembly GCA_902687465.1). NCBI lineage: Eukaryota > Viridiplantae > Streptophyta > Magnoliopsida > Poales > Poaceae > Secale > Secale cereale. Next base: position 658,106,895 of record LR738711.1, read on the forward strand.
AGGACTCACCAATCCCATAACCATGGGTATCAAGACTAGCAAAGCTTTATGGGTAGGAAGAGGTAAAGTGGTGAGGTTGCAGCAGCGGCTAAGCATAATATGGTGGCTAACTTACGAGTACAAGAATAAGATGAGCATCTACGCAAACGGTCGCAAAAGTAGTGATCGCTAAAGATCCTGAACTACATACGAGTCAAACATAACCCCACCGTGTTCTCTTCTCAAAGTGAAAAGAGACAGTCACGGTTACTCACACAGTTGTGTGTTTTACTTCGGATCCTCTGTCAAGTTTTCTACAACCGGACATTAACAAATTCCAATCTGCCACATAACCGCGGGCACGGCTTTCGAAAGATTATAACCCTGCAGGGGTGTCCCAACTTAGCCCATCACAAGCTCTCACGATTAGCTGAAGTGATAAATATAATATCATCACCCCTTATCTTAGGGAAATCCGATCAAGCTCGGCATCCCGGTGCACAAGACATTTCGACAATGGTAAAACAAGTCCAGCAAGACCTCTCGGCGTGCCGACACCCTGATAGTAGTCGCGCGTATCTCGTCTCAGGCCACGTCCGGATGGGCGATTCTACAGGTTATACCAGATACCTCGAGTTTCCCCGTGGCGGCCCCGCAGACTCCCCGTTTGGGACCAACACCATCAGCACTGGCCCCCCTGCTATGTAGAAAGAATCCTCGGGTAGCGCTAACTCCCTATGCAATTTAATTAATTAATTAAGTTGTTATTATGAGCAAATTAAAACCAATGTTGGGCCTTGCTGGAGGAGTTTTATTCAAAGTCGAACTGTCAAGGGGTCCCCATCCACCCATCGTGTAAGGAACGCAAAATCAAGGAACATAATGCCGGTTTATCGGCGCCTAAGGTGGCATGAGTGGAACAAAACACCGAGCAAAATGCCAAGCCTTCCACCCATGCCCAGTATATAGGTGTGTTAATAATAATTATAGATATTGTGATATATCCAACAACAAGTTCCCTCCTGGAACGAACTTCATCTTCACCTGCAACTAACAACGCTATAAGAGGGGCTGAGCAAGCGGGTAACATAGCCAAACAGTGGTTTTGATAGGAAGGTTTCAAAGTTAGAGGTTTCATGGCAACAAGGAGAGGCTGACATAAAAGATGGGTAGCGCGACATGTAACGATAGCATCGAGACAACTAAGCATGGCAATGGTAGTAAAGGTATCCAAGGGTATGATCATCTTGCCTGGGATTCCGCAAGGAAGAAGAACGGGTCCATGAAGTAGACGGAGCAACATAGTCGAGCGAAATCCCCATAACTCCGGAACGAAACCGAAGCTAACAAGAGAAGCAAACCGGAAGGAAGCAAACAACACGGTAAACACACAATCATAAACATGGCATACGATGCACATCCAAGTATGATGCATGTCCGGTTTAAATATGCATGGCATGGCAAAGTGCACAAACAAGTACTACAAGTTAAGTGGAGCTCAATATGCAACGAGTTGCATATTGACGAAACACCACATTTTAATTATTTAATTGACTCTCGTTTATTACAAGACAAGATTAAAAGTTTGTTAACATGGCAAGAGGTGAAACAAAAACAAACTACCTATTTAGACATTTTAAATGAGGCCGGAAATAACAACAACAATTCCGGAAAATCCCCATGTGCATGTTTAGCAATATTTAAACAAACAACAATTCACACATTTTAAATGTTGTTACCATGATGCGGATGACAAGAACAAGTTTTATGCAAGTTATTAATTAAAGGTTAACATGAAGAGATATGAAGTGTTGTCACCGTGGTGGAAGGAAAGGAGTGCCACGGCAATGATTCGAAAATGATGCATCGGCAACATCTCGGTTCCGGTAACTCGTTGAGAGTCCGGAGCAAAAGAAAGATGGCGTGAGCGAGCGGAACAAGATGAAAGGTGGGGTGATCCCGTCACCAGGTTCCCATGAGTCGGTGACGAGGCAACCGAGGAGCACGACAAAAGATGAAACGGGCACGGTGCACACAAGGGAAACATCTCATACAACACAAGCATCACACGGGTCATTGTCTCGGGGTTATACCTTTGAAGCGTTCGTTCTCGGAGGGGTTCGAGTCGTCGCGGGACGTAGTGGAAGTAGTCGTTCACGCGAGTCGTGGTACACGTTCGTAGAGGTTCACGTTTCCGAAGAGGTACTTGTCGCGGCATCGGACGTCTTCGGGGCGACGGTAGTGGTACTCGTTCGTAGATGTACTTGAGGATCTTCGGACTTGTCGGACTCGGTTCTCGCAACGGTAGTGGTACTTGACGTGTCGCCGTGTGTAGTCGAACTTGGGCATCGGAGAGGAACTTGACGTAGTCGAACTTGGCATATACGAAGGGGTACTTGGCGTCGGTAGATGTACTCGTTATGCAAATGTTCGGGTGCGTCTGTAGATGTACTGGGCAACTCCCTGGAACGTCCTGGTACTTGGCGAAAGAAAAAAAATCTGCAGGGTGGAACTTGGCGCATCCGGATCGAAGCAAGGCCAAGGGGCATCGGCATCGCACAGATCGTGGCAGCGACGGGCGCTGGGCGCTGGAGGCGAGGCCTTGGCGATGGAGGAGGAGGGCCTGAGGGCCGGCGCGGAGGGGAGTCCGGCGGCGCCTTGCTGGCGGAAGGCTGAGGTAGGGGCAGCGAGGATCCCCGGCTCGGGCGCGGCTGGAGGAGGGAGCAACAGGGAGCTGCTCGGGCCAGGCGAGCTCCTGTCGCGGCGGAGGAAGGAGGGGCGGCCGGCGCCCAGCGCTGGAGGACGGCCGCGGAGGGAAGGGCACAGGGGTCTGGAGAGGAGGGAGATGGAGCGGGGGGTTCGGGCCTCTGGCTTCGAACGAGGGGAGAGCGAGGAGCGAGGTAGGGACTGGGTGCGGGCTGCGAGGGGAAGCGAGGGAGAGGCTCAGGCACGGGATCGAGGTCGAGCGGCTGACGGCGCAAGGGAAAACGAGGGGAGGAGATCGATGGGAAGGGCGACGGGGCTGAGCGCTAGGGTTAGGAGAGGAGCGGTCGGGCTTGGAGGCTGGCTGGGCCTCGGGCCAGGATAGGCCTGGAGGCTGATGGCCAGGCTGGGCCTCAGCTGCGGCTGCTCTTCCTTTATTGATTTTTCTTTAACAGAAAAAAAAATAAGAAAGAGGAAAAAGAAAAGGAGGCTTAGTGGAAGATTTAGCACATGGGATATTTTCCTCGGGCCCATAAAAATGAGCGTAGTCCAAGAAAAATATAAGTGGCAAGATTGAAAGATATGAATTCAAATTCATTTGAATATGGTCCAAATGGATTTGAATATGAATGTGGTATTTGAAGAGTCCAAAAATGTTCGAATTTTTGGAGAAACCTCGATACAGCGGAAAAGAATTATAGACAAGGTTTTGAGGCAAGGAATAAGAAAGGGAAGGCATGGGGAAAATATGCAAGTGTGTTGCGGTTAATTCCAACAAATGGAATAATTTAATAAAATAGCTCCCTAAATATTAGGAGGATATGTTATAAAGAGAAGTCATCCTTCCCTCGATTTAAATGGACCGAAGGTCCACACAATTTATTTAGGTTGAGATGCAAAATAAATATAACATGATGGCATGATGACATGATGCAATGCAAAATAAATAACACAAGCACAAAAGAAACACAAGGGGAAACCCGGAACATCTGGATTATTCTGGAATCTTCTGGAATCTTCTGGGACGTCGGTCTTCGGGCGTCACACGAGACTCCCGTCTTCGGACTCTGTGACGCGCTCCGGATCTAACGCCGAATTGGTGGTTGGTGTTGGGGAACGCAGCAGAATTCAAAAAATTTCTACGCTTTCACCAAGATCCAACTAAGGAGACATCTAGCAACGAGCATATGAGAGTGCATCTACATACCCTTTTGTAGATTGCGTGCGGAAGCTTTCGAAGAAGCGTGGATGAAGTAGTCGTACTCTTCGCGTTCTTCGTCACCGATGATCTAGCGCCGAACGGACGGCACCTCCGCGTTCAACACACGTCCGGTACAGCAACGTCACCTCCTTCTTGATCCAGCAAGGGGGGAGGAGAGGTCGTCGGAGATCCAGCAGCACGACGGCGTGGTGATGGATGCAACGGGAATTCTTGCAAGGCTTCGCCGGCGCCCTGCGGAGGAGGAGGAAGGTGTGACGGGAGGGGGAGAGGCGCGAGAGGATTGGGGTGCGGCAGCCCTCTCCCCCCCCCCCACACATATATATAGGGGGGCAGTGGGTGCGCCGGCCCTGCAGATCCCATCTGCAGGGTGGGGCGGCGGCCAGGGAGGCAATCTTGCCCCCCAAGGCAAGGGGGCGCCCCCCTCCCCTAGGGTTTCAACCCTAGGCGCATGAGGGGGGGCCAGTAGGGTGCACCAGCCCACCAGGGGATGGCCCCCTTCCCCTTGCGGCCTAGGGGCCCCACCGGGATGGGTGGCCCCACCCGGTGGACCCCCGGGACCCCTCCGGTGGTCCCGGGACGCTCCCGGTGACCCCCGGAGTTCACCCGATGGCCGAAACTGGACTTCCTATATATCATTCTTTACCTCCGGACCATTCCGGAACTCCTCGTGACGTCCGGGATCTCATCCGGGACTCCGAACAACTTTCGGGTTTCCATGTGCATGTATCTCTACGACCCTAGCGTTACCGAACTTTAAGTGTGTAGACCATACGGGTTCGGGAGACACGAAGACATGACCGAGACCACTCTTCGGTCAATAACCAACAGCGGGATCTTGATACCCATGTTGGTTCCCACGTGTTCCTCGATGATCTTCATTGGATGAACCACTGTGTCAAGGATTCATTCAATCCCGTATGTTATTCCCTTTGTCCATCGGTACGGTACTTGCCCGAGATTCGATCGTCGGTATTCCCGATACCTTGTTCAATCTCGTCACGGCAAGTCTCTTTACTCGATCCGTAATCCATCATCCCGTGACTAACTCCTTAGTCACCTTGAGCTCATTATGATGATGTCTTACCGAGTGGGCCCAGAGGTACCTCTCCGTCACACGGAGTGACAATATCCCAGTCTCGGTTTGTACCAACTCAACAGACACTTTCGGAGATACCCGATGTGTACCTTTATAGTCACCCAGTTACGTTGTGACGTTTGGCAAACCCAAAGCACTCCTACGGCATCCGGGAGTTGCACAACCTAATGGTCTAAGGAATAAATACTTGACAATGAAAAGCTTATGCATTACGAACTATACGATCTCGTGCTATGCTCAGGATTGGGTCTTGTCCATCACATCATTCTCCTAATGATGTGATCCCGTTATCACTGACATCCCATGTCCATGATCAGGAAACCGTGACCATTTGTTGATCAACGAGCTGGTAACTAGAGGCTTAACAGGGACTCAAAGTGGTCTATATATTCACACATGTATCGCTGTTTCCGTACAATACAATTCGAGCATGAATAAAAGACAATTATCATGGATAAGGAAATATAATAATAATACTTTTATTATTGCCTCTAGGGCATATTTCGAACAGTCTCCCACTCGCACTAGAGTCAATAATCTAGTTACATTGTGATGAATCGAACACCCATAGAGTTCTGGTGTTGATCATGTTTTGCCCGTGGAAGAGGTTTAGTCAACGGGTCTGCGACATTCAGATCCGTATGCACTTTACAAATATCTATATCTCCATCTTGAACATAATTCCGGATGGAGTTGAAACGGCGCTTGATGTGCTTGGTCTTCTTGTGAAACCTGGGCTCTTTGGTAATGGCAATGGCACCAGTGTTGTCACAGAAGAGAGTCATCGGGCTTGACGCGCTTGGAATGACTCCTAGGTCGGTGACGAACTCCTTCATCCAGACTCCTTCCTGCGCTGCTTCGGAAGCAGCTATGTACTCCGCTTCACATGTAGATGCCGCCACGATGCTTTGCTTGCAACTGCACCAGCTGACTGCCCCACCATTCAAAATATACACGTATTCGGTTTGTGACTCGGAGTCATCCAGATCTGTGTCGAAGCTAGCATCGACGTAACCCTTTACGACGAGCTCTTCGTCACCTCCATAAACGAGAAACATATCCTTAGTCCTTTTCAGGTACTTCAGGATGTTCTTGACCGCTGTCCAGTGTTCCATACCGGGATCACTTTGGTACCTCCCTACCAAACTTATGGCAAGGTTCACATCAGGTCTGGTACACAGCATGGCATACATGATAGAACCTATGGCCGAGGCATAGGGAATGACACTCATCTTTTCTCTATCTTCTGCCGTGGTCAGTGACTGAGCCTTGCTCAATCTCATACCTTGCAAAACAGGCAAGAATCCCTTCTTGGACTGATCCATATTGAACTTTTTCAATATTTTGTCAAGGTATGTACTTTGTGAAAGACCGATGAGGCGTCTTGATCTATCTCTATAGATTTTGATGCCTAATATGTAAGCAGCTTCTCCAAGGTCCTTCATTGAAAAACTCTTATTCAAGTAGGCCTTTACATTTTCCAAGAATTCTATATCATTTCCCATCAGCAATATGTCATCCACATATAATATGAGAAATGCTACAGAGCTCCCACTCACTTTCTTGTAGATACAGGCTTCTCCATAGGTCTGTATAAAGCCAAACGCTTTGATCACATCATTAAAGCGAATATTCCAACTCCGAGATGCTTGCACCAGCCCGTAGATCGAGCGCTGGAGCTTGCATACTTTGTTAGCGTTCTCTGGATCGACAAAACCTTCCGGCTGCATCATATACAGCTCTTCCTTGAGGAAGCCATTAAGGAATGCCGTTTTGACGTCCATTTGCCATATCTCATAATCATAGAATGCGGCAATAGCTAACATGATTCTGACTGACTTCAGCATCGCTACGGGAGAGAAAGTCTCGTCGTAGTCAATCCCTTGAACTTGTCGATAACCCTTAGCGACAAGCCGAGCCTTATAGATGGTCACATTACCATCCGCGTATGTCTTCTTCTTAAATATCCATTTATTTTCTATGGCGTGCCTATCATCAGGCAAGTCCACCAAAGTCCATACTTTGTTTTCATACATGGATTCTATCTCAGATTTCATGGCTCCAAGCCATTTATTGGAATCTGGGCCCGCCATTGCTTCTTCATAGTTCGAAGGTTCACCGTTGTCTAACAACATGATTTCCAGGACAGGGTTGTCGTACCACTCTAGTGCGGAACGTTCCCTTGTGGACCTTCGAAGTTCAGTAGTAACTTGATCTGTTTCTTCATGATCATCATCATTATCTTCCTCCCTTGTCGGTGCAGGCACCTCAGCAACAATTTCCTGCGCTGCGCTACTTTCCGGTCCAGGAGGGGTGACTATCACCTCATCAAGTTCTACTTTCCTCCCACTCACTTCTTTCGAGAGAAACTCTTTCTCCAGAAAGGATCCATTCCTGGCAACAAAGACTTTGCCTTTGGATCTGTGGTAGAAGGTGTACCCAATCATTTCCTTTGGGTATCCTATGAAGACGCATTTTTTCGATTTGGGTTCGAGCTTTTCAGGTTGAAGTTTCTTGACATAAGCATCGCAACCCCAAACTTTCAGAAACGACAGCTTCGGTTCCTTGCCAAACCAAAGTTCATACGGTGTCGTCTCAACGGATTTCGACGGAGCCCTATTTAAAGTGAATGCGGCAGTCTCTAAAGCATAACCCCAAAAAGATAGCGGTAAGTCGGTGAGAGACATCATAGATCGCACCATGTCCAACAGAGTACGATTTCGACGTTCGGACACACCGTTATGTTGAGGTGTTCTGGGCGGTGTCAATTGTGAAACAATTCCATAGTTCCTAAGGTGCGTGCCAAATTCATGACTTAAATATTCACCCCCACGATCTGATCGCAAGAACTTTATTTTTCTGTCACGTTGATTCTCAACCTCATTCTGAAATTCCTTGAACTTATCAAAGGTCTCAGACTTGTGTTTCATCAAGTAGATATACCCATATCTACTCAAGTCATCTGTGAGGGTGAGAACGTAACGATAGCCTCCGCGAGCCTCAACACTCATTGGACCGCACACATCGGTATGTATGATTTCCAATAAGTTGGTTGCTCGCTCCATTGTTCCGGAGAACGGAGTCTTGGTCATCTTGCCCAAGAGGCATGGTTCGCACGTGTCAAATGATTCATAATCAAGAGACTCTAGAAGTCCATCTGAATGGAGCTTCTTCATACGCTTGACACCAATATGACCAAGGCGGCAATGCCACAAGTATGTGGGACTATCATTATCAACTTTACATCTTTTGGCATCTACACTATGAATATGTGTATCATCACGTTCGATATTCATAAAAAATAAACCATTGACCAGCGGGGCATGACCATAAAACATATCTCTCAAATAAATAGAACAACCATTATTCTCTGATTTAAATGAGTAGCCATCTCACATAAGACGAGATCCAGATACAATGTTCATGCTCAAAGCTGGTACTAAATAACAATTATTAAGGTTTAAAACTAATCCCGAGGGTAGATGTAGAGGTAGCGTGCCGACGGCGATCACATCGACCTTGGAACCATTCCCGACGCGCATCATCACCTCATCCTTCGCCAGTGTCCGCTTATTCCGCAACTCCTGCTTAGAGTTACAAATGTGAGCAACTGCACCGGTATCACATACCCAGGAGCTACTACGAGTGCTGGTAAGGTACACATCAATAACATGTATATCATATATACCTTTGACGTTGTCGGCCTTCTTGTCGGCTAAGTATTTGGGGCAGTTCCGCTTCCAGTGCCCCGTTCCCTTGCAATGAAAACACTCAGTTTCAGGCTTGGGTCCATTCTTTGGCTTCTTCCCGACAACTGGCTTACCGGGGGCGACAACTCCTTTGCCGTCCTTCTTGAAGTTCTTCTTACCCTTGTCTTTCTTGAACTTAGTGGTTTTATTGACCATCAACACTTGATGTTCTTTCTTGATATCCACCTCCGCTGATTTCAGCATCGAATACACCTCGGGAATGGACCTCTCCATCCCCTGCATATTGAAGTTTAACACGAAGCTCTTGAAGCTTGGTGGGAGCGACTGGAGGATTCTGTCAACGACCGCTTCATCTGGGAGATTCATTCCCAGCTGAGACAAGCGGTTGTGCAATCCAGAAATCTTGAGGATGTGCTCACTGACAGAACTGTTTTCCTCCATCTTACAGCTGTAGAATGCGTCGGAGACGTCATATCTCTCGACTTGGGCATGAGCTTGGAAAACCATTTTCAGCTCTTGGAACATCTCATATGCTCCGTGATTCTCAAAACGCTTTTGGAGCCCCGACTCTAAGCTGTAGAGCATGTCGCACTGAACCAGGGAGTAATCATCACTACGTGACTGCCAGGCGTTCATAACGTCTTGGGTTGCCGGGGGAACGGGTGCATCACCTAGCGGTGCTTCAAGGACATATGATCTCTTGGCAGCTATGAGGATAATCTCAGGTTACGGACCCAATCCGTATAGTTGCTACCATCGTCTTTCAGCTTGGTTTTCTCTAGGAACGCGTTGAAGTTGAGGGGAACTTGAGCGTGGGCCATTTGATCTATAAGAGATATTGTAAATAATTTAGACTAAGTTCATGATAATTAAGTTCATCTTAATCAAATTTTAATGAACTCTCACTCAGAATGACATCTCTCTAGTCATCTAAGTGATACACGATCCGAATCGACTAGCCCGTGTCCGATCATCACGTGAGACGGACTAGTCATCAATGGTGAACATCTTCATGTTGATCGTATCTTCTATACGACTCGTGTTCGACCTTTCGGTCTTCCATGTTCCGAGGCCATGTCTGTACATGCTAGGCTCGTCAAGTAAACCCTAAGTGTATTGCTTGTGTAAATCTGGCTTACACCCGTTGTATGCGAACGTTAGTACCTATCACACCCGATCATCACGTGGTGCTTCGGAACAACGATCCTTAGCAACGGTGCACAGTTAGGGGGAACACAATTCTTGAAATTTTAGTGAGAGATCATCTTATTTACTACCGTCGTTCTAAGTAAACAAGATGCATAAACATGATAAACATCACATGCAATCAATTAAAGTGACATGATATGGCCAATATCATCTTGCTCCTTCGATCTCCATCTTCGGGGCACCATGATCATCTTGTCACCGGCTCGACACCATGATCTCCATCATCATGATCTTCATCATCGTGTCTTGAAGAAGTCGTCACGCCAACTATTACTTCTACTACTATGGCTAACGTTTAGCAATAAAGTAAAGTAATTACATGGCGTTTATTCAGTGACACGCAGGTCATACAATAATTAAGACAACTCCTATGGCTCCTGCCGGTTGTCAAGTTCATCAACATGCAAGTCGTGATTCCCTATTACAAGAACATGATCAATCTCATACATCACATATATCATTCATCACATCTTCTTTGGCCATACCAAGTCACATAGCACATGCTGCAAAAACAAGTTAGACGTCCTCTAATTGTTGTTGCAAGTTTTTTACGTGGCTTCTATAGGTTTTCTAGCAAGAACATTTCTTACCTACGCCAAAACCACAACGTGATTTGTCAATTTCAATTTACCCTTCATAAGGACCCTGTTCATCGAATCCGATCCGACTAAAGTAGGAGAGACAGACACCCGCCAGCCACCTTATGCATCTAGTGCATGTCTGTCGGTGGAACCAGTCTCACGTAAGCATACGTGTAAAGTCGGTCCGGGCCGCTTCATTCCACAATACCGCCGAATCAAGATTAGACTAGTAACGGCAAGAAAATTGAGCAAATTCAAGCGCACACAACTGCTTTGTGTTCTACTCGTGCAAGATGCTACGCATAAGACCTAGCTCTGATACCACTGTTGGGGAACGCAGCAGTAAAAAATTTCTACGCTTTCACCAAGATCCAACTAAGGAGACATCTAGCAACGAGCATATGAGAGTGCATCTACATACCCTTTTGTAGATCGCGAGCGGAAGCTTTCGAAGAAGCGTGGATGAAGTAGTCGTACTCTTCGCGTTCTTCGTCACTGATGATCTAGCGCCGAATGGACGGTGTTGGAAATATGCCCTAGAGGCAATAATAAAAGAGTTATTATTATATTTCCTTGTTCATGATAATCGTTTATTATCCATGCTATAATTGTATTGATTGGAAACTTAAATACATGTGTGGATAAATAGGCAAACTTTGTGTCCCTAGTAAGCCTCTTCAGGACTAGCTCGTTGATCAAAGATGACCGCGGTTTCCAGGTCATAGACATGAGTTGTCATTTGATAACGGGATCACATCATTAGGAGAATGATGTGATGGACGAGACCCAAACGTTAAACATAGCTTTTGATCGTATCAGTTATCGCTATAGTTTTCTGCATGTCAAGTATAAGTTCCTATGACCATGAGATCATGTAACTCACTGACACCGTAGGAGTGCCTTGTGTGTGCCAAACGTCGCAACGTAACTGGGTGACTATAAAGGTACTCTACAGGTATCTCCGAAGGTGTCTGTTGAGTTGACATGAATCGAGACTGGGATTTGTCACTCCGTGTGACGGAGAGGTATCTCCGGGCCCACTCGGTAATACGTCATCTCAATGAGCTCAAAGTGACTAAGTAGTTAGTCACGGGATTATGTATTACGGAACGAGTAAAGAGACTTGCCGGTAACGAGATTGAACTAGGTATAGAGATACCGACGATCGAATCTCGGGCAAGTAACATACCGACGAGACAAAGGGAACTGTATACGGGATTACCTGAATCCTTGACATTGTGGTTCATCCGATGTGATCATCGAGGAACGTGTGGGAACCAATATGGGTATCCAGATCCCGCTATTGGTTATTGACCTGGGAGTGTCTCGGTCATGTCTGCATAGTTTCCGAACCCGCAGGGTCTACACACTTAAGGTTCGGTGACGCTAGGGTTGTTAGTGAGAACAGTGCATGGTAACCGAAGGTTGTTCGGAGTCCCGGATGAGATCCCGGACGTGACGAGGGTCTCCGGAATGGTCCGGGGACGAAGATTGATATATGGGATGAGAGTGAACGGAGTCCAGAATTGTTCCGGGGAACATCGGGAAGGAATCGGAGAACCGAAAGGTGTTTCGGGGGCCACGGTAAAGGTTACGGGCCCTATGGGCCATAAGTGGGGAGACACAACAGCCCACACAGGGGCTGTGCGCCCCCCCTAGGCCCCTCCACCTGCTCCTAAGGGGGCTGGGCCCCCCTAGGGCAGCCGCACCCCCTAGGCTTGGGGGGCAAGGCGCCTGGGGGGGGGGGGGAAACCCTAGCCCTGGCCGCCGCCCCCCCCTTGGCCGCCCCATCTGGCCTTGGCCGCCGCCCCCTAGGGGGAACCCTAGGGGCGCCCCCTCCCCTCTCTCCCCCCTATATAAAGAGAGGCAGAGGGAGGGCAGCAACACAAGTTCGTGCCTCGGCGCTGCCCTCTCTCTCCCACGAATATCTTCGTCTAGTTTGCAGTGCTTGGCGAAGCCCTGCTGGAATTCCTCCACCACCATCTCCACCACGCCGTCGTGCTGCTGGGTTTCTCCGTCAACTTCTCCTTCCCCCTTGCTGGATCAAGAAGGAGGAGACGTCCCCGAGCTGCACGTGTGTTGAACGCGGAGGCACCGTCCGTTCGGTGCTGGGATCTTCGGCGATTTGAATCGCGGCGAGTACGACTCCATCAACCGCGTTCTTGAACGCTTCCGCTTAGCGATCTACAAGGGTATGTGGATCCGACTCTTCCTTCGTAGATGCATCTCCTAGATTGATCTTGGTGAACGTAGGAAAATTTTTGTTTCCCATGCAACGTTCCTCAACAGTGGTATCAGAGCCAGGTTCTTGCGTAGATGCTTTCACGAGTAGAACACAAAGGGGTTTGTGGGCGTTGATGTTTAGATTGCTTCCCTCTTTGGTCTTTCTTGATTCAGCGGTATTATGGGATGAAGCGGCCCAGACCAACTTTACATGTCCACGTACATGAGACCGGTTCCATCGACAGACATGCGACTTTTGTTGCATAAGATGGCTGGCGGGTGTCTGTCTCTCCTATCTTAGTTGAATCGGATTCTACGAAGGCGGTCCTTGTAGAAGGTTAAATAGCAACTTAAATATCACCGTTGTGGCTTTGCGTAGGTAAGAAGCGTTCTTGCTAGATACCCATAGCAGCCACGTAAAACATGCAACAACAATTTAGAGGACGTCTAACTTGTTTTTGCAGGGTATGTATGTGATATGATATGGCCAATGACGTGATGAGATATATTTGATGTATGAGATGATCATGTTGTAATAGTTAATATCGACTTGCATGTCGATGTATACGGCAACCGGCAGGAGCCATAGGGTTGTCTTTAATTTTTGTATGACCTGCGTGTCAATCATTAAGCGCTAGGTAATGCTTTACTTTATCGCTAAACGGTAGCAATAGTAGTAAGAGCATGGTGGGCGCGCGACAACCCCGATGGCGACACGATGATGGAGATCATGATGATGGGGATCATGGTGTTACGCCGGTGACGATGGAGATCATGCCGGTGCTTTGGAGATGGAGATCAAAAGCACGAGTTGATGGCCATATCATGTCACTTATGATTTGCATGTGATGTTAATCCTTTTATGCATCTTATTTTGCTTAGGACGACGGTAGCATTATAAGATGATCCCTCACTAAAATTTCAAGATAAAATTGTGTTCCCCCCGAGTGTGCGCCGTTGCGAAGGTTCGTCGTTTCGAAGCACCACGTGATGATCGGGTGTGATAGACTCTACGTTCGCATACAACGGGTGCAAGCCAGTTTTGCACATGCAGAACACTCGGGTTAGACTTGACGGGCCTAGCATGTACAGACATGGCCTCGGAACACGAAAGACCGAAAGGTCGAGCATGAGTCATATAGTAGATATGATCAACATGAAGATGTTCACCATTGACACCACCTCATCTCACGTGATGATCGGACTTGGGTTGGTGGATTTGGATCATGTCACGCTGGGATGACCAGAGGGATGTCAATTTGAGTGGGAGTTATAAGTAATTTGATTAGTTAAAACTCACTTATCATGAACAATAGTCTAAGATGTCTTTGCAAATCTTTTGTTGTAGATGGCTCCCGCAGTAGCTCCCCTGAATTTTAATGCGTTCCTAGAGAAAACTAAGCTGAAAGATGATGGGAGCAACTTTGTGGACTGGCTCCGCAATCTGAGGATCATCCTCACAGCTGCCCAAAAGGTTTATGTCCTAAATGCACCGCTAGGTGAACCCCCCGCTCCGTCCTCTGTGGACGTTATGAACGCCTGGCAGTCGCGTGCGGATGACTACTCAGTAGTGCAGTGTGCCATGTTGTATAGCTTGGAAGGAGGACTTCAAAGGCGTTTTGAACGTCATGGAGCATATGAGATGTTCCAGGAGTTGAAGTTCATCTTTGAGAAGAATGCCAAGATCGAGAGGTATGAGACCTCCGATAAATTCTTTGCTTGCAAGATGGAGGAGAATTCGTCTGTCAGTGAGCACTTACTGAAGATGTCTGGGTACTATACCCGCATAGCTGATCTGGGACTTGTGTTCCCGGAGGAGGCTATCATTGACAGAATTCTCCAGTCACTCCCACCTAGCTACAAGAGCTTCGTGCAGCAGTATAACATGCAAGGGATGAACAAAACCATCGCCGAGCTGTTTGCGATGCTAAAAGTCGCTGAGTCAGACATCCAGAAGGAGCATCAAGTGTTGATGGTCAATAAAACTACCAGTTTCAAGAAGAATGGCAAGGGCAAGAAGGGTAACTCTAAGAAGGGTGGCAAGGCAGTTGCTCATCCAGTGAAGAAACCCAAGGCTGGGCCCAAGCCAGAGACTGAGTGTTTCTATTGCAAGGGGAACGGCCACTGGAAGCGGAACTGCCCCAAGTATCTGGCAGACAAGAAGGGGGCTAACAACAACAACAAGCAAGGTATATGTGATATACATGTTATTGATGTGTACCTTACCAACTCTCGTTGTAGTGCCTGGGTATTTGATACCGGTTCGGTTGCTCACATTTGCAACTCTAAACAGGAACTACGGAATAAACGGAGGCTGGCGAAGGACGAAGTGACGATGCGCGTGGGGAATGGTTCCAAGGTTGATGTGATCGTCGTCGGCACGCTCGCTCTTCGATTACCATCGGGATTAGTTATGAACCTGAATAATTGTTATTTAGTGCCTGCGTTGAGCATGAACATTATATCTGGATCTTGTTTAATGCGAGACGGTTACTCATTTAAATCAGAGAATAAAGGTTGTTCTATTTATATGGGTAATATCTTTTATGGTCATGCACCCGAAGTAGGGGGTTTATTCTTATTGAATCTCGATAGAGATGATACACATGTTCATAACATTGATGCCAAAAGATGTAGAGTTGATAACAATAGTACCACTTTCTTGTGGCACTGCCGTCTGGGTCATATCGGCGTGAAACGCATGAGGAAGCTCCATGCTGATGGACTTTTGGAGTCTCTTGATTTTGAATCACTTGACACATGCGAGCCGTGCCTCATGGGCAAGATGACTAAGACCCCGTTTTCAGGAACAATGGAACGGGCAAGTGACTTATTGGAAATCATACATACTGATGTGTGTGGCCCGATGAGTGTCACAGCGCGCGGTGGATATCGTTATTTTCTCACCTTCACTGACGACTTAAGTAGATATGGGTATATTTACTTGATGAAGCATAAGTCTGAAACGTTTGAAAAGTTCAAGCAATTTCAGAGTGAAGTTGAGAATCATCGTAACAAGAAGATCAAGTTCCTACGATCTGATCGAGGGGGAGAGTATATGAGTTATGAGTTTGGCAATCACTTAAGAAAATGTGGAATTGTTTCACAGTTGACGCCACCTGGAACACCACAGCGTAATGGTGTGTCCGAACGTCGTAATCGAACCCTATTAGATATGGTGCGTTCTATGATGTCTCTTGCCGATTTGCCACTATCATTTTGGGGATATGCGTTAGAGACGGCTGCATTCACTTTAAATAGGGCTCCATCCAAGTCCGTTGAGACAACACCGTATGAACTGTGGTTTGGTAAAAAACCTAAGTTGTCTTTTCTCAAAGTTTGGGGTTGCGATGCTTATGTCAAAAGGCTTCAGCCAGAAAAGCTCGAACCCAAAGCGGACAAATGTGTCTTCATAGGATACCCAAAAGAGACGGTTGGGTACACCTTCTATCTCAGATCCGAGGGCAAAGTGTTTGTCGCTAAGAACGGGTCCTTTCTCGAGAAAGAGTTTCTCTCGAAAGAATTGAGTGGGAGGAAGGTAGAACTTGATGAGGTTATTGAACCTCTGCTTCAACCAGAGAGTAGCGCAGCACAGAAAGATGTTTTTGTGGAGCCTGCAACGGTTGAAGAGGAAGCCAATGATGATGATCAAGAAGCTTCTGATCAAGTTACTACCGAACCTCGTAGGTCGACAAGGGTACGCACTGCACCTGAGTGGTATGGTAACCCTGTCTTGGAGGTCATGTTGTTGGACAACAGTGAACCCGCGAACTATGGAGAAGCGATGGTGGGCCCGGATTCCGACAAATGGTTAGAGGCCATGAAATCCGAGATGGGATCCATGTATGAAAACAAAGTATGGACTTTGGAAGTATTACCTGAAGGGCGGAAGGCCATTCAGAATAAATGGATTTTTAAGAGAAAGACGGACGCTGACGGCAATGTCACCGTGTATAAAGCTCGACTTGTGGCAAAGGGTTTTTCACAAGTTCAAGGAGTTGACTACGATGAGACTTTCTCACCCGTAGCGATGCTTAAATCCGTCCGAATCATGTTAGCAATAGCTGCATATTTTGATTATGAAATTTGGCAGATGGATGTCAAAACAGCGTTCCTTAACGGTTTTCTTAAGGAAGAGTTGTATATGATACAACCGGAAGGTTTTGTCGATCCAGAGAATGCTGACAAAGTTTGCAAACTCCAGCGTTCCATTTATGGGCTGGTGCAAGCATCTCGGAGTTGGAATCTTCGCTTTGATGAGGTGATCAAAGCGTTTGGGTTTGTACAAGTTTACGGAGAAGCTTGTATTTACAAGAAAGTGGGTGGGAGCTCTATAGCGTTTCTAATATTATATGTGGATGACATATTGCTGATTGGAAACAATATAGAACTTTTGGATAGCGTGAAGGGGTATTTGAACAAGAGTTTTCCGATGAAGGACCTCGGTGAAGCTGCTTTCATATTGGGCATCAAGATCTATAGAGATAGATCGAGACGCTTGATAGGACTTTCACAAAGTACATACCTTGATAAAGTTTTGAAGAAGTTCAAAATGGATCAATCCAAGAAGGGGTTCTTGCCGGTATTGCAAGGTACAAAGTTGAGTAAGACTCAATGCCCAGTGACTGCGGAAGATAGAGAAAAGATGAGTGTCATCCCCTATGCTTCAGCCATAGGCTCTATCATGTATGCAATGCTGTGCACAAGACCAGATGTCAGCCTTGCCATAAGTATGGCCGGAAGGTTTCAAAGTAATCCTGGTATGGATCACTGGACAGCGGTCAAGAATATCCTAAAGTACCTGAAAAGGACTAAGGAAATGTTTCTCGTTTATGGAGGTGATCAAGAGCTCGTCGTAAAGGGTTACGTCGATGCAAGCTTTGACACTGATCCGGATGACTCTAAGTCTCAAACCGGATACGTGTATATTCTCAACGGGGGAGCGGTAAGCTGGTGCAGTTCCAAGCAAAGCGTGGTAGCCGATTCTACATGCGAAGCGGAGTACATAGCTGCCTCGGAGGCGGCAAAGGAAGGTGTCTGGATGAAGGAGTTCATGACAGATCTTGGAGTTGTGCCTAGTGCACTGAACCCAATGACTCTGTTCTGTGACAACACTGGTGCCATTGCTCTAGCCAAGGAACCAAGGTTTCACAAGAGGACCAGACACATAAAGCGACGCTTCAATTCCATCCGCGATTCAGTCAAGGAGGAGGACATAAGCATTTGCAAAGTACACACGGATTTGAATGTTGCAGATCCGTTGACTAAGCCTCTTCCACGGGCTAAGCATGATCAACACCAAGACTCTATGGGTGTTAGATTCATTACCTTGTAATGCTAGATTATTGACTCTAGTGCAAGTGGGAGACTGTTGGAAATATGCCCTAGAGGCAATAATAAAAGAGTTATTATTATATTTCCTTGTTCATGATAATCGTTTACTATCCATGCTATAATTGTATTGATTGGAAACTTAAATACATGTGTGGATAAATAGACAAACTTTGTGTCCCTAGTAAGCCTCTTCAGGACTAGCTCGTTGATCAAAGATGACCGCGGTTTCCAGGTCATAGACATGAGTTGTCATTTGATAACGGGATCACATCATTAGGAGAATGATGTGATGGACGAGACCCAAACGTTAAACATAGCTTTTGATCGTATCAGTTATCGCTATAGTTTTCTGCATGTCAAGTATAAGTTCCTATGACCATGAGATCATGTAACTCACTGACACCGTAGGAGTGCCTTGTGTGTGCCAAACGTCGCAACGTAACTGGGTGACTATAAAGGTACTCTACAGGTGTCTCCGAAGGTGTCTGTTGAGTTGACATGGATCGAGACTGGGATTTGTCACTCCGTGTGACGGAGAGGTATCTCCGGGCCCACTCGGTAATACGTCATCTCGATGAGCTCAAAGTGACTAAGTAGTTAGTCACGGGATTATGTATTACGGAACGAGTAAAGAGACTTGCCAGTAACGAGATTGAACTAGGTATAGAGATACCGACGATCGAATCTCGGGCAAGTAACATACCGACGAGACAAAGGGAACTGTATACGGGATTACCTGAATCCTTGACATTGTGGTTCATCCGATGTGATCATCGAGGAACGTGTGGGAACCAATATGGGTATCCAGATCCCGCTATTGGTTATTGACCTGGGAGTGTCTCGGTCATGTCTGCATAGTTTCCGAACCCGCAGGGTCTACACACTTAAGGTTCGGTGACGCTAGGGTTGTTAGTGAGAACAGTGCATGGTAACCGAAGGTTGTTCGGAGTCCCGGATGAGATCCCGGACGTGACGAGGGTCTCCGGAATGGTCCGGGGACGAAGATTGATATATGGGATGAGAGTGAACGGAGTCCGGAATTGTTCCGGGGAACATCGGGAAGGAATCGGAGAACCGAAAGGTGTTTCGGGGGCCATGGTAAAGGTTACGGGCCCTATGGGCCATAAGTGGGGAGACACAACAGCCCACACAGGGGCTGTGCGCCCCCCCTAGGCCCCTCCACCTGCGCCTAAGGGGGCTGGGGCCCCCTAGGGCAGCCGCACCCCCTAGGCTTGGGGGGCAAGGCGCCTGGGGGGGGAAACCCTAGCCCTGGCCGCCGCCCCCCCCCCCTTGGCCGCCCCATCTGGCCTTGGCCGCCGCCCCCTAGGGGGAACCCTAGGGGCGCCCCCTCCCCTCTCTCCCCCCTATATAAAGAGAGGCAGAGGGAGGGCAGCAACACAAGTTCGTGCCTCGGCGCTGCCCTCTCTCTCCCACGAATATCTTCGTCTAGTTTGCAGTGCTTGGCGAAGCCCTGCTGGAATTCCTCCACCACCATCTCCACCACGCAGTCGTGCTGCTGGGTTTCTCCGTCAACTTCTCCTTCCCCCTTGCTGGATCAAGAAGGAGGAGACGTCCCCGAGCTGCACGTGTGTAGAACGCGGAGGCACCGTCCGTTCGGTGCTGGGATCTTCGGCGATTTGAATCGCGGCGAGTACGACTCCATCAACCGCGTTCTTGAACGCTTCCGCTTAGCGATCTACAAGGGTATGTGGATCCGACTCTTCCTTCGTAGATGCATCTCCTAGATTGATCTTGGTGAACGTAGGAAATTTTTTGTTTCCCATGCAACGTTCC
The DNA here is from genome assembly GCA_902687465.1 of Secale cereale. Classification (NCBI taxonomy): domain Eukaryota; kingdom Viridiplantae; phylum Streptophyta; class Magnoliopsida; order Poales; family Poaceae; genus Secale; species Secale cereale. The sequence continues at coordinate 658,126,746 of LR738711.1, forward strand.
TCAACAGACGGCACCTCCGCGTTCAACACATGTCCGGTACAGCAACGTCACCTCCTTCTTGATCCAGCAAGGGGGGAGGAGAGGTCGTCGGAGATCCAGCAGCACGACGGCGTGGTGATGGATGCAACAGGAATTCCTGCAGGGCTTCGCCGGCGCCCTGCGGAGGAGGAGGAAGGTGTGACGGGAGGGGGAGAGGCGCCAGAGGATTGGGGTGCGGCAGCCCTCTCCCCCCCACATATATATAGGGGGCCAGGGGGGTGCGCCAGCCCTGCAGATCCCATCTGCAGGGTGGGGCGGCGGCCAGGGAGGCAACCTTGCCCCCCAAGGCAAGGGGGCGCCCCCCTCCCCTAGGGTTTCAACCCTAGGCGCATGAGGGGGGCCCAGTAGGGTGCGCCAGCCCACCAGGGGCTGGCCCCCTTCCCCTTGCGGCCTAGGGGCCCCACCCGATGGACCCCCGGGACCCCTTCGGTGGTCCCGGGACGCTCCCGGTGACCCCCGGAGTTCACCCGATGGCCGAAACTGGACTTCCTATATATCATTCTTTACCTCCGGACCATTCCGGAACTCCTCGTGATGTCCGGGATCTCATCCGGGACTCCGAACAACTTTCGGGTTTCCATGTGCATGTATCTCTACGACCCTAGCGTTACCGAACTTTAAGTGTGTAGACCCTACGGTTTCGGGAGACACGAAGACATGACCGAGACCACTCTCCGGTCAATAACCAACAGCGGGATATGGATACCCATGTTGGTTCCCACGTGTTCCTCGATGATCTTCATCGGATGAACCACTGTGTCAAGGATTCATTCAATCCCGTATGTTATTCCCTTTGTCCATCGGTACGGTACTTGCCCGAGATTCGATCGTCGGTATTCCTGATACCTTGTTCAATCTCGTCACGGCAAGTCTCTTTACTCGATCCGTAATCCATCATCCCGTGACTAACTCCTTAGTCACCTTGAGCTCATTATGATGATGTCTTACCGAGTGGGCCCAGAGGTACCTCTCCGTCACACGGAGTGACAATATCACAGTCTCGGTTCGTACCAACTCAACAGACACTTTCGGAGATACCCGATGCGTACCTTTATAGTCACCCAGTTACGTTGTGACGTTTGGCACACCCAAAGCACTCCTACGGCATCCAGGAGTTGCACAACCTCATGGTCTAAGGAATAAATACTTGACACTGAAAAGCTTATGCATTACGAACTATACGATCTCGTGATATGCTCAGGATTGGGTCGTGTCCATCACATCATTCTCCTAATGATGTGATCCCATTATCACTGACATCCCATGTCCATGATCAGGAAACCGTGACCATCTGTTGTTCAACGAGCTGGTAACTAGAGGCTTACCAGGGACTCAAAGTGGTCTATATATTCACACATGTATCGATGTTTCTGTACAATACAATTCGAGCATGAATAACAGACAATTATCATGAACAAGGAAATATAATAATAATACTTTTATTATTGCCTCTAGGGCATATTTCCAACAGTTGGACCGTGAACCCTTGGAAGATCAAGTCTCCTCGGATGTCAGCGACATAGTTCAGATTTCCTCTACTCATCTGGTGACCAGGGGCGTAGCTGTTGATCCGCTCCAAGTGACCAAGCGAGTTGGCACGCAGCGCGAAGCCGCCGAACACGAAGAACTGGCCGGGGAGAAAATTCTTATCCCTAGCGGCGTTGCTGTAGATGATTGATGAAGGCATCGAGCCTTTGGACGACGGCACAGTGGAACTCTCAATGAAAGCACCAATGTCGGTATCAAAACTAGCAGATCTCGGGTAGGGGGTCCCGAACTGTGCATCTAAGGATCGAAGGTAACAGGAGGCAGATGACACTTTTGTTTACCCATGTTCGGGCCCTCTTGATGGAGGTAAAACCCCACTTCTTGCTAGGTTGACTTTGATGAGTATAGGGGTTACAAGAGTTGATCTACCTCGTGATCATAATGGCTAAACCCTAGATGTCTAGCCTGTATGATTATGAATGCCTCTACGGAGTAAACCCTCCGGTTTATATAGACACCGGAGGGGGCTAGGGTTGTACAGAGTCGGTTTACAGAGAAAGGAATCTTCATATCCGCACACTAAGCTTGCCTTCCACGCAAAGGAGAGTCCCATTCGGACACGGGGGCGAGTCTTCCATCTTGTACATTCATGGCCGATTAGTCTGGCCCACATGACGTAGCTTGGACGCCCGTGGACCCCGTAATCCAGGACTCTCTCACTGGCCACGTCCATGTAAAGAGCAGGGGGGCTCAGGCGATGCAAGCCCATCGCTGGCCGCGGCGGATGAAGCCAGGATGACAGTGGAATTTCGGCAAGCAGGAGATCAAAGTCACGAGACCCGATTGTTGGGCGGCGGAGCTCGAGTCCATGGCGCGCTCGACGGCGGAGGGGATCCGACAGGGATGGCCGAAACTAGACGTGGTTGAAGGGGGGACCGCGTTCCCATGGTTGAAGACGAATGGGCGACGGCACAGAGAAGGCACGGCCATGGTCGTGGGGTTCGTCTCTGGCAGCTCCGACCTCCGGAGCAGAACGAGGTGGTGAGGAGAAGAGGTAGCAGGCCGACGGCGCAGTAATCGGGTCCGACTGGTCCTGGCAACTTGCCGAGGCGGCAGGGATGGGAAGCCGGCGGCAAGGGCGACGCAGAGGTTATCGACGCGCCAGCGCGTGGGGTCAGCGTTGAGGAGGCCGACGAGGGGAAGGAGGACGCGGAGGAGGAGCGGTGAGGGGCGGCGCTCGTCGCCGGCGGGTGGCAGCCTCTCCGGAGCGGGGAAGACGACAGCGCTCGAGGGACGTGCGGGGCCTCTTGCACGCTTATGTGTGGAGGTGCGAGACGGCGGAGTGGGAAGATGAGAGGGAGAGAAGGCGATGGAGATCGGCGCGGGCGCGACCTCCTCGCGATCGCTGCGTGCGAGCGTGAGAGTGGCGGTGGTGAAGGATCGAGGAGAGGGAGACGATCGAGCGAGCGGGGCTAGGGTTATGAGGGTTGCAGGATGGGCTTCGGAGGCCGACGGCTGGGCCTTGGTGGGCTAAGGGGAGCGGGGCGGCCTGGCTGGTTGGAGAAAGAAAAAGAAAAAGAAGATGGTTGGAGATAGAATTTGGGCAAGGAGTTAATTTTCCAGGGCTCGCACAAATGCGCTTGGTCCAAGAAAAAATGGTGTGGACATGATTGAAAGTTTAAATTCAAACTTATTAGAATTTAATTCAAATGGGTGAGAGAAAGAAGTGGTTTTCGTAGGTCCAAAAATGCTCGGATTTTTGGTGGAGCTTGCTTATGAGACAAAAGAATTATCGACACGGTTTGGGGGACCAAACTTGAAGTGGAAAGGGTATGGGAATTATGTTGCAAGTGTGTTGTGGTTAATTCCAAAATAATGGAATATTTTATAATAGCTCCCTAATATTGGGAGGATATGTTATAAAGAGAAGTCACCCTTCCCTCGATTTAAATGGATCGAAGATCCATACAATTTATTTAGTAGAGTTTTAAAAAGGGTTGCATGATGACATGATGCAATGCACAAATAAAATAGAGCAAGCAAATAAAACACACGGCGATCACGAAATATATGGAAGTCCTCTGGAGCGTCGGTCTTGGGGTGTCACACTGCATAATAAAGGTTGCCATCATAAGGGGCAATATAACGTGACATTCTTTTGCATTAAGGGATTGTGCATCCAAAAATAAAAGCGCATGACAACATCTGCTTCCCTCTGCAAAGGGCCTATCTTTTACTTTTATGCATTTACTTTTTATGTTTGAGTCAATAGTGTTCTCCTCCATTCCTTTTTATTTTTCTCTTTTGCAAGCACCATGTAGTTGGGAAAGATCTAGGCACATATACCCGGTTGAATGTGAATGATCATGAGTTAATATTGTTGGCAACACCCTTGAGGTGAATAAGTTGGGAGGCGAAACTATAAGCCCCTATCTTTCTATGTGTCTGGCTGAACCTTTTTGCTCCATATATATGATGTGAGTGTTAGCAATCATAGAAGACTAAATGATAGTTGAGTATGTGGACTTGCTAAAAAGCTCCGACACGTTACTCTTCTTGAAAATATGATAAATTCCAATTGCATTGTTGACTAAGAACATAGTTTGTTGGTTTTCAAGAAAGTTTATGCTTCATACTTTGCCATTGTAATGAATTGTTACTTGTTCATGAGAAGTCATATGATAATATTTATTGTTGTTATAATAATGATCATGATGCTTCTATGTCCGTATTTTGTTTTTATCGAAACCTCTCTCTCTAAACATATGGACATGATTCTCGATATCTGTTTCCGCTTGAGAACAAGCGAGGACTAAGCTTGGGGGAGTTGATACGTCAATTTTGCATCATGTTTTCTTACTATTATTTTTAATGTTTTATCCATTACAACATTTTGGGGAGTAATTCTAATGTCTTTCCTCTCATAATTTGCAAGGTTTACACAAAGAGGGGGAATACCGGCAACTAGAATTCTGGACCTGAAAAAGCTACGTTGGAGATACATATATAGCACATCTCCAGATGGGTTGAAAATTAACGAAGAATTATTTTGAAATGTATAATAAATATTGGAGAGAAGAACCACCGGAGGGGGACACCCAGGCGCCCACGAGAAACCAGGGCGTGCCCTGGTGGGTAGTGGGGGCCCGGGACCACTTCCGACAACCATCTTCTGGTATATAATCATATTTGCCCTAGAAAAAATAAGGGAAGGACTTTTGGGACAGAGCGCCGCCATCTCGGGGTGGAATTTGGGCAGGAGCACTTTTTCTCTTCGGCGTAGCGATTCCCTCGGTGATACTTCTCTCCGGGAGGGGGGAAATCGAAGTCGTCGTCATCACCAACAACCCTCTCGTCATGGGAGGATCAATCTCCGTCAACATGTTCACCAGCACCATCTTATCTCAAACCCTAGTTAATCTCTTGTATTCAAGCTTTGTATCAAAATATCAAATTGGTACCTGTGGCTTGCTAGTAGTGTTGATTACATCTTTTAGTTTATGCTAGCTGGTTTATTTGGTGAAAGATAATATGTTCAGATCCATTATACTATTTATTAACCCTCTGATCTTCAACATGCATATGTTTTATGAGTAGTTACTTTTGTTCTTGAAGACATGGGAGAAGTCCCGTCATAAGTAATCATGTGAATTTGATATTCGTTTGATATTTTGATGATGTGCATGTTGTGATTCCCTTAGTGATGTCGTGTGAACGTCGACTACATAAATCTTCACTATCTTTGGGTCTAAGGGAATGCATTGTGGAGTAGTTATTAGATGATGGGTTGCTAGAATGACAAAATCTTAAATCCTAGGTTATATGATATTCTGTAAGGGGCTGATTTGGATCCATATACTTAATGCTATGGTTAGATATTATCTTAATTTCTCTTTTGTAGTTGCCTTGCGAAGGGGGGTAATCATAAGTGGGAGGCTTGTTCAAGTAAGAACAGCACCCAAGCATCGGTTCATCCACATATCAAATTATCAAAGTAGCGAACGCAAATTAAACCAACATGATGAAAGTGACTAGATGAAATTACTGTGTCTCCTCAAGAACGCTTTACCGATTGTAGGAAACCGTCCCGGCCTGTCATTTGTCACACGTTACAAATTATCTTGCTATCAAATAACTTGTTAACACAATTTCAGTGTCTGCTGCAATTAGCTTGCTCGAAACGGTTTGTCATTTCCTTTTGCTCCTCATTGCGTTCGATACTCTTGCTTATCGAAAGGACTATGATTGATCCCCTATATTTGTGGGTCATCAGAGCGGCATGCCACCTACAGCATTGACAACATCGAGTCTTGGTAACAAGGTGCAGCGGTATCTCGATGTTGGATACCGCTTGATGGGCGCACACAGGAAGCTGTCGTTATTTGGCATTGTGGTGGCATCGACGACAAAGGGTCTGGTAAGATCAGTGCATTTATTGCTTCTGAAGATGGGCTACGGAAGAAAGTAACGATGGATTCTGCAGCGTGCGCATGCGGTGCATGCTGAGGGTTTGCTAAACCTGTTGGTGCTCCCGTCTAGCCTGAGGGCAACTCGGTGAGGACGCCGACTTCTTAATGAAAATCAATGTTCCTTGTTGTTACTTGGAGAAAAGAGAAAACCAATGTACTATCATATTTTTATATTAACATATCAAATTATTAGTTCCAGGACTGTGATAAGTGTCACATGTGTGACACGAACACAAGGCAATTTCGAACCATTGTTATGGCAAGTTTAGTGACGCAATAATGACAACTTTAGTTGTGAAGCATAATAACTTTCTATTCGGATGTCAAGTTTCAGTTTTTCTTTTCTTTTCGATGATAGCTTTAGTTTAAAAAATGCATAGCCCGATTACTTCATGTCACACGTGTGACACTTATTATTTAGGCAGTTCTCCTGCTTGTGCAGAACAATAAAGATAATACACAACATATCTGATATATCTGAGTGTAATTGGGAGAAGATTTGGAACTGCCTCGAAATCAGCGGAAGATGGACACAACTAAGAGCACCAAAAACACGAGCAAGTGATCGAGCACTATCCCTTGTTCGGCAAGAGGATGGTTCCTGTCCAGCGGTGAGGTCATTTCCGCGAGCAAGGAGAACCAGTTCGGATGGAGTCCGTCCACATTTCCATCGCTCGCCGCCGTCGAAAGTTGCAGCGGTGCGGACTGATTCGCCGTCATGGTGTCGATCATGGGACGGCGTAACTCCACCCCTGCAGAACACAAACACATGTGTAAGTACCTAGTCGGCCGTACAACCGCGGCACGCTCGTGCTCAAACCGATTGGCCAGCTCTTGGTGTACGATTGAATACTCACCGCCCATGACGAGCTTCCCGACGATGAACGCCGGCGAGGCCGCGGCTCTCCGGCACAGTAGCGCGGATGCCAGCAGCGAGTAGGCGAGCACGACAGCTCGTGTCCTCATGGTGCTGCCGCTTGGTTTGCTTGTGCTTTCCCCGGTCGTAGGCTGCGATGGCAGAATTGCGTGATTTGGCGGTTCGCTCGCGTCGGGTTTATAAAGAGGCGGGAATTGGTGCTACTTTGTTTTTGTGTCTGAAGTCTACTATCCCGCTGACCGGACTTGATTCGCCAGCAAGCCGCTTCTGACCGAGTGCCGTGCGGTTCCTGGGTCTGCTGTATTTTTCTTACTCCTGCTATGATGTGTGCAGGTATGGGCCGTTGGATTTGTCGCGGCGGGGCAGATGAGCGACGGGAAGGACCGTTGATGAAGTCTGCCACGGTTGGCCATCATCCGGATTTATCCGGCGGAATGATTTTGTCAACGGATGCATGCTGCCCGGCCGGCCGGGAAGCAGGCCAGCTACTAGCGCACGCCACAACAATGTCTCATGTATTTATCGTCAGCTTTGTCAAAAATGATGGCATGATGTATTTGTGGTCAGCTCCCGCAAAAAAATCATATTTATTACTCCAGGAATTATCTATTTATATGTGTGGCAGAGTGGTCCAAATTAGATCTGGTAATACAAACCGAATCTAGATGGACTCCCTAAATGGCTCGCCCCCTCTTTACACTCAATTCCCACTTTTATTCAGTACTAGGTAATTGCCCGTACGTTGCCACGGGAATGTAGATATGTATAGCTCAAACAACACATATAAACATAAAATACATTTATCTATCCCTGAGTTACCACACATGAAAATACATGTTCTGCCCTCATTCTACTTTTGGCTCGCCATGAATGAAATCATGTCATCAATCCTTCTCTCCAATTGTACTCCACAAATATTTTCTCAAATATTATTCTTCCTAAATAACATGCATACATGGCCGCAATGAATATTATTGGTGATGATGCACAAGTATGGCCTTATCATGTTCTTCTGTATCTTAATAGCCAAACAAGCCCTTTTTTCATTTATCAACAAACTAACCTTAATACTGGCCACAATCATGGAAATACATAAGACACTGCTAGACTAAATAATAAGTTATTGTGACGAAAACAATGGACAGGGGCATTGCATCACAAGTTAAAAAGAAGAAAGTATTGAAAAGAATTAACCAACTGAGATAGTATATACTTGAATAAGCATGGGAATATAAATAGTGCTAGTCTTACAAGGATATTTACAAAAGAAATACAACCTAACTAAGAGTACAACCGAACACTTAAAATGATGAGATCCTTCTAGCTCGCAGATGATTTACGTTTTCTGCAATACGAATAATAATCAGTGTGTATTCAGAGCCTTGTTTTCCTGAGAAATATAATAAATATATTCATGGGATGACCCTGACAAAGAGGAAGATGAACATTGAAGCAATTATGAAAAAAAAAGGTAGCTCGCCATCAGGCCATTGCTTGTAACATACATGACTGCATCATGTAGGCTAGCTCGTCATCATGCAGATCCCCGTAACTATACCAATCAAGCAGATACGAAACATAACAGAAAATTATAAAACACTGAGCACATCTGTCGCGCCGCTCGCCGCCCTCTCCTTGGAGAAAAGGGCTCTGCGGTGACAATCGATCATAGGTGCGCAGAGGCGATGCAGGTTTGGTGGGCCTCGAGTGTCCTGCACTGCTGTCGTAGACTCGAGACGAGTACTGGACAACACCATGATTTTACCTTGGTCATGGTGCTCCGGCCTATTCTCCTCGAGGAGGACGGCGCAGGTAGTGTCTTGCGTACCCTAAATAAGGAAGGGAGAGATATTTATGGAGAGCAAATACCAGAACGCGGAAAAGGCAGGAAATAAACCAAGATAAGGAAGAGAAGAATATGCCCCTGATTGATGTGAATTGATTGCGTTATGCATTTCCAAAGAAGAGATTGATTACCATGTGAGAATTGAATCTGTTACCAAAGATTGATCATGGTTTGTCCGGAAAACTTGGTTTCGCTACGTGAATGCAAGGAGCTCACCTCGGCCAGTGTGGCGGACATGACGAGCGAAGCGTGGAGCCAACAGCGGTAGTGGCGCAGCATCACCGGGAGGATAATCTTACTCTGAGCGGAAAATATCGGGAGCAAGAAAATCGCCAGAGATATCGCTCCATTTTATTGTATCGTATATACTTACTCTGAGCGGAAACATCCCATCTAGCGACAAATTGATTGCGCCTGGTTACCTTACGTGATGAGGATAAAACCGGCAGAACCGACAGGGAGAAAACCGGTGGAGGGGAAAGAAAATCGCTAGGGAGAGGGGGTCGTGCGAGAGGTTGGACGAAGAGGGGGCAACGTAAGAGAGGAAACGGAACACTACGTTTTATTTAGGTAGTAGAGATATGCAAATTTCATGACATAACTGTTGACAAGTGGAGGGGAATGGGTGTGCATAACCTTTTTCATCTGTTCTTCTTCTGTCCGATGGCCAGGGTGATCATCGGACAAAAGAAGAATAGGTGATCACGGAAACTTCGCACCACATGTTCTTTTTCTGTCCGATGGCCAGGGTGGTCTGCAGGACTGTTGGGGCAGTCCTGGGTACTGAGCTATGCCCCAACAATTTGTAGCGGTACTACTCTTGATGCTTTATTTTTCTTCCTGGTGGTGCGAGGTTTTTTTACTTTTGGATTGGCAGCGATTTGTTGGGCTATCTCGAATAGCAGGAACATGGATACCTTTGAATTCAAGCTCCCTGAAACTTCATTTGAGATTGTCTTTTATGTCTGTGTTTATGAATTACTGGGCATGACTCATGAAAGGAGGAGATCGTGAAGCGATGGAGCGAAGTGCAAAGATGTTGAGAGACAGCACCGGCAACATGATAATGATCTGCGCGGCGGGTATGGACGACGCGGCGACGACATGAGCAAAGGGACTGCTCTTTTCGGTCTTCTGTCCTAGTGGTGCCCGTGGTTCTCTTGCTATTCGGATGTGTCTTTTAGCTATATTTGTGTTTTGGATCCTTAGCTCATGTGTGAGTATTGGGTATGCTCTCAGTTGGGGGAGCTTGTTCCGTGAGACTTATTGATATGGTTTCAGATTGTAAAGATTAGGTGTCGTCGGGTTTTCGCCCCATAGCAGGTGTCTCATAGGCGAGTTCCTGTGGTGGGTTTTCCGGCGATGTGTTGAACTCGCTTTCCCCTTTCTCGTCCCCTTCCGACTGATTCAAGTTGTATTTATGTTATTCAGTTAATGGAAATGGGTTATGCCCGGTTCAAAAAAAGGAATTATCTATTTATCGGGATAGGTAATACCCCATTCTAGGAAGGGCTGAGCCGACTATGATTAGTTTAGAAGATATGCTCACCTTCTTATTTCCTGTCCTTAGTTTAGGAAAGTGAAAGTGTTTTCCTTTTATTTTATGAATTTTGGGAGCAAAACATTTTAACAAAGGAAGTCTTTCAACGGTCAAAGAGGACCTAAGACTAATCTATATTAAATAAACAAAATATTATTACTATAATAAATTGCCCTGTCTCTTATAACAAAGTAGGCCTACCTTTAATATTTGGTCGGATCATGTGTCCCGCATGATAGAATTAGAACTGACACACATGTGGCCTATGTAGCACTATGTGTGTATTACGCTCATGATATATATTTTTCTCAGTCAATTTATCAACCAACGTTTTGTTTTAGTCATTTTTTCTATTAAAATACTTCTATATTAAAAAAATGATTGCGAGCAAAGGCACATTTCCATGGCATATGCATATTGCGTTGGCTATTTCTTCCCGTTCGGACTTTTAGTCAAACTTACTTTTTTCATCCGCCTTTATTGAAATACTTTGAATGTTTTCCGAAAAGATTATGGAGTTTCAGAAAAATGTTACTGTAGTTAACTGTAAAAAAATCATGAATATGAATATTATATTAAAAAAATAAAATTACTCACGAGTTTGTGAAAATGGCCAAAAAATCAGGATTAAAAAACGTTTGTAAAATTTTAAATTATAATATCGAAATATTCAAAAATTAGGAAAAGTTCATGAATTAAAATTATGTTATTGAAATCTTAAAAATATTCATAAATTTTAAAAATATCATAAACAAAAACTCAATTAGGAAAAGAGAAAAGAGAAAGTGGAAATTGAAATAAAGAATGAAACAAATAGTGGAAAAAGGTAAGGAAAGAAAAACTATAGAGAAAAAAGGTAAAGAAAGAAACGAATTGGAACCTTCCCTAACCTTTAAAAAAATGGAACCTTCCCAAATTCAGAAGGATCGTCCTACATTGCCGGGGCCCTGAGATTCCGCGCTCGATCAACTGCCTTCGATCCATGCGTGAAATATGAATTGCCATAATAATCTGGAGGAAACATTGAATTAATTTCATAAGTTAATAAAGGCGCGGTAAAATACACGTTATTATACTCCAGTTGAGGTATTCGGGTAAAAATCACAACTTTTAGGAACCATTGTAACCTCTACAACTACGAAATTATACTTAATAATGAGTTTACTAAATTTATTCGTCCTTAAAAATGGCATTGTCTTATGGCGACCTTTGCCATAATATGTCCCAAAAAGCAACATTGTTTTATAACAACCCAGACGTATTGCTAATTATAAAATGATTGTTATATTATTATTGAATCATCACACGTGCGCGCGCGCACACAGACACATCTTAAATCCACACCCCTCGACCTCGAAACCTAGCACGGTACCTCACAAACGAGCCCCGCAGCAAGATCGAGTACCTAGCGACTCCCGTGCCTTCATGCTCCTCCCTTCCCCCACCCCACCAACCTCATCCACCATGCAAACCCATCTCTGGACCTCTTGGCCGTCCACCGCCGCCGTCCCACACGAGCTCCGCTCGATCCCGTGCGCCTCCTATAAGTTGCCGCCGGCAAGGATCTCCCTTCCACCTCGCATTGCGCCCCGCCACCGTATGACGCGACTACGGCAACGCCCGCTCTACCCTCTCCACCTCTCGTTCCCATCCTTCTCTTCTCTTCTCTTCCTCGCCTGATTTCTCCCTCAAGCTTGATGTAATACCTAGTTTCATGTAATTCAAAAATTACATAATATAGAGTGAATTGCATTTACATAATTGTGTCGCTAAAAAGGTCCATCTTGATTTTTTCTGTGAAGGGACACTTCCAATGGACCGTAGTAGAGAGCACGTCCTATTTTGGTGCACGGGTCACTGAATAGCGACCTAGCGCGCTGACTATTTCTAGCATTAAGCGAGAGGACGCAGGAACGCTCGCTGAAGGGTACAATAGTTGGGGCCGGCCCATTTTTCACGCATAGTTAAATGAAAAAGAGCAAGATATGGGAGAAGTGGGGATCGATCCCTGGTCAAGTAGGTGGCTCGCTCTACTAGCCACTGCACCTATGTCGCCCACATACTAAGGATCACCCGTGTAATATACTCGAGGCGAACGAAGCCGGTTTTCCATTAGTTTTCGCTTTTTTCTTCCTTTGTTTTTTCTGTTTGTTTTTTTACAGGGTTTTATTCATTTTTTTGTTTGCTTTCCTTTTTCTTCTTCATTTTTTGCTTGGCTTTCTTTTTTCTTCTCCATTTTTTGTGTTTATTTTGTTATTTCTTGCCTTTGTTTACATTTTCATTCTACATTTTCTTATATATATAAAATAATTTTTAATATATGATCAACATTTTTTATACACATTCAACAGTGTGCGGATGCTTATTTAACTTTTTTTTCAAATAATTATTCAAGCTTTTAAAATATTTGTTCAATATTTTTCATATACTCGTTCAATATTTTTAATACTTATTCAATATGAAAAATACGTGTTCAGTATTTTTTGCTGTCTCGCTTAAAGCAAGACATAGGGGCGCCCCAGCGCATACCCCACCACACGCGTCTTCTGGTATCTGTATGGGCTGGTGCATATTCGGGTTTCTTCCCCACCGGTTTTGTCAAGGTTCAAACCCTTCTCTTGGTCGGGTGTTTTCTCTTTCCTTTGTTTTTCCTTCGGTCTTTCTTTCCTTTCCTTTTTTTGCCCTTTCTTTTAGTTATTTCTTATTTTTTTATTCCTTTACTTTTATGTGTTTCTATTTTAATTTTAATTATCCTTTTTTATTACTTTTTTATTTTCATTTTGCAAACATCTTTTAAATTCGTGAGTAATTTTTACAATCGTAAATATTTTTTGAAATCATGAACAGTTTTTTTGAATCCGTCAACATTGTTTTTGAAATCATGAAAAATATCAAATTTGTGAAAAAAAATCAATCGTGAATATTTTTTGAAATCATAACATTTTTTCGAATTTGGAACCTTGTTTTTTAAATCACGAAAATTTTCAAATTGGTGAACAATTCTTACAAATTCATGCGCGTTTTTTTAATAATGAATATTTTTAAAATTTGCAAACTTTTTTGAATTGTGTACGTTTGTTTGGAGCTCATGAACATTCTTTCGAATTGCTGAACATTTTCTGAAATTTGGTTAGTACTCTTAAATGCACGACCTTAGTTGTTCATTTAGTACAAATATTTCTAGGATTCGGGAACTATTTTGAGTCTGCGGTCGGCGAACATTTTTAAGCGATATTTGTTTTTTGAATTTTGGCAACATATTTTGACATTCATGATTTTTTTTAATGTGGAGAACATATTTAAAAGTTAGTGAACATATTTTAGAATATGGGGTCATTTTTTGAAATGACGAACATTTTTTGCATCCATTGGCATTTATGATTTTCCAAAAAATTCAAATCTTATTATTTAATTCACGCATATATTTTAAACATTCATTTCCAATGTAGAACTTTTTTGAAATCCAAAATTATTTAGAAATGAGAAAACAAAAAACAAAAACAAGGGATATCCGGCCCGCACAAGAGTCAGCCCAAAGGATGCGCAGGGGAGCGCGGGGTGCGCCTTTCACCGTTTTTCGGCGCGCAGGTCGCCAAATAGGAGGTTCCGTGGTGGAGTTCTACAACCCAGCAGTGTGGTTCAGTTCTACAAGTCGGATAAGTTTTTAAATTTTTTAGGGATACAAGTCGGATTTGCTAGGTTTTGTTTCTGGAGCGAATATTCTACAGGAATGAGGAGCAGCATTATACAAGGATGAACCCATGGGCCTTGTAATTTCCCACAATACAATCCTGTAGGCGAAGCCCACTCTTACATTGTAACCCAACCTCCGGCCGAGTAAACCCAGGTCACTTCTAAAAAAGGGAAAAAAGGGAGTAAACTCAGATCAGGCTGCTGGCTGCCCAACTCACACACATGCACGTCGTTGTTGTGCCGGAGATATCGGAGCTAGCGATAAGATCAGGGGATGCGATCAAATGCGGTCCAAGACAGTCCCTACTAAACCGTAAGGGCAACTCTAGCGCGTGATCCCAGGATACTAAACTGTAAGGGCAACTCTAGCGCGTGACCCCATCCTGTAAAGATTAATTTGATTGGGCAAAACGAACAAATCAGACGACCCAGCGCGCGGGTGTAAATGGACTTTTGCCTGTTTTTTGTCCGCTTTCGACTTTTCCTCGGTTTAAGTTTGAGCCACTTTTGAGGTGAAAAGGACAGCGGGCAGACGGGCGAGACGCGCGCGCTTGTCCTCCCGTGACCCGCCTGTCATGATACAAAGCACCTGCCCGGCGCCCCATTTGGCGCCATTTTCCTCCAAACCGTCTCCCATGTCCTGTCCACCACCCTCCCCACCATTGCCGATGCCTAGCCGAATTCCGGCGGCCAGGCCGTCGAGGCCAGGCAGAAGGAGATGTTCGACGCCGACGGCTTGAACTGATCATTTGTTCGGCCGTGGCCGCTCTTTTTGGAGGCTGGCATGGGTGCCGGTCGCTGGCTGTGTGCCGGTGAGGAACCTATTCATTTTGAGGCTGGCTGTGTTGCCGGCCGCTGGATGTGTTGCCGGCGAGAAACCTATTCAATTTGTAGGCTTGGCTCTATTGTCGGCCGTTGGTTGTGTTGCTAGCGAGGACGTGTTGGGTCGCTGGCTGTGTTGCCGGCGTGAACTAGGACCGCTGGCCTGAACTAGGGCGTGGCTCATTCTAAAATTGGTGTTTCAAAGAGGAGGCAGACAGGATGCGGCCGGGATGCGTCCGTGTGTTGGGTGCCCGGCCACCACATCCAAGAAATGGCCCAGACACGATTCCATTGCCCTACCCAAACAGACAGAATCCGGTTAAAACGGACACCTGTTTGGGGTCGTGCGAGTTGTCGTAAGGCCAACTCCACCGCGCGACCCTATCTTGTCCGGGTGCGTCTGTTTGGAGTAAAACGGACGAATAGCGCGGCCCAACGCGCGGCCTCAAACGGACCAATGTCCGGATTCCGTCCGTTTTCGACCCATCCCCGGCCCAAACCTGCGCCCGGTTTGGGGTGAAACGGACGCGCGTGGACGGCCTCGACGCACGCCCTTGTCCCCCTCATGGCCCGCCTGTCGGGGACACTAGCAGTCCCTCCGCTCTCGACGCTTCACCCTCTCTCCCCGCCCCGCCCCGCCGCCGGCGCCGCCGCTATTCTCCGGCCGCCTCCTCACCGCGCAGCCCCCGGTCGTCCATACGAAACCACGTCTCGACATGGCCGCCACCACGCCCGCGCTTTCGCCATGGTTTTGGCCGTCGATCGGAGGAGGTTTGGTCGTCGTCGTCTTTGCCGGTGGCAGAGGGGACACGACCGCCGGCGACGTACCACGGCGGACGCGGCAGCTTCCGGCAAGAGCTCCAGAGCGGCCAGTAGCCGGCCGACAACCACCCCTGTTGCGTCGAGGTGATCATCGCGGCCTCTTCACGACCACGACCGCAAGGTGTTCGACATTTTGCCAACAAAAGTATGGACAGTGGAGACGAGTTTTTCTTCCATCACTTGCTTTGTTCATCGGACGATTCGTCGTCGAATGATGAAGATCTTGTGGTGGCTGCACTGGTCGTTCACGACCACATTCAACGGCAGCTTCCTCGGTACAGGGGGTCAGTCCCTGGCCGTGCTCCCAACCTGAACCGCAACAGGGAGAGAGGCCACGCCCTGCTCTATGCCGATTACTTTGCGAACACTCCGCTTTACAAGCCGGATAAATTTCGTCGCCGTTTTCGTATGACAAGGCATGTGTTCAATCGTATCCGAGAGGGAGTGGTTGCTCATGACCCATACTTCGAGTGCAAGACGGATGTCCTTGGCAAGCTTGGATTCTCCTCTTACCAGAAATGCACCGCGGCCATCCGCATGCTTGCATATGAAATTCTAGGCGATCTGGTGGATGAGTATGTGCGTATGAGTGAGACAACATGTCTGTTATCAATGTACAAGTTTTGCCAGGCTGTGATCAAGGTGTTTGGCCCAGAGTATTTGAGGCAGCCAACTGCCGCTGATACAGAGAGATTGTTGGCGACCAACGCAGCTAGAGGCTTTTCAGGCATGCTTGGCAGCATAGATTGTGTGCACTGGGAGTGGAAGAACTGTCCATTTGCTTGGCAGGGCGAGTACAAGGGGCATGTCAACGTGTGCACTGTCATGTTAGAAGCGGTGGCTTCGCATGATCTTTGGATATGGCATTCTTTCTTCGGCATGGCAGGTTCTCACAATGATATCAACGTGCTGCAGCGTTCTCCAGTCTTCGCAAGGCTTGCAGAAGGCCACTCCCCACCTGTCAACTTTGAGATCAACGGCCACCAGTACAACAAGGGATACTATCTAGCTGATGCTGAGTAAATAGGCAATTTTTCGATTAATTTAATCCAGGAATAAACCACTCACATGGCATTGACACAAATAATCGCATACTGATATTCAATCATGCAAGCACATACTACGCTAATTGTAGATAGATCTACGTATAACGCTAGCATGCCTAAAACAGAAAATAGTAGGAGCGGAATAAACGAGTTATACCCTCCAGTAGGCCATGCAGAGGCCGCGGCGGCAGTGACGGCAGCAGCGTCCTTGGCTGCCTTCTTGTCGGCTTCGGTCTTTTCGGCGGCGGCACGTTTGGCGTCGGTGGACATGGTGATGACGGAGGCGACGCGGACGTAGAGGAAGTAGACGAACGGCGAGCAGTCGCGTAGTCGGTTACCAAAAACCTATTCGCCCCTCTCCCGTACACGATCCGGAGAGGCGGGGTTTCGGAGACCTGTTCTCCCGTCGACCGTGTACGCGGTGGACGGGATGGAGTCACCGGCGGCAGCAGCAGCAAAGGAACGACGGCGGGCGTGGAGGCAGATGCGTTCTGTTGAGGCGGCGGCTAGGGTTGGCAGCGCCCCACATATATATGTGCGGCCGCGCGTGGAGAAACGTGGGCTGAACCCATGTCCAAGCCGGTAGCCCATGATCCGACGTCTCAGATCGTGGCCCTACCTGTCAAAGACTCTTCGTTCCTGACCGGCAAAAAGAAGCGCATAGGAGTGAGCTCGGCTCGGCTCAATCCCGCAACCCGCGTCGCGTCGTGACGAGGCGTGGCGTGGCGAGCGGAGGAGAGGGGTGCGTGAGGGCCTCACCTCTTCTCAAGCTCCAATAGCATGAGGGGGAGAATCTCTTATAAACCAGTCCAACTCTCCTTCTACTTCCGGGGTGGGACTAAACTTCCCACCACCTTGTCATGCCACCTACATGGGCCCTTAGAGATTAAATCTGAAATTGTCATATGGGCTCTAGGCCCATCTCATATTTCAACAGGTGATGGTATATATCTTCAGTGGTCAACTTTTGTGAAGACAATCTCGAAACCCCAAGGTGAGAAGAGAAAGAGATTTGCCCAAATGCAAGAGAGTGCTAGAAAGGATGTGGAACGTGCTTTTGGTGTGCTTTAATCCCGGTGAAGTATCGTTCGAAACCTGCATTGTCATGGGATGCAAGAAAGCTTTGGGAGGTGATGACTGTTTGTGTGATCCTGCACAACATGATTGTCGAGGGCGAGCGTGACGAGAGTATCTTCGACCAAGGATTTGATTATCAAAGTGAAAATATTGAGACCCTGCACCAAGACCCGGTCACATTTGAACAATTTGTGCATTTTCACCGTGAGATGCGCTATTGGCACACTCATTTGAATCTTCAAAATGACTTGATTGAGCACGTGTGGGATCACATTGGCAACCAATAGATGTATTGGTTCATTTTATGTTCAGTCAAGACAATTTCGATTTGGTTGTAAAACTTTTTTATTAAGGACAATTTCAATTAGGTTGTAATAAAATTATTTTAATTTTCACACAAATATTTGGACGTGCAAACTAGTTTTGATAAAAATATGGGAATTTTTGGCCCTAACGGACAGGATGGGGCAAAGGGATACGGCCGCGCGCTGGTCGCACAGCCACCGCATTCCTGGACACGCCCGGATACAACCCCATTGCCCTACCCAAACGGACAGAATCCGGATAAAACAAACATCCATTTAGGATCACGCGGTAAAATTGGCCTAACAGAGCAGATGGCACAGGAGCGGACACACGGGACAGGGAGAGAGAGAGAGAGAGTAGGTCACGCGCCGATGAAATGTGAAGCAGCACACATGCACCCAACCGGAAAAAGTCCAAAACAAACCTTGAATTTATAGGCAAAAGCTAAATCAAACCCCGAACTCTCAATCCCTGAAATCAGCACACCAAACTCTCTAATCCCGGTCTATTTTAAACCTTGAGAGGACTTAACCGGTATTTGCTAAATTGGGCCGGCCCAGTAGCGCAGTCACTCTCGCGCGGGCACTGATCTGGTTTTTCTTAGCTTTTTCTTTTAGGTTTTCTTTTAGGATTTCTTTTTTACACATGTCCAATTTTTCTCATTACCCAATGTACATTTTTAACACACGCATTAAATACTTTATGATATTTTCAAATACATGATGGACAATTTTAAATTAAATGTTCCAATTTTTTTATGGTAATATTTTTCCAAATACATGTTTTACAGTTTATTAATGAAATTAAACATTTTATAAAACTACACGAACACTCTTTTACATGCTTGAACATTTTTAAATTTGCATACGCATTTTTCAAATACTTGCCACGTATATTCAATTAAGGTTACCACACATTGTTGTACAACACACAAATTTTTGTTCTACATTGTACACACATTTTTTTCAAAATGTCACAAACACATTTATTTCGCCGTCTTCTTTTATCAGTCATAGTTGTCTGGCGTAGTGGCTAGCGAAATCAGTGCAACCATGCCAGGTCCCAAGTTCGACTCCATGGCATGTTTTTTGTTTTGGAAGTATTACGTCACGCATTGGAAAAAAGAAAGAAAGAATTTACGTCGCATGTTAAGAAAAAGAACTCGCTTCATGTCTGGTTGGCCGGCGCAGTTGAGTCTACTGTCAACAATCCGAAACTTTTAAGAAAAACATTATTTATGAAATAATTTCGGAAATAATAGAAACATTATTTCAATAATGTGACCCAATTTTAAAAGTCCGAAACATTTTTTATAGCATGTGATAAATGTTGGAGTTCTGAACATTTTTTAAAAATTGTGAACGTTTTTTTAAATGCGAATATGATTTTAAAATTCCAAATATTTTTGTAAAAACATAAAATAAATTAAATTTGTACAAAAAGTAGAAAACAGGAACAGTTTTAACTTCTGAACAATTTTAGAAATGTGCAAACATTTTTAAAACTTCACGAATTCTTATTTTGTTATAGTGGGCCGGCCCAAATTCAAGTCCGTGAGGGTAGATGGTTATCCCGGCCGGGATTGTAACATTCCCAGTGTGTCAAACAGGTCTAGGGTCTAAAATAGACCGGGATTACAAGTTCAGAGTGCCGATTTCCGGGATTCAAAATTCAGGGTTTGATTTAGCTTTCGTCTACAATGTCAGGGTTTATTTTGGACTTTCCCAACCTCGCCATCACAGCATTCAAAGTGCAACGGGCAGGCCCACGGTTGCATCGCGTTACTTGCACACGGACGTAACTATCCGTTCCGTTCACTATCCGACTCCCACGTGCGGCAGCCCCACAAGCTCCTTTTCCTCAAACATCAGTCTTAGGAAGAGTATAATGTTTATTAGTAAAGAAGAGATAGATTAAGATTTGTTCTGACTTGTCTTGTACTCCAAATAGATTATTGTACTTCTATATATATGCCCACGAGGCTCAAGCAATACAACAACTATTCCATAAATCCATTCTCTCATTTCTAACATGGTATCTATCGCAAGTCGATCCTAAACCCTAGCCGCCACCGCTTCCGCACCCGCGCGCCCTCCCCGGGACGGTCGGCCTCCATGACCGCCGCCGGGGGCCGCGCCGCCCGTACCTAGGGTTCGTCCGCCGGTCGTGTTGGCCGGCAGCCCTAAAGAGTCTTTTTCCCGAGCCCTTGCTGCAGGTTTTTTCGCTCTCTCGCCGGTCGTTTTGATCGGCGTTTTTCTTTTTGGTTTTCCAATCTACTTTTGATCGGTTTGCGTCGCCCGACGCTGCCGTCGACACCGTGCACCTCTACTCCGACCCCGGCGCGACCAACCGGCCTCTCCTTCGACCCGGCGACCACACGCGCCGAGGCGGCCCGTCCGGGCCAACCGCCGTCCACGCGTCGGTCCATCCGTCGCCGTGCGCCGGCCGTCACCGCCCTGCTCGGACCGGGACACCTGCATCGCCCCGACCCGACGGCCTCGCGCCATGCGACGACCAATCATAGTTGTCGCTCGCGCGCCGGCCCGCCCATCGATCCACACCACCCGCCTCCGTCGTGTATGCACGGCGGCCCTGCGGTCTACCTCGTCGGCCTCGTCTCCGGCGGCGTCAGGCTCGTCGACTGTCTCAGCTCGGGCGCCGCTACTACGTTGGTCGCTCGGGCCTCGCAGCCCGGGCGCCGGCGCTGTCTGGCAGCCCGGGTGCCGGTTGCACGACGTCCCACGCCGTCCGTCGTCGCCGGCCTCATCCCGGACTCCGCCATCACTCCTCCACCGAGCGGCGTCCTCGACCTCGCGCGCGATCGGCTTGATCACCCGCTCGCCGCCGCGATCCGCCTCATTTACACCGCGCGATCGACCTGGCCCGTCGGTCACACGCGCCTCCGCAGGTCCCGTGAAGATCGTCCCAAGTACTGCGCGCCTCTCCGCCGATCGAGCATCGGGCTGCCGCTACGTCGCCCCGTCGGGCCACAGCGCCGCCGCCCCCGTGTTTCTCCTCGCGGCTGCATCGACCCGTGCTTCGCCGCTGCATCACCCATTCGGGCCGTAGTGTTGCGATACGCAGTCCCCGAGGCCGTCCCCGTGGTTGCACCGGCTCGCGAACCGCCGTTGCGTCGCCCCTTCGGACCACATCATCGCGGCCCGCGGTCCCCGCCGCCGCCCCGAGGTCTTCCTGCCGTCGCCCCAACCCGCCTGCCGCCGCTGCGTCGCCCCTTCGGGTCGTAGCGCCGCGGCCCGCGGTCCACTCCGCCGTCATCGCGCGTTGACTTCCCGTGATACGCGTCGCGCCATCTCCCTTGGCGCGGGAACTTTCACCATCCGCGCCAGTCTTCGTCACGCTGTCAGGGTTCTTCGCCTACTTCGAGCACCGCCGCCGCACTCCTAACCTAGCCGCCGCTGCCGTCGTCAGGCCGCCGCCGCCGCTCTTCTTTGGCCGCCGCCGCCGCTACCTTCGTAGCCGCCGTCGTCGCTCGTCCATCCCCTTCGTCGTCGTCTAAGCATCAGCCCGTCGTCGGCGTCGCCAGCGTCGCCGTCATCTACCCCGACCATTTCGTCTATTCCGACCACTGTTGGTGATGTCGGCCCCGCATCGATGGACGCCGCAATCATCATCGAGTTCTTCTCTGCTGGCCCCTCCGACTTCTCCGACATGGCGTACAGCTCGTGCAAGTCCCTCGTCTACGCATGCCCGGTGCTGGCAACACCGATGTGTGCCTTCATCCACGACGTGTCCCCGGGCCTGGCAAGCCTGGCCGGCGCTTCGTCAACTTTGTCTTCGTCCGTCTACGCATGCCCGGTGCTGGCAACACCGGTGCGTGCCTTCGTCTACGATGTGTCCCCGGACTTGGCAAACCCGCCGCGACGCGTCGTCAACAACATCTTCTTCCCGGCGCACCACTACTTCGACACCATAGCGCCCATGCTAACTCGGCGCCCCCTTGCGCCCGCGGCTCCATGGCGACTTCCTCGACACCGGCTACCCCGACTCGACACCGACCACGGCATTCTTCACACGGCTACCTCGACCACGGCTTCACCATATACGTTCTCGGCTACATCGACAAACGGCACAAAGGGCTACCGCCTGCTTGAGCAACCTCGTTGGTTTCCACTTCAGCCACGACTCCGCGATGCGTCGACCGTTCCGACTGTGGGGGGGTGTCCGTCGGCTTGCCTTCGGATTCTTCTCCCGTCTCACCGTCTGCGTCGCTACTGTTGTGACTACGGGGGGGGGGGATGTTGAGTATAATGTTTATTAGGAAAGAAGAGATAGACTAGGATTTGTTCTGGCTTGTCTTGTACTCAAAGTAGATCATTGTACTCATATATATATGCCCACGAGGCTCAAGAAATACAACAACTATTCCACCAATCCTCTCTCTCCCTTCTAACAAGACCCAAAGCTTCGGTGTATGTTCCACTGTACACATTTGTTCCCTTTTTCAATTTAGCGAAGACCTGTATCGGTCCGTGAAGCGGTCTGGAACGTCCATTTTTGTGTGTGAATGAAACACTTGTATTAATCAAGAAGGATTATTACAATCAAGAAGGCAAACTGTGCCAATCTCAACTAGTCCATGCCGAAAAAGGGTTTCCCCCGCTTTGTATACAAAGCAACCAACCGAACCATACAGGGATAGGTGCTGGGGCGGAAGCAGCACAGTCACGCCTAAAAGAAATGACAAAGAAAGAGTAAAAGAAACAAATGCCGACAACAGCGGATCAACAAAAACGAAGAAGCCTCGCGGTCGCTGCGCCTACCGGGATCTTCCACTAGGCTACAAGACTCAGAAGCGCCAACACCTATCAACACCTCCAAGAAGGAACACGACGATGATGACGCTGCTGCCAAGGGTTTCCCCCGGTACACAACGAGGCGAGAGGAAGGGTAGCCTCGACGCCCTCCCGGAAGGTCAGGTGGCACCCTCAGGCGCCACCGCGCCGGTGTCGGCCATGCCGACAAGGGTTTCCCCCGATCCCAACCCACATCTCGGGCGCTCCGGAGCCTGCCACCAAACCAACCACCCCCTGCGCCAACGAGGTCGTGAGGCCCCCACACCGTCTCACCACGGCACCGTGAATTGAGGACAGCACGTCGAAGAATCAGAGCCGGGACTAGGGCATCAGCACCTTCGGCACGCGGGAGGGCCCCACCTCCATCGTCAGCGACGGTAGCTGTCCGGACGCAATAGCAGGAGCACACCAGGCCCATGGGCCCACAGGCCCGGCCGAGCTCTCGTGGGCTCGTAAAGCTCCCGCCCTCGCGCTGCTGCAGGCACACTGGCGGCGCCGCCGCCCCATATCCGAGCTGCCCATCCTCCTCACCGGGCCGCAGACAACGAGGCCACACCAGGGGGCCAGCTCGCTAGGACCCAGATGGTGCCCGAGGGCCCAGATCTGGGCTGGGGCACGCCGCCGGCCACCCCGCGCAACCAAGCTGCCCCGCCGGCAAGAAACATCACCTCCACCACGTCTGCCACCGGCCACCGCCGCCGGGTCGCCGGAACGCCACCAAGCCGAGCGACACCATCGCTGTCCCCGCCCCGGGCAGGAAGGACGCACGCACGGGGAGGAAAGATCCCGTCGCCGCCGACACCACCAGGGCCAGAGCCGGGGGCGCGCGTCGGCGGCGGTGGGGTGGGACGAGGCGTGGGGAGGACGAGGGAGCAGGTGCACTGGCCGTCCCCCGGGAGGTGGCGTGAGGGAAGAAAAGGGGAGGGAAGGGAGGAGCGGGGGGAGGGGCGCCCGGATCTGGCATGCGCGCTGGCGGGGCTTGCCGGATCCGGCCGGGATCGGGCCTGGGAGGTGGTGGCGGTGACGAGGGTTAGGAGCGGGGGAGGTGCGTGAGCCGCCCGCCGCAGCCGCGGTGTTTTTGCTCAACTGGTCCATGGCGCAGCCAAACTGCTGTTTTGGGTATAGAACGCCCCATTTGAGCTAGGGTATGGCTAACAACATTTTGACTTCTCCGTACATGAGATATCACATGCTCACGCCCTAGCGCTAGAAGCCGTTTGGCCTCACCTACTAGTGCAGCAATAGGCGACCAATTTTTCTCTTCTTCCTTCAGCATGTTTTCTGCAACGAGGCTGTCTGTCTCCATGATGAACGACAAGGTACTCCACTCCAAGACAAGGTCAATCCCTTCCATGCATGCATGCATCTTCGCTTCAAGTGCACTTGAGCATGATGTCAAGAAACGACATGATGCAAAGATGATCTCGTCACTGTTATCACTGAGAATCATCCCCGTTCCTCCTGTTTCATCCTCCTCACACCAAGAACCATCAACATTCAGTTTGGCCCAGCCATGGGGTGGCTTGGACCAAACCTCTCACACCAAGAACCATCAACATTCAGTTTGGCCCAGCCATGGGGTGGCTTGGACCAAACCTCTGGCGCCTGTGGGCAAGTAGCCTGGGTGACCATCGCCTTCTTGTGGCTTGTGTGTGACACATGTGTAATCACCATCTTTGTAATGCCCCGGACACACCCGCCGGTGGTCGTTACTCCTGGCGGGATCTAGACTGGCCTCACATATCAATACTAATCTTTTCTGCGCACTTTGTCCTCACTCGTGCGCACCCGGGAGCAACTTCCCGTTCGGTCACCCATCCTGAAACTACTCCAAGCTGAGCACGCTTAACTTTGGAGTTCTATCCGAATGGGCTCCCAGAAAAGACGGAATTCCTTATTGATATGAGTAGTCTATCATCCCTAATAAGCCAAGCTATCACAATCTTACCTTTAGCCAAGAACTCATGTGGGTGCTGATGGATGCAAAGCAGACTATCGATGTAGCTGCATAGGAACCAGCGTGAACTCTCAATGGTAGGGATTGGTTTATGATGAACCACTTCATTACGGACGTGCTAACTCTACCAGAGCGTCATGATCATCGGTAGCGTTGTTCCTCCGAGCACCTGTTCAGCAGATGGAGCGCCCATTCAGAGCCCGAGTTGGTGATTTCATCCAGCAGTGGCATATATATAGAGTTTTCCATCGCCTCCCATAGCATCCTTGCTAATGGGCATCTACATATCGCATGGAACGTGTCCTCAGGTTCCATGCCACATAAGATACAAACATTAGTGACTTCCATTTTCCTTTCCGCTTTGATTTCCATAGTTGCCAGAGAGTTTGTAATCAATCGCCATGCAAAGATGCGTACCTTAGGGGGACCAGGGCACCCCCACACTGCCTTCCAGATGGCACGAGTGCCGTCTGGTGCCCTGCTCGTTGCACACATGTTGGTGCAAGTAATTGAGTCGCTACCAAGACGATACGTGGAGCGTACAGAGAAGTTTCCTCGCAGGTCCGGTACCCATGCTAAGACATCCTCCTGATGTCGTGGCGATGGCTTGATCTTGAGGATACATTCAACATCGATGGGGTGGAAGTGCTGCTGGAGTAGCGCTGTCTTCTAGCGATCGCCATCGTCTAGCAGCTTGCTAACGCGATGCAGCCGACAGGCCCCTCAGGTGGAGATGGGTCGGTAGGATAGTGGCCTTGGGATCCGCGGATCCTGCAAGATACGCACTTGCTCGCCATTGCCGATTCGCTAGAGAAGCCCCTTCTTTAGTAAGTCCAAGCCATATTGGATAGCATGCCAGGTAGGCGATGCATTGCCTGAAAAAACTGTGTCAACCAAAGATCCATCAAGGAAATACCTCACTTTCAAGACAGTGGCGCACAATGAGTTCGGCTTCGTGATCAAATGCCACGCTTGACGTGCAAGGAGTGCTTGGGTAAAAATGCGGAAATCACGAAACCCAAGGCCACCTCTTCCTTTTGGCTCATTAATTTTCTCCCAAGCACTCCAATGGGTTTTCATTTTCCCATTTTTTGACCCCCACCAGAAGTTACGGACAAGTCTTGTCAGGTCGTCGCACACCGAGAAGGGGAGCTTAGACTGTTGGCATCAAAACCGGCAGATCTCGGGTAGGGGGGCCCAAGCTGCGTATCTGAGGATCGGTGGTAGCAGGGGGAGACAAGGACACGATGTTTACCCAGGTTCAGGACCTCTCGATGGAGGTAGTATCCTACTTCCTGCTAGATTGATCTTGATGTATATGGAGATTACAAGAGTTGATCTACCTCGAGATCGTAATGGCTAAACCCTAGATGTCTAGCCTATGATTATTCTGTTAGCCTCTATGGACTAAACCCTCTGGCTTATATACACGCCGGAGGGGGCCTAGGGTTGTATAGAGATGACTTGAGGAGGAGGGAATCATTACATCCGGACATCTATTTTGCCTTTCTACATACATAGGAGTCCTACCCGGACACGGGGGATAATCTTCTGCTTCTATCTTCACGGCCCATTGATACGTCCAAAACGTATCTATAATTTCTGCTTGCTTCATGCCTCTTTTGGGTGATATTGCTATGATATTTATACACTTCCATACACTTTTGATCATATTTGGACTAACCTATTAACTCAGTGCACCCCAGTGCCAGTTTCTGTTTTCGGCTGTTTTTGTATTTCAGGTTTTCACATTACGAGAACTGCGAGGAAAAATCCAGAAAAAATAGATAAAAAATCAGCGTTCCAGAAACTACCGTGCGCCCGATGGACAGCCGGGGGG
>LR738711.1:658159049-658281858 GCA_902687465.1 Secale cereale
CCAGGGCTCCAGGCGCCCTGGCGGCGCCCCCCTGGGCCGCGCCGGGGGGCGCCTGGGCCCCCCGAGGTTCCTACGATGCCCCCCTTTGGCATATATTTAAAGCGTCTCCCGAAACCCTCGAAACAGGAACTCTTTTTCGCGATCTCATCTCTGTTCCGCCGCTGCCGCCGCTTCCAAGATCGGGAGCACCAGGAGAACTCTTCCCGGCACCCTGCCGGAGGGGAGGATCACCACCGGGAGCTTCTCCACCACCATGGACGCCTCCCATATGAGTTGTGAGTAGTCTCCCTTGGACCATGGTTCCATGACCAGTAGCTATGTGATGTTCTCCTCCCGTTCTTGTGCTTCACTAATTAGTCCTCGTGAGCTGCCCTACATGATCGAGGCACATATGTAATCCTTATGCTGTTGCTATGATGAGTTTGCTGGGATCCGATGGATTATGAGATTATGTTCAGATTGTGTTTGAGTAATATATTTGATTCACCTCTTTTATATTTATGTTCGTAAGTAATTCTTGCATGTTCTCCGTTGTTATTTATTGCTTTGGCCAAGTAGTAGGTAGTGACTCCAAGAGGGAACGTTATGCTTGATTGTGGGTTCATGCCCCTCGATGACTAGCTTGAGTGACAGAAACATGAGTCTAGGGGATGTGCTGTTGCCACAAGGGGGAAAACAACGGTGCTTGTGCCCGCGGGTGCAAGGATTGTTTACTTTACGCAAAGTTCTTTTAATGCAGTTGTCTGTTGCTTTGAGTTTACACTATGGGTGGGGCTCGCAACTTAATACCAGCGAGATGTTCTGGATAGATATCTCAAGGTGGATGATTAGTAGTAGATATTGATGGATTTCGGTCTACTTACTTTGGCGTACCACCCATGCTTTGAACCTCTACCTTTCTTGCAATGTAGTCAGCATTGGTTTGCGCACATGGTCCTGTCAATTGCCCAGCTGTAATTCGTTTACCTCACATAGTTGTTTTATCGTCTTTTGGGAGAGAGACATCACTAGTGAACATCATGAGATACCGGTCCATATTACCATCATTGATCACATCCGTTATTTACTTTTCCGCTATTTACTTACTATTGCAATTATACCTATCACTATTATCACTTGCGTTTGATCCTTTGTAAACTACAAGGCCGGAGGGATTGACAACCTCTCTGTACTCGTTGGGAGCAAAGTTATTTGTATCTGTGTGCAGGTCCACGTTGATTGCTAATATCTGGCGCCGTTAGCAGTTGACACCTTCTTGTTGAAACTGGGAGTCTCTGGGAAATCGATCCTTGGTATTACCAAGGGAAAACTTCTGCTACATTGCATCTCAAACCTTACACTTGGGGTAACCAACGAGGGGTGAGAAGCCACCTAGCACCCATCAATTAGGCCCACCTTCAGTAGTCCAGACACCCAAGGACCACCAAATCCAGGACTCCTTCAGTAGCCCCTGAACTTGCCTTCAATGACGAGGTAGTATCCGGCTTCATATCTTTGGCCCTGCAAGGCAGGTTCTTCATTATACTTCGGAACAATGACAATTCAGTTCTGACTTTTATACCCCGCCTTGATGATTCCTTCCCGTCGTCGCACCGACTTCCACGTGTCAGACGAGTACGAACGGTCCATGTACTTTTTAAAAATAAACCCTTGGTCGCGCAAAAATGGCGTCTTTTTAAAGAGATTGGATCTCAGACGACTTTCCACACCGTGCAGAAACCCTCAGAGCAAACCACGGAAAATCCTCCAAACATGGCAAGCGCTCCTAGTTCCTCCTCGCGCCCCCATGGCCCTCAAGAAGGCGACTGGGGAAGTTGCTCGGTATCCCATTCTCTGCCGAATAGACTTTAGACGGAGGGATATCTTCCTCCCGTTGATCT
The DNA here is from genome assembly GCA_902687465.1 of Secale cereale. Lineage (NCBI taxonomy): Eukaryota > Viridiplantae > Streptophyta > Magnoliopsida > Poales > Poaceae > Secale > Secale cereale. Next base: position 658,160,930 of record LR738711.1, read on the forward strand.
AGTCTCCAAGCGCGCTGGATTGGCTTCAATCGACGGCAAGGCTCTAGCGGAAAACTTTGCCAACCCCAGCAAAGAGGAGCGGGTGTGCTTTGTATCTTTCCTTCTGAGAGGCGTAGGATTTCCAATTCATCCCTTCCTCAGAGGTCTTTTGGAGTTTTATGGGCTCCAGCTGCATAATCTCACACCAGGTTTGATCCTGCATATCGCGGGTTTTGTTGCTCTTTGCGAGTTGTTTTTAGGCTGCGAAGATCATTTTGAACTATGGAAAAATTTCTTTTGCCTCGTCCCCCGCTCCCAAAAGGGATCCATATTCGAGGTGGGTGGCGCCAAAGTATGTCGCATAGCGGGAGCAGGTTACCTGTCCGGTACTCCTAAAAAGGGACCCGAAGAGTGGCCCTCGGAGTGGTTTTATATCGAAGACGTGTCCCATCCGGACCTAGTTCGGCACGGTCTTCCCGAATTCTCTAGCGCCCCTTTGAAGAAATGCCTCAACTGGCATCTCCACATCCCCAAGCAAGGGGATAGCGAGGAAGTTAAGAGCCTAGTCAGTAAGATCAGGGTACTTGCCCATTACAAGCTCTCGATAACCGAAGTTATTGCTATTGCGATAAAGCGATGTGTTCAACCACTTCAATCCAGGTTTTTTTTCCATGTGGCACTACAACGGGCTGGACGACGTGTCTCACTATAAGCGTGAGAGCCCGGATACCCCAAACGCCTTTGGCTGCGTGATACGTCTCCAACGTATCTATAATTTTTGATTGTTCCATGCTATTATATTATGTATTTTGGATGTTTAATGGGCTTTATTATGCACTTTTATATTGTTTTTGGGACGAACCTACGAACCCAAGGCCCAGTGCAAATTGCTGTTTATTTTTGCCTATTTCAATGTTTCACAGAAAAGGAATATCAAACGGAGTCCAAACGGAATGAAACCTTTGCGAGGATCGTTTTTGGAACAAACGCAACCCAGAAGACTTGGAGTACACGTCTGGGAAGCCACGAGGCAGGAGGGCACGCCCTCCACCCTCGTGGGCCCCTCGTAGCTCCACCGACATACTTTCTCCTCCCATATATACTCATATACACTGAGAACATCTGAGAGCACCACGAAACCCTATTTCCACCGTTGCAACCTTCTGTACCCATGAGATCCCATCTTGGGGCCTTTTACGGAGCTCCGCCGGAGGGGTATCGATCACGGAGGGATTCTACATCAACACCATAGCCTCTTCGATGAGTTGTGAGTAGTTTACCAAAGACCTTCGGGTCCATAGTTATTAGCTAGATGGCTTCTTCTCTCTCTTTGGATCTCAATACGAAGTTCTCCTCGATCTTCTTGGAGATCTATTCGATGTAATACTTTTTGTGGTGTGTTTGTCGAGATCCGATGAATTGTGGGTTTATGATCAAGATTATCTATGAACAATATTTGGTTCTTCTCTGAATTCTTATATGTATGATTTAATATCTTTGCAAGTCTCTTCGAGTTATCAGTTTGGTTTGGCCTACTAGATTGATTTTTCTTGCAATGGGAGAAGTGCTTAGATTTGGGTTCAATCTTGCGTGTTCTTTCCCAGTGATAGCAGGGGCAACAAGACACGTATTGTATTGTTGCCATCGAGGATAAAAAAGATGGGGTTTATGTCATATTGCATGAGTTTATCCCTCTACATCATGTCATCTTGCTTAAGGCGTTACTCTGTTCTTATGAACTTAATACTCTAGATGCATGCTGGATAGCGGTCGATGTGTGGAGTGCTACCTCTTGAGCTTGCGTTGTATTCCCTCGAAGAAGAAAGGGAGATGCAGCACAGTAGCGTAAGTATTTCCCTCAGTTTTTGAGAACCAAGGTATCAGTCCAGCAGGAGACCACACGCCAGTCCCTCGCACCTGCACAAACAAATAAGAACTTCGCATCCAATGCTATAAGGGGTTGTCAATCCCTTTACGGTCACTTATATTTTTGGTATTTTTGGTTTAATAAAACAGCAAATAAAAGCAGTAAAAGTAAAGTAGATGTAGATTGATATGTTGAGAATAGACCCGGGGGCCATAGTTTTCTCTAGTGGCTTCTCTCATGATAGCGATATTCTACGGTGGGTAAACAAATTACTGTCGAGCAATTGATAGAAAAGCGAATAATTATGAGACTATCTAGGCATGATCATTGTATATAGGCATCACGTCCGAGACAAGTAGACCGGCTCCTGCCTACATCTACTACTATTACTCCACACATCGACCGCTATCCAGCATGCATCTAGTGTATTGAGTTCATACGAACAGAGTAACGCCTTAAGTAAGATGACATGATGTAGAGGGATAAACTCAAGCAATATGATGAAAACCCCATCTTTTTATCCTTGATGGCAACAATACAATACGTGCCTTGCTGCCCCTACTGTCACTCGGAAAGGACACCGCAAGATTGAACCCAAAGCCAAGCACTTCTCCCATTGCAAGAACTATAGATCTAGTAGGCCAAACCAAACCAATAATTCGAAGAGACTTGCAAGGATATTATGAGCACACATAAAAGGTTCAGAGAAGAACCAAATATCTTTCATAGATAACATTAATCATAAACTCACAATTCATCGGATCTCGACAAACACACCGCAAAAAGATATTACATCGAAAAGATATCCTCGAAGACCGAGGAGAACTTTGTATTGAGATCCGGAGAGAGAGAAGAAGCCATCTAGATACTAGCTATGGACTCGAAGGTCTGAGGTAAACTACTCACAACTCATGGTGAGGGCGATGATGATGATGATGAAGGCCTCCATGATGGATCCCCCTCCCGGAACAGGCTCCAAGATGGGATCTCCACAGGAACAACAGCTACGGCGGTGCAATCAGGGTTTTCTCTCTGCGTATGGAGTTTCTGGGGTACGTAGGCATATATAGTAGGAAGAGGGGCACCAGGGGCCACCGGGCCTGCCCTCGATGTAGGGGGCGCGCCCTGGGAAGGGGGGCGCGCGCCCCACCCTTGAGGGTGGGCCCCCTGTCCTTTGGCTTGGCCCCGAAGTTTATCTCGCGTGATTTTCTCCAAAAATATCTCGTGCGAAGGTTTCATTCCGTTTGGACTCCGTTTGATATTCCTTTTCTGCAAAACCCTGAAATAGACAAAAAAACAGCAATCTGGACTAGGCCTTTGGGTTAGTAGGTTAGTCCCAAAAATGATATAAAAGTGAATGATAAAGCCCATTAAACATCTAAGACTTCATAAATAATAGCATGGAACAATCAAAAATTATAGATACGTTGGAGACGTATCAAGCATCCCCAAGCTTAATTCCTGCTCGTCCTCGAGTAGGTAAATGATAAAGAAAGATTTTTTGATGTGGAATGATAACCAATATAATTTTTCAATGTAATTCTCTTAATTGTGGCATGAATGTTCATATCTGAAGGATTCAAGATAAAAGTCTATATTGACATAGGAAATAACAATACTTCAAGCAATACTAACAAAGCAATCACATCTTCTCAAAATACTAAGGCTAAAGCAAGTTATCCCTACAAAATCATATAGTGTTGGCTATGCTCCCTTCCAATCACACAAAATATTCATATCATGCACAACCCCGATTTCAGCCAAGCATTTGTTTTCATGCTCTATCTTTTCAAACCTTTCAACTTTCACGCAATACATGAGCGTGAGCCATGGACATAGCACTATGGGTGGAATAGAGGTGCTTGTGGAGAATACAAAAAGAGGGAGATAGTCTCACATCGACTAGGCGTATCAACGGGCTATGGAGATGCCCATCAATAGATATCAATGTGAGTGAGTAGGGATTGCCATGCAGTGGATGCACTAGAGCTAAATATGAATGAAAGCTCAACAAAAGAAACTAGTGGGTGTGCATCCAACTTGCTTGCTCAAGAAGACCTAGGGCACTTGAGGAAGCCCATCGTTGGAATATGCAAGCCAAGTTCTATAACGAAAATTCCCACTAGTATATGAAAGTGACTAAGCATGAGACTCTCTACAATGAAGAACATGGTGCTACTTTGAAGCACAAGTGTGAAAAAAGATAGTAGCAATTGTCCCCTTTTTTCTTCTTTTTTTCTTTCTTTTTTTCTTTTTTTTCTTTTTTTGGGCCTTTCTTTTTTTTCTTTGGCCTTTTTTTTGCGGAGGGGCTTTATAGATTCAGCCTTTCCTCCCATGGGACAATGCTCTATAAATGATGATCATCACACTTTCATTACAACACAAGATTACAACTCAATACTACAACAACAAAGTATGATTCTACATGAATGCCTCCGGCGATGTACCGGTATGTGCAATGAAACAAGAGTGACATGTATAAAAATTATGCATGGTGGCCTCGCCACAAATACGATGTCAACTACATGATCATGCAATGGCAATATGACAATATGATGCGTGTCATATAAACGAAACGGTGGAAAGTTGCATGGCAGTATATCTCGGAATGGCTATGGAAATGCCATGATAGGTAGGTATGGTGGCTGTTTTGAGGAACAATATGGTGGCTGTTTTGAGGAAGGATATATAGTGGGTTTATGGCACCAGCGAAAGTTGCGCGGTACAAGAGAGGCTAGCAATGGTGGAATGGTGAGAGTGCGTATAATCCATGGACTCAACATTAGTCATAAGAAATCATATACTTATTGCAAAAATCTGCGAGTCATCAAAACAAAGCAATCAACGCATGCCCCTAGGGGGGAGGTTGGTAGGAGTTAACCATCGCGCGCCCCCGACCTCCACACAAAGGTTGACACTCTACAAATACCTCATGCTTTAACATAGTCACACAACGGTTCACCATACGTGCATGCTACGGTAATCACCAACCTTAACACAAATATTTCTCAATTTCATAATTACTCCACTAGCATGACTCTAATAACACTATCCTCATGTCTCAAAACATTTATCAAGCATCCAACATCTCTTTCTACTCAATGCACTTGATGTGATTTTTTTACTACATTGATATTGGATGTCTATCATGTGAAGACTAGTTTCTTTAGCCTAAACACTTTACCATGCTGTTTTAATAGACTCTCAAATAGATCTAAGTGAAGCATGAGAGTTCAACAATTTCTACAAAATATTACCACCACCGTGCTCTAAGAGATATAAGTGAAGCACTAGAGCAAAAACTATTCTACTCAAAAGATATAAGTGAAGCACCTAGAGTGTTCTAATAATTTCTAGGGAATATTTAACTATCTCAAATAGGTGTGTCCAGCAAGGATTATTGTGGCAAACTAACAAGCAAAGACTCAAATTATACAAGACGCTCCAAGCAAAACACGTAGCATGTTGCGAATAAAAATATAGCTCCAAGTATAGTTACCGATGGATGAAGACGAAAGAGGGGATGCCTTCCCGGGGCATCCCCAAGCTTAGGCTTTTGATTATCTTGAATTTACTTGGGATGCTATGGGAATCTCCAAGATTAGGCCTTTGCTACTCATTCTTCCATAGTCCATCAAAGAAATACTCAAAACTTGAAAACTTCACAACACAAAACTTAGACAAAAACTCTTGTGAGCTCCGTTAGTAAGACAAAGCAAACCACCACTCAAAGGTACAGCAAGGAATTAATTAATTGTTTATATTGGTGTTAAACCTACTGTAATCCAAGTTCTGTATGGTTCATATCCTCCAATATTACTCATAGATGCATCGGAATAAGCAAACAACACACGAAAAACAGAATTTCTCAAAAACAGAACAGTCTGTAGTAATCTGCTGGGTTCGCCTACTTCTAGAACTCCAAAAACTTCAAACTAAATTGGTAAATTTGCGCAATTTGTCTACCAATCAGAAGCAACAAGAATTAACTAAAGAGCACGTTCCAGTAAAATCTGAAGTCTACTTTAGCGAGCGCTAACGATTCTGTTTTTCACCGCAAGATCAAATAAACTTCACACAAGTTCTACCAAAGGTTCTACTTGGCACAAACACTAAACAAACATGAAAACACATATAATCAGAGGCTAGATGCAATATTTATTCCCTAATCGCAACAAAAGCAAAAAACATAAAATTGGATTGCCTCCCAACAAGCGCTATCGTTTTACGTCCCTAGCTAGGCACGATACAAGATAGATCTATGTATTGCCATCTTTGGAAGGCAATTATTTGATTAAGCACTTATGATTTTTGGGCACTTCTTTGTCCCTATGAAAAATAAAACTCTTGGGCAAGAATTCAAGAAATTCTAAGGTGTCAAAAGGGTCTCTTGAAAAAGTAAGAAAATTAGGGTGAACACTTATGGATTTGAGATCCGCGAGTCTAGATGTTTCACCCTTGTCTTTAGGGACATACATGAACTTAGATAATTTAGAGGAGGTGATAATTTAGAGAAGGTATTGGGAATAGTTTTTATAGCGGAAAGAGCAGAACCCACATTAGTGATAACATCCTCAAGCTTATTGATTCTAATAGAATCCTGATCTCGCTTTTCTTTAACTGTGGGTTCCTTTTCCCTAAGATTTTTCAAAACAACTCCTACCTTAGATCCATATTGGGTAATTTCATTATGAATTTTTCTATCCAAGCTCTCTAACAATTCTACCGTAGCAACCTTGTTCTCAATAATTTCTAACCTTTGCATAACATGCTCCAAAGTTAAAACAGTCCCATTAATCGTAAGAGGTGGTGAGCCAAATAATTCAGTCATAGCTTTATAAGAATCAACGGTGTGGCTACCCAAGAAATTCCCTCCGGTAATGGTATATAAGATAAATCTATTCCACGGAGTTATGCCAACATAAAAATTGCGAAGAAGAACATAAGTAGAAAGCTTCCCATTAGACTTATCTTGAGCATTGCAAATTCTATACCAGGCATCTTTTAAATTTTCTCCCTCCCTTTGTTTAAAGTTGAGGACCTCACTCTCGGAGTGGTGATAATGATAGGTGTGCTAGACATGATGACAAGTAAGCAAGCAACACACAAGCAAACAAGAAGCAAGCAAATGAGAAACACACGACGGAAGAAGGGCGAACAAAATGGCAAAGGTGAAGTGGGGGAGAGGAAAACGAGAGGCAAATAAATGTAATGCGAAGGATAAGGGTTTGTGATAGGTACTTGGTATATGACTTTTGCGTAAGTCTCCCCGGCAACGGCGCCAGAAATTCTTCTTGCTACCTCTTGAGCTTGCGTTGTATTCCCTCGAAGAGGAAAGGGAGATGCAGCACAGTAGCGTAAGTATTTCCCTTAGTTTTGAGAACCAAGGTATCAATCCAGTAGGATACCATGCACCAGTCCCTCGCACCTGCACAAACAAATAAGAACTTCACAGCCAACGCGATAAGGCGTTGTCAATCCCTTTACGGTCACTTACGATAGTAAGATATGATAGAGATGATAATTATATTTTTGGTATTTTTCGTTTAATAAAACAGCAAATAAAAGCGGTAAAAGTAAAGTAGATGTAGATTGATATGTTGAGAATAGATCTACGGCGGGTAAACAAATTACTGTCGAGCAATTGATAGAAAAGCGAATAATTATGAGACTATCTAGGCATGATCATTGTATATATGCATCACGTCCGAGACAAGTAGACCGAAACGATTCTGCATCTACTACTATTACTCCACACATCGACCGCTATCCAGCATGCATCTAGTGTATTGAGTTCATACGAACAGAGTAACGCCTTAAGCAAGATGACATGATGTAGAGGGATAAACTCAAGCAATATGATGAAAACCCCATCTTTTTATCCTCGATGGCAACAATACAATACGTGCCTTGCTGCCCCTACTGTCAATGGGAAAGGACACCGCAAGATTGAACCCAAAGCCAAGCACTTCTCCCATTGCAAGAACTATAGATCTAGTAGGCCAAACCAAACCAATAATTCGAAGAGACTTGCAAGGATATTATGAGCACACATAAAAAGTTCAGAGAAGAACCAAATATCTTTCATAGATAACCTTGATCATAAACTCACAATTCATCGGATCTCGACAAACACACCGCAAAAAGAGATTACATTGAATAGATCTCCTCGAAGACCGAGGAGAACTTTGTATTGAGATCCGGAGAGAGAGAAGAAGCCATCTAGATACTAGCTATGGATCCGAAGGTCCGAGGTAAACTACTCAGAACTCATGGTGAGGGAGATGATGATGATGATGAAGGCCTATGTGATGGATCCCCCTCCCGGAACAGGCTCCAAGATGGGAACTCCACGGGAACAGCAGCTACGACGATGGAATTAGGGTTTTCTCTGTGCGTATGGAGTTTCTGGGGTACGTAGGCATATATAGGAGGAAGAGGGGCACCAGGGGCCCGGGCCGGCCCTTGAGGTAGGGGGGCGTGCCCTGGGAAGGGGGGCGCGCGCCCCACCCTTGAGGGTGGTCCCCCTGTCCTTTGGCTTGGCCCCGAAGTTTATCTCGCGTGATTTTCTCCAAAAATATCTCGTGCGAAGGTTTCATTCCGTTTGGACTCCGTTTGATATTCCTTTTCTGCAAAACCCTGAAATAGACAAAAAACAGCAATCTGGACTAGGCCTTTGGGTTAGTAGTTTAGTCCCAAAAATGATATAAAAGTGAATGATAAAGCCCATTAAACATCTAAGACTTCATAAATAATAGCATGGAACAATAAAAAATTATAGATACGTTGGAGACGTATCAAGCATCCCCAAGATTAATTCCTGCTCGTCCTCGAGTAATTAAATGATAAAGAAAGAATTTTTGAAGTGGAATGCTAACCAATATAATTTTTCAATGTAATTCTCTTAATTGTGGCATGAATGTTCAGATCCGAAGGATTCAAGATAAAAGTCTATATTGACATAAGAAATAACAATACTTCAAGCAATACTAACAAAGCAATCACGTCTTCTCAAAATACTATGGCTAAAGAAAGTTATCCCTACAAAATCATATAGTGTTGGCTACGCTCCCTTGCTATCACACAAAATATTCATATCATGCACAACCCCGATTTCAGCCAAGCATTTGTTTTCATGCTCTATCTTTTCAAACCTTTCAACTTTCACGCAATACATGAGCGTGAGCCATGGACATGGCACTATGGGTGGAATAGAGGTGGTTGTGGAGAAGACAAAAAGAGGGAGATAGTCTCACATCGACTAGGCGTATCAACGGGCTATGGAGATGCCCATCAATAGCTATCAATGTGAGTGAGTAGGGATTTCCATGCAACGGATGCACTAGAGCTAAACATGAATGAAAGCTCAACAAAAGAAACTAGTGGGTGTGCATCCAACTTGCTTGCTCACGAAGACCTAGGGCATTTGAGGAATCCCATCGTTGGAATATGCAAGCCAAGTTCTATAACAAAAATTCCCACTAGTATATGAAAGTGACTAAGCATAAGACTCTCTACAATGAAGAACATGGTGCTACTTTGAAGCACAAGTGTGGAAAAAGATAGTAGCAATTGTCCTTTTTTTTCTTTTTTTGGGCCTTTTTTGCGGAGGGGCTAGATTCAGCCTTTCCTCCCATGGGACAATGCTCTATAAATGATGATCATCACACTTTCATTACAACACAAGATTACAACTCAATACTACAACAACAAAGTACGACTCTATATGAATGCCTCCGGCGGTGTACTGGTATGGGCAATGAAACTAGAGTGACATGTATAAAAATTATGCATGGTGGCCTCGCCACAAATATGATGTCAACTACATGATCATGCAATGGCAATATGACAATATGATGCGTGTCATATAAATGGAACGGTGGAAAGTTGCACGGCAATATATCTCGGAATGTCTATGGAAATGCCATGACAGGTAGGTATGGTGGCTGTCTTGAGGAACTATATGGTGGTTGTTTTGAGGAAGGATATATAGTGGGTTTATGGCACCGGCGAAAGTTGCGCAGTACAAGAGAGGCTGGCAATGGTGGAAAGGTGAGAGTGCGTATATTCCATGGAATCAACATTAGTCATAAGAACTCATATACTTATTGCAAAAATCTATGAGTCATCGAAACAAAGCAATCAACGCATGCCCCTAGGGGGGAGGTTGGTAGGAGTTAACCATCGCGCGCCCCGACCTCCACACAAAGGTTGACACTCTACAAATACATCATGCTTTAACTTAGTCACACAACGGTTCACCATATGTGCATGCTATGGGAATCACCAACCTTAACACAAATATTTCTCAATTTAATAATTACTCCACTAGCATGACTCTAATACCACTATCCTCATGTCTTAAAACATTTATCAAGCATCCAACATCTCTTTCTACTCAATGCACTTGATGTGAATCTTTTTTACTACATTGATATTGGATGTCTATCATGTGAAGACTAGTTTCTTTAGCCTAAACACTTTACCATGCTGTTTTAATAGACTCTCAAATAGATCTAAGTGAAGCATCAGAGTTCACCAATTTCTACAAAATATTACCACCACCGTGCTCTAAAAGATATAAGTGAAGCACTAGAACAAAAACTATTCAACTCAAAAGATATAAGTGAAGCACATAGAGTGTTCTAATAATTTCTAGGGCATATTTAACTATCTCAAATAGGTGTGTCCAGCAAGGATGATTGTGGCAAACTAACAAGCAAAGACTCAAATTATACCAGACGCTCCAAGCAAAACACATAGCATGTTGCGAATAAAAATATAGCTCCAAGTATAGTTACCGATGGATGAAGACGAAAGAGGGGAGGCCTTCCCGGGGCATCCCCAAGCTTAGGCTTTTGATTATATTGAATTTACTTGGGGTTCCATGGGCATCCCCAAGCTTAGGACTTTGCTACTCCTTGTTCCATAGTCCATCAAAGCAATACTCAAAACTTGAAAACTTCACAACACAAAACTTAGACAAATATTCTCGTGAGCTCCGTCAGTAAGAGAAAGCAAACCACCACTCAAAGGTACAGCAAGGAATTCATTAATTGTTTATATTGGTGTTAAACCTACTGTACTCCAAGTTCTCTATGGTTCATATCCTTCAATATTACTCATAGATGCATCGGAATAAGCAAACAACACACGAAAAACAGAATCTGTCAAAAACAGAACAGTGTGTAGTAATCTGCTGGGTTCGCCTACTTCTGGAACTCAAAACATTTCAACCTAAATTGGTAAATTTGCGCAATTTGTCTACCAATCAGCAGCAAAAAGAATCAAATAAAAAGCACGCTCCAGTAAAATCTGAAGTCTACTTTAGCGAGCGCTAACGATTCTGTTTTTCACCGCAAGATCAAATAAACTTCACACAAGTTCTACCAAAGGTTCTACTTGGCACAAATACTAAACAAAACACTGTCGGTGTACTAAAGTAGGGGTACCCTTAGTATCCCTAACTTGTGCACGGGCAGTCGTAGCGTCCCGTTGCAAGGCTTGCCAGGTGATGGTCAATATCCTCCGTGGTTCTTTTGGAGCCATTCAAGAACAAAGTAACCAAGCCTAGGAGACAAGGCCCCGGCAAGAGGAGCTTGCCGGGAAGGACACTTAAGGCACAAGATCACTCAAAGCGCAAGACCCTGGCAAGAGGAGCTTGCCGGAAAGGCCAACCAAGGCACCTCAAGAAACTTGCCGCGACGCGCCACGCGTCCCGGCAAGGCCCGGTGAGCGACAAGCTCCCGGAAGCGACAAGATAGCGACCACGGCAAGGCGCTTGCCGCGGCAAGCTTCCACTCAGTACCCGTGCTCCAGCACATCCACCCATGTGTCGCTCTGGGATCCTCCCAGGCATACATGGTGGAAGGCTGTGCAGCCAGGGGTACGCGGTTGCAAGCGGCGATGACAAGGATGTCATCGTGGTGAACGGTGGCGCCCCTGACGGCCCTTTTTGCACTGTTTAGGCGACGGCGATGGGCATTTAATGCCCTTGTCCCCTGCCGTCAGGGTTAGGTATGGAACACTGTACCACATACCACACTTTTTTCCATTTTTACCCTCAACTATGCTGCCACCTGTCGGTGACCCCTTGAGCATATAAAAGGAGGCCCATGCGCAACGTAGAGGGGGGTTAGACATTCGAACACTCTCACGCTCGGTCTCGCTAGCCGCTGAGGAGTACTGTAGCTTCCAGCACTCCCGAGCCAAGAACTCAATACAAACCAAAGCAGGAGTAGGGTTTTACGCATCCGTGCGGCCCGAACCTGGGTAAACTGCTCGTGTGGCTCGCCTCGATCTGCTCTTTGTGCAATCTCCGCCCCCTGCCGTACCGAAAAGGGGCTCCGGTCCCATATGTGTTCGTGGGTGGATCAGTTTCCCCGACATCTTTGGCGCGCCAGGTAGGGGGTGCGTCGAGGTTGTGTGAACCTGATCCGGCGTCCACACGAGCTAGATCTTCATCATGTTCATCGACATGCCGCCGATGAAGAAGGCTTCGGAGGCAGCAGGTCCGTCCGCGTCGATCCCACCACCGCCGGAGCCAACGGCTGGTGGGGTGGAAGCCGGCGAAAGAACGGACGTCGACGAGGGAAGTCACGGTGCGGCCAGGTCCAAGGACAAGGTTGCGCTGCCCATCGGCGGCGTAGCCGGCTCCCACGACGACCGAGCGCACTCCAAGACCTCGGCGTCCGTACATGCACCGCGCCCATCTCAGGAGGCACGGGACCGGTAGTGTCATGGTACTCACGGTACCATACGCTTGCTGGGCCAAGGTCAAGCTGGTGGGTCCCGGAACGCTCAAGACCAGCATGCACGCCAACATGCTGGCACGAGCAAGGCACGGTCGCCTGGACGGGATACTGCTCCTTCTAACGTAGTTAGAAGTCCGAGCATATCCCGCTCCTCGCACCGTTCGCCACCGCTACCCGCCACTCCAGCAGAAGCTCTGGCACGAGCTCAACTGCTTCTAAACTTCCCTCCAGTGGCAGACAAGGCCGACGACTGGAGGGCCACCATTCAGAGCCTCATCGCCTTCGCCAACGGTGACACTCCGCGGCAACTGAGCACATCGCAGCCGCGGCAAGTCAGCCAGGTGCGGGCCGATGGCGACAAGACCGATGGGGGTGCAACCACCGTGCACTCTCCGCCCCGGAAGCCAAAATCGCCGACTCGCCGGGTCAACATCGACGATGACTCCACTTCGTCATCAGATCCACGAGCTCGTCGCGATCAGCGGCAAGTTCTCCACGAACGACAGCAAGAAGACGCTCGCACTCGCATCGAGCGCCGAGGAGAAGCGCGATGTCAATCCGACCAGCGCGCTGGGCCCACTGTGACATGCATGCGCCAGGGGGACCAGGCGACTTGCCGTACGCGGTAGGTTGTCCTGCGTTCACTCGTGAGCTGCGGCAAGTCCAGTGGCCCAGCATGAAAAATTTCAAGCCAGACGTACCAGAGAAGTACGACGGCAAGAAGCATCCGTCGGAGTTCCTCAGCATCTACACCATCGCGGTGCGAGTTGCTGGGGGGCGGGACGACAAGATCCTTGCCAACTACTTACCTCTGGTACTCAAACCCAACGTCAGGTCCTGGCTCATGCATTTGCCGGACAACTCCATATCCTGCTGGGCAGACTTGTGCCATCAGTTTGTCGGCGCCTTTACAGGCAGCCACAAACCCCATGGCCAAGAGAGTGACCTTCACCTGCTCGCCCAGAAGGAAGGAGAACCTCTGCGCAAGTATATCCAGATATTCAGCCGTGTACAGCACAACATCCCAGACGTCCACCCTGCCGCGGTCATCAGCGCGTTCCATCAGAACATGCACAACTGCAGGATGAGGGAGGAGATGGCGATGTGCAAGATCAGGGACGTCAGTGAGCTTTATGCCCTGGCCGACAAGTGCGCACGTGCTGAGGAGGGGAGGAAACTCCCCGGAGAGGATACAGGAGCAGGAGGATCTGACAGTGAGGATGCCGCCCCGGCGAAGAAGAACCGGCGGCGGAACAACAGGAAGAAGAAAAACAAAGAGGTGCTGGTCGTTGAGCAGTCCGGCAACGGAGGTGGCGCCGACAAGGCCAAAGTTGGTTGCTCCGGCAAGGAGACTGCCGCATGCACCAACTGCCAGGCTGTGGCGGCCGCCGACAAGCAGGACGGCACCGACAAGCAGTATTGCAAGATCCACCGCACCAAGGGTCATGACCTCCAGAACTGCAAGAGGGTCGAACAGCTCGTCGAGCAGCAGAAGGCTGAGTACGAGTGACGCGACAAGGAGAAGGCCCAAGGAGGTGATGGAGGATCCGGCAAGAAGCGGACATTCGCCGGCCGGGGAGGACGCCGCGGCAAGGCCAAGCAGCGGCAAGGAGACAGACCTCCCCGCGGCCGCGACAAGGACGAAGACGACGACGACGATGAAGACATGGAGGATGCTGAGACCAGTGAGCAGGAGTTCCAGAAAGCCACAGAGGTCTTGTGCGTTGACGGCGGTGCTTCTCTGCATACTTCTCACCGCCAGCTCAAACAGTGGGTGCTGGAAGTTAATGCGGCAGAACCACCTGTCGAATCGCGCAAGCTTCTGAAATGGTCCAGCACGCCTATCGCCTTTGATATTGAGGACCACCCTGATCGCACAACTGCGGTCGGGTGCTTGCCGATGTTGGTTTCACCAACCATCCGCAACCTCAAGGTCACTAAGATGTTAGTTGACGGCGGGGCCGGCTTGAATCTGATCTCCTCCACGGTACTCCAGAAACTCCAGATCCCTGACAGCGAGCTCGAAGAGACCGACACATTCCAAGGAATAAACCCGGAAAGGAGCAAGCCGAAGGGGAACATCACGCTGCCAGTGACATTTGGCAGCGAGCTGAACTTCAGGACTGAGAGAGTCACGTTCGACGTTGCTGATTTTCCATTACCTTACAATGGGATACTCGGTCGTCCAGCACTCGCCAAATTCATGGCAGCCTCTCACTATGCATACAATATGTTGAAGATGCCTGGCCCGATAAGCGTCATCTCTGTCCCTGGCGACAAGAAAGGTGCCCTTATCTGCGCCGACAAGATCTACCGGGAAGCAGCAGCCGCAACACATAGCAAGACACTTGCCGCTGAAGCTCCCGGGGGGAAGAAGAAGACCAAATCCAGCAAGAGCTCTGGGGCCCACTCCGGCAAGCGCACCTCTTCGGAGTGCTGCGCTGCCGTCGAGGACGCACCATCGAGCTCCACCGGCAAGTGTAAGAAGACGATGGCAGCTCCGCCAGAGACCAAGAAGGTGTCCGCCAAGGAGGACGGCATTGGTGGTACTTTCACCATCAGCGCCACGCTTGACCCTAAATAGGAAAGCGCGCTCGTTGCTTTCCTGCGGGCGAATGTCGACGTGTTTGCATGGGAACCGTCTGACATTCCCGGTGTTCCCAAGAAAGTGATAGAGCACAAGCTTGCCGTCTGTCCTCACGCGCGGCCCGTCAAGCAGAAAGTCAGGAAACAAGCAGTGGAGCGCCAAGAATTTATCGCAGAAGAAATCAAGAAGTTGGAAGCAGCAGGCCTTGTCAGAGGAGTGCTCCATCCTACGTGGTTGGCCAATCCTGTAGTCGTGCGTAAGGCAAACGGGAAATGAAGGCTTTGTATCGATTTCACCGATGTGAATAAAGCTTGTCCCAAAGACCCATTTCCCTTGCTGCGCATTGACCAGATTGTTGACTCCACGGCCGGATGTGACTTGCTTTCATTTCTTGACGCATACTCAGGATACCATCAGATCTTCATGGCAGAAGAGGATGAAGAGAAGACCGCATTCATCACTCCATGTGGCACATACTGTTTCATACGGATGCCTTTTGGTTTGAAGAATGCTGGTTCAACATTTGCAAGGGTGGTCCATATAGCTTTTGAGCCACAAATTCACAGGAATGTAGAAGCATACATGGATGACATAGTGGTCAAGAGCAAGGACAGGGCGACCCTGGTTCAAGATTTAGAAGAGACCTTTGCAAATCTGCGCAAGATCCAGCTCAAGCTCAACCCCGGGAAGTGTGTGTTTGGAGTCCCTTCCGGCAAGCTTCTCGGGTTCTTCGTGTCTCAGAGGGGGATTGAAGCCAATCCCTACAAGATCAAGGCCATCGAGCAGATTGAAGCACCCAAACGCGTCAAGGATGTGCGAAGACTCGCCGGTTGCGTGGCTGCTCTTAGCAGGTTTATCTCTAAGTCAGCTGAGCGCGCCCTGCCATTTTTCAAAATTTTGAAAAAGGCTGGTCCAATGAAATGGACTCCGGAAGCGGAGGCTGGGCTGCAAGACTTGAAGAGATACCTGTCCTCTACTCCAATACTTGTCGCACCTAAGCCACAAGAGAAGTTGCTGCTATACCTAGCGGCAACCAATCAAGTGGTTAGTGATGCGTTAGTAGCAGAGAGGGAGGCAGACGATGAGCCAGCAACCACGGCAAGCGTATCCAGCGACAAGCAGGGGGCTTCCCCGATAAGCTCTGGTCTCGACAAGGATGGATCTGCGCAGGCGCAAGAGGAGGTACGGAAGAAAATGGTGCAACGCCCAGTTTACTTTGTTAGCTCCCTTCTGCAGGGGGCTAGGTCGAGGTACTCTGGTGTGCAGAAGTTGCTTTTCAGCCTTCTCATGGCCTCGAGAAAGCTGCGCCATTACTTCCAAGCACATGAGATAACAGTTGTCACTCGCTTTTCGCTGAAGAGGATACTACAGAATCCAGAAGCAACAGGCATGATTGTTGAGTGGGCACTGGAACTGTCAAGCTTTGGCCTCAAGTTTGAAAGCACTTCAACTATCCAAAGCAGAGCATTGGCAAAGTTCATAGCGGAGTGGACGCCAACACCAGATGAAGAGATTCCATAAACGAGCATCCCCGTTAAGGAAGCAAGAAAAGAGTGGCTGATGTACTTTGATGGTGCCTTCTCGCTGCAAGGCGCCGGTGCTGGCGTGCTGCTTGTCGCACCCACCGGAGAGCACCTCAAGTACGTAGTCCAGATGCACTTTCCCAAGGAGCAAGCGACAAACAATACAACAGAGTATGAAGGTTTGCTTGCCGGTCTAAGGATCGCGGCAGACCTTGGGATCAAGAAGCTGATTGTCAGGGGTGACTCGCAGCTTGTCGTCCGCCAAGTGAACAAGAGTTATCAGAGTCCGTTGATGGAAGCTTACGTCGATGAAGTGAGGAAGCTTGAAGAGCACTTTGACGGCCTACAGATGGAGCACGTCCCAAGAGCTCAGAACGACATTGCTGACGGCCTGTCAAAGTGTGCCGCACTTAAGTTACCTGTGGAACCAGGGATTTTTGTGCTCAAGCTGACTCAACCATCCGTAACACCATCAACTGGACAGAGCAGGAAGAGGAAGTTGATTTCTGGCGACTATTTTCCGGCAGCGCTTCCCGAAGCCGCCACCAAGAAGGTCCCCAAGATCAACACCAAGAGTGCTGAGGAGCAGTCTGCTCCGGCAAGCCCTAGGGTTTGTTCCGTTGAAGCAAACGCTCCCGACAAGTTTGGCTCCGGCAAGCTTGTCGGGGAATGTCAAGCTCCGGCTGAGCCACAGGTTCTTGCCGTAGAAGCAGACGTTCCCGCAGCAGCAGATGTGCCTTTAGTCCTTGCTGTCAAGCCACAAGCTCCAGCATGGGCGCAGCAGATTGTCCGTTTCCTTCAGACAGGAGATCTTCCCGAAGAGCAAGAAGAAGCTGAAAGAGTAGCCCGGCAGTCAAGTATGTACCAGTTTGTTGACAACACACTGTACAGAAGAAGACTCAACAGTGTGAAATTGAAGTGTATTCCCAGGGAAGATGGACAAAAGCTGTTGGCAGAGATACATGGAGGTATATGTGGTCACCACATTGGCGCAAGAGCACTTGCCGGCAAGGCATTCCGGCAAGGTTTCTTTTGGCCAGAAGCCCTCCAGGATGCAGCTGCACAAGTAACCAAGTGTGAAGCGTGCCAGTTCCATTCCAAGCAGATACACCAGCCAGCTCAAGCTCTCCAGACGATTCCTTTATCCTGGCCATTTTCGGTCCGAGGGCTCGACATCCTCGGCCCCTTTCCCCGCGCAGCCGGGGGCTTTGAGTACTTGTACGTTGCAATCGACAAGTTCACAAAGTGGCCAGAAGTGGAACCAGTGAGGAAGGTGACCGCACAGTCAGCAGTCAAGTTCTTCAGGTCGATTGTTTGCCGCTTCGGGATCCCTAACAGGATCATCACCGACAACGGCACCCAATTCACGAGCCGCACCTTCATGCAGTACGTCCAAGATCTTGGCGCCAAGGTCTGCTTCGCTTCTGTTGCTCACCCGAGAAGCAACGGTCAAGCGGAGAGGGCAAATGCTGAAGTGCTGCGTGGCCTCAAGACCAGAACTTTCGACAGGCTGCAGAAGTGCAGAAGAAACTAGATCGAGGAGCTGCCGGTGGTTCTTTGGTCGATCAGGACGACGCCAAATCGAGCCACTGGACAGACACCTTTTGCTCTAGTCTACGGAGCAGAGGCAGTTCTCCCCACGGAACTCGTATACGGGTCACCTCAAGTGCTCGCTTATGATGAGCTCGAGCAAGAGCAGCTGCGAAAAGATGACGCGCTGCTCCTTGAGGAAGACCGTCTTCAGGCTGCTGTATGAGCTGCTCGATACCAGCAAGCTTTGCGCTGCTATCATAGCCGCAAAGTTAACGCCAGAAGTCTCGAGGAAGGCGACCTTGTTCTTCGGCGCGTTCAGTCCGCCAAGAATTCCAACAAGTTGACGCCGAAGTGGGAAGGCCCTTATCGGTGAAACGAGTCACTAGGCCTGGCGCTGTCCGCCTTGAGACCGAAGATGGCTTTCCGGTGAGCAACTCCTGGAACATCGAGCATCTTCGTAAGTTTTACCCGTAAGGCGCGGTTGCCGTGACCCGCTCCGGCAACCACCTTTTGTACAAGTCTTGCCACTGTTGCATGTAATCCTTTGTACAAAGCCGGGCGCAGACCCCGTGCATCAGTAAAGCTCATGTGCCCCGCACATCTTGTCAATTTCATGCTTTTTATTTTATGCATGTATTATCTGACACTTTGTGCAGCACCTACCCTTGGTAAGCAATAACGAGCCCAAAGGCTCCATATCCGTATTTTCTCTTCCTTCTTTTTTTTTCTCAAGGAAAGAAAGGTTCCCTCGCGCACAAGTTTGCCGGGGGGGGGGGGAGGAGATAGTGGTATGGACCAGGCGTCGTCCAAGAGAGTTTCGCCTTGCCGGGAAGCAAACAACACAAAAGCTTAGTTGCCAAAGTTTGAGCAATCAAAATTTGAAATTTTTAAGTTATCTTCCTTGAACGACTGCGCTTTGTATGGAAAACCTGTGCGCGGAGGAACCAACTCGTAGCTAGTTGCGCCCTTACTTTGTTTCGAGTCCGCTCAACAGTTTAAGTGTGCTGCGACTAGTGTCGCGCCCTTACTTTGTTTTCGAGCATGCTCAACAACTTAAGTGTGCTGCAACTAGTTGCGACAAGGTTTCTTGTCGGTAGCGGCACCGCCAGCAGGCTGCTGACGTTCCGCACTCAGCGCTCGCAGCTAAGGTGCCCGCACCGGCAAGTTCCGTAAAAGTGTGGGGCAGAAACATACAAAGCAAGGAATCAAGTGAAGGAAATAACGTTGCAATTACTACCCAAAATAAAGTTATATTACAAGATGACTCGTCGCTGTTCTAATAGATTGTTTTTCGTAACATGGCTGACAGGGACAAGGAAAGAAGAAAATAAGCGGCCTAATCTGCGCGATCGCCCTCGACCCTCTTGATCCCGCTCACCTTGTCCACAATGGGTGCGACAAGGGCCTTGAGCGCCTCCAGATTAGCGTCCGACGGCAAGCTCTTGAGGACGTTGGTGAGGTTGAGGCTAGGATTGCGGAAGGCCACCTTCATCAGCACCTTTTGAAGGGCTCCCGCCCAGAGCTTGCGCGACTCGTCCGCCAGCTGCTTTGGGATCCTTTCCCGGAGTCGCTGGAGGGCCGTCGCCACGCCTCTGAAGAATAGGGTGAGCTTGGCGCTGGGGTGGAGATTCTCGTCGGAAGAGTACCCGAGATACTCCGCCCCAGCTGCGCCATCTCCCTGTCGATATCCACGGCGGCGTTCACAAGACTCTCCGTCCAGTGCTCGACAGTCGCCCTGAAGTTGTTCTCGGTGACGGCAGCGCTCGCCAGCAATGCCTTCTCGGCCCTGACCTCCTCCTTTAGGGCCGTCTCCCGCTCCTTGGCGCCGTCCAGCGTCTGGGTCAACGTGGTTAGTTTCAACTGAAGATCGGTGTTGGAGTTCTTGGCGGCGGCAAGCTCCTTGCCCTTCTCGGCGAGACGGACTTGCAGCTCTGAATGGCTATGGGCGTCCTTCTCCCGCTCGAGCTTGAGAGCAGCAACCTCCTCACTGCTCGCCTTGAGGTTGGCCTCGAGCTGCGCCACTCTCGTCTCCAACTCCTTCTTAGCGGTCTCAGCAGCCGCGAAAGCATCCTTTGCTTCTTGAAGAGCTCCGCCAAGTGATTGCTCGCGCGCGGCAAGCTCCTCCTCGTGGCTGTCGAGGTTGACTTTCCGCTGCGCCAGCTCGCCTTCCAGCACAGATAGCTTCTCGGCGGCAAGCCGTTGCTGCTCTTCATCTTCGGCCTTCTCGAGGAAGAAGGTCGTCTGCTCTCTAGCAAGTTGCTCCCGCTCCTCCGCCAAGGACCGGAGAGCTGCTTGGTGAAGACCCCGGAGCTCCTCTGCTTGCTTCTCCATATCAGCTCCCGCCTTGGCGGCCAGCACTTCGCGGGACTCCAGCTTGGCCTGCCGGGCGCGGTAGAGCGACAGCAGCTTACGCAGTAGCCGCTCCTCCTCGGGTTCGCCGCTGCGGCTGCTCGGCGCGTCGACAAGCTTCAGCCCGGCAGAGGCAAGTACTTCCCCATCAAAGGCTTCGCCCTCGACCGGCGCCCTGGACATGGACGCCCATGGGAGGCTGATGAAGACGCCGTTGCCGGCCTCCAAGTAGGCGCCTGGCTCGGGCTCTTCGGAGCCTGGAGCGGCGGCGGCAGCGGAGGGATCGGTAGTCGGCGTAGCGCCTGGCGCTCCTGCGTCCTCAGGGCCGTCAGTGCGACCGCCGGACCCCTCGGCAGCCGCTGCGGCAGCAGCCTTGGCAGCCTCGTCGCCGGCGGGCTCGTTAGCACCGGCCGCCTCTTCGGTAGCAGCGGCGTCACCGGTGTTGCCGCGCGTATCCTCCTCAACAGCAGCCTCCATCTCCATGGACTCCGCAGCAGATGGGTCTGACGGTAGGAAATGGGAGGAAAACAGTCAAGCAAATATCCAAAAAAGAAGAATCAAAAGAAGAAAAACCCAAGGGAAGTTTGAAGCAAAGGGATTACCTGTGCGGGCCGGCTCCTCGGTAAGGATCCTTGCCGGGGAGCTGTCCCTTGGCGGCGTAGTTGTATTCCCCTCCGGCGGAGGGCCACTGGTGCTGTCCCTCGCTGGAGAGCTCGCCCTTGGCGGAGAATTCGCCCTTGGCGGAGGACTCCCCCTAGCCGGGGAACTTCCCCTCGGCGGCGTGGTTGAAGCAGATGGCACGACGGGGACGGTCTCCGGGCGCTCCTGATGTGTCTGCTCCGATCCTACACAAATCAACAAACAAGACGTCAGCAAAGAAAGAACGCCCGCGCGCACCTAACAGCGGAAAGTGAACTACACACTTACGCTGGGGGCTGCGCTGGGGGCTGCTCTGAAGATCAGTCGCCGGGTCTGGCAAGTTTGTCTCAGGCGCACCCCCTGCTGTCGCGGCGGGCTCGTCCTCGATGACAATCACCGGGACCTTGGCTCTCTTCGCCGCCCTCTGGGCCAGAGTTCTGAAAAAAGGAACAGGTTCAGAATGAGGCGAAAGAGATACAAGACCAAACAGCAGAAAATCGAAGAAATACAAGAACAATAAAATCTTACTCTTCTTCCTCGTCAGAGCTGAGCGCAGAGAAGTCGAAGTCTGGCTCATGCGTCCCGGCGCGAGGAGGCGGAGGAGTAGGCTCCCTTGGCCGCTTGGCGGGAGCAGTGGCGGTGGTCTGAGATGACCCCGCTCCGGCTGCCGCCGAGGCGTGGGGAGCGGCAGGAGCAGAGGCGATGGTCCGAGAAGATCCCGCTCCAGCTGCTGCAGAAGCGCGAGGTGCTCCCGCGACAGCCTTGCTTGCCGCGGTGGCGCGTGTCGCGCGGCGCGGCGGCTGTTGACCCGTCTGCCGCTCCGTCACGTCCCCGGCCTTGCGGAGACGCCTTCTTGGTGGAGCTGGAGGCTCTACTGGTGGTGGCGAGCTGCCCGAAGACGAGGAGGAAGAGGAGTCGATCTCCAGCAAGCCGCTCGTGCCCTCGACGGGCCCGCTCGACTCGACGCCCTGCTCGGCGGGCTCGCTTGTCTCGGCGTCTTGCCCGGCAAGCTTCCCCGCGTTGAGAAACGCCTCTCGCTCGGTAAGGCTTGCCGCCTCCGCTGCCTCCCCCTCCTCCACGGTGTATCCGAACTCGCCCGCGGCCGCGGCTGCCGCCGCCTCTTCCAGCCTGGTGGCGATGTACGCCATCTCCTTGTCGGTGGTGTCGCGGGTGAGGCCCTTCTTCTCGTCGGAGCAGATCGGCGTTTCTTCCAAGTTGTCGAAGAATGCCTGCATAGCTTCGTCGGTAGGCTCTTGCCAAGTTGGGACGATCCCGTGCGAGTCGCACAGCGGCATCATTGCACGGATGCGGCTGAGCGCGGAGTTGTTGCACAGCGGAACGACGCCCTGCGGCAACCTGAATACTTCGGGATGATCAGGGTCATACTTGAACAGCTCCTGCAGCATCCCGTTGAGCTCCAGGACCGTGAAGTTGAAATTGAGGCCCGGGCGCAGCCTCATGATATCTGCCGCGTTCTCGAACTCCCAGGCGGGCCTCTTCCTCTCCTGCAGGGGGGCGATGCGGCGGCGGAGAAAGTCTGCGCCAACTGCGCCTACAGTCAGCCCGGCAAGCCTGAGGCGAAGGATCCGGGCAGTGGCAATCTTCAGTCTACTGTCTTCCGGGGCCAAGTCACTCCAGTCGTTGCCGCATACTACTGGGGCTTGGCGCCGGGCGGTGAATGGCTGCGGGTTCTCCTCTACAATCCAACACCAATTGGCCCTCCATTCATCTCATTTACTGCGAAGCTCCCCCTCCAGATAAGCTTCCTTCTTGTGCGTCCTCGAGACCCAGGAGACTCCGCCAGATAAGGGCTCTCCTCTCTCTACTCGGGGCGTAAAGAAGTGGCGGAAAAGGGCTACATTGGGGAAGACTCCGACAAAGTTTTCGCACAGATGTGCGAAAACTGCCATGGTCAGAACGGCGTTGGGGGTGAAGTCAAGGAGGTGGAACCCGTAGGTGTTCATGATGTCGCAGAAAAATTCAGAGAAAGGCGGGCAGAGCCCGCAGTAGAAGAACAAGGCGAAGAACGCATATCCGTTCGGAACCGTCTCACAAGAAATGGCTGGGAATACCTTGGTGCGCGGATGCGCCCGCGTCTCCCCCGACCAGAAGAGGTTATAGTTCTCCCTCAGCTTCCTCGCGGCAAGCTTGGGGGGGGGGGGGGAGACAGCCCGCTCTTTTCGCAGCGCCGCGAGCCGTAGCGCCTCGGCCGACTTCGCGCTCTTCCCCTTGTCGCCTTTCGGAGCCATGGCGGAAGCGGTGAGGGAGGTCGACGGCGCTAGTGGTGCTGGTGGCGATGGGGGCGGAGCGCTGCTCTCTTTCGGCTTTAGGAAGAAGGGGAGCGGCGGAGGTTTTCGAGGATTGAAGCAGCAACGGGCGGATGGACGAACTGCCCCTGTTTCCCCTGCTTATAAGGGGGGAGGGGGCTGAAAACCCTCAACCGTAAGGGATCGAGATAGTCTTCGCGGGTAAGAATAACCCAATTTATTGATTCGACACACGGGGAGCCAAAGAGTATTTATAAGCTTTGACAGTTGAGTTGTCAATTCAACCGCACCTGAAATATACTTACTTGCAACAAAAGATAAGTGGTAACAGTGATATGATAGTGATGATAGTGATAGTAAAAGTAAACAGTAAAAGTAAATAGCAAAAGTAAATGGCAAGAATAGCAACTAGTAACCAGCAGGATTTAAAACACTGCAGGCTAGGGAGATGGATGGTTGGGCGCTGCATGGATGAGATAGATTCTAACTTGGGGCACGGCACACGGAAGAGTAATGATCATCTAGGCAAATATCAAACATTAGGCATGTATCCCGTAGGTAGTTGTACGTGCTTGCAATAAGAACTCGCACAACATCTTTTGTCCTACCATCCCGCTACGAACGGGGCCAAAAGGAACTTATGGAGATTAAGGTGCTCCTGTCAAAGAGCACCGGAACAAAGCAATGAACTCAATGGATACATGTAATCCTCAAACTACGGACCATCCCCTTTGGTGTCCCAAGCTGTCACTTTTGGGATCGCCGGTTCCGAACCGTAACAGGTGCAAACAACTCATAGATAGGATCACGAACACAAATATATTCATGCAAACACATATGGTTCAGATCTGAAATCATGGCACTCGGGCCCTAAGTGTCAAGCATTAAGAATAACAAGTTGAAGCAAAGATGATAAACACCATAGTAGATGATAGGCAACATGCCCCCAATGATCTGATAAACTATTACATGATCTAACTCATCCAATCCCTACCATCCCCTTCGCCTACAGCAGGGGAATTACTCACACATGGAGGGAGAAGTCATGGAGGGATGATGGAGTGGTGACGATGATGACGATGGCGACGATCTCCCCTCTCCGGAGGCCAATTCAGCCTCCAGATTAGCCCTCCCGAGGAAGAACAGAGGGTGGCGGCGGCTCCGCGACGGAAAACTGCGAAAAGAACTTCTGATCTGGGGTTTCCGTGTCGCGAGTAAAAATACGAGGTAAAGTAGGGCACCAGGGGGTGTGGGCCCCACCCAGGCGACCCCCCGACGCGGCCCAGGGGGGGCGCGCCCACAGGGCGCCTGGGCACCCCCTGGCCCCCCTCTGGTGTAATGCCCAGGATGGAGTTATACCTCCTACGTGTCGAGGCACGACTTAAAGGCATAAGTCCATCCTAGAATGATCTCAAGTTTGGTAATCTTTGCACAACTCATGTAAAAGAGGGATAGTAAACTGAAAATAGTTGGCTTACACTCGCCACGTCACAGAAATTACAGAACAAGTCTCAAACATCATACATTAAGATCACTACAACCCTCTAAGGGCAAAAGCCAAATGTCAAAGTACCAAACTCAGATAAAACAACCACAGGCGGATCGAATCCTAGTAAGAGACTCCACTACTGATCGTCCGGGTAGCGCACGTAGTAACGACTACGCTCCTCGTCGTACTCCCAATCCAGCTCGGTGCCATCACCTGGATAGCTCACAGCTGGACCTGCATCTGGTGTGTGAAGTAACTGTGAGCCACAGAGGACTCAGCAATCCCGTCTCCGGGTAACAGAACTATCAAAGCCTTTAGGTGAGGGAAAGGCTGAAGTAAGAACAAGTCTGCAGCAGCTACTAGCATCTAGCTTACGCAAGTGAGAGCGAGAAGAGAAGGCATCGGCGAGAAGTGATCACGAAGTGATCCTAGCTACAAGCTCACAAACATAACCCCTCTGTGTTCAACTCCCGAATCCCGATTCGGAAATTGACACTCACGGAACACACGCTGGTAGTGTATTAGTATCATTGTGTCAAGTTATCTACAACCGGAATTAACAAGCTCCCATCTGCCACATAACCGCGGGCACGGCTTTCGAAAGTTCAGACCCTGCAGGGGTGTTCCAACTTGACCCATTACAAGCCCACGATCCGCGGAGTCGCAACTCCAAAGTGGGAAGACCCGAGTATCCTCGGAATCCCGTGCTCAAGATATACCGAGCTAAGGTAAGGCTAATCCAGCAAATCCTCCCGGCGTGCCGACACCCTGATAGTAGCCGCGCGTATCTCGTCTCAGGCCACGACCGGATGGGACAAGCTACGGGTTTTTACCAAACCTTGAGTTTCCTCGAGGTGGCCCCGCAGGTTGCCCGTTTCGGACCAACACTCATGTGGAGCACTGGCCCGGGGTTGTTGATTAAGAAAGAGGGTTAATTACTCCCTATGCATGTTTAGGTTGTTATTAGGCAAATAGTACCAATGTTGGGATTTGCTGGAAAAGACTTAGCACTTAGCGGTTTATCGAGGGGGTCCCATACACCCCAACCGTGTTAGGAACGCATAATCAAGGAACATAATACCGGCTTATACGGATCCTAACGGCATGAGTGGAACAAATCACCAAGCAAAAGGCTTAGCCTTCCACCCTTGCCAATATATAGATGATTTCAATTAAAGCATTAGATAGTGTGATATAACCCAACCAAACTTCAACATGGAGCAAGCATCTTCACTTCACCTGCAACTAGCAACGCTATAAGAAGGGCTGAGCGAAGCGTACTTAGCCAAGCAACGGTTTTGCATAGGTAGGGTGGTTAAACATGGCAATTGGTTACAAGTAGGAGGCTGACAAGAAGAACATGGGCATCGAGGCATAACTATAGATCGAGACTACTAGCAATAGGCGAAGATAGTAAAGTTATCGGGGTTCGGTCATCTTGCCTGAAGAGAATTCGTTCGGATCGTAAGAAGGATCCTCGTGCTCAACCTCGTTGGAAAACTCGTGCTCAACCTCGAACCCGGTCTCAGCTTCCGGCTCTAAACAAGACAAACACACCAAGCACCAATCAACACGATGCAATGCGCACTCGAAAAACATGAATGCATGATGGATGCACTAGGGATGCACATGGAGCACGTAAAACATCACTCAAGCAAAACCCCTCAAAACAAGATAACAAGCTGATATTATTAATCTACACAGAAAACACCCAAGTTTGATATAAGATTCGCTGAAATCGGAGTTACGGGCTAAAAGTTACGCCCGAAACAAGATTTGAGCGAAAACTGAAAATTACAGCAACATAGCAACTTGGGAGCTCAAAATAATTAAACTACAGCACCCAAAAAGCATGGCAAAGGACTTGAACACAAACTAGATACAAAGTACAGCAACTAGGTCCAAAGTGCACCCCCAACGGAGTCACGGATCAATAGCAATGATCTTGGACATATTGAACTTTGAAATAAAATTCTGGCAGCAGAATTTTATTGAAACTTTAGAGCAAAAGATAAACATGCTACAGCCACTCAAATGGACATGTGAGGACATGGATGGAAAGACAACAATATATACTTCAAGGAACAATCAAAATCCACCCCAAAACTATCATGCTTTGTCCTACAACATCACACGAACATGGCATCGGAACGTTACAGATTTCAGACTTAGTGAAATTTCACTAAGTCCTAAAACAGCAATATCATCATAGCACACAAAAGAGCATGTTTAAGTCACCTCGAAACTAAACATGGCAAAGGGTAAGCACCTCATCAAAATACATATGAAGGTGATCCCGAAACACACAAGCATGCTTCATAGAGCTGAACACACCGATTGCAACGAGCTCAACAAGAAGGCATTTCATAACAAGTGAAAACACAACATGTGAACATGGCACTTTGCAACGAAGATAACAAGGCAACAATAAATCTACCATGCAACCTATCACAAGCAACACGTAGTTCGTGGCGAGACGAACACGTGGACATGTCATTTGCATCGTTTGGACAAACGAGCTAGAAGATATCACATGTCAAAGGTGGCATGAAAATAACACATAACAGCAGTTTATATCATGATGCACTCTTGCAACAGCAAAACAAGTGTCTAGGTGACATCTAACATGCATGACAACAACAGGTAAAACGTAGAGGACATCTCCACGAACATCTGGACATGCTACACGCGCAAAACGGAGCAACAGGCACCAAGTTAGAGCAGTTCAAAGTTAGCATCTCAGATAAACAGATCTGGGGACTTAGGAGTGGGGGAACAACCTTAGCAGTCTCAGATCTAGGAAAAAAACGGAGGAACGGGCCGGCGGCGCGGATCCGGCCCGATCCGGCGGCTGGAACTGGGCCCGGCTTGCGGTGGAGGCGGCCCACTCGGGCGGAGGGGAAGTCGGGCCCTGGCGCGGCGCGGAGTCTCGGCCCACCTGGCGAGCGCGGCCCGCGGAGGTGGCTGGGGCGGCCCAGCCGGTGGCGCGCGGTGGAGCGGGAGGCGGCCCGCGGTGGCGCGCTGGGCCCCTGCGGGGGTGCGGCCCGGGCGGCGGAGGTGGCCCGGCTCGGCTCGGTGGCCTGGCGCGGCGACGCGGCGATGCGGCGGCCCAGGTGGGCCGACGCGGAGGGAGGCGAGCTGGGCCGATCGAAGGCGGAGGGAGGCGAGGCGCTCACGGCGAAGTGGTCCACGGGACCTGCGGCTTCGATCGACCGAGAGCGACGGGGCCGAGCCAGCTGGAGGGCCTGGCGAGGCGTTGACTTGGCTGGATCGAAGGAAAACGGCCGGCTCGGACGGGATCGAAGGAGCTGGTGCTCTGCGGCTGCCGGCGGCTTGATCGAAGGGAAAGGATGGTTTTCCAAGTGGAGAGGAGGGGAAAGGTGGATCTGAGAAAAAAAATAGGGAATGCCAAAAATAGACCTAGAGGGGTCTATATATAGCAGTTTTTAGGGTTAGGGGAAGATTTAGGGGCACTAGGAGCCCTCCGATCGTGATCCAACGGATCCGATCGCGGGGACTAGAATAAAAGGACCTAGACGGAGATAAAAGAAAGCAGTAGGGGTATTTCCGGGACACGAAGTAAGGGCACTTCGGACCCACACATACAACGGAGGGAAAAGTCAACGGAGTCCAAACGAGACGAGATTTGAGAGGCGGGTTGCACACAACAAAACAACAACACACAACACAACCTCGCGGCACACCGGTAACGAAAAACGCCCGGACAACAAAGTAGGCCTACGGGACGTCACGGACACGTGAGGGAGCTCCGGAACGCGAAACGGACAACGGGAAGAAACACGACGAACCGGATGCAACCCACAACACAAATGCAATGCAATGCACATGTCTACATGATATGGATGAATGCCACACACTCACACAACAAAACGACGAAAGCCCGAAAGACAAAGAACCCGAAAAGGAAATAGATGAAGCCGGAGATTTATTATAAGCCCAAAAGGGAAAGTATTACATCCGGGGCATTACAAACTCTCCTCTACTACAAAAAGATCTCGTCCCGAGATCTAGGACTGGAAAAAGGAAGGGTACTCGGAACGAAGATGATCTTCTCGTTCCCAGGTAGCTTCTCGGTCTGTGTGATGTGACCACTTGACTTTCAGAAACTTGATGGACTTGTTGCGAGTCTTGCGTTCGGTTTCCTCGAGAATGGCAACTGGATGCTCTCGGTAGGAAAGGTCTTGTTGAAGATCAATCTCCTCAAACGGAATCATGCGCTCAGGTGCCTTGAAGCATTTGCGAAGTTGAGACACATGGAAGACATCATGAACATTTGCAAAGTTGGAAGGGAGCTCGAGCTGATAGGCTAGATCGCCTCTTTTGCCAAGAATTTTGAAAGGCCCGACGTATCTAGGAGCAAGTTTTCCTTTGATACCGAATCTTTGGGTTCCTTTCATCGGAGAAACTCGGAGATAGACATGATCACCGATGTCGAAAGCCAAATCACGATGCTTTCCGTCATAGTAGCTCTTCTGACGCGACTGAGCGGCCTTGAGATTCTCACGTATGACTTTGCACATATCTTCGGCTTCAGAGATCAAATCATTGCCAAGAAGTTGGCGTTCGCCTGTTCCAGACCAGTTGAGAGGGGTACGACACTTTCTGCCATAGAGAATTTCAAACGGTGCTTTGCCTGCACTTGCTTGAAAGCTGTTGTTGTAAGAGAACTCGGCAAATGGAAGGCAGTCTTCCCATTTCATGCCGAAGGAGATGACACAGGCTCTTAGCATATCTTCAAGGATCTGATTCACACGCTCGACTTGACCACTAGTCTGAGGGTGAAAGGCAGTGCTGAACCTGATCTTCGTGCCCATGGCGGACTGAAAGGAGTCCCAGAACCTTGATGTGAACAAGCTGCCACGGTCTGAGGATATCACTTGAGGAATGCCATGTAGGGACACAATTCTGGAAGTGTACAACTCTGCAAGTTGAGCTGCATTGATTGATTCTTTGACTGGAAGAAAGTGAGCGACTTTGGTAAGCTTGTCAATCACCACAAAGATAGCATCATTTCCTCGCTTGGATTTAGGAAAGCCAGTGACGAAGTCCATTTCAATGTGGTCGAACTTCCACTCAGGAATAGGAAGAGGTTGGAGAAGACCGGCTGGACGTTGATGTTCTGCTTTCACTCTTCGGCATACATCACATTCATTCACGAATTGGGCAATTTCCCTTTTCATGCGTGTCCACCAGTAAGATTGCTTGAGATCTTGATACATCTTGGAACTGCCAGGATGAATGGAAAGGAGAGAGTCATGAGCTTCTTCCATTATGAGCTTCCTGAGATCACCTTTGGGAACAACGAGTCTGTCCTCGAAGAACAAGGTATCTCTCTCATCAACACGGAAGCACTTATATTTTGGAGTGCCCTTTGCAATCCCATGTTTCACCTTCTTCACCATGGTATCACTGAGCTGGGCCTCACGGACTTGATCTTCCAAGGTAGGAGCAATTTGGAGATTTGCAAGAAAACCCTGCGAAACAACCTGAAGGTTGAGCTTCCTGAAAGCTTCACAAAGCTCAGGCTGGTGTGGCTTGATAAGAAGGCTGTTGCAATATGCCTTTCTGCTCAAAGCATCTGCAATCACATTCGCCTTGCCTGGAGTGTACTCAATGCTGGGGTTGTACTCTTGGATCATCTCGACCCAACGAGTCTGGCGTAGGTTCAAATGCGGCTGTGTGAAGATGTACTTCAAGCTCTTGTGATCAGTGAAGATGTCGACCTTTCTGCCCAACAATAGATGTCTCCACGTAATCAGAGCATGTACCACAGCTGCTAGCTCGAGATCATGTGTGGGATAGTTCTTCTCACTGGGCTTGAGCTGCCGAGAAGTATATGCCACAATTTTCTTATCTTGCATAAGCACACCACCAAGACCTTGAAGAGAAGCGTCACAGAACACTTCATATGGCTTGGTTTCATCCGGAGGAGTCAGAACTGGAGCAGAGACAAGCTTCTCTTTGAGGGTTTTGAAAGCCACTTCACACTCGGGAGACCAAAAATATTTGACATTCTTCTGAAGGAGGTTGGAAAGAGGCTTGGCAATCTTGGAGAAGTTCTCCACAAACCTTCTGCAATAGCTGGCAAGACCCAGAAAACTGCGGAGCTGCTAGACGTTCTGAGGAGCTTCCCAGTTGACAATTGCTTCAACTTTCTCGGGATTAACCGCAATACCGTCAGCTGAGATAATGTGGCCCAGGTACAAAACCTTATCGAGCCAGAACTCGCACTTTGAGAACTTGGCATAGAATTTATGCTCTCGGAGTCGATCAAGAACCAGACGCAAGTGCTTTTCGTGATCTTCTTCATTCTTGGAAAACACCAGAATATCATCCAGATACACAAGCACGAATTCGCCAGTATAGGGGTTGAAGATGTAATGCATCATCCTTGAAAAAGTAGGAGGAGCATTGGCGAGACCGAAGGACATGACGGTATACTCGTATGAACCGTAGCTCGTTCTGAAGGCCGTCTTGGGAATGTCTTCCTCGCGAATGCGAATTTGATGATAGCCCATTCGAGGTCAAGCTTAGAGAAAACTTTAGCTCCTTTGAGCTGCTCAAAGAGTTCGTTGATGTTGGGGAGCGGATACTTGTTCTTAATCGTCTTCTTGTTCAATGGCCGATAGTCAACACAGAGACGCTCCGTGCCATCTTTCTTCTTGACAAATAAGACACCACAGCCCCACGGAGATGTACTCGGTCTGATGAGACCCATACTCTCCTGCTTATCAAGCTGCTTCTTCAATTCCTTCAATTCATCCGGAGAGAGCTTGTATGGACGCCGACAAGCAGGTTCGGTGCCCGGCTCGAGTTCAATGACAAACTCCACCTGACGGTGTGGAGGCATGCCTGGAAGATCTTCTGGAAAGACGTCTTGATATTCATTCACCACTGGAATTTGCTCTATGGCATTAATTTCACCCTTATCATTAAGAGAGAAAAGCCGAATAGTATTATCCCTGGAGGCGAAGATAATCACATCTTCATCAGAATGAGTCATCTTGACTTCCTTTTGAGCACAATCAATGTGAGCATCGTGCTGAGAAAGCCAATCCATTCCGAGAATGAGGTCGATGTCAGAATGACCAAGAATCACCGGAGAAGCCAAAAATCGATAGTCACCCATGCGAATAGAAACATCCGGAGCCACCATACTAGAACTCAATCTCTTGCCAGGTGATATGACACTCAAAGGTCTTGGCAAGGCTTCAGAGTGAACATTATTCTTGGATGCAAAAGGATATGACATAAAAGAGCAAGAAGCACCCAAATCAAATAACACTTTAGCTGGGATAGAGTTCACTGGAAGGTTACCCAGAATGACATCAGAAGAAGCCTCCGCTTGTGCTGCATTCATCAGATTGACCCTGGCAGCCTTTGGATCATGCCTGACAATAGCTGAACTCACAGGTGGTGGAGGAGGAAGACGCTTCGGATTCGGACATCTGTTGGCATAGTGACCCTTCTGAGTGCATTTGTTGCAAGTCACTTCTGAGAGAGGACGGAACTGAGAGCCACTGGACTTGGAGCCTTGAGACTGAAACTGCTTCTTCGACTGGTTGCTTGGGTTGGGTGGGTGGGAGAAACCACGACCACTAGAGTTCTTGTTGTTGGAGTTGTTGAAGTTGCTGGAGTTGTTGTATGGAGCTCGAATCATTGGAGGAGGAGGAAGCCAAAATTTCTGTTGTTTCGCAGCCAACTGAGACGATGAGGTAGAGTGAACAGCATCTCGAATTCTCTTCTTAGAAGCCTCCATCTTAAGCTGAGCTGCTTCTTGTTTCAAAGCCATATTATAGAACTTATCGAATTCGTCTGGCTCGAACAGAGTGAGAGCAAGCTGAAGTTCATCTTTGAGACCTCCACGGAACTGATAGATTTTGCTCTTTGCATCAGGAATGTCTTGCTTTGCATAGCGAGCGAGGTTTTGGAACTTGACATTATACTGATAGACTGTCATGGAGCCCTGCTTGAGGTTGCGGAATTGCTCACGCATACCCTCAATAACACTTGTAGGAATGTGATGCGAGCGGAAATCCTTGCAGAAATTCTCCCATGAGATCACTTGACCCGGCCTTGAGTCTTTGTACTGCTGCCACCAATCAGCTGCTTGATCTTTCAGTTGGAAGGCTGCAAACTTCACATAGTCATCTTGTTTCACGTTACTGCACTCAAAATGCTTCTTGATATCGGTCAGCCAATCCTCAGCATCAAGAGGGTCGACACAGTAACTGAAAGCTTTAGGATTGTTGGCCAAGAACTGGTTGAGGGTAGCATGGTGCTGCTGGAAGAAGTTGCCTTGGTTCATTGGAACGCCCTGATTAGCTTGATTAGCTTGATTAGCTTGCATCATCTGCATCATCTGCATCATCAACTGAGTGTTCTGAGCAGTAGTCTGCATAATTGCTCTCCAAGCCTCAGGCGGAGGAGGAGGTGAAGGAGGATGCTCTGGAACCTCTTCCACCTCTGGGTTGGCATTCGGAACCTTTTTCGGAGCCATCCTGTAAGAGATGACCACGAATCAGCAATTGATTGACAAAAGGAATAAGCTGAATCAATGGAATGAATTGCAACAAGTCTTCACAATAATCATTCGAACAATAAGAACGAATGAAATCATCTGAACAAGAGGAACGAATGAATTTCTCAGTTAATTGATAACATCAGTCTTCACGAGAAGCCACATAGGGATCAAAAGGATAAAATAATAAAACAACAAGGTACGGAAAGGAACAAACACAAGAGAGGAGTTTCGTTCTAACATCTTTGTGCTGAAAGCATATGAACGCGTTACGAAAAGGTTTTGCAATCCCCGGATCAGCATAGCCAAGGACCCTTTAAGATGCAACTCCTGATAGTAACCTCGGTCATATAACTCCTTCACTCAATAACCCCGAACTCACTAACCTGCATTCGTTGGAAGAATGCCTACGATCTACTGGATAAAACCCACCTATAGTTTTCCGAAAGATTCCAGTTATGCAATCAGGTGTTGGGGATACACGGGAAGCACCGCGCAATCAACTCTAACCTACATCCAGGTGTATCCATCCTTCAACACATAACCAGTCTTTCTCGGAAACTGTGTACCTCGGACCTTCGAAAAGCATCCACTATAGCAAGCTATGGCAATACTCCCGAACTACCTCCCCAGTACTGGGTGATGTCGGGGTTATCTTGCCACTGGCCGTATAGGGGAGATTTTCGATGTCGGCCGTCTTAAGTATTTAGTACTGTCGCGATATGCTTGTTACAATGATACCCCGAAGCTCAACTCCTCGGTAACAGGAGGCATCGAGAACAATATCCTTGTCACAAGAACATCGAAACAATCCCAGAATACTCGCGGGATTCCTAAAAAAAAATTTGTGCAAATTTTGAAGATAGGAGAGACAAGAGTAGACGTCAGGAGTCCTCACCAGAGAGAAAGGGGATGAGAAGCAAAGAAATCCTACTCTCCGATATAATATAGGACTCAAAAAGTTTTCAGTGTGTGCCTAGACTCAACCGTCAACGGTTCGATCAAACAGTGGGGGCTCCTAGGTCGGAGAAGGCTCTGAATACCAACTTGTAATGCCCAGGATGGAGTTATACCTCCTACGTGTCGAGGCACGACTTAAAGGCATAAGTCCATCCTAGAATGATCTCAAGTTTGGTAATCTTTGCACAACTCATGTAAAAGAGGGATAGTAAACTGAAAATAGTTGGCTTACACTCGCCACGTCACAGAAATTACAGAACAAGTCTCAAACATCATACATTAAGATCACTACAACCCTCTAAGGGCAAAAGCCAAATGTCAAAGTACCAAACTCAGATAAAACAACCACAGGCGGATCGAATCCTAGTAAGAGACTCCACTACTGATCGTCCGGGTAGCGCACGTAGTAACGACTACGCTCCTCGTCGTACTCCCAATCCAGCTCGGTGCCATCACCTGGATAGCTCACAGCTGGACCTGCATCTGGTGTGTGAAGTAACTGTGAGCCACAGAGGACTCAGCAATCCCGTCTCCGGGTAACAGAACTATCAAAGCCTTTAGGTGAGGGAAAGGCTGAAGTAAGAACAAGTCTGCAGCAGCTACTAGCATCTAGCTTACGCAAGTGAGAGCGAGAAGAGAAGGCATCGGCGAGAAGTGATCACGAAGTGATCCTAGCTACAAGCTCACAAACATAACCCCTCTGTGTTCAACTCCCGAATCCCGATTCGGAAATTGACACTCACGGAACACACGCTGGTAGTGTATTAGTATCATTGTGTCAAGTTATCTACAACCGGAATTAACAAGCTCCCATCTGCCACATAACCGCGGGCACGGCTTTCGAAAGTTCAGACCCTGCAGGGGTGTTCCAACTTGACCCATTACAAGCCCACGATCCGCGGAGTCGCAACTCCAAAGTGGGAAGACCCGAGTATCCTCGGAATCCCGTGCTCAAGATATACCGAGCTAAGGTAAGGCTAATCCAGCAAATCCTCCCGGCGTGCCGACACCCTGATAGTAGCCGCGCGTATCTCGTCTCAGGCCACGACCGGATGGGACAAGCTACGGGTTTTTACCAAACCTTGAGTTTCCTCGAGGTGGCCCCGCAGGTTGCCCGTTTCGGACCAACACTCATGTGGAGCACTGGCCCGGGGTTGTTGATTAAGAAAGAGGGTTAATTACTCCCTATGCATGTTTAGGTTGTTATTAGGCAAATAGTACCAATGTTGGGATTTGCTGGAAAAGACTTAGCACTTAGCGGTTTATCGAGGGGGTCCCATACACCCCAACCGTGTTAGGAACGCATAATCAAGGAACATAATACCGGCTTATACGGATCCAAACGGCATGAGTGGAACAAATCACCAAGCAAAAGGCTTAGCCTTCCACCCTTGCCAATATATAGATGATTTCAATTAAAGCATTAGATAGTGTGATATAACCCAACCAAACTTCAACATGGAGCAAGCATCTTCACTTCACCTGCAACTAGCAACGCTATAAGAAGGGCTGAGCGAAGCGTACTTAGCCAAGCAACGGTTTTGCATAGGTAGGGTGGTTAAACATGGCAATTGGTTACAAGTAGGAGGCTGACAAGAAGAACATGGGCATCGAGGCATAACTATAGATCGAGACTACTAGCAATAGGCGAAGATAGTAAAGTTATCGGGGTTCGGTCATCTTGCCTGAAGAGAATTCGTTCGGATCGTAAGAAGGATCCTCGTGCTCAACCTCGTTGGAAAACTCGTGCTCAACCTCGAACCCGGTCTCAGCTTCCGGCTCTAAACAAGACAAACACACCAAGCACCAATCAACACGATGCAATGCGCACTCGAAAAACATGAATGCATGATGGATGCACTAGGGATGCACATGGAGCACGTAAAACATCACTCAAGCAAAACCCCTCAAAACAAGATAACAAGCTGATATTATTAATCTACACAGAAAAACACCCAAGTTTGATATAAGATTCGCTGAAATCGGAGTTACGGGCTAAAAGTTACGCCCGAAACAAGATTTGAGCGAAAACTGAAAATTACAGCAACATAGCAACTTGGGAGCTCAAAATAATTAAACTACAGCACCCAAAAAGCATGGCAAAGGACTTGAACACAAACTAGATACAAAGTACAGCAACTAGGTCCAAAGTGCACCCCCAACGGAGTCACGGATCAATAGCAATGATCTTGGACATATTGAACTTTGAAATAAAATTCTGGCAGCAGAATTTTATTGAAACTTTAGAGCAAAAGATAAACATGCTACAGCCACTCAAATGGACATGTGAGGACATGGATGGAAAGACAACAATATATACTTCAAGGAACAATCAAAATCCACCCCAAAACTATCATGCTTTGTCCTACAACATCACACGAACATGGCATCGGAACGTTACAGATTTCAGACTTAGTGAAATTTCTCTAAGTCCTAAAACAGCAATATCATCATAGCACACAAAAGAGCATGTTTAAGTCACCTCGAAACTAAACATGGCAAAGGGTAAGCACCTCATCAAAATACATATGAAGGTGATCCCGAAACACACAAGCATGCTTCATAGAGGTGAACACACCGATTGCAACGAGCTCAACAAGAAGGCATTTCATAACAAGTGAAAACACAACATGTGAACATGGCACTTTGCAACGAAGATAACAAGACAACAATAAATCTACCATGCAACCTATCACAAGCAACACGTAGTTCGTGGCGAGACGAACACGTGGACATGTCATTTGCATCGTTTGGACAAACGAGCTAGAAGATATCACATGTCAAAGGTGGCATGAAAATAACACATAACAGCAGTTTATATCATGATGCACTCTTGCAACAGCAAAACAAGTGTCTAGATGACATCTAACATGCATGACAACAACAGGTAAAACGTAGAGGACATCTCCACGAACATCTGGACATGCTACACGCGCAAAACGGAGCAACAGGCACCAAGTTAGAGCAGTTCAAAGTTAGCATCTCAGATAAACAGATCTGGGGACTTAGGAGTGGGGGAACAACCTTAGCAGTCTCAGATCTGGGAAAAAAACAGAGGAACGGGCCGGCGGCGCGGATCCGGCCCGATCCGGCGGCTGGAACTGGGCCCGGCTTGCGGTGGAGGCGGCCCACTCGGGCGGAGGGGAAGTCGGGCCCTGGCGCGGCGCGGAGTCTCGGCCCACCTGGCGAGCGCGGCCCGCGGAGGTGGCTGGGGCGGCCCAGCCGGTGGCGCGCGGTGGAGCGGGAGGCGGCCCGCGGTGGCGTGCTGGGCCCCTGCGGGGGTGCGGCCCGGGCGGCGGAGGTGGCCCGGCTCGGCTCGGTGGCCTGGCGCGGCGACGCGGCGATGCGGCGGCCCAGGTGGGGCGACGCGGAGGGAGGCGAGCTGGGCCGATCGAAGGCGGAGGGAGGCGAGGCGCTCACGGCGAAGTGGTCCACGGGACCTGCGGCTTCGATCGACCGAGAGCGACGGGGCCGAGCCAGCTGGAGGGCCTGGCGAGGCGTTGACTTGGCTGGATCGAAGGAAAACGGCCGGCTCGGACGGGATCGAAGGAGTTGGTGCTCTGCGGCTGCCGGCGGCTTGATCGAAGGGAAAGGATGGTTTTCCAAGTGGAGAGGAGGGGAAAGGTGGATCTGAGAAAAAAAATACGGAATGCCAAAAATAGACCTAGAGGGGTCTATATATAGCAGTTTTTAGGGTTAGGGGAAGATTTAGGGGCACTAGGAGCCCTCCGATCGTGATCCAACGGATCCGATCGCGGGGACTAGAATAAAAGGACCTAGACGGAGATAAAAGAAAGCAGTAGGGGTATTTCCGGGACATGAAGTAAGGGCACTTCGGACCCACACGTACAACGGAGGGAAAAGTCAACGGAGTCCAAACGAGACGAGATTTGAGAGGCGGGTTGCACACAACAAAACAACAACACACAACACAACCTCGCGGCACACCGGTAACGAAAAACGCCCGGACAACAAAGTAGGCCTACGGGACGTCACGAACACGTGAGGGAGCTCCGGAACGCGAAACGGACAACGGGAAGAAACACGACGAACCGGATGCAACCCACAACACAAATGCAATGCAATGCACATGTCTACATGATATGGATGAATGCCACACACTCACACAACAAAACGACGAAAGCCCGAAAGACAAAGAACCCGAAAAGGAAATAGATGAAGCCGGAGATTTATTATAAGCCCAAAAGGGAAAGTATTACATCCGGGGCATTACAAACTCTCCTCTACTACAAAAAGATCTCGTCCCGAGATCTAGGACTGGAAAAAGGAAGGGTACTCGGAACGAAGATGATCTTCTCGTTCCCAGGTAGCTTCTCGGTCTGTGTGATGTGACCACTTGACTTTCAGAAACTTGATGGACTTGTTGCGAGTCTTGCGTTCGGTTTCCTCGAGAATGGCAACTGGATGCTCTCGGTAGGAAAGGTCTTGTTGAAGATCAATCTCCTCAAACGGAATCATGCGCTCAGGTGCCTTGAAGCATTTGCGAAGTTGAGACACATGGAAGACATCATGAACATTTGCAAAGTTGGAAGGGAGCTCGAGCTGATAGGCTAGATCGCCTCTTTTGCCAAGAATTTTGAAAGGCCCGACGTATCTAGGAGCAAATTTTCCTTTGATACCGAATCTTTGGGTTCCTTTCATCGGAGAAACTCGGAGATAGACCTGATTCCGGACCCCTTTTCTCCAGACGCGATTCCGATATCCGCCGCCATCGCCATCAAGCTTCGAGGGACCAGAATTCCTGCGTCGGCACCCTGCCGGGACGGGGAAGTGCCCCCGGATTCATCTCCATCGACGTTGCTTCCTCCCTCCATGATGCGGGAGTAGTTCCTCCTCGGGGCTGAGGTTCTTACCAGTAGCTATGTGGTCAATTCTCTCTCCCATGATGTGATCTTCGTTGTGATCATAGGCTATGTTAATCTAGGGTGATCCCATGATATTTCCCCTTCCTCTATGTATTGGATTGATGTACTCACTTGTCTTTATCTAGTATAATCCCCGAGACCAAGGTGACAGCGGTCTATTGGACATGGATTAGAAAAGTATTTTCATGAGTGATTTCCTCTCTTGTGTGTTGATTGAAGATTGAGAGTCTCTTGGTGCTTGTCTTTGACTATCCTTTAGATATGTTGTGGTGATTGTGGGACTCTCTTTGGATGGCCGCGGTGACATTGGGAAATCCTTAGATTGAGAACTATGAACTTTGAGGTGTGCTTTTGTAGCCCTATATAATTCTCGTCCTCTCTTGACCACGAAGGAATGACCTCCGAGTGTGTCCCCTTTGCATGTTTTATGGGAAATATCATGTGATTCGATTATGTTAATGTTGTTGGGAGTTGCCACTAGTGAAAGTATGATCCCTAGGCCTTGTTTCCACCATTGCAATACCATTTGTGCTCACGTTTACCACTTGTTTGCTTGCTGCACTTTTTATTACAGAATTATATTACTTTGTTTTGCCATCCATATTACTTGCCATTTAACATCTCTTCGCCGAACTAGTGCACCTATACATCTAACAAGTGTATGAGGTGTGTTGGGGACACAAGAGACTTCTTGTATCTTAGTTGCAGGGTTGCTTGAGAGAGACCATCTTCAACCTCTACTTCCCTGAGTTCGATAAACCTTAGGTCATCCACTTGAGGGATATTGCTACTGTCCTACAAACCTCTGCGCTTGGAGGCCCAACATAGTCTACAAGAGTAGAAGCGTGTGTAGACATCAGTGACAAACTTATGCCTTTTCATAGCAGCAAGATCAAAGCTTAAATAAGTAAAAGGATTATCATCAGGGTGTGGGGTGCCTCCAAGATGTTCTAAGATAAGTGTGGCATAAACGCCACCATATAAGTCTCCCTTGTTACCATTCATAGCAAGGCGTCGAGCAATTAAGGCACCCAGATTATAATCAGATCTCCCTGAGAGGGCTGCCGCCAGGATAGCAATATCCGGAGCAGAAATGTTGCTCGTGTTGTCACGAGCTAACACCCCTCTAGCAATATAATATGCAAAATACCTGAGGTGAGGAAATAAGATGCTGGAGATCTTCGACCGATGAATATCCCTCGTACCCATGCTGCAGAGAGAGTTGATGACGGTTTTCAGCTTGGAGGGCTGAGTGGCCATCCTAGCCGTCCTCCCAACATTCGGCACACCTATTATTTCACAAAAATTCCCCAAAGTCATGGTGATAAGATCATTATAAATTTTAAACTCAATAGCACCTGAATCAGGATTATATCTAAAACTGTTAATGAAACTGGAGGTGAGTTTTTGATACTGAGTAACACGGCTCGTGACGAGTCGTGTCAAACCTGCATTAGCACAAAGATTATAAAACTCATCCTTGATTCCCGCAGCTTCCATGAATTCATCACATGGAAATGTCATCGCACGTGCTGGACTTGTATCTTCCAACAACTCCGGGGGCACATGATCTTCATTATAGCTCACCCTAGCAGTCGATGGTGAAGCTGCGGCTCTAGTAACTCGATCGGAGTGTGCGGGCCTCCTCTTCTCAAGCCACCCTTTTGCCCTTCCTAACAAACTCATTTCTGAATTTTTTTACAATTTACAAAAACGAGGATTAAAACAAAGTGAGCTAAGGCAAACTACTCAACTCACTTGCCCAAGGCATAAACTTGCATCAAAACTTGAAAAATAACTTTCTACATATGCATGCAAGCTCATCTATACAGCACCAAGAACTACTAAATACTCACAAATGGAGCCACCAATCAAAAATCTAATTGGAGGGGTGGAGGAGTCACATACCAGGGAGTATTTGCTCAAAATTTTAGCTCAAATGATGGGCTGTAGAGAGAGATCGAAGAATCGCCTCCAAGAACAGCAAGAACACAAGAACAAGTGCAGAACTCGGGTTTTTGGAGAAAAAGAGAGAGAGGGAGGAAGAAGACATACCTGGAGGGGGGTCCTGTGGGCCCCAGGCGCCCTGTGGGCACGGCCAGGGGCTGGGCCGCGTCAGCTGGCCGCCTGGGCCACTGGTGGGTCCCCCTG
The DNA here is from genome assembly GCA_902687465.1 of Secale cereale. Taxonomy (NCBI): domain Eukaryota; kingdom Viridiplantae; phylum Streptophyta; class Magnoliopsida; order Poales; family Poaceae; genus Secale; species Secale cereale. The sequence goes on from LR738711.1 coordinate 658,202,456, forward strand.
GCTGGCCCCAGGCCCCTCTGGGTCTCTCCCGACATGGAAATTTTTATTTTTATTTTTCTGGAATTTTTCTGAAAACTTCACTGTTGAAAATTTTTCGAAGTTCAAAAAGCTGCGAAACTCTCTGAAAACTTGAAGCAGTTAGTAGTATTGTGAAGCTTCAAAAACATAAATACTTGGTACAGCAAGTAGGACAAAACTAAAAACAAATGGAAATATAACAAGCTCAACTTTTTATCTATATAAAATATATTTGCTAATAAGGTTGATCAAGTCTTACCAACAAACAGGCGATATATAGAGCAAAAAGTCTCACCTCTCACGAAGTAATCACTGAACCTTTACCTTGATGGACATTGTCCCTACCATGATAGTTTTTATTTGTGAGGCACATGTAGTGGACAGTCCCATTCTCCAATTTTCACGGTCTCGATATTCTCTATAGAGTTGAGGCCATGCCTCCTGTCGATCTTCTTCGGAAAATATACCGTGTGTTCTTTATCATTCACATGGAAGGTAACCTTCCCTTTATTGCAATCAATAATAGCACCTGCGGTGTTAAGAAAAGGTCTACCAAGAATAATGGACATGCTCCCATCTTTGGGCATGTCAAGCACAACAAAATCAGTAAGAATTAAACAATTAGCAACTTCTACGAGAACATCCTCACAAATACCTATCGGAACAACGGTTGACTTGTCAGCCATCTGAAGGGAGATGTCTGTAGGAATTAGTTTCTCTAAACAAAGCCTCTCGTAAAGAGAGAGAGGCATAACACTCACTCCTGCTCCAAGATCACATAAAGCAGTTTTGACATAATTATTCTTTATGGAGCAAGGAATGGTGGGTATACCTGGATCACCGAGCTTCTCAGGAATCTTTCCACTGAAAGAGTAGTTAGCAAGCATAGTAGATATTGCATCATTAGGAACTTTTCTTTTATTAGTGACAATATCTTTCGTATATTTTGAATAAGGAAGTAATTTAATAGCATCAGTCAATGGGATTTGAAGAAAAAGAGGTTTAATCCACTCACAAAACTTATTATAATGCTCTTCTTCTTTAGATTTGATGGACTTACCTGGAAAGGGCATGGGTTTCTGTACCCATGGTTCTGTTTCCTTCCCATGTTTTCTTGCGATGAAGTCTTCTTTAGTGTACCTCTTACGTTTGTCACGTGCTTCTTCTTCTCGAACTTCAGGCGGATCATTCTTCTCATTATTATTACCTTCAGGTTCAGCACCGTCTTCAGTCTCAGCATCGGAGATAGATACACAGTTGGGATCAATAGCTGGTTCTTCATCTGCAATAGGGTCATTAGAATTGTCAGTCTCCTTATGTTTCTTCTTCTTCTTTGGAGAGCCAACAATTTCTTCTTGCATTTGAGAATCCTGCTCGATTCTCTTCGGATGCCCCTCTGGATAGAGAGGATCTTGAGTACTAGTTCCTCCTCGGGTCTTAATCCCGAAAGCCTGCAAATTATCTTGTTTGGCATTGTTAGCAAGCAAATCTCTTTGCACATTAGAAATTTGGTCAAGCTGAGTTTGAACCATTTGAAAATGCTTCACAAGACATTGAACATCATTAACTGTTCTATCTAAAACATCAAGCAGTCTTTTGATAGCAAGGGAATTATCATGCAATTGACTTTCTATCCTCTCATTAAAATGATTTTGTTTCATAATAAAATTATCAAACTCATCTAAACATTGATCAGGAGGCTTACCATGAGGGATGTCACTTGCGTTGAAATCTAAAAGAGAGTGTACCTCTAACATAGGAGGGTGAGTGGTAGGCTCACACAGCTTCTCAATAGGGGGTAGATTCTTCACGTCTTCAGCTTTAATACCTTTCTCTTTAATAGACTTCTTTGCTTCTCGCATATCTTCGGGGCTCAGAACAAACATGCCCCTCTTCTTTGCTGGTGGAGGTGGTTCAGGGACGGACCAATCTTCATGGTTTTTGGCAATCCTGCCCATCAAATCTTCCGCATCGTCCGGTGTTCTTTTCCTGAAAACACAACCAGCACAACTGTCCAAATAGGACCTGGATTCATCAGTTAGACCAGCATAGAATATATCGATTAATTCGTTCTTAGGGATTTCATGTCCAGGTCTAGCCCGAATCAGACCGCAGTACCTCCCCCAAGCTTTAGGGAGGGACTCATCCTGCAACTGTTTAAAGTTATAAATTCTTTGTAAAGCAGCATGTTGCATGTGAGCAGGAAAGTACTTATCAACAAAAGAGTGAGCTAAATCTTGAGGACTCTTAATGGAACCGTATGGGAGTGAATCATACCATGCCTTAGCACCTTCCTTCAACGAGAAAGGAAGAAGCTTGGTCACATAAAAGTATCGTATCTTTTCATCTGTGGTAAATAAACCACCTAGCTCACCGAGTTTAGTCAGGTGTGCAATAGCATCATCATTTTCTCTGCCATAAAAGGGGTCAGCTTCAACCATAGGTATAAGTGAAAGATCAACAGAGAAATCATAATCAGGATCATCAATGCATATAGGAGATGTAGCAAATTCAGGATTAGGAACGGTTTTGTTCTTCAAAGAGTGTTTTTCAAATAGTTTTTTAATAACTTCAGGGTCAGAGCCAGAAAACTCTGTCAGTTCCCTGCATAAATCTTCATCAAGCATATAGTAATCATCATCAAGGAGCCTCTCTTTGAGTTTACTCAAATCAGAATAATCATAAGTTTCACCAATAGGGTAGCGAGTAACAGGAAGTTCAATTCCAGACTTTTTAGCAGCAGCAGCAATTTGTTTCTCAAGAGCATAACCAAGCGAACTAATATCATCAAAAGTAGTAGAAGCATCATCAAGAGTATCAGACATAGTAACAGATTCAGTAGGAGCATCATGTGGTGGTGGTGAGGCAAACTTACTCATAACGGAAGGTGAATCAAGTGTAGCACTAGTGCTCAGAGCAGTACTTCTTCTTGTAGTGGATAGTAAGATCGAAACCTTGGGGTCTCCTTTCTTACCCATAGTGGATGAAGTGCAGCAGGTAGGATACCTCAAGTAGACTTGTAAATATTGCTATGCTCCCTGGCAACGGCGCCAGAAAACGGTACTTGATAACCCTCAACCGTAAGGGATCGAGATAGTCTTCGCGGGTAAGAATAACCCAATTTATTGATTCGACACACGGGGAGCCAAAGAGTATTTATAAGCTTTGACAGTTGAGTTATCAATTCAACCGCACCTGAAATATACTTACTTGCAACAAAAGATAAGTGGTAACAGTGATATGATAGTGATGATAGTGATAGTAAAAGTAAACAGTAAAAGTAAATAGCAAAAGTAAATGGCAAGAATAGCAACTAGTAACCAGCAGGATTTAAAACATTGTAGGCTAGGGAGATGGATGGTTGGGCGCTGCATGGATGAGATAGATTCTAACTTGGGGCACGGCACACGGAAGAGTAATGATCATCTAGGCAAATATCAAACATTAGGCATGTATCCCGTAGGTAGTTGTACGTGCTTGCAATAAGAACTTGCACAACATCTTTTGTCCTACCATCCCGCTATGAACGGGGCCAAAAGGAACTTATGGAGATTAAGGTGCTCCTGTCAAAGAGCACCGGAACAAAGCAATGAACTCAATGGATACATGTAATCCTCAAACTACGGACCATCCCCTTTGGTGTCCCAAGCTGTCACTTTTGGGATCGCCGGTTCCGAACCGTAACAGGTGCAAACAACTCATAGATAGGATCACGAACACAAATATATTCATGCAAACACATATGGTTCAGATCTGAAATCATGGCACTCGGGCCCTAAGTGTCAAGCATTAAGAATAACAAGTTGAAGCAAAGATGATAAACACCATAGTAGATGATAGGCAACATGCCCCCAACGATCTGATAAACTATTACATGATCTAACTCATCCAATCCCTACCATCCCCTTCGCCTACAGCAGGGGAATTACTCACACATGGAGGGAGAAGTCATGGAGGGATGATGGAGTGGTGACGATGATGACGATGGCGACGATCTCCCCTCTCCGGAGGCCAATTCAGCCTCCAGATTAGCCCTCCTGAGGAAGAACAGAGGGTGGTGGCGGCTCCGTGACGGAAAACTACGAAAAGAACTTCTGATCTGGGGTTTCCGTGTCGCGAGTAAAAATACGAGACAAAGTAGGGCACTAGGGGGTGTGGGCCCCACCCAGGCGACCCCCCGGCGCGGCCCGGGGGGGGGGGGGGGCGGGCACCCCCTGGCCCCCCTCTGGCCCCACTTCTGGCTCCTGGTTCCTTCGGGTGCGTGGATTTTCTGTGATTTTTCGTGGATTTTTCCGAGATACTTAAAAATCCGTTTTCCTGCACACAATAAAACCATACAAGCAGCTCTGCTGAAAACAGCGTCAGTCCGAGTTAGTTTAGTTCAAATCATGCAAGAATGAGGTCAAAACAATATCAAAAGTGTTTGGAAAAGTAGATACGTTTGAGACGTATCAGGGGCGGACGTTCCGCATTTCCGATTAAAGAAACCGCCCACGATCTCTCCCACGATGCCGCGATCGACGCGTGCCGTTAGGGGAGGGCGCGGCGGATACGGAGTAACATACGGCGTGAACCAGGCCGCGCATGCCTGTGCACTGTTTTGGGCCTGGCCCAACAACGCTCGGCACCGTGTATGGCCCAGGCCCGGGGGCTCCTGTCGGTGTACTAAAGTAGGGGTACCCTTAGTATCCCGAACTTGTGCACGGGCAGTCGCAGCGTCCTGCGGCAAGGCTTGCCAGGTGATTGCCAATATCCTCCGTGGTTCCTTTGGAGCCATTCAAGAACAAAGTAACCAAGCCTAGGAGACAAGGCCCCGGCAAGAGGAGCTTGCCGGGAAGGACACTCAAGGCACAGGATCACTCAAAGCGCAAGACCCTGGCAAGAGGAGCTTGCCGGGAAGGCCAACCAAGGCACCTCAAGAAACTTGCCGCGACGCGCCACGCGTCCCGGCAAGGCCCGATGAGCGACAAGCTCCCGGAAGCGACAAGATAGCGACCACGGCAAGGCGGTTGCCGCGGCAAGCTTCCACTCAGTACCCGCGCTCCAGCACATCCACCCACGTGTCGTTCTGGGATCCTCCCAGGCATACGTGGTGGAAGGCTGTGCAGCCAGGGGTACGTGGTGGCAAGCGGCGATGACAAGGATACCATCGTGGCGAACGGTGGCGCCCCTGACGACCCTTTTTGCACTGTTTAGGCGACGACGATGGGCATTTAATGCCCTTGTCCCCTGCCGTCAGGGTTAGGTATGGAACACTTTACCACCTACCACACTTTTTCCATTTTTACCCTCAACTGCGCTGCCACCTGTCGGTGACCCCTTGAGCATATAAAAGGAGGCCCATGCGCAACGTAGAGGGGAGTTAGACATTCGAACACTCTCACGCTCGGTCTCGCTAGCCGCTGACGAGTACTGTAGCTTCCAGCGCTCCCGAGCCAAGAACTCAAGACAAACCAAAGCAGGGGTAGGGTTTTATGCATCCGTGCGGCCTGAACCTGGGTAAACTGCTCGTGTGCCTCGCCTCGATCTACTCTTTGTGCAATCTCCGCCCCCTGTCGTACCGAAAAGGGGCTCCGGTCCCATAGGTATTCGTGGGTGGATCAGTTTTCCCGACAAACATGAAAACACATCTAATCAGAGGCTAGATGCAATATTTATTCCCTAATAGCAACAAAAGCAAAAAACATAAACTTGGGTTGCCTCCCAACAAGCGCTATCGTTTTACGCCCCTAGCTAGGCACGATACAAGATAGATCTAGGTATTGCCATCTTTGGAAGGCAATTCTTTGATTAAGCACTTATGATTTTTGGGCACTTCTTTGTCCCTATGAAAAATCAAACTCTTGGGCAAGAATTCAAGAAATTCTAAGGTGTCAAAAGGGTCTCTTGCAAAAGTAAGAAAATTAGGGTGAGCACTTATGGATTTGAGATCCGCGAGTCTAGATGTTTCACCCTTGTCTTTAGGGACATACATGAACTTAGATAATTTAGAGGAGATATTGGGAATAGTTTTTATAGCGGAAAGAGTAGAACCCACATTATTGATAACATCCTCAAGCTTATTGATTCTAGTAGAATCATGATCTAGCTTTTCTTTAACTATGGGTTCCTTTTCCCTAAGATTTTTCAAAACAACTCCTACCTTAGATTCATATTGGTTAATTTCATTATGAATTTTTCTATCCAAGCTCTCTAACAATTCTACCGTAGCAACCTTGTTCTCAATAATTTCTAACCTTTGCATAACTTGCTCCAAAGTTAAATCGGTCCCATTAATTGTAAGAGGTGGTGAGCCAAATAATTCAGTCATAGCTTTATAAGAATCAACAGTGTGTCTACCCAATAAATTCCCTTCGGTAATTGTATCAAAGATAAATCTATTCCACAGAGTTATGCCAACATAAAAATTGCGAAGAAGAACGGAAGTGGAAAGCTTCCCATTAGACTTATCTTGAGCATTGCAAATTCTATACCAGACATCTTTTAAATTTTCTCCCTCCCTTTGTTTAAAGTTGAGGACCTCACTCTCGGGAGAGGTGATAATGATAGGTGTGCTAGACATGATGACAAGCAAGCAAGCAACACACAAGCAAACAAGAAGCAAGCGAACGAGAAACACACGACGGAAGAAGGGCGAATAAAACGGCAAAGGTGAAGTGGGGGAGAGGAAAACGAGAGGCAAATAAATGTAATGCGAAGGATAAGGGTTTGTGATAGGTACTTGGTATATAATTTTGCGTAAGTCTCCCCGGCAAAGGTGCCAGAAATTCTTCTTGCTACCTCTTGAGCTTGCGTTGTATTCCCTCGAAGAGGACAGGGAGATGTAGCACAGTAGCGCAAGTATTTCCCTCAGTTTTTGAGAACCAAGGCATCAATCCAGTAGGAGACCACGCGCCAGTCCCTCGCACCTGCACAAACAAATAAGAACTTCGCAGCCAACGCGATAAGGGGTTGTCAATCCCTATACGGTCACTTACGATAGTGAGATTTGATAGAGATGATAATTATATTTTTGGTATTTTTGTTTTAATAAAACAGCAAATAAAAGCGGTAAAAGTAAAGTAGATGTAGATTGATATGTTGAGAATAGACCCGGGGGCCATAGTTTTCTCTAGTGGCTTCTCTCATGATAGCGATATTCTACGGCGGGTAAACAAATTACTGTCGAGCAATTGATAGAAAAGCGAATAATTATGAGACTATCTAGGCATGATCATTGTATATAGGCATCACGTCCGAGACAAGTAGACCGACTCCTGCCTGCATCTACTACTATTACTCCACACATCGACCGCTATCCAGCATGCATCTATTGTATTGAGTTCATACGAACAGAGTAACGCCTTAAGCAAGATGACATGATGTAGATGGATAAACTCAAGCAATATGATGAAAACCCATCTTTTTATCCTCGATGGCAACAATACAAATGTGCCTTGCTGCCCCTAATGTCACTAGGAAAGGACACCGCAAGATTGAACCCAAAGCCAAGCACTTCTCCCATTGCAAGAACTATAGATCTAGTAGGCCAAACCACACCAATAATTCGAAGAGACTTGCAAGGATATTATGAGCACACATAAAAAGTTCAGAGAAGAACCAAATATCTTTCATAGATAACCTTGATCATAAACTCACAATTCATTGGATCTCGACAAACACACCTCAAAAAGAGATTACATCGAATAGATCTCCTCAAAGACCGAGGAGAACTTTGTATTGAGATCCGGAGAGAGAGAAGAAGCCATCTAGATACTAGCTATGGACCCGAAGGCCTGAGGTAAACTACTCACAACTCATGGTGAGGGCGATGATGATGATGATGAAGGCCTCCGTGATGGATCCCCCTCCCGGAACAGGCTCCAAGATGGGATCTCTACGGGAACAGCAGCTACGGCGGTGGAATTAGGGTTTTCTCTCTGCGTATGGAGTTTCAGGGGTACGTAGGCATATATAGGAGGAAGAGGGGCACCAGGGGCCACCAGGCCTACCCTCGAGGCAGGGGGCGCGCCCTGGGAAGGGGGGCGTGGCCCCACCCTCGATGATGGGCCCCTTGTCCTCTGGCTTGGCCCCGAAGTTTATCTCGCGTGATTTTCTTCAAAAATATCTCCTGCGAAGGTTTCATTCCGTTTGGACTCCGTTTGATATTCCTTTTCTGCAAAACCCTGAAATAGGCAAAAAACGGCAATCTGGACTGGGCCTTTGGGTTAGTACGTTAGTCCCAAAAATGATATAAAAGTGAATGATAAAGCCCATTAAACATCTAAGACTTCATAAATAATAGCATGGAACAATAAAAAATTATAGATACGTTGGAGACGTATCATGGAGTAATAGTAGTAGATGTAGGATCATTTCGGTCTATTGTCACGGACATCATGCCTATATACATGATCATGCCTAGATATTCTCATAACTATGCGCTTTTCTATCAATTGCTCGACAGTAATTTGTTCACCCACCGTATAATCTGCTATCTTGAGAGAAGCCACTAGTGAAACCTATGGCCCCCGGGTCTATCTTCCATGATATTAATCTTCCATCAACTAGTTATCCTTACTGTTCTTTTATTTTTCAATCTATACAACAAAAATACCAAAAATATTTATCTTATTGTCTCTATCAGATCTCACTTTTGCAAGTGGCCGAGAAGGGATTGACAACCCCTTTATCACGTTGGTTTCAAGGTTCTTATTTTTTGTGCAGGTACGAGGGATTTGCGTGTAGTCTCCTACTGGATTGATACCTTGGTTCTCAAAAACTGAGGGAAATACTTACGCTACTTTGCTGCATCACCCTTTCCTCTTCAAGGGAAAAACAACGCATGCTCAAGAGGTAGCAAGAAGAATTTCTGGCGCCGTTGCTGGGGAGATCTTCACACAAGTCAAGACATACCAAGTACCCATCACAAACTCTTATCCCTCGCATTACATTATTTGCCATTTGCCTCTCGTTTTCCTCTCCCTCACTTCACCTTTGCCGTTTTATTTGCCCTTTTTTTGTTCGCTTGCTTCTTGTTTGCTTGTGTGTTGGATTGCTTGTTCGTCACAATGGCTCTACCAAATAGCGTTGATCCTCACCTTAGAAGGTCGGAAGAGATTGAAAACAATGTTAGAAGCTTTATGTCTTTGTAATTTGAGCATAATAATTTCTTCAGAAACGAGCTTAAAGAACAGAATTTTTTTATGGAGTACATGAATAAAGAGCTTGATGATATGTCTAAAGAATTTTATGGTTTGAAATCTCAGTTTGCTCATCTTGAGAACTTAATAGCCCAAATTTCAGATAAGCAAGCCACCTTAGTTAATAAGATGGCCGCTAAACCGGAAGAACTAGATAATAAAGATGAAGATCTAAAAGTGATCGACGTGTTTCCTATTAAATTTTTGTTTTCCAATGTGAATCTTGATAAAGATGGGACTGGAGATGAGTCAACTTTAGTTAAAAGGCGTCCCAATGATTCGGAGTTTTTAGATCTTGATGCAAAAACTGTTAAAAGTGGGATTGAAGAGGTCAAAACTTTACATAGTAATGAACCCACTATTTTGGATTGCAAGGAATTTAATTATGATAATTGCTCTTTGATAGATTGTATTTCCTTGTTGCAATCCGTGTTGAATTCTCCTCGTGCTTATAGTCAAAATAAAGCTTTTACCAAACACATAGTTGATGCTTTAATGCAATCTTATGAAGAAAAACTTGAATTAGAAGTTTCTATCACTAGAAAACTTTATGATGAGTGGGAACCTACTATTAAAATTAAGATTATAGATCATGAATGATATGCTTTGTGTGATTTGGGTGCTAGAGTTCCCACAGTTCCAAAAACTTTGTGTGATGTGTTAGGTTTCCATGAACTTGATGATTGTTCTTTAAATTTGCATCTTACAGATTCTACCATTAAGAAACCTATGGGAAGGATCAATGATGTTCTTATTGTTGCAAATAGGAATTATGTACCCATAGATTTCATCGTCCTTGATATAGATTGCAATCCTACATGTCCTACTATTCTTGGTAGATCTTTCCTTAGAACGATTGGTGCAATTATTGACATGAAAGAATGAAACATGAGATTCCAATTTCCGTTAAGGAAAGGCATGGAACACTTTCCTAGAAATAAAATAAAATACCATATGAATCTATTATGAGAGCCACTTATGGATTGCCTACCAAAGATGACAATACCTAGATCTATTCTTGCCTTGTGCCTAGCTAGGGGCGTTAAACGATGGCGCTTGTTGGGAGGCAACTCAATTTTATTTTCCTTGCTTTTACTTCTGTTTAGTAATAAATAATTCATCTAGCTTCTTTTTAGATGTGGTTTTGTGTTTTAATTAGTGTTTGTGCCAAGTAGAACCTTTGGGAAGACTTGGGTGAAGTCCTTGCGATCTTGCTATAAAAAACACAAACTTTTGCGCTCACGAGATTAGCTGCCATTTTTTACTGGAGAGTGCTTTTAAGTTGATTCTTTTTGCAGATGATTAATAGAAAAATTACTCACATCCACCAATTTATTTTAGAATGTTTGGAGTTACATAAGTATTCGAAAGTTACAGATTGCTACAGACCGTTCTGTTTTTGACTGATTCTGTTTTTCGTGTGTTGTTTGCTTATTTTGATGAATCTATGAGTAGTATCGGGGGGTATGAACCATAGAGAAGTTGGAAAACAGTAGGTTTAACAATAATATAAATAAATAATGAGTTCAATACAGTACCTTAAGGTGGTGGTTTGTTTTGTTATACTAACGGAGCTCACGAGATTTTCTGTTAAGTTTTGTGTTGTGAAGTTTTCAAGTTTTCGGGTAAGGATTTGATGGACTATGGAACAAAGAGTGGCAAGAGCCTAAGATTGGGGATGCCCAAGGCACCCCAAGGTAAAATTCAAGGACAACCAAAAGCCTAAGCTTGGGGATGCCCCGGGAAGGCATCCCCTCTTTCGTCTTCATCTATCGATAACTATACTTGAGACTATATTTTTATTCACCACATGATATGTGTTTTGCTTGGAGCGCCTTGTATGATTTGAGTCTTTGCTTTTTACTTTACCACAGTCATCCTTTCTGTACATACCTTTTGGGAGAGACACACATGAATCGGTATTTATTAGAATACTCTATGTACTTCATTTATATCTTTTGAGCTAGATAATTTTGCTCTAGTGCTTCACTTATATCTTTTTAGAGCACGGTGGTGGTTTTATTTTATAGAAATTATTGATCTCTCATGCTTCACTTATATTATTTTGAGAGTCCTTTAGAACAGCATGGTAATTTTCTTTGGCAATAAAATTAGTCCTAATATGATAGGCATCCAAGATGGGTACAATAAAAACCTTCATATAAAGTGCATTGAATATTATGAGAAGTTTGATAGTTGATGATTGTTTTGAGATATGAGTATGGTGATATTAGAGTCATGCTAGTAGAGTAGTTGTGAATTTTATAAATACTTGTGTTGAGGTTTGCAAGTCCCGTAGCATGCACGTATGGTAACCGTTGTGTGACAAATTTGAAGCATGAGGTATTTCTTTGATTGTCATCCTTTGTGTGGCGGTTGGGATCATGCGATGGTTAACTCCTACCAACCCTTCCCCTAGAAGCATGCGTGTAGTACTTTGTTTTGATGACTTGTAGATTTATGCAATAAGTATGTGAGTTCTTTATGACTAATGTTGAGTCCAAGGATTATACGCACTCTCACCCTTCCGCCATTGCTAGCATCTCTTGTACTGCACAACTTTCGCCGGTACCATACACCCACCATATACCTTCGTCAAAACAGCCACCATACCTACCTATCATGGCATTTTCATAGCCATTCCAAGAAATATTGCCATGCAACTTTCCACTGTTCTGTTTATTATGACACGCGTCATCATTGACATATTGCAATGCATGATCATGTAGTTGACATCGTATTTATGGCAAGGCCACCATGCATAATTTTTCATACATGTCACTCTTGATTCATTGCACATCCCGGTACACCACCGAAGGCATTCATATAGAGTCATATTTTGTTATAGTATCGAGCTGTAATCTTTCAGTTGTAAATAAATAGAAGTGTGATGATCATAATTATTAGAGCATTGTCCCACAAAAAAGGCCAAAAAAGAGAAAGGCCAAAAAAAGGGAGGCCAAAAAAAAGGAAGGGGACAATGCTACTATCTTTTTTCCACACTTGTGCTTCAAAGTAGCACCATGATCTTCATGATAGAGAGTCTCTTGTTTTGTCACTTTCATATACTAGTGGGAATTTTCATTATAGAACTTGGCTTGTATATTCCAACGATGGGCTTCCTCAAATGCCCTAGGTCTTAGTGAGCAAGCAAGTTGGATGCACACCCACTTAGTTTCTATTGTTGAGCTTTCATACATTTATAGCTCTAGTGCATCCGTTGCATGGCAATCCCTATTCACTCACAATTATATCTATTGATGGGCATCTCCATAGCCCATTGATACACATAGTTGATGTGAGACCATCTTCCTCTTTTTGTCTTCTCCACAACCACCACTCTATTCCACCTATAGTGCTATATCCATGGCTCACGCTCATGTATTGCGTGAAAGGTGAAATAGTTTGAAAAAAATTAAAGTATGAAACAATTGCTTGGCTAAAACCGGGGTTGTGCAATATTTGGGTATTTTGTGTGACGAAGATGGAGCATAACCAAACTATATGATTTTATAGGGATGAACTTTCTTTGGCCATGTTATTTTGAGAAGACATAATTGCTTTGTTAGTATGCTTGAAGTATTATTATTCTTATGTCAATATTAAACTTTTGTCTTGAATCTTTTGGATCTGAACATTCATGCCACAATGAAGAAAATTACATTGGGAATTATGTTGGGTAGCATTCCACATAAAAAAATGTTTTTTATCATTTACCTACTCGAGAACGAGCAGGAATCAAGTTTGGGGATGCTTGATACGTCTCCAACGTATCTATAATTTTTGATTGTTCCATTCTATTATATTATCTATTATGGATGTTTAATGGGCTTTATTGTGCACTTTTATATTATTTTTTGGACTAACCTACTAACCCAAGGCCCAGTGCAAATTGATGTTTTTTTGCCTATTTCAGTGTTTCGCAGAAAAGGAATATAAAATGGAGTCCAAACGGAATGAAACCTTCGCGAGGATCGTTTTTGGAACAAACGCAACCCAGAAGACTTGGAGTACACGTCTGGGAAGCCACGAGGAAGGAGGGCGCACCCAGGGTGGTAGGCGTGCCCCCCACCCTCGTGGGCCCCTCGTAGCTCCACCGACGTACTTTCTCCTCCTATATATACTCATATACCCTGAAAACATCCAAGAGCACCACGAAACCTTATTTCCACCGCTGCAACCTTCTGTACCCATGAGATCCCATCTTGGGGCCTTTCCCGGATCTCCACCAGAGGGGGATCGATCACGGAGGGCTTCTACATCTACACCATAGCCTCTCCGATGAGTTGTGAGTAGTTTATCACAGACCTTCGGGTCCATAGTTATTAGCTAGATGGCTTCTTCTCTCTCTTTGGATCTCAATACAAAGTTCTCCTCGATCTTCTTGGAGATCTATTCGATGTAATACTTTTTGCGGTGTGTTTGTTGAGATCCTATTGATTGTGGGTTTATGATCAAGATTATCTATGAACAATATTTGGTTCTTCTCTGAATTCTTATATGTATGATTTAATATCTTCGCAAGTCTATTCGAATTATCAGTTTGGTTTGGCCTACTACATTGATCTTTCTTGCAATGGGAAAAGTGCTTAGCTTTGGGTTCAATCTTGCGGTGTCCTTTCCCAGTGACAGTAGGGTCAGCAAGGCACGTATTGTATTGTTGCCATCGAGGATAAAAAGATGGGGTTTATGTCATATTGCATGAGTTTATCCCTCTACATCATGTCATCTTGCTTAAGGCGTTACTCTGTTCTTATGAACTTAATACTCTAGATGCATGCTGGATAGCGGTCGATGTGTGGAGTAATAGTAGTAGATGCATGATGCGTCTCAAACGTATCTATAATTTTTGATTGTTCCATGCTATTATATATTCTGTTTTGGATGTTTAATGGACTTTATTATACACTTTTATATTATTTTTGGGACTAACCTACTAACCCAAGGCCCAGTGCAAATTGTTGTTTTTGCCTATTTCAGTGTTTCGCAGAAAAGGGATATCAACCGGAGTCCAAACGGAATGAAACCTTCAGGAGAGTTATTTTTGGAACAATATCAACACGAAAGACTTGGAGTACACGCCATGAAGCGAAGGAGGTGGCCACGAGGACAGGGGGCGCGCCCAGGTGAGGTAGGCGTGCCCCCACCCTCGTGGGCCATCTGTTGCTCCCCCGACGTCCCTCTTCAGCCTATATATTGATGCCTACTACACAACCTTCTTCTTGTAGACGTTGTTGAGCCTCCAAGTGCAGAGGTTTGTAGGACAGTAGCAAATTTCCCTCAAGTGGATGACCTAAGGTTTATCAATCCGTGGGAGGCGTAGGATGAAGATGGTCTCTCTCAAACAACACTGCAACCAAATAACAAAGAGTCTCTTGTGTCCCCAACACACCCAATACAATGGTAAATTGTATAGGTGCACTAGTTCGGCGAAGAGATGGTGATACAGGTGCAATATGGATGGTAGATATAGGTTTTTGTAAACTGAAAATATAAAAACAGCAAGGTAGCAAGCGGTAAACGTGAGCATAAACGGTGTTGCAATGATAGTAGACAAGGCCTAGGGTTCATACTTTCACTAGTGCAAGTTCTCTCAACAAGGATAACATAATTGGATCATATTACTAGCCCTCAACATGCAACAAAGAGTCACTCCAAAGTCGCTAATAGCGGAGAACAAACGAAGAGATTATGGTAGGGTACGAAACCACCTCAAAGTTATTCTTTCTGATCGATCTAGTCAAGAGTCCGTAGTAACGTTCAATCTATCATAGAGTTCGTACTAGAATAACACCTTAAGACATAGATCAATAAAAACCCTAATGTCACCTAGATACTCCATTGTCACCTCAAGTATCCATGGGCATGATTATACGATATGCATCACACAATCTTAGAAACATCTATTCAACCAACACAAAGTACTTCAAAGAGTGCCCCGAAGTTTCTACCGGAGAGTCTAGACGAAAACGTGTGCCAACCCCTATGCATAGATTCCCAAGGTCACGGAACCCGCAAGTTGATCACCAAAATATACATCAAGTGGATCAAATGATATCCCATTGTCACCACAGATAATCACGTGCAAGACATACATCAAGTGTTCTCAAATCCTTAAAGACTCAATCTGATAAGATAATTTCGAAGGGAAAACTCAATCCATTACAAGAGAGTAGAGGGGGAGAAGCATCATAAGATCCAACTATAATAGCAAAGCTCACGATACATCAAGATCGTGCCATCCCAAGAACACGAGAGAGAGAGATCGAACACATAGCTACTGGTACATACCCTCAGCCCCGAGGGTGGACTACTCCCTCCTCGTCATGGAGAGCGCCGGGATGATGAAGATAGCCACCGGAGAGGGATGCCCCCCTCCGGCAGGGTGCCAGAACGGGTCTAGATTAGTTTTCGGTGGCTACACAGGCTTTCGGCGGCGAAACTCCCGATCTAGGTTATTTTCCGAAGGTTTCAGTATCTATAGGAATTTTGGCGTAGGTCCCACGTCAGGGGGGCTTCTGGGCTGTCCACGAGATAGGAGATCGCGCCCCCCCACCCTCGTGGGCAGCCCGTGGCTCTCCTGGCCCAACTCTTTTACTTCGGGGGCTTCCTTTGGTCCAGAAAAAATCATCAAAACTTGGCACGTCAATTGGACTCCGTTTGATATTCCTTTTTTGTAAAACCCTAAAACAGTAGAAAAATAGAAACTGGCACTGGGCTCTGGGTGAATAGGTTAGTCCCAAAAATCATATGAAAGTGTATATAAAAGCCCATAAGACATCCTAGAAGGATAATATAATAGCATGGAACAATCAAAAATTATAGATACGTTGGAGACGTATCATATATACCTACGTACCCTGAAACTATCGGGGAGGAGCACAAAACCCTAATTCCACCGTCGCAACCTTTTGTACCCGTGAGATCCCATCTTGGGGCCTGTTCCGGAGCTCCGCCGGAGAGGGCATCGATCACGGAGGGCTTCTACATCAACACCATAGCCTCTCCGATGAGTTGTGAGTAGTTTACCACAGACCCTCTGGTCCATAGTTATTAGCTAGATGGCTTCTTCTCCCTCTTTGGTTCTCAATACAAAGTTCTCCTCGATCTTCGAGGAGATCTATTCAATGTAATCTTTTTGCGATGTGTTTGTCGAGATCCGATGAATTGTGGGTTTATGTTCAAGATTATCTATGAACAATATTGGATTCTTTTCTGAAATCTTTTATGCATGATTTAAATATCCTTGCAAGTCTCTTTGAATTATTGGTTTGGTTTGGCCTACTAGATCTATAGTTCTTGCAATGGGAGAAGAGCTTGGCTTTGGGTTCAATCTTGCGGTGTTTCCGAGTGATAGTAGGGGCAGCAAGGCACGTATTGGATTGTTACCATCGAGGATAAAAAGATGGGGCTTATATCATATTGCTTGAGTTTATCCCTCTACATCATGCCATCTTGCTTAAGGCGTTACTCTGTTCTTATGAACTTAATACTCTAGATGCATGCTGGATAGCGGTCGATGTGTGGAGTAATAGTAGTAGATGCAGAATCGTTTCGGTCGACTTGTCACGGACGTGATACCTATATACAATGATCATGCCTGTATATTCTCATAACTATGCGCTCTTCTATCAATTGCTCGACACTAATTTGTTTACCCATCGTAGAAATCTGCTATCATGAGAGAAACCACTAGTGAAACCTATGGCCCCCGGGTCTATTCTCGTCACATTATCTTCCATCAACTATTTACTTTACTTTGCATTATTTACTTTCAATCTCTATATCCAAAAAATACCAAAAATATTATCTTATCACATCTATCAGGTCCCACTTTTGTAAGTGACCGAGAAGGTTGACAATACCTTTTATCGCGTTGGGTGCAAGGTTCTTATTTGTTTGTGCACGTATGAGGGACTCGCGCGTGGTCTCCTACTAGATTGATACCTTGGTTCTCAAAAACAGAGGCAAATACTTACGCTACTGTGTTGCATCACCCTTTCCTATTTGAGGGAATACACCGCAAGCTCGAGAAGTAGCAAGAAGGATTTCTGGCGCCGTTGCCAGGGAGATCTACGCAAAAGTCATATACCAAGTACCTATCACAAACCCTTATCCCTCGCATTACATTATTTGCTTCTCGTTTTCCTCTCCCCCACTTCACCCTTGCCGTTTTATTCGCCCTCCTAGTTGCTCTGTGTGTTTTATCGTTTGCCTTGCCGTCATGGCTAGCACGCCTATCAATATCAATACTCCCGAGAGTGAAGCTCTTAATTTTAAATAAAGGGAGGAAGAAAATCTAAAAGATGCTTGGTATAGAATTTGCAATGCTCAAAATAGATCGACTAGGAAGCTTTCCACTTCTGTGCTTCTTCGCAATTTTTATGTTGGCGTCACTCCTTGGAATAGATATATTCTTGATACCATTACCGGAAGGAATTTCTTGGGTAGCCACACTTTTGATTCTTATAATGTTATGACAGAATTGTTTGACCCACCACCTCTTCTGATTAATGGAATTGTTTTGACTTTAGAACATGTTATGCAAAGGCTTGAAATTATTGAAAATAAAGTTGTCACTGTAGAGTTGGCTGAAAGTTTGGATAAAAAGATCCATAACCAAATTACCCAATATGGATCTAAGGTAAGAGTTATTCTGATTTTTTTAAAGAAAAAGAACCCATAGTTAAATAGAGAATAGATCAAGATTCCACTAGAATTGATAAACTTGAGGATATTATTACTAGTGTAGGGTCTGCTTTTTTTGCTGTGAGAAGTACTTCGAACCCCTCTACTACTAAGATGGCCAAATTTATGTATGTTCCTAAGAATAAGGGTGAATCTTCTAGTAAGGAGAGTGTGGATCTTAAATCAATAAGTATTTACCCCGACTTTCTCGCTATCATAAGGGAACCTTTTGCTACAAACGAATTTCTTGATTCCTTGCCTAGAAGCTTTATTATTAATAGTAAGGAAGAAATTCCCAAGAATTATAAGTGTTTAATCGAAGAATTGCCATCTATTCTTGTATCGTGCCTAGCTAGGGGCGTTAAACGATAGCGCTTGTTGGGAGGCAACCCAATTTTATTTTATTTGCTTTTGCTTCTATTTAGGAATAAATATTGCATCTAGCTTCTTTTTAGATGTGGTTTTGTGTTTTATTTAGTGTTTGTGCCAAGTAGAACCTTTGGGAAGACTTGTGTGAAGTTTATGTGATCATGCTGTAAAAAATAGAAAGTTTAGCACTCACGAGATTAGCTATCATTTTTTACCGGAGAGTGCTATTTAGTGGATTATTTTTGCAGATGATTAATAGAAAAATTACTCACATCCACCAATTTATTTCAATTTGTTTTGAGTTACATAATTATTCGAAAGTTACAGATTGCTACAGACTGTTCTGTTTTTGACAGATTCTGTTTTTCGCGTGTTGTTTGCTTATTTTGATGAATCTATGAGTAGTATCGGGGGGTATGAATCATAGAGAAATGGTAATACAGTAGATTTAACACCATTATAAACAAAGAATGAGTTAATTACAGTACCTTTGAGTGGTGGTTTGTTTTCTTATACTAACGGAGCTCACGAGATTTTTGGCTATGTTTTGTGTTGAGAAGTTTTCAAGTTTTGAGTAAGGATTTGATGCACTATGGAACAAATAGTGGCAAGAGCCTAAGCTTGGGGATGCCCAAGGCACCCCAAGGTAAAATTCAAGGACAACCAAAAGCCTAAGCTTGGGGATGCCCCGGGAAGGCATCCCCTCTTTCGTCTTCATCTATCGGTAACTTTACTTGAGACTATATTTTTTCTTTACCACACGATATGTGTTTTGCTTGGAGCGTCATGTATGATTTGAGTCTTTGATTTTTAGTTTACCACAATCATCCTTTCTGGACACATCTTTTGAGAGAGATACACATGAATCGTAATTTATTTGAATACTCTATGTGCTTCACTTATATCTTTTGAGCCAGATAGTTTTGCTCTAGTGCTTCACTTATATCTTCTAGAGCACGGTGGTGGTTTTATTTTGTAGAAATTATTGATCTCTCATGCTTCACTTATATTATTTTGAGAGTCTATTAGAACATCATGGTAATATGCTTGGGTTATAAAACTAGTCCTAATATGGTAGGCATCCAAGATGGGTATAGTAAAAAAAATCATCAAAGTGCATTGAATATTATGAGAAGTTTGATACTTGATGATAGTTTTCAGATATGAGGATGGTGATATTATAGTCATTATAGTAGAGTAGTTGTGAATTTGATAAATACTTGTGTTGCGGTATGCAAGTCCCGTAGAATGCACATATGGCAACCGTTGTGTGACAAATTTGAAGCATGAGGTATTTCATTGAGTGTCATCATTTGTGTGGAGGTCGGGATCGTGCGATGGTTAACTCCTACCAACCCTTCCCCTAGGAGCATGTGTGTAGTACTTTGTTTTGATGACTTGTAGATTTTTGTAATAAGTATGTGAGTTCTTTATGACTAATGTTGAGTCCATGGATTATACGCACTCTCACCCTTCCACCATTGCTAGCCTCTCTTGTACCGAACAACTTTCACCGGTACCATGCACCCACCATATACCTTCCTCAAAACAGCTACCATACCTAACTATCATGGAATTTCCATAGCCATTCTGAGATATATTGCCATGCAACTTTC
Source organism: Secale cereale (assembly GCA_902687465.1). Taxonomy (NCBI): domain Eukaryota; kingdom Viridiplantae; phylum Streptophyta; class Magnoliopsida; order Poales; family Poaceae; genus Secale; species Secale cereale. The sequence goes on from LR738711.1 coordinate 658,222,329, forward strand.
CACCGTTCCGTTTATTATGACACGCTTCATCATTGTCATATTTCCATGCATGATCATGTAGTTGATATTGTATTTGTGGCTAGGCCACCATGCATAATTTTTCATACATGTCACTCTTGATTCATTGCACATCCCGGTACACCGCCGGAGGCATTCATATAGAGTCATACTTTGTTCTAGTATCGAGTTGTAATATCGAGTTGTAAATCAATATAAGTGTGATGATCATCATTATTAGAGCATTGTCCCAAAGAAAAAAAAAGGAAAAAAGGAAAGGCCAAAAAATAAAGAAAGGCCCAAAAAAGGAAAAAATAAAAAAATAAAAAAGGGACAATGCTACTATCTTTTTCCACACGTGTGCTTCAAAGTAGCACCATGATCTTCATGATAGAGAGTCTCTTGTTTAGTCACTTTCATATCCTAGTGGGAAATTTTCATTATAGAACTTGGATTGTATATTCCAATGATGGGCTTCCTCAAATGCCCTAGGTCTTTGTGAGCAAGCAAGTTGGTTGCACACCCACTAGGTTTATTTGTTGAGCTTTCATACATTTATAGCTCTAGTGCATCCGTTGCATGGCAATCCCTACTCCCTCACATTGATATCTATTGATGGGAATCTCCATAGCCCGTTGATGCGCCTAGTTGATGCGAGACCATCTTCCTCTTCCGTCTTCTCCACAACCAGCACTCTATTCCACCTATAGTGCTATATCCATGGCTCACGCTCATGTATTGCGTGAAAGTTCAAAAAGTTTCAAAAAAAATTAAGTATGAAACAATTGCATGGTTGAAACCGGGGTTGTGCATGATTTGAGTTTTTTGTGTGATGAAGATGGAGCATAGCCAAACTATATGATTTTGTAGGGATGAACTTTCTTTGGCCATGTTATTTTGAGAAGACATGATTGCTTTGATAGTTTGCTTGAAGTATTATTATTCTTATGTCAATATAGACTTTTGTCTTGAATCTTTCGGATGTGAACATTCATGCCACAATAAAGAAAATTACATTGAGAATTATGTTGATTAGCATTCCAAATCAAAAATTCCATTTTTATCATTCACCTACTCGAGGACGAGCAGGAATTAAGCTTGGGGATGCTTGATACGTCTCCAACGTATCTATAATATTTTATTATTCCATGCTATTATATATTCTATTTTGGATGTTTAATGGGCTTTATTATACACTTTTATATTATTTTTGGGACTAACCTACTAACCCAAGGCCCAATGCAAATTGTTGTTTTTTGCCTATTTCAGTGTTTCGCTGAAAATGGATATCAAACGGAGTCCAACGGAATGAAACCTTCTGGAGAGTTATTTTTTGAACAATATCAACACGAAAGACTTGGAGTACACGCCAGGAAGCGAAGGAGGTGGCCACGAGGGCAGGGGGCGCGCCCAGGGGGGTAGGCGTGCCCCCCCCCCTCTTGGGCCACCTGTTGCTCCCCTGGCGTCCCTCTTCAGCCTATATATACCTACGTACCCCGAAACTATCGGGGAGGAGCACGAAACCCTAATTCCAGCACCGCAACCTTTTGTACCCGTGAGATCCCATCTTGGTGCCTGTTCCGGAGCTCCGTCGGAGGGGGCATCGATCACGAAGGGCTTCTACATCAACACCATAGCCTCTCCGATGAGTTGTGAGTAGTTTACCACAGACCTTCGGGTCCATAGTTATTAGCTAGATGGCTTCTTCTCTCTCTTTGGATCTCAATACAAAGTTCTCCTCGATCTTCGAGGAGATCTATTCGGTGTAATCTTTTTGCGGTATGTTTGTCGAGACCCGATGAATTGTGGGTTTATGATCAAGATTATCTATGAACAATATTGGATTATTTTCTGAAATCTTTCATGCATGATTTAAATATCCTTGCAAGTCTCTTCGAATTATTGGTTTGGTTTGGCCTACTAGATCTATAGTTCTTGTAATGGGAGAAGTGCTTGGCTTTGGGTTCAATCTTGCGGTGTCCTTTCCCAATGACAACAGGGGCAGCAAGGCACGTATTGTATTGTTGCCATCGAGGATAAAAAGATGGGGTTTATATCATATTGCTTGAGTTTATCCCTCTACATCATGTCATCTTGCTTAAGGTGTTACTCTGTCCTTATGCACTTAAAACTCTAGATGCATGTTGGATAGCGGTCGATGTGTGGAATAATAGTAGTAGATGCAAAATCATTTTGGTCTACTTGTCACGGACGTGATGCCCATATACAATGATCATGCCTAGATATTCTCATAACTATGCGCTCTTCTATCAATTGCTCCACAATAATTTGCTTAGCCACCGTAGAAATCCGCTATCATGAGAGAAGCCACTAGTGAAACCTATGGCCCCCGGGTCTATTCTCACCATATTATCTTCCATGAACTATTTACTTTACTTTGCATTATTTACTTTCAATCTCTATATCCAAAAAATACCAAAAATATTATCTTATCATATGTATCAGATCTCACTTTTGTAATAGACCGAGAAGGGATTGACAACCCCTTTTATCGCGTTGGCTGCAAGGTTCTTATTTGTTTGTGTAGGTACGAGGGACTCATGTGTGGTCTCCTACTGGATTGATACCTTGGTTCTCAAAAACTGAGGGAAATACTTACACTACTGTGCTCCATCACCCGTTCCTCTTTGAGGGAATACAACACAAGCTCGAGAAGTAGCAATGCAGAATCGTTTCGGTCTACTTGTCAAGGACATGATGCCTATATACATGGTCATGCCTAGATATTCTCATAATTATGAGCTTTTCTATCAATTGCTCGACAGTAATTTGTTCACCCATTGTAGAATCTGCTATCTTGAGAGAAGCCACTAGTGAAACCTATGGCTCCCGGGTCTATCTTCCATCATATTAATCTTCCATCAACTAGTTATCTTTATTGTTCTTTTATTTTGCAATCTTTACTTTTCAATCTATACAAAAAAATACCAAAAATATTTATCTTATTATATCTATCAGATGTCACTTTTGCAAGTGTCCGAGAAGGGATTGACAACCCCTTTATCGCGTTGGTTGCAAGGTTCCTAGTTGTTTGTGTAGGTACGAGGGATTTGCGTGTAGTCTCCTACTGGATTGATACCTTGGTTCTCAAAAACTAAGGGAAATACTTACGCTACTTTGTTGCATCACCCTTTACTCTTCAAGGGAAAAAGAATGCATGCTCAAGAGGTAGCACTGCCATCTTAGTAGATCTTTACAAGGGGGAGAAAGAAGACTTCGTCCGTTTACAATGTCGGGAAGGTTTTTCCATGTATAACCCCATCGGCCGGGTAAGTTTTTCCGATTACTAGCATTATTCACCTCTTTTCAATGAGATGTGCTGATCGAACTATATTTGGCTGTTTCAAAACTGATATGGGGGAAGGTGATCGAGGGGATTCAGTGCCGGCCTCGCAACCAGATGACCGTATTCGCGATAAAGATTCCGGAGTCGAAGAAAAGATTCGGATATATTCATAGAACTTGTCAACGGAGTTTTCTATCAAGCGAGCCCTGAGGGTACAGAAGTGGAAATAATAGCCGATTACCCCGGTCTTCTTCCTTCCTCTAGTGTAAGTACTTAAGAGACATCCCCTCAAAGAGAGCCTTGCCTTCACGACTCACCCACCGCACTGACTCGCGCTCAAAAGGGTCGGCACTCGGTACGCCGCACTGCACCAAGGGCATCTTCTAGGGGGACGGTGCCTGAAGGAAATATGCCCTAGAGGCAATAATAAAGTTGTTTTTTATATTTCCTTGTATATCATGATAAATGTCTTTTATTCATGCTAGAATTGTATTAACCGGAAACTTGATACATGTGTGAATACATAGACAAAACAGAGTGTCCCTAGTATGCCTCTACTAGACTAGCTCGTTAATCAAAGATGGTTATGTGTCCTAACCATAGACATGTGCTGTCATTTGATCAATGGGATCACATCATTAGGAGAATTATGTGATGGAAAAAAAACCATTCATTAGCTTAGCACTATGATCGTTTAGTTTTAGTGCTATTGCTTTCTTCATGACTTATACATGTTCCCCTAACTATGAGATTATGCAACTCCCGAATACCGGAGGAATACCTTGTGTGATATAAAACGTCACAGCGTAATTGGGTGATTATAAAGATTCTCTACATGTGTTTCTGAAAGTGTTTGTGGTGTTGGCATAGATCAAGATTAGTATTTGTCACTCCGAGGGTCGGAGAGGTATCTTTGGGCCCTCTCGGTAATACTCATCATAATAAGCCTTACAAGCAAAAGACTAATGAGCTAGTCACTAGATGATGTATTACGAAACGAGTAAACATACTTGCCGGTAACGAGATTGAACTAGGTATGATGACACCAACGATCGAATCTCGGACAAGTAACATACCGATGACAAAGGGAACAACGTATGTTGTTATGCGGTTTGACCGATAAAGATCTTCGAAGAATATATAGGAGCCAATATGAGCATCTAGGTTCCACTACTGGTTATTTACTGGAGATGTGTCTCGTTCATGTCTACATAGTTCTCGAACCCCGTAGGGTCCGCATGCTTAACTTTCGATGATGATCGTATTATGAGTTTATGTGTTTTGATGTACCGAAGGTTGTTCAGAGTCCCAAACGATATCACAGACATGACGATGAGTCTTGGAATGGTCAAGACATAAAGAATGATATATTGGACGATGTTATTCGGACACCGGATGAGTTCTGGGGGTCATCGGATAAATATCGGAGTGCCGGGGGGTTACCGGAACCCCCGAGGGAACTAATGGGCCAACATGGGCCTTGTGTGAGAGAGGGAGGAGGGGCCTCTAGGGCTGGCTGTGCGCCCCCCCCCCCCATGATGAGTCCGAACTGGACTAGGAGGGGGCGGCAATCCCTATCTTTCCCTCTCCCTCTCTCCCTCTCATTTCTTCCCCCTCTCTTCCCTTGTTGGAAACCTACTAGGAATCGGATTCCTATTCCTAGTAGGAATCCTACTTGGGGTGCGCCCTATAGGGGCCGGTCGGCCTCTCCCCTTGCTCCTTTATATACGGGGGCAGGGGGCACCCAAAGACACACAAGTTGACAATTGTTTTAGCCTTGTGCGGTGCCCCCTCCATAGTTACACTCCTCAGTCATATTGTTGCAGTGATTAGGTGAAGCCCTACGTCGGTAACTTCATCAACAGCATCACCACGCCATCATGCTGACGAAACTCTCCCTCGGCCTCAACTGGATCAAGAGTACGAGGGACATCATCGAGCTGAACGTGTGCAGATCGCGGAAGTGACGTGCTTTCGGTGCTTGATCGGTTGGATCGCGAAGACGTTCGACTACATCAACCGCGTTACCAAACGCTTCCGCTTTCAGTCTACGAGGGTATGTGGACACACTCTCTCGCCCGTTGCTATGCTTCTTCTAGATAGATCTTGCGTGATTGTAGGTAAATCTTTTGAAATACTACGTTCCCCAACAGTGGCATCATGAGTAAGGTCTATGCGTAGATGATATGCACGAGTAGAACACAATGAGTTGTGGGCGATAATAGTCATACTGCTTACCAACATGTCATACTTTGATTCGGCGGTATTGTTGGATGAAGCGGCCCAGACCGACATTACATGACCGCGTTCATGAGACTGGTTCTACCAACGTACTTTGCACATAGGTGTCTGGTGGGTGTCGGTTTCTCCAACTTTAGTTGAATCGAGTGTGACTATGCCCGATCGTTATTGAAGGTTAAAACAACACACTTGACGAAAAATCATTGTGGTCTTGATGCGTAGGTAAGAACAGTTCTTGCTAAGCTCGTAGCAGCCACGAAAAACTTGCAACAACAAAGTAGAGGACGTCTAACTTGTTTTTGCAGGGCATGTTGTGATGTGATATGGTCAAGACGTGATTAGTTATACGTTATTGTATGAGATGATCATGTTTTATAAATTATCGGCAACCGGCAAGAGCCTTATGGTTGTCTCTTTATTGTATGAATTGTGAAATCCATGTAATTGCTTTACTTTATCACTATGAGTTAGCGATAGTAGTAGTAGCAATAGTTGGTGAGATGATCACGACACTACGATGAAGATCATGGTGTCAAGCCGGTGACGATGGAGATCATGACGATGCTTTGGAGATGGAGATTAAAAGCACAAGATAATGATGGCCATGTCATGTCACATATTTATGTGACGTTTATCATATTATGCTTCTTATTTTGCTTAGTACGGTGGTAGCATTATAAGATGATCCCTTACAAAAATTTCAGGGTACAAGTGTTCTCCCTGAGTATGCACCATTGCAAAAATTCGTCGTGCCAAGACACCACGTGATGACCGGGTGTGATAAGCTCTACGCTCAAATACAACGGGAGTAAGACAGTTTTGCACATGCAGAATACTCGGGTTAAACTTGACGAGCCTGGCATGTATAGACATGGCCTCGTAACACTGGAGACCGAAAGGTCGAGCATGAATCATATAGTAGATATGATAACATAAGATGTTCACCATTGAAAACTACTACATCTCACATGATGACCGGACATAGTTTAGTTGATTTGGATCACATGATCATTTAGATGACTAGAGGGATGTCTATCTAAGTGGGAGTTCTTTAGTAATATGATTAATTGAACTTTAATTTATCATGAACTTAGTCCTGATAGTTTTTGCATATCTATGTTGTTGTAGATCAATGGCCCGTGCTACTATTCCCTCGAATTTTAAGAGAAAGCTAAGTTGAAAGATGATGGTAGCAACTACACGGACTGGGTCCGTAACTTGAGTATTATCCTCATTGCTGCACAAAAGAATTATGTCATTGAAGCAACGCTAGGTGACAGGCCTGCTGCAGGAGCAACTCCGAATATTATGAACGTCTGGCAAGCTCAATCTGATGACTACTTGATAGTTTAGTGTGCCATGCTTTACGGCTTAGAATCGTGACTTCAAAGATGTTTTGAACGTCATGGAGCATATGAGATGTTCCAAGAGTTGAAGTTAATATTTCAAGCAAATGCCCGAATTGAGAGACATGAAGTCTCTAATATGATCTATAGCTGCAAGATGGAGGAGAACAATTCTATCAGTGAACACTTACTCAAAATGTCTGGGTACTACAATCACATGACTCAACTTGGATGCAAAGTTGATGAAGATAGTGTTATTGATAGAGTTCTTCAATCACTGTTGCCAAGCTATAACGGCTTCATGATGAACTATAATATGCAAGGGATGCAGAAGACAATTCCTGAGCTCTTCTCTATGCTCAAAGCTGCGGAGGTACAAATCAAAAAGGAGCATCAAGTGTTGATGGTTAAAAAAACCACTAGTTCCAAGAAAAAGGTCAAGGGAAAGAAGGGGAACCTCAAGAAGAATAGCAAGCCAGTTGCTACTCCCGCAAAGAAACCCAAGTCTGGAGCCAAGCCTGAAACTGAGTGCTTCTACTGCAAAGGGACTGGTCACTGGAAGCGGAACTGCCCGAAGTATTTGGCGGATAAGAAGGATGGCAAAGTGAACAAAGGTATATTTGATATACATGTTACTGATGTGTACCTTACTAATGCTCGTAGTAGCACCTGGGTATTTGATACTGGTTCGGTTGCTAATATTTTTAACTCGAAGCAGGGGCTACGGATTAAACGAAGATCAGCTAAGGACAAGGTGACAATGTGTGTGGGAAATGGTTCCAAAGTCGATGTGATCGCACTTGGCACGCTACCTCTATATCTGCCATCGGGATTAGTTTTAAACCTAAATAATTGTTATTTGGTGACAGCGTTGAGCATGAACATTATATCTAGATCTTGTTTGTTGCGAGACGGTTATTCATTTAAATCAGAGAATAATGGTTATTCTATTTATATGAGTAATATCTTCTATGGTCATGCACCCTTGATGAGTGGTCTATCTTTTTTTGAATCTCGATCGTAGTGATACACATATTCATAATATTGAAGCCAAAAGATGCAAAGTTGATAATGATAGCACAACTTATTTGTGGCACTGCCGTTTAGGTCATATTGATATAAAGCGCATGAAGAAACTCCATACTGATGGACTTTTGGAATCACTTGATTATGAATCACATGGTGCTTGCGAACCATGCTTCATGGACAAGATGACTAAAAATCTGTTCTTCGAAACAATGGAGCAAGCAACTGACTTATTGGAAATCACACATACTGATGTACGCGGTCCAATGAGTGTTGAGGCTCGCGGCGGGTATCGTTATTTTCTGACCTTCACAAATGATTTGAGCAGATATGGGTATATCTACTTGATGAAACACAAGTCTGAAACATTTGAAAAGTTCATAGAATTTTAGAGTGAAGTAGAGAATCATCGTAACAAGAAAATAAAGTTTCTACGATCTGCTCGCGGAGGCGAATATTTGAGTTACGAGTTTGGTCTGCATTTGAAACAATGTCGAATAGTGTAACAACTCACGCCACCTGGAACACCACAGTGTAATGGTGTGTCTGAACGTCGTAACCGTACTTTATTAGATATGTTGCGACCTATGATGTCTATTACCGATTTACCACTATCGTTTTGGGTTATGCTTTAGACACATCTGCATTCACGTTAAATAGGGCACCATCTAAATCCGTTGAGATGACACCTCATGAACTGTGGTTTGGCAAGAAAGCCAAGTTGTTGTTTCTTAAAGTTTGGGGTTGTGATGCTTATGTGAAAAAGCTTCAACCTGATAAGCTCGAACCCAAGTCGGAGAAATGTGTCTTCATAGGATACCCAAAGGAAACTATTGGGTACACCTTCTATCACAAATCCGAAGGCAAGATATTCATTGCTAAGAATGGATCTTTTCTAGAGAAGGAGTTTCTCTCGAAAGAAGTGAGTGGGAGGAAAGTAGAACTTGATGAGGTAATTTTACCTTCTCCCAAATTGGAAAGTTGTTCATCACAAAAACTAGTTCCAGTGATTCCTACACCAATCAGTGAGGAAGCTAATGATGATGATCATGAAACTTCAGATCATCTTACTACTGAACCTCGTAGGTCAACCAGAGTATGTTCCGCACCAGAGTGGTACGGTAACCCTGTTCTGGAAGTCATGTTACTAGACCATGATGAACCTACGAACTATGAGGAAGTGATGATGAGCCCAGATTCCGCAAAATGGCTTGAGGCCATGAAATCTGAGATGGGATCCATGTATGAGAACAAAGTGTGAACTTTGGTTGACTTACCCGATGATCGGCAAGCCATTGAAAATAAATGGATCCTTAAGAGGAAGACTGACGCCAATGGTAATGTTACTATCTACAAAGCTCGACTTGTTGCGAAAGGTTTTCGATAAGTTCAAGGAGTTGACTATGATGAGACTTTCTCACCCGTAGTGATGCTTAAGTCTGTCCGAATCATGTTAGCAATTGCCGCATTTTATGATTATGAAATCTGGCAAATGGATGTCAAAACTTCATTCCTTAATGGATATCTCAAAGAATAGTTGTATATAATGCAACTATAAGGTTTTATCGATCCTAATGGTGCTGACAAAGTGTGCAAGCTCCAGCGATCCATCTATGGACTGGTGCAAGCATCTCGGAGTTGGAATATATGCTTTGATGAAGTGATCAAAGCATATGGTTTTATACACACTTTTGGAGAAGCCTGTATTTAAAAGAAAGTGAGTGGGAGCTCCGTAGCATTTCTGATATTATATGTAGATGACATATTGTTGATTGGAAATGATATAGAATTTCTGAATAGCATAAAAGGATACTTGAACAAGATTTTTTTTTCCGGTGAAGCTGCTTATATATTGGGCATCATGATCTATAGAGATAGATCAAGAAGCTTAATTGAAATTTCACAAAGCACATACCTTGATAAAGTTTTGAAAAAGTTCAAAATGGATCAGTCAAAGAAAGGGCTCTTGCTTGTGTTTCAAGGTGTGAAGTTGAGTAAGACTCAATGCCCGACCACTGCAGAAGATAGAGAGAAAATGAAAGGCATTCCATATGCTTCAGCCATAGGTTCTATCATGTACGAAATGTTGTATACTAGACCTGATGTGTGCCTTGCTATAAGTCTAGCATGGAGGTACAAAAGTAATCCAGGAGTGGATCCCTGGATAGCGGTCAAGAACATCCTGAAGTACCTGAAAAGAACGAAGGATATGTTTCTCGTTTATGGAGGTGACAAAGAGCTTGTCATAAACGTTATGTCGATTCAAGCTTTGACACTGATCCGAATGACTCAAAGTCACTAACCAGATACATATTTTTGTTGAATGGTGGAGCTGTCAGTTGGTGCAGTTCCAAGCAGAGCGTCGTGGTGGGATCTACGTGTGAAGCGGAGTACATAGCTGCTTCGAAAGCAACAAATGAAGGAGTCTGGATGAAGGATTTCATATCCGATCTTGGTGTAATACCTAGAGCATCGGGTCCAATGAAAATCTTTTGTGACAACACTGGAGCAATAGCCTTGGCAAAGGAATCCAGGTTTCACAAGAGAACCAAGCACATGAAGAGACGCTTCAACTCCATCTGCAATCAAGTCAAGGAGGGAGACATAGAGATTTGCAAGATACATACGGATCTGAATGATGCAGACCCGTTGACTAAGCCTCTTCCACGAGAAAAACATGATGAGCACCAAGACTCCGTGGTTGTTAGAATCATTACTATGTAATCTAGATTATTGACTCTAGTGCAAGTGGGAGACTGAAGGAAATATGCCCTAGAGGCAATAATAAAGTTGTTATTTATATTTCCTTGTATATCATGATAAATGTCTTTTATTCATGCAAGAATTGTATTAACAAGATACTTGATACATGTATGAATACATAGACAAAACAGAGTGTCCCTAGTATGCCTCTACTAGACTAGCTCATTAATCAAAGATGGTTATGTTTCCTAACCATAGACATGTGTTGTCATTTGATCAACGGGATCACATCATTAGGAGAATGATGTGATGGACAAGACCCATCCTTTAGCTTAGCACTATGATCGTTTAGTTTTACTGTTATTGCTTTCTTCGTGACTTATACATGTTCCTCTAACTATGAGATTATGCAACTCCCGAATACCAGAGGAACACCTTGTGTGCTATCAAATGTCATAACGTAATTGGGTGATTATAAAGATGCTCTACAGGTGTTACCGAAAGTGTTTGTGGTGTTGGCATAGATCAAGATTAGGATTTGTCACTCCGAGTGTCGGAGAGGTATCTCGGGGCCCTCTCGATAATACTCATCATAATAAGCCTTGCAAGCAAAAGACAAATGAGTTAGTCACTAGACGATGTATTACAGAACGAGTAAAGTGACTTGCCGGTAACGAGATTGAACTAGGTATGATGATACCGATGATCGAATCTCGGACAAGTAACATACCGTTGACAAAGGGAATAACGTATGTTGTTATGCGGGTTGACTGATAAAGATCTTCGAAGAATATGTAGGAGCCAATATGAGCATCCAGGTTCCGCTATTGGTTATTGACCGGAGATGTGTCTCGGTCATGTCTACATAGTTCTCGAACCCGTAGGGTCCACACGCTTAACGTTCGATGATGATCGGTATTATGAGTTTATGTGTTTTGATGTACCGAAGGTTCTTCGGAGTACCGGATGAGATCATGGACATGACGAGGAGTCTCGGAATGGTCGAGACATAAAGAATTATATATTGGACGATGTTATTCGGACACCGGATGAGTTCCGGGGGTCGCCGGATAAATATCGAAGTGCCAGGGGGTTAACGGAACCCCCGGGGGAACTAATGGGCCAACATGGGCCTTGTGTGAGAGAGAGGAGGGGCCTCTAGGGCTTGCCGTGCCCTCCCTCTATTCCTCTCCTTCCTTCCCCCTCTCTTCCCTTGTTGGAACCCTACTAGGAATAGGATTCCTATTCCTAGTAGGAATCCGACTTGGGGCGCGCCCTATAGGGGCCGGCCGGCCTCTCCCCTTGCTCCTTTATAAACGGGGGCAGGGGCACCCAAAGACACACAAGTTGACAATTGTTTTAGCCGTGTGCGGTGCCCCCCTCCACAGTTACACACCTCGGTCATATTGTCGTAGTGATTAGGCGAAGCCCTGCGTCGGTAACTTCATCAACACCGTCACCACACCGTCGTGCTAACGAAACTCTCCCTTGGCCTCAACTGGATCAAGAGTACGAGGGACGTCACCGAGCTGAACGTGTGCATATCGCGGAGGTGCCGTGCGTTCGGTGCTTGATCGGTTGGATCGCGAAGACATTCGACTACATCAACTGCGTTACTAAATGCTTCCGCTTTCGCTCTACGAGGGTACGTGGACACTGATAACCCACAAGTGTAGGGGTTCGCAACAGTTTTCGAGGGTAAAGTATTAAACCAAAATTTGTTGATTCGACACAAGGGGAGCCAAAGTATACTCTTAAGTATTAGCAACTGAGGTGTCAATTCAGGCACACATGGAAACTTAGTATCTGCAGCAAGATAGTTTAGTAGCACAGTAATATGATAGTGGTGGTAGCAACAATAAAAGTAAAGATAGTGTTTTTGTAGTTTTTGAGATATAAGCAACGGAAAAGTAAATAGCAACTAGCAATATAGGTAATGCTTGTAGGCATTGGATCGGTGATGGGAAATTACGTCGGATGCAATTCATTATGTAGAAGTTATAATCTAGGGTGACACAGAACTAGCTCCAGTTCATCAATGCAATGTAGGCATGTATTCCGAATATAGTCATACGTGCTTATGGAAAAGAACTTGCATGACATCTTTTGTCCTACCCTCCCGTGGCAGCGGGGTCCTATTGGAAACTACGGGATATTAAGGCCTCCTTTTAATAGAGTACCGGACCAAAGCATTAACACATAGTGAATACATGTACTCCTCAAACTATGGTCATCACCGGGAGTGGTCCCGATTATTGTCACTTCGGGGTTGCCGGATCATAACACATAGTAGGTGACTATAGACTTGCAAGATAGGATCAAGAACACACATATATTCATGGAAACATAATAGGTTCAGATCTGAAATCATGGCACTCGGGCCCTAGTGACAAGCATTAAGCATAGCAAAGTCATAGCAACATCAATCTCAGAACATAGTGGATACTAGGGATCAAACCCTAACAAAACTAACTCGATTACATGATAGATCCCATCCAACCCATCACCGTCCAGCAAGCCTACGATGGAATTACTCACACATGGCGGTGAGCATCATGGAATTGGTGATGGAGGAAGGTTGATGATGACGATGGCGATGATCTCCACTCTCCGAAGCCCCGAACGGACTCCAGATCAGCCCTCCCGAGAGAGATTAGGGCTTGGCGGCGGCTCCGTCTCGTAAAATGCGATAATTCTTTCTCCTCGATATTTTCTCCACGAAACGGAATATATAGGACTTGGGGATACGTCGGTGGGGCACCGGGCTGCCCTCGAGGCAGAGGGGCGCGCCCTGGGAAGGGCCCCCCCCCCACCCTCGAGGACGGGCCGTGGGCCCCCAGGTGTGGATCTTCTTGCTAGTATTTTTTATATTTTCTGAAATAAATCTCCGTTGATTTTCAGGCAATTTCGAGAACCTTTTATTTCTGCACAAAAACAACACCATAGCAGTTCTGCTGAAAATAGCCTCAGTACGGGTTAGTTCCATTGAAATCATGCAAGTTAGAGTCCAAAACAAGGGCAAAAGTGTTTGGAAAAGTAGATACGTTGGAGACGTATCAACTACCCCTAGCTTGAACCTTCGTTTGTCCTCAAGCAATTTAGTTGATAAACTGAAAGTGATAAAGAAAAACTTCGACCAACTCTGTTTGCTCTTGTTATTGTAAATATGTAAGCTAGCATTCAGGTTTTCAACAAGATCATGAACTAACCAGATTCACAATAACTTTCAGGTCTCAAGACTGTTCACATCAATGGCATAATCAACTAGCGAGCAATAATAATAAACCTCGGATGACAACACTTCTCAAAACAATCATGATATGATATAACATGATGGTATCTCGCTAGCCCTTTCTGAGACCGCAAAACATAAATGCAGAGCACCTTTAAAGATCAAGGACTAACTAGACATTGTAATTCATGGTAAAAGAGATCCAGTCATGATCATACTCAATGCAAATTAATAGTAATGCATGCAACGACAGAGGTGCTCTCCTACTGGTGCTTTTTGATAAGAGGATGATGACTCTGCATAAAAGTAAATAGATAGGCCCTTCGCAGAGGGAATCAGGGATTTGTAGAGGTGCTAGAGCTCGATTTTTAAATAGAGATTGAATAACATTTTGAGCGGTATACTTTCATTGTCAACATAACAACCAAGAATCTCGATATCTTCCATGCTACGCACATTATAGGCGGTTTCCAAATAGAATTGTGAAGTTTATACTCCCCCAATCACAAGCACACTCCACGGCCATCCGAATCCATGGGGTACCGTCCAAACAAGCAACAGCCCTGGGGAAGTTTTCTTTAATTATTCTGATTTTGAGCATGGGACTGGGCATCCCGGTTACCAGCCATTTTCTCATGAATGATGAGTGGAGTCCACTCATCATGAGAATAACCCACCTAGCATGGAAGATATAGACAACCCTAGTTGATACATGAGTTGTTCGAGCATACAAAACAGAAATTCATTTGAAGGTTTAGAGTTTGGCACATACAAATTTACTTGGAACGGCAGGTAAATACCGCATATAGGAAGGTATGGTGGACTCATATGGAATAACTTTGGGGTTTATGGAAGTGGATGCACAAGCAGTTATCCTACTTAGTACAAGTGAAGGCTAGAATAAGACTGGGAAGCGACCAGCTAGAGAGCAACAACGGTCATGAACATGCATTAAAATTAATCAACAATGAATGCAAGCATGAGTAGGATATAAATCACCATGAACATAAATATCGTGAAGGCTATGTTGATTTGTTTCAACTACATGCGTGAACATGTGCCAAGTCAAGTCACTTAAATCGTTCAGAGGAGGATACCACCCATCATACCACATCACAAACATTTCAATATCATGTTGGCACGCAAGACAGACCATTATAAACTCTCAGCTAATTAAGCATGGCATAAGCAGCTATGATCTCTAATTGTCATTGCAAACATGTTTCATTCATAACAAGCTGAATCAAGAACGACGAGCAATCATATTTACAAAAACAAGAGAAGTCGAGTTCATACCAGTTTCTCTCATCTCAATTAGTTCATCATATATCATCATTATTGCCTTTCACTCGCACGACCGAACGGTGTGGAAAATAATAATAGTGCACGTGCATTGGACTAAGCTGAAATCTGCAAGCATTTAATACAAGAGAGAAGACAAGGTAATATGGCTCAAAGTTAAATTAACAACAAAGCATATGAGAGCCACTAAGCATTTTAATCATGGCCTTCTACTCTCAACCCCTAAAGAAAAGAAAAGAAACTATTTACACGGGAAAACTCCCAACAAGCAAAAGAAGAACGGGAAATCTTTTTGGGTTTTCATTTTTAGTTACTACTAAAAGCAAAGAAAGTAAACGAGCTAGAAGCTACTACTAATATTTTTTTGTTTTTCTAGGTTTTTCTAGCACACAAGAAAAAGACTAAGAAAAAAGGAATTTAAACTAAGCATGGATGGTACAGTGAAAGAGTGTGAGCACCGACAACTAGAATAAGTGTGTGAACATGAATGTAAGTCGGTGAGAAACACGTACTCCCCCAAGCTTAGGCTTTTGGCCTAAGTTGGTCTATGGCCACGGATCGAAGCCGCTCCCTCCAGTGTACTGAGATGTGTCCTCTGGATGCCACTAGTTGGCGAGCTCGTCCAGATCCCACCCATAAACAGATTGACGAGAAGGGTCAAATGGTAGTTCTGGCTCAGGCTCTGAAGTTGGTGCCTGGCCTTGGTACTGGTAGAAGGCATCTGATGTAATGAGGTACTTGCCTGTGGACAGATCAAACAGAGATGGTGCAGGCAAGGTAACAATTTCACAGTATATTTCATCAAACCTTAATTTATAAAGTAGCTGCATATTTTTGTCTTTAACACTAAAGTCATGAGCTACCATGCTCTTGTAGTCTAGATAAACAGGGGCAAGCAATTTTCTTCCTTCTCATGATGCCTAATAGGTATATTAAAATGTTCAGCAAGGCCAGAAGCATAGATGCCTCCAAAGACGGGCCCCTTTGAGCGGTTCAGACTCAATCGTTTGGCAACGACGGCGCCCAAGATAAAAGTTGTGTCACAAAACCAGGCATGGCATAAAATGATAATACCAGGGGCACTGAGATTCCCAGTGTTCCCGCGACCAATTAAACACCTACTAGCAAATAAAGCAAAGTAGCGCAGAACAGGGAAGTGTATACTGGTGATTCTTGCCCCTGAAACTTGTCTAGTTTCACCTACGGCTATCATATCAATAAACCCTTTGACGTCTTCATGACGTGGTTCATCAAGTCTACCTTCAAAGGGTACTTTGCATGTTTCACAAAAGTCTAATAGTGATATCTCCTTAACCACATCATATAAGCGAAACTCCACCGTAAGTGGTGTTTTCCTAGAATGAAAATGGAAGCTTTGCGTAAAAATATTAGTGAGTAAGAGATACTGTTCTTTTTGGTCGTTGATGAAGTCGGTGAGGCTTGCATTATTCGCCATCCAATAAAAGTCTTCGTAAATACCGGCGGACATCATGAAATTATTACAAGGCCATTCGCATGGTCGAACTTCCGCCATGCGAGGAAGATGATACTTGGGCTTATTATTTTCTTCTTTCTTCATCTCCTCTAAGCTCTTGCTAGAAGAGCCCCTCAATATTCTTTTTAACATCTTCCTTTTCTGAAATTTTCTGAAATTTTTAGTAACTCACAGATAAAAGTTAACCAAACTCAACAAGAATAATAGCAACAACTCCTATAAGTGCCTAGAAGCTATATCATGCATTAGAACTACTTGGGACCAAAAAAATTTGACATGCAAGCTCAAGAACAAGGTCACCACAGCAGCACACATTTGCAACAAATAAGGCACTAGAGCGAAAACTAATTGGACCAATGGAGGAGTCACATACCAAGGAACAATCTCCCCAAACAGTTTGGTGAATGGTGCTTTGAGCAAGGAGATCGAAAATGGCAGCAAAACGAGCTAGAATCTCGGGTTTGAGCTGGCTGGGGATTTTTTTGGGAGGAAGAAGAAGGGAATGGGTGAAAGGATAAGTGGAGGGGGGGCACGTGGGGCCCTCGAGGCAGGGGGCGCGCCCTGTGCCCTCGTGGCCAGGTGCTGGCTCCCCTCGCTGTGTGTTCAGTGCCATATTTTCTTAAATATTCTAGAAAAAATCATATTTCATTTTCATGGCATTTGGAGAACTTTTATTTTCGGGGTATTTTTTATTGCATGGATAAGTGTGGAAACATACAGATAATGCTACTTTTGTTTTATTTAACCTGATTAACAGAAAGTAAAAGAAGGGTACAGAAGGTTTGTGCTATCTAGATTCACCTATCCCATGTTCAGCAAAAGGAATCCATTAACAAGATTGATCGGGTCTTGTTAATAAACTCTTTCCGAGTAACATGAAACCGGAGAATTTTCGAATAACACTATGTTACCTCAATGGGGATATGTATGTCCCCAACAATAAGTATGTCATATGCCTTCTTGATAGTAGGAATAGGAAACTCAAAACCTCCAATAGTAATAGTTGAAGTTTTTCCAATATAGCTGATACTAAAAACCTGAGGTTGTTTCCTCGGAAAGTGTACCGTATGCTCATTACCATTGACATGAAAAGTGACATTGCCTTTGTTGCAATCAATAACAGCCCCTGCAGTATTCAGAAAAGGTCTTCCAAGAATAATAGACATACTATCATCCTCGGGAATATCAAGTATAACAAA
This sequence comes from Secale cereale, assembly GCA_902687465.1. Taxonomy (NCBI): domain Eukaryota; kingdom Viridiplantae; phylum Streptophyta; class Magnoliopsida; order Poales; family Poaceae; genus Secale; species Secale cereale. The sequence goes on from LR738711.1 coordinate 658,240,177, forward strand.
TTCCGTTAGAATAGTAACATTCGCAACTACAACAGGCACATCCTCACAAATACCGACATGTATAGCAGTTGATTTATCAGCCATTTTCAAAGATATTTCAGTAGGTGTCAACTTACTCAAGTCAAGTCTACGATATAAAGAGATAGGCATAACACTAACACCGGCTCCAAGATCACACAAAGTAGTTTTAACATAGTTTCTCTTAATGGATCAAGGTATAGTAGGTACTCCTCGATCCCCTAATTTATTAGGCATTCCACCCTCAAAAGTGTAATTGGCAAGCATGGTGGAGATTTCTACATCAGGTATCTTTCTTTTGTTGGTAATAATATCTTTCATATACTTGGCATAAGGATTGGTTTTAAGCACATCAGTCAAACGCATACGCAAAAAGAAAGGTCTAATCATTTCAGCAAAGCGCTCAAAATACTCATCATCCTTTTTCTTGGATGGTTTAGGAGGAAAAGGCATGGGTTTCTGAATCCATGGTTCTCTTTCTCTATCGTGCTTACTAGCAACAAAGTCTCTCTTATCATAACGTTGATTCTTTGATTGTGGGTTATCAAGATCAACAGCAGGTTCAATCTCTACATCATTATCATTGCTAGGTTGAGCATCAGCATGAACATCATCATTAATATTATCACTAGGTTCATGTTCATTACCAGATTGTGTCTTAGCATCAGAGACAGATATATCATTGGGGTTCTCAGGTAGGTGAGCTACAGGTTCACTAGAAGTATGCAAAGTCCTATCATTTTTCTATTTCTTCTTCTTAGAAGAACTAGGTGCATCTATATTAGCTCTCTGAGAATCTTGCTCAATTCTCTTAGGGTGGCCTTTAGGATACAGAGGTTCCTGAGTTACTTTACCACCTCTACTTGCAACTCTAACAGCATAGTCATTGTTCTTACTATTCAATTCATTGAGCAAATCATTCTGAGCCTTAAGTACTTGTTCTACTTGAGTGGTCACCATGGAAGCATGTTTACTAATAAGTTTCAGTTCATCTTTAGCACTGGACAGATAATCACTCAAGCGTTCAATCATATGAGCATTGTGTTGTAATTGTCTACCAACATAAGCATTGAAGTTTTCTTGTTTCACAATAAAATTGTCAAACTCATCTAAGCATTGGCTAGCAGACTTATAATGAGGAATATCACTTTCATTAAATCTATAAAGAGAATTTACCTTTACAACCTGTGTCGGGTTATCAAGACCATATATTTTTTCAATAGGAGGTAAATTCTTAACATCTTCAGCTTTAATACCTTTTTCTTTCATAGATTTCTTTGCCTCTTGCATATCTTCAGGACTGAGAAATAGAACACCTCTTTTCTTCGGAGTTGGCTCAGGGGCTGGTTCAGGAAGTGTCCAATTATTTTCATTGGCTAGCATATTATTCAATAGTAATTCAGCTTGTTCCACTGTTCTTTCCCTGAAAACACAACCAGCACAACTATCCAGGTGGTCTCTCGAAGCATCGTTTAGTCCATTATAAAAGAGATCAAGTATATCATGCATCTCAAGAGGATGATCAGGCAAAGCATTAAGTAACAGGAGAAGCCTCCTCCAAGCTTGTGGGAGACTCTCTTCTTCAGTTTGAACAAAGTTATATATTTCCCGTAAGGCAGCTTGTTTCTTATGAGCGGGAAAATATTTAGCAGAAAAGTAATACATCGTATCCTGGGGACTACGCACACAACCAGGATCAAGAGAATTAAACCAAGTCTTAGCATCACCCTTTAACGAGAACGGAAATAACTTAAGGATATAGTAGTAGCAAATCTTTTCATCATTGGTAAACAGGGTGGCTATATCATTCAACTTAGTACGATGTGCCACAACAGTTTCAGACTCATAGCAATGGAAAGGATCAGATTCAACCAAAGTAATTAACTCAGGATCAACAGAGAATTCATAATCCTTATCAGTGACACATATAGGTGAAGTAGCAAAAGCAGGGTCATGTTTCATTCTAGCATTCAAGGACTTTTCTTTCAGCTTAACTAATAATTTCTTAAGATCATATCTATCATTGCAAGCAAGAAAGTCTCTAGAAGTTTCTTCATCCATAACATAACCCTCAGGCACAACAGGCAATTCATATCTATTGGGAGTAGTTTCATCATCACTTTCATAAATATCATCAATTTCAACATTTGCACTCTCCCTAACTTTAGCAATTTGTTCTTCTAGAAATTCACCTAGTGGCACAGTATCAGGCATAGAGATAGTTTCATCATACATAGCAGAAGTAGCATCATCAAGAACATACGACATATCAGATTCAATAGCAGGAGTAGGTGTCGCAAGTTTACTCATAACAGAAGGAGAATCTAGTGCAGAGCAAGATGGCAGTTCCTTACTTCCCCTCGTAGTTGAGGGTAATATTTTGGTTTTTGAGTCCTTCGAATTCTTCATAGTGATAAGCAGATATAAATCCCAAGTGACTTAAAGAATAGAGCTATGCTCCCCGGCAACGGCGCCAGAAAATAGTCTTGATAACCCACAAGTGTAGGGGATCGCAACAGTTTTCGAGGGTAAAGTATTAAACCCAAATTTGTTGATTCGACACAAGGGGAGCCAAAGAATACTCTTAAGTACTATCAACTGAGTTTTCAATTCAGCCACACCTGGAAACTTAGTATCTGCAGCAAGATAGTTTAGTAGCACAGTAATATGATAGTCGTGGTAGCAGCAATAAAAGTAAAGATAGTGTTTTTGTAGTTTTTGAGATATAAGCAACGGAAAAGTAAATAGTAACTAGCAATATAGGTAAAGCTCGTAGGCATTGGATCAGTGATGGGAAATTACGTCGGATGCAATTCATCATGTAGAAGTTATAACCTAGGGTGACACAGAACTAGCTCCAGTTCATCAATGCAATGTAGGCATGTATTCCGAATATAGTCATACATGCTTATGGAAAAGAACTTGCATGACATCTTTTGTCCTACCCTCCCGTGGCAGCGGGGTCCTATTGGAAACTAAGGGATATTAAGGCCTCCTTTTAATAGAGTACCGGACCAAAGCATTAACACATAGTGAATACATGAACTCCTCAAACTATGGTCATCACCGGGAGTGGTCCCGATTATTGTCACTTCGGGGTTGCTGGATCATAATACATAGTAGGGACTATAGACTTGCAAGATAGGATCAAGAACACACATATTCATGGAAACATAATAGGTTCATATCTGAAATCATGGCAGTCGGGCCCTAGTGACAAGCATTAAGCATAGAAAAGTCATAGCAACATCAATCTCAGAACATAGTGGATACTAGGGATAAAACCCTAACAAAACTAACTCGATTACATGATAGATCCCATCCAACCCATCACCGTCCAGCAAGCCTATGATGGAATTACTCACACACGGCGGTGAGCATCATGGAATTGGTGATGGAGGAAGGTTGATGATGACGATGGCGACGATCTCCACTCTCTGCAGCCCCAAACGGACTCCAGATCAGCTCTCCCGAGAGAGATTAGGGCTTGGCGGCGGCTCCGTCTCGTAAAACGCGATAATTCTCTCTCCTCGATTTTTTTCTCCATGAAACGGAATATATAGTACCTGGGGATGCGTCGGAGGGGCACCGGGCTACCCTCGAGGCAGGGGGGCACGCCCTGGGAAGGGGGGCGCGCCCCCCACCCTCGAGGACGGCCCGTGGGCCCCCAGGTGTGGATCTTCTTGCCAATATTTTTTATATTTTCTGAAATAAATCTCCGTTGAATTTCAGGCAATTCCGAGAAATTTTTATTTCGGCACAAAAACAACACCATAGCAGTTCTGCTGAAAACAGCGTCAGTCCGGGTTAGTTCCATTCAAATCATGCAAGTTAGAGTCCAAAACTAGGGCAAAAGTGTTTGGAAAAGTAGATACGTTGGAGACATATCAGACACACTCTCCCACTCGTTGCTATGCTTCTTCTAGATAGATCTTGCGTGATCGTAGGTAAAATTGTTGAAAGACTATGTTCCCCAACAGTGCCTACGCAGGGTGAGCCCTCGAAGCGAAAGGAAACGGGGAGCACCGTTGAGCCCCCTCCTTCATCGAAGAGGTATAGTTTTCAGTGTGTGCTCTGGTGTAAGGCCAAATTGTTACATTTTCCCCTCTGTCTTATTTCAGATGGGGCGCACGCCGAACTGTGTCCGAAGACCCAGTTGGCCGATCACCATTCAATCCGGCTTCGGGCCCATCAACAAGGACAAGAGCCAATTGATACGTCTAAAACGTATCTATAATTTCTGCTTGTTCCATGCCTCTTTTGGGTGATATTGCTATGATATTTATACACTTCCATACACTTTTGATCATATTTGGACTAACCTATTAACTCAGTACACCCCAGTGCCAGTTTCTGTTTTCTGCTGTTTTTGTATTTCAGGTTTTCCCGTCACGAAAACTGTCAGAAAAATTCCGGAAAAATTATATAAAAAATCAGCGTTCCGGAAGCTTCCACACGGCCGAAGTAGGGCCGGAGGGGGGCCACCAGGGCTCCAGGCGCCCTAGTGGCGCGGCCCCCCTCCTGGCCGCGCCGGGGGGCGCCTGGGCCCCCCAGGCCTCCACTGATGCCCCCCTTTGGCATATATTTAACACGCGTCCCGAAACCCTCGATGACGGAACCCTTTTTCGCGATCTCATCTCTGTTCCGCCGCCGCCGCGCTTCCAAGATCGGGAGCACCAGGAGAACTCTTCCCGGCACCCTGCCGGAGGGGAGGATCACCACCGGGAGCCTCTCCACCACCATGGACGCCTCCCGGATGAGTTGTGAGTAGTCTCCCTTGGACCATGGGTCCATGACCAATAGCTATGTGATGTTCTCCTCCCCTTCTTGTGCTTCACTAATTAGACCTCGTGAGCTGCCCTACATGATCGAGGCACATATGTAATCCTTATGCTGTTGCTATGATGAGTTTGCTGGGATCCGATGGATTGTGAGATTATGTTCAGATTGTGTTTGAGTAATATATTTGATTTACCTCTTTTATATTTATGTTCTTAAGTAATTCTTGCATGTTCTCCGTTGCTATTTATTGCTTTGGCCAAGTAGTAGGTAGTGACTCCAAGAGGGAACGTTATGCTCGATTGTGGGTTCATGCCCCTCGATGACTAGCTTGAGTGACAGAAACATGAGTCTAGGGGATGTGCTGTTGCCACAAGGGGGAAAACAACGGTGCTTGTACCCGCGGGTGCAAGATTGTTTACTTTACGCAAAGTTCTTTTAATGCAGTTGTCTGTTGCTTTGAGTTTACACTATGGGTGGGACTCGCAACTTAATACCAGCGAGATGTTCTGGATAGATATCTCAAGGTGGATGATTAGTAGTAGATGCAGATGGATTTCGGTCTACTTGGCTTGGCGTACCGCCCATGCTTTGAACCTCTACCTTTCTTGCAACATAGTTAGCATTGGTTTGCGCACATAATTCTGTCAATTGCCCAGCTGCAATTCGTTTACCTCACATAGATGTTTTATCGTCTTTTGGGAGAGAGACATCACTAGTGAACGTCATGGGACCCCGGTCCATATTACCATCACTGATCACATCCGTTATTTACTTTCCGTCTTTACTTACTAGTTGCAGCAATATCTATCACTATTATCTCTTGCGTTTGATCCTTTGTAAACAACAAGGCCGGAGGGATTGACAACCTCTCTGTACTCGTTGGGAGCAAAGTTATTTGTATCTATGTGCAGGTCCAAGTTGATTGCTAAGTATCTGGCGCCATTAGCAGTTGACACCTTCTTGTTGAACCTTGGAGTCTCAGGGGAAATCGATCCTTGGTATCTTTGCCAAGGGAAAACTTCCGCTACACTGCATCTCAAACCTTCCACTTGGGGTAACCAACGAGGGGCGAGAAGTCATCAAGCAAAGTTTTCTGGCGCCGTTGCCGGGGACTCCACTCTTCAAGATAGGGGAGTTGCACGCTATCTTTTATCTTTGCTTTTTAGTCTTGTTAGTTTACCTTTCAGTTTTCTTTATGTCTTTTCACTAGTTTTGCTTAATGGAAAACAACAAAAATATGAGAGAGCTTTATAAGCTCTACCTTGCTTTGGGACATGATGTGTTTGAAGAGAAAATTAAAAAACCTATGGAACTTTATTATTTGCATAACAATCATGATGGTGGTGATGTTATTAGTATGCTTTCTTTGAATATCAATATTGCTAATGACATGGAAAGCTCTAAGCTTGGGGATGACACGTTTGATGAATATGATGTTTTCTGTCCACCTACTATTGAGGATAAAATTTATTATGATTATGATATGCCTCCTAAATACAATGATTACCATGATGGTTATGATTGCTTTACTCTCACTATTCCTAATAAGAAAGATTTTGCTTATATGAAGAGTAATGATACCTTTTTGCATGTGGATCATGGTAACAATGCTTTATGTGATGCTTATATTGTTGAGTTTATTCGTGATCCCACTGAAAATTATTATGAGAAGGGAACATATGCTTATAGATATTTCAATAATATCAAGTTCCCTCTCTTTATGTTGAAGGTTTTGAAGCTGCACTTGTTTTGTCTTCCTATGCTTATTGCTTTGTGCTTCAATGAATTATTCTATTGCAATATTCCTATGCATAGGAAGCATGTTAGGCTTAAATGTGTTTGGTATTTGTTTCTTGATGCTCTCTTTTGTTCTTCAACTCTTATTCCTACGAGAGCATCATTAAAGTCTTAAGCCTATCTTTATGGCTATAAAGAAAGAGCTCTAGGGAGACAACCCTTGTTATCTTTGCTTTCAGTTTGTTCTTTCAGTCTTTAGTGGTCTTGATGTTGTTACTACAGTAGCATCATCATTGTATCTTTACTTTTCAACTTTGTGCCAAGTGTAGCCTCTGATTGCAAGAAAGTTCAAAAGTTGTGACATGCTGTCCAGGAAACAGATTCTGTCCTTGGATAGAAAAATTAGTATAAAATCACCAGATCATCTTTTTGGTCTGAATTTTTTCGACAGCGTGCTCTATACAATTGTCTTTCGGGCGTCTGTTCTGAGTTTTTTGATTAGAGTTGCAGAAGTGCCCCGAAAAAATCATTTACTACCTGCTGTTCTGTTTTTCACAGATTCTGTCCTGTTTTGCCTTTCATTCATTTTGCAAACCTTGAGCTTGCTTTTTCTTTTCAAAAACCTTTTGGCAATCTTGAGAAACAGTAGACCTTCAAGAACATCCTTATTTCCAGCAAGGAACAATTATATTATTATGGGTACTAACCTCGCTAATCAGATTATGATGAGTTATGTATGAAGGGAGTTTTCAAGTGTGCGAGGGAAGATGATAAAAAGATTCAGGAGTGTCAAACGCTCAAGCTTGGGGATGCCCCCATGCACCCCCAAGAAATATTCAAGAAGACTCAAGCGTCTAAGCTTGGGGATGCCCCCGTGCATCCCCTTCTCCATCAACATTATCAGTTCGTCTTTCGTTCCACTATATTTTTATCACTTCATGTGTTATGTGCTATGCTTGGAGCGTCTTGCTCTTAGTTTCCTTTTTAGTTTTCTTTAGCTTTTCATAACGAGTCGGAACTTAGCTTTCTTTGTGTGGGAGAGAAACACGCTCCACGTCAACCTAGAACATAACATAGAATTTTCATGTCTATCCTTGTTGTGTGTGTTCTTTGTCTTTCAATAGCTACTATCATGTTTAGCTTTTAGTTTTCATGCTTATCTTTTTAAAGAGCTTTTGTTTAGTTGGTCGTTGGAACTCTCTTTATTTATCATGCTTATCTTATTAAGAGAGTTGGCTTCTGTTGCATTGGTCGATATGTCTATGATAAAAATGCTACGTGCATAATGGTGCTTAGTAGTTCATGTTTTCTTATGGTTAGTCTCAAATAGCTGGGGGGTTCCCAATGTGTTATTGGAGTACCAACATGATTTGTTTGCCTATGATGTGGTATGGTTTAGCGATATCTTCCTTCAAGAATTTATTTTGATTGACTTGGCGTATGCTCACGCATATTTAAGACTGTAAAGAAAGTCTGTCAAGCCTTGATGATCTTTTGTTTCTGAGTAGCGATATAACTACCATGCCTGATTCAATGTTGCTTTGTCGCTCTGCATGATTATGACCGTCATTGCTCTTTTAGTTGGTCGCTCCCAGTATTTTGCTATCCTCCACCTGTACTAAGCGGACTGACTGCTTGTGCATCCAAATTCTTTTAAACCAGTTATGCCATATGAGTCCACAATACCTTCCTATACATGGTATTTACCTGCCATTCCTAACGGAGACTTTCATGTACCATCTCAAAATTATTCAAAAAAAACATTCCTATTTTGTGCCTCTGTTTTAGTTCATGAGGAAGTAGTAGTTAATTCATGATCTTTTTAAGTTGGACAAGGTTCACCCCAGGATTGCATGTCTAATGTGCAAACCCATAATACGAGAAGGAACTGGCAAAGAGTGCGCCCGGCTCAAAATTAATATAACAAACAAACCCTCCTTCACGCTTTGTTCATGAGAAATCAGAAAACTTTGGCAGTGATAAACAAAGGAGATTAAGAGGATGTGATCGTCCTCATTTGGGAGCCGTTCCTCGAAACTTGTCCATCTCAAGAAGTGATTGAGTTATCTGCTAGCATTCGTTGACGGAACATGCATAATCTAAAAATAATAATTATTACCTCTGTTTTTAAAAACCAAGAGCTCTGGTACATGTTTTGTCTTTGTTTCCGACTACGGGTTTTCAACTTTGCCAACAAAAGCCACGGTTCGAGAGTCTCCACCTTTTTTTAAAGCACCAACTATTAAGAGCATGATTGTCATTCTGAGTGTAATGTGCATCGTCCCAAGGTAGCATTGTCTTTTGCATGATTGTGATATCGTTTATTCTGAAATCATTGTATCTAGTCATCACTTAAACCTTGGAGGTGCCCCTGCATTTATGTTTTGCTTCACTAAAGGGGGCAAGCGAGATATCACTTTATCATATTTGCACACCATGTTCATTACAAATCTTTTTGATGTTTCAGTATCATATTGTAAAACTTTCAGTTCTTTGAGATTTTCTCATGAGGCAACTTAATTACTACAGATTCATTGTCTCAGTAAGCTTTGTCATACGACTATAAAAAGTCCTTATATGATTAATAGCATGTCACCACAGAAATTATTCTTGTTATCATTTACCTACTCGAGGACGAGCAGGAATTAAGCTTGGGGATGTTGATACGTCTAAAACGTATCTATAATTTCTGCTTGCTCCATGCCTCTTTCGGGTGATATTGCTATGATATTTATACACTTCCATACACTTTTGATCATATTTGGACTAACCTATTAACTCAGTGCACCCCAGTGTCAGTTTCTGTTTTCTGCTGTTTTTGTATTTCAGGTTTTCCCGTCACGAAAACTGTAAGAAAAATCCCGGAAAAATTATATAAAAAATCAGCGTTCCGGAAGCTTCCACACGGCCGAAGTAGGGCCGGAGGGGGGCCACCAGGGCTCCAGGCGCCCTGGTGGCGCGGCCCCCCTCCTGGCCGCGCCGGGGGGGCGCCTGGGCCCCCCAGGCCTCCGCTGATGCCCCCTTTGGCATATATTTAACACGCGTCCCGAAACCCTCGAGGACGGAACCCTTTTTCGAGATCTCATCTCTGTTCCGCCGCCGCCGCGCTTCCAAGATCGGGAGCACCAGGAGAACTCTTCCCGGCACCCTGCCGGAGGGGAGGATCACCACCGGGAGCCTCTCCACCACCATGGACGCCTCCCGGATGAGTTGTGAGTAGTCTCCCTTGGACCATGGGTCCATGACCAGTAGCTATGTGATGTTCTCCTCCCCTTCTTGTGCTTCACTAATTAGACCTCGTGAGCTGCCCTACATGATCGAGGCACATATGTAATCCTTATGTTGTTGCTATGATGAGTTTGCTGGGATCCGATGGATTGTGAGATTATGTTCAGATTGTGTTTGAGTAATATACTAGTACAAATGCCCGTGCGTTGCACCGGGCGAAAAAACACAACATGCTTCATGTGTCATTATGCACCATTTTTTATATCCAATTTTAATAAATATTAATAATAATGTTAAACTGATTAGTCCTTTTTGTAGTATGATTTTTTTGCGGGTATAAATTTGTATTCACCCGCAAAAAAAGGTATAAACTTGTATTACTTAGGCAGCAACCTTGCACTCGTCCTTACACAAATCAACGACCTCGAGGGGGCGGAGCCGAGCCAGACTATAGTTCTCCTTTTAGTTTTTGTGAAACTTGCTAAAATATCACTAACTACATTTTGACAACAGCTGATATGAGTAATACTGGCCATACAAAGAGACTTCAAATGCTTGATCTCCGCCACCAAAGAAGCATACATAGACCTGTCCATGTCCCTCCCATTCAGAATATTCACCGCTGAAAGTGAGTCCATCTTAATGCAAACTGGTAGTTCCGTTCACTGTATAGCAATAGATAACCCCTTCAAGTTCGGACGCGAAGAAGCCAACATGGCATTCTTCATCTGATGGAAGAGTTGTTTTGCATAGAATAGATTGTCAATCATTTTGCTTTTGCTTTTCTGAAAATGCATGCAGAAAATTCTTTAAGTTTTAATAAAACTTGTCGTTTTCATAAAAACTGGAATACATTAGCTTCCAACCACTCATATGATGCATGCACCCAGAATATATATTTCTTCTTCTTATTCCATCCATGAGACATAATAATGTTACCAAGATAACTTGTCAGCCAACACGGATACATTGACACGACAAAACAGTAACTATGTTCATACCTTGTGAGTTATGTTCTAAGTATATGTAGATGATGATGAATCAAAGCTTCTCTGCATACTTATTCCTCAGTGCACTTGTCTTGTAACAAGTTAATCTTGTGTCATTATAGAACTTAGTAGAGTTTAGTAACACTTGTATGGGAAAATGATCAACCAGATGATCTGCAAGAGCAGACTACCTTATCATGTATTAGTACATGACTCTCTTTCTTTGCTGCTGGTAACTTATAACGGTAATGCAGCACACGAAACTCAAGGGAATCACGGTAATACGTATGCTCCCCTCTGAAATACGCCCTTAACTACTGAAGAAAAAGAAGAAATAGTACTCCTGACGAAAAAGAAGAAAAATAGTACTCCTGACGAAAAAGAAGAAATAACAACCAGCTCCATGTAAAAAACAATTATGCTGCAGTAATAGAAATAGAAGTTATGAAAGACTGAGCAGTTATTCCTGCCCACTAAGCAAAACTGTAGCACTATCAACCATAAGCATTGCATTATTACATACGGCTAAACTTGACATATATATACCACAGTGCATCCAAACCTATTTCAGCAAGAGAAAGAACTATTCTTTTAGTTTTACTTGATTTTTGATAGCAAGTAAATTTGTTGGAAGTGTAGCTGTGCGGTGCCAGATTTACATGGACCATATAAACCACAGTAAGATGATGTTAGCTATCTGTATAAATTTGACTCTCCCATGTCTGGATTGCAATAATTTTCATGAGCTTACCTGAGTACAATGTCGCTGGTCCAGCTTCTTGGTGGAAACCAGATGTGGTCTTGTTGCTGGAGCTGGACTACTCACTGGGACATGATTCTTCAGATGACTTTCCATTGTTGGAAACTCATTGGATTGGCACAACGACTTGTCTGGCCTCATGATGATAGCACTTGTCGTCGACTCTGGAGCATCATACCATGCTTATGTTAAAATCCCCAAAACTAAGATAAGATACATAGAAATCCCAAGAGTATGTGTCAAAACGACTTGATCATGAATTGCAAAATCTGTTCCGAGGGAATAATAAATAAGAAGAATGCAGTTTGTGTTAATTACTTCCTCGCATCAATTTAAACTCCTAACTGTTGCCTATAAACCCATTTTAATTATAGTTGACACCACAATGATATCTCTTTGGCCTGTGCTAGGCGCCATCCGGATGTAGGAAGAAAAAACAGAAAAACAGGGTCCGCATTCTGATCAGTCTCCCTGTAGCTGTTAATCGCTATCCACTTTACACACTTGTTGTTTCACATTTATCCTCATGCGCCTCGTCGCTGCACCCAGCTCGCCGGCACCGACGACCACTGCTACAACCCCTGTCGGGCATGGTAATTTCTTGGGACTTGTGAGTCTAGATTTTAATTATGGCGAAATAATAATCAATTTTATGTCGGTTTTATCTTCTCAAGAGCAAGCAACGTATAGTTTGTACTAAACGTTGTGACATTCAGCATGTATGTACTACAGTTTCACAAGGGCCATAATACCCAATGCACTGCGTTTGATGGACTATCTTGATCTGTTCTCGTGGATGATTTGCAACCAATCCCATTTTATTCGGTATTTTATTCAGTGATTAAAACATTTAGTACGGTGCATAAAACCTGAGCTTTTGTAGGAGAAGAAGGCTGGCGTAGTACGTGCTGCAAGCTCACCCCTGCTCTTGTCTCCTCTCTTCCCTCCTATCTTTCCTCACCCTTTCAGGATGCCCATTGATTCCTTCTTTGACCAACTCTTTCAACGCTGCTTGTTGCTGTCAACTCATAAATATATTTAAACTGGTGAGATTGAGTACAAGAAGACGATGTGGGACTATCTATTAACCAGAACCTTCTCCCTTTTCACAAGTTTAACAAACATCGGCAGAAATCGCAGCGGACAGACAAAAAACATAGCCGGGCCGAATCCTGTAGAACTGGGCTACACAGGGAGCATGCGAGGGATAGAAAAACGTGCACTGGGCGAGGATTAGCGCGCAGTGCTCACATTGGGCCAAAAGGCCGAATCCTGTAGAACTGGGCTACACAGGGAGCATGCGAGGGATAGAAAAACGTGCACTGGGCGAGGATTAGCGGGCAGTGCTCACATTGGGCCAAAAGGCTGTGGCTCTGGGCGTTCACGCGGACGGAGCTGGGCCAGGGCGCCTGGGGCAGGCCCAGGCGCACGAAGAAGCGGTTGGCCAGCGAGTGCCTCGCTCGTTCCCGAGCAAAACGACACCAGGCGACGTGGTTCCCCAAATTAGTACCACCTTGCGTATATCTTTTAAATTAAATGAAAGCGTAAATTCACACGAAGAAAGCGTATTGTGACGGTGAACCCGACGGACTCGTTCCGTGCTTTATTATTAGGTAAAGATTTGATTTACCTCTTTTATATTTATGTTCTTAAGTAATTCTTGCATGTTCTCCGTTGCTATTTATTGCTTTGGCCAAGTAGTAGGTAGTGACTCCAAGAGGGAACGTTATGCTCGATTGTGGGTTCATGCCCCTCGATGACTAGCTTGAGTGACAGAAACATGAGTCTAGGGGATGTGTTGTTGCCACAAGTGGGAAAACAACGGTGCTTGTACCCGCGGGTGCAAGATTGTTTACTTTACGCAAAGTTCTTTTAATGCAGTTGTCTGTTGCTTTGAGTTTACACTATGGGTGGGACTCGCAACTTAATACCAGCGAGATGTTCTGGATAGATATCTCAAGGTGGATGATTAGTAGTAGATGCAGATGGATTTTGGTCTACTTGCCTTGGCGTACCGCCCATGCTTTGAACCTCTACCTTTCTTGCAACATAGTTAGCATTGGTTTGCGCACATAATTCTGTCAATTGCCCAGCTGTAATTCGTTTACCTCACATAGCTGTTTTATCGTCTTTTGGGAGAGAGACATCACTAGTGAACGTCATGGGACCCCGGTCCATATTACCACCACTGATCACATCCGCTATTACTTTCCGTCTTTACTTACTAGTTGCAGCAATATCTATCACTATTATCTCTTGCGTTTGATCCTTTGTAAACAACAAGGCCGGAGGGATTGACAACCTCTTTGTACTCATTGGGAGCAAAGTTATTTGTATCGGTGTGCAGGGCCAAGTTGATTGCTAAGTATCTGGCGCCATTAGCAGTTGACACCTTCTTGTTGAACCTTGGAGTCTCAGGGGAAATCGATCCTTGGTATCTTTGCCAAGGGAAAACTTCCGCTACACTGCATCTCAAACCTTCCACTTGGGGTAACCAACGAGGGGCGAGAAGCCATCACCAATACGGATGTAGCACTGGATTATCCACTGCAGGAGGATTCGATAATGTATCGGTCACGAATTCCGAAGTAGAAAGCACGATGAATCATCGGCGGCGAAAAGAGGACATGCGTGCCCCGGTTTTTACTAAGGACGCGTTCAACGCCCTCACCTCCGCGGATGCATACATCCGAGTTGCTCGAGACGGACTTGTCAAAGCCACTCACCTGCTTCCGAAGGATATGCTGGTAAGATTTTGTGTAATTTCAATAAGTACATGCCAGTAGCCCCTGAGACTTGAAGTGGTTTATCCAACCAATTTAAGGATCGTTATGACCGCATGTTCTCAAGGAAAAGAATGATGCGCTGTCCCAGGAGCTTGAAGAAAACCGGGCCAAGCTAAATGCAGTCACCACTGAGCTAGAAGTCTTGAAGAAATCCACGAGGGGACCTCATGGTAAGGATGAATGGTGTCCGGAAAGTACGATTTCGCCTTCAATGATATTTAAGCATACATTGTTGTGTTATGGCGGCGGAATCGACATAGCAACTTGAGGAGAAGTTGAGGGCTGCGCAGGAGGACAAAAAACATGCTGAGGGGCAAGAAGCAGCCGGTCAACGTGTATTAACACGGACCATTGAGCAAAAGAATAAATTGCTGGCTGAAAAGATCAATCAAGACGAAGAGATAAAGGACCTATAGGCCCAGTTATCGGATGCATTGAAAGAGAATAAAAAGTTGAAAGGCGGCATACTCAGTATGACCTTTGAACTAGATCTAGTATTTATATTATCCGGCAATTCGGAGCATTATAATATTGTTCTTGCAGGTTTGTTAACCTGGCGTCCTGAAGGAGAAGTATCCGGATTCCAAGGCGACTTGCTAAAAGAACTTTCCAAAGTGCATGAGCGGGCTCGAAAAGCCATGAACAACATGGCGAAAGCCTTATGGCCATCTGATTCCCCTCCAAAAATTATGGAGGATCTGACGAACTTATTTAAAGGAGCTCGGTGCCGCTTTGAGCTATGGAAGATGTCAGCATGCCGGGAAGGCGCGCGAGAGGCATGGGCCATGGTGAAAACGCGCTACACCGGGCTTGATCCAAATCATATGGCCCGAGTTGGACCTCAGGGACTGGACGGGAAAGAGTTTCCTATGAGCTTGGTATACGACCAAGTAATGATAGTTGCAAAGTATTCACAAGAAGACTGTAGTTTAGACAGTCTTATAGACGGCATAGATAAAGAATAGACGTTTGATTCCATGTATCGATGTACTTTACCATCAAACTTATCTCCAACCAAACTGGTAAACAATTGTCATGGCAGACCTTCGGCTTCAACCTCCTGAACCCAAAGGTTGGAGTGTTTCCGAATACTATGCTTGTAGGAAACATTTAGTATGTTCGGAAACCAGGCAATCCGGTCATTTTGATTGATCAGACAAAATTTGTTCAGGGAGTTATGTTATATTACTATTTAACATAAGAAACATCTTCCAGGGAGAATAGTTCCGTTAAGGGTTCCTTTCCCTAGGTCAGCATGCGTATTTATAAATTCCTGGGCTTGATCCTAAAGATAGGATTACAGGAAACTTGTCCTTTGATATTGAAAAATTATGTACAAATAAGCAATTCGTCGTTTGTCCGCCGACCAATGACTCCCTTAAGAATGCTAGCTTTCGGTTTCACCCGTCTGAGGTACAAGTTTGGATTACCTAGTTCTAACAATCGCAGAGGTGCTCCCTTTACACCCTAGCCGAACAATCGGGAACGTAAGGTATAAACACAGGAGCTAGGCAACCCAGCTTGGCAAAAAAATTAAGTCATAGAGGTGCATATAATGGCGAACAGACTGTATGAAACAGACGACATAAGTAACGTAAGCGATAAGCTTCAATAGTAAGCTTCGTTAGAGAAGCCCCTGAGTATCTTGAGGTATATACATTTAAAGATGTTCACCCCTAACAGTTCTGTATAGCCGGACACTTTCTAGGAAGGAAAAACAAGAAATGAAGAGGAAGAAAAACAAAGGAAGAAACCTAGGCAAAAATAGAAATAAAAGGTGCTACCGAACTATCCGTTGAATCGACGGAGCCTATCAGCGTTCCATGGATTCGGCTCAAGGCGATTGTCTGATGCATTTCGAAGGTCATAGGCTCCTCCGATGAGAACTTCAATGATGAAGGGGCCCTCCCATCTTGGTTTGAGCTTATACTTTTTCTTCTCCGGGAGGCGCAAAACGAGTTCGGCAACATTGTATGTTCTGGCCTGCACTTCTCTGCTCTAGTATCGCCTAGCCTATTGCTGATAGAATGCAGAACGAGCTTGCATGATATCGCGCTCCTCTTCAAGGTCGTCTAGGTCATCCTGCCGATCGAGCTTGGCCTATCGCTCTTCATACATACGTACTCGAGGTGAGTCATGAATAATGTCGTACGGCAGAACAGCCTCAGTGCCGTACACCATGAAAAAAGGTGTGTATCCAGTTGTCTGGTTAGGTGTGGTCTGCAGCCCCCAGAGTCTAGCTCCTCCACCCAGTGTTTATCTGAATCCCTTAGGGAGCGCACCAGTCGGGGTTTAATGTCGCTCATTATTAGGCCATTAGCCCGTTCGACCTGACTGTTTGTTTGAGGGTGGTATATGGAGGCATAATCAAGTTTAATGCCTAACTTGGTGCACCAGCTCTTCACCTCGTCAGTTGTAAAGTTAGTGCCATTATCTATGATAATGCTATATGGAACACCATAGCGGTGTACCAAGCCGGATATAAAATCAATCACTAGCCCTGCTGCAGCCGTTCTTACTGGTTTGACTTCTATCCATTTAGTGAATTTATCCACCATAACCAATAAATATTTGTTTTTGTGGATTCCCTCTTTAAGGGGTCTGACCATATCTAGCCCCCAGACCGCAAAAGGCCAAGTAATGGGGATGGTTCTCAAGGCGACGGGAGGCATATGACTTTGATTGGCGAAAAGCTGGCATCCAACACAATGTTGGACTAGGGTTTGTGCATCTGCTCGGGTTGTTGGCCAGAAGAAACCTGTTCGGAAAGCCTTGCTTCCAAGAGCCCGAGCTGCGGCGTGCTGGCCACCCATACCAGCTGTATTTTGGCTAAAAGTTGTCGTCCATCCTCTTCAGAGATGCACCTTTGGAGAACACCAGTAGTGCTTTTTTTGTACAGTTGACCTTCGTGGACTTTGTAGGCTTTAGAACGCCGAACTATGCGATGGGCCTCATTTTGGTCATCGGGGAGCTCTTTCCTATTAAGGTAGGCCATGAAGGGTTCGGTCCAAGGAGCGATGACGGCCATGATCTCATGAGCCGAAGGTGTTATTTCCATATCCGGATCCGCGGGGATATCTGTATTGAGTTCGGCTGGTGGGGATGTGATCAGATCTGAATTAGCGTCTCTGCTCTCATCCTGCCATACCACGGATGGCTTAAACAGCCTTTCTACAAAGGTGTTAGGCGGGACTGGGTCACGCTTGGCGCCCATGCGAGCGAGTATGTCCGCTGCCTGATTACTGTTCCGGGCAACATGAAGAAATTAGAGCCCCTCTAACTGAGCTGATATTTTTAATATGACATTTTGATAAGCCACCATTTTTGGATCCTTTGCATCAAATTCTCCGTTTACCTGGGATATTGCGAGGTTTGAGTCTCCGCGCGCTTCTAGGTGTTGTATGCCCATGGATACGGCCATGCGGAGACCATGCAGTAGAGCCTCGTATTCGCCAGCATTGTTTGAGTCCGTATACATGATTTGTAGCACATAGCGGACTGTGTCCCCTGTGGGAGATGTAAAGATGACGCCAGCCCCCAGTCCGGCTAGCATTTTTGATCCGTCGAAATCCATGGTCCATTGGGAGTACGCCCCGTACTCTTTAGGGTGTTCGGCTTCTGTCCACTCTGCGACGAAGTCAGCCAACACCTGAGATTTAATAACCCGGCGTGGTTTGTATGTTATTTCAAATGGTAAGAGCTCGATGGCCCATTTGTCTATGTGTCCTGTGGCATCCTTGTTGTTTATAATATCATTAAGTGGTACTTCAGATGCCACTGTAATCGAACACTCCTGAAAGTAGTGTCGGAGCTTCCTAGATGCCATAACACCTCATAGGCAATATTTTGATAATGGGGTATCATGACTTCCACGGTGTAAGAACTTCTGATACGTAGTAGACTGGTTTTTGGATGGGGAATTTATGTCCCTCCTCCTCTCGTTCAACTACGAGCACAACACTCACAACCTGGTGAGTTGCTGAGATATAGAGCAACATTGGCCCGCCAACACTTGGAGCGGCTAGGACTGGGTTGCCCGCTAATAGGGTCTTTATTTCTTCCAGTCCGGTTGTGGTCGCATCCATCCATTCAAAGTTGTCCGTACGCTTTAGCAGTCTATAGAGTGGTAATGCTTTTTCTCCCAATCTGGAGATGAAGTGACTTAAGGCCGCTACGCACCCTGCTAGATTTTGGACTTGTTTTAGATCGGTTGGCGTAGCGAGCTATGGCAAAGCTCGGATTTTAGATGGGTTTGCTTCAATTCCTCTATGGGAGACAATAAACCCCAATAGCTTTTCGGTCGAAACACCGAAGACGCATTTCTCCGGATTGATCCGTATGTCATATGTTCGGAGGTTGTCGAACGTGAGGCGGAGATCGTCCACTAGTGATTCTACGTGTTTAGTCTTGATGACTACATCGTCCACGTACGCCTCCACTGTCTTGCCGATTTGTTTCTCTAAGCATGTTTGCATCATGCGTTGATACGTGGCACCAGCGTTTTTGAGCCCAAAAGGCACAGTGTTGAAGCAGAAAGGCTCATACAGAGTGATAAACGCCGTTGCGGCCTAGTTGGATTCCTTCATTTTTATCTGATGGTATCTGGAGTAAGCATCGAGGAAGTATAAGGAGTCATGTCCTACTGTTGTGTCGATGATCTGATCGATGCGAGGCAGTGGAAAAGGATCCTTAGGGCAAGCCTTGTTTAAGTCTTTAAAATCGACATGAAGACGCCAAGATTTATCCTTCTTCGGCACCATGACCAAATTGTCTAGCCAATCCGGGTGTTTAATTTCTCCGATGAACCCGGCTTCCAGTAACTTAGCCAGCTCCTCCCGCATAGCTTGTCTCTTGGGTTCGGAAAATCATCGTAGTGATTGCTTGAACGTTTTCAACCCTTTGATGATGTTGAGGTTGTGTTCGGCTAGCCTGCGTGGGACCCCGCGCGTGTCTAAAGAATGCCATGTGAATATATCCTAGTTTTCACGTAGGAATGTGCGCAAAGCGGTGTCAACCATCGGGTCCAGCTGTGCTCCAATGGATGCCATCTTATTAGGGTCCATCAGATGCACCTGAATTTTGATAATTTCATCTGCTGGCTTGAAGGAGGTAGATTTATATTTTTTATCAAGGACCACGTCATCCTTGTCCACCGTGGATCATAAGGTGGTTAATTCTTCAGCCGTGAAGGCTTCGGACAGTTCCTCGAGGGCCAAGGATGCAGTTTTGTTTTCGGCACGGAGCGCTATGTCCGGATGACTTGTGAGTGTGATTATTCCATTGGGCCCTAGCATTTTAAGCTTCATGTACCCATAATGGGGTATGGCTTGAAAGCATGAGAAAGCGTCTCACCTTAGAAGGGTGTGGTATCCGCTGTTGAAGGGGACAATGTGGAAGATCGGCTCTTCTGACCTGTAATTTTCAGGCGTGCCGAATACTACGTCGAATGTGATACTTCCCGAACATTGGGCTTCCCGGCTGGGGATAATTCCTTGAAAGGTTGTATTACTTTGCTCACTGTGGGTTTTATCGACCTGCATTCTTTTGAGCGTGTCCTCGTATATGAGGTTAAGTCCACTGCCGCCGTCCATGGGCAATTTGGTTAGGCAAAAACCATCTACTATTGGATTTAGTACAAGAGCGGCCGGGGCTCGGAAAGGTCGGACCCATGGTTTGTCGTCAGTAGTGAAGGTAATTGCCGCGTCGTTCCATGGGCTCACAACGGTTATTTGGTGAACCTCGACGAGTTTGTGAAGTGTTCTCTTGCGCCGATTATTTGAATAGAAGGTTTCAAAGACCGTGAGGACCTTAAAATCGTCTTCCTTTGGAGTTATGGTGGCGAGGATGGCTTCACCACTTTTAGCTACCTGCTGGAGTACCCACACGCTCGAAGGCTGTGAGTTGCGATCATGCCAGGGGTCGCATGTATCGGGCAAGGTTTATCTAGGACTTCGTCCAGAACGGACATGTATCCCGCAAAGGGTTTATTTTTCTTGCCAACGGGCGTATGATCGGATGCCCTGCTAGGGTATGTCTGTTTTGCTTTAGCGGCATACTGCCTGAAGACAAACTACTCTAGATGTGTGTTTTGGGCCTTGCAAGTACTTTCCATTGCGCAGTAGTTTCGTACTAAGTGTCACAACTCTGTGAAACTCTGTACGCGACGGTGTTTGAGGGCGTTCAAGACTCCCCCGTCCGTGCAATTGCGGTGAAAGACTAGAACTACGTCATCGTTGCAGCAGTCTTTAATATTGTTTTTAACATGTAGGAACCTGGCCCAAAAGTGATGGATCGTCTCCTGGAGTTGCTGTCGCACGTACATTAAGTAACATATGTCAGGAGGGCCAGAGTTACTTGGAGAGTATTGATTGTGGTGGGTGGGTGTGGTAAAATTGAAGTCTCGACCCAATATAGTATCCGGGGTTTGCAAAGCCTCCGGTGTAGACAACTCAGGCCCGACAGGATCTGAGCGTTCCTCGGGCTCCGTGTATGTCCCTGAGCTTGAAAGATGTAGAGTCTCGCCCGAAGGAAGGTTGTTTGGCTCAAAGTGTTCGGAGACCCGAACACAGCCGGTTTCCGGTTCAAGAGGAGAAGTGTTTTCGCCCCGTTCCTCAATGGCTGCCACCAGGTGAGTGATCGGGGTGGAATTGTTTTCCCGCTGGTCGAGTTTAGGCCCGATCCGATCATTGGACACTGAAAGCCCCAGGGCGGTGATGTGATCTAGCAACTCATTTAAGGACGAGGTATCCGCCGGATTCGCGTTTTCGGAGTGTCCGAGACCAATGTAGGAGTGATGCTCAATGACCGCAGGGGACCCGGTCGGCTTGACGGCCATGCGGACGCATATGGCGAACCCGCCAAGCTGGAGGACCTGGCCAAGAGCCAGGCTTTTTCCGAAGATGATGTCGTCGTTGATGCTGATACGAGCCACCGATCGCTTCTCGCGACTACACAGCATAGCTCTCAATGAAAGCACAATTGTCGGTGTCAAAACCGGCAGATCTCGTGTAGGGGGGCCAAGCTGTGTATCTGAGGATCGGTGGTAGCAGGGGGAGACAAGGACACGTTGTTTACCCAGGTTCAGGCCCTCTCGTTGGAGGTAATACCCTACTTCCTGCTAGATTGATCTTGATGTATATGGAGATTACAAGAGTTGATCTACCTCGAGATCATAATGGTAAACCCTAGATGTCTAGCCTATGATTATTCTATTAGCCTCTACGGACTAAACCCTCTGGCTTATATACACGCCGGAGGGGGCCTAGGATTTTACAGAGATGACTTGACGAGGAAGGAATCATTAAATCCGGACATCTATTTTGCCTTTCTACATACATAGGAGTCCTACCCGGACACGGGGGATAATCTTCTGCTTCTATCTTCACGGCCCATCAGTCCGGCCCACCTTCAGTAGTCCGGACACTCGAGGACCCCCAAATCCAGGACTCCCTCATAAAAAAATCCATGATGTATGTCGGAATCGCTTGTGCCACCGCTTTTATCATAGTATCCACTCCGGCTTGGAAGAGGCTATCTCCCCAAGCCATGATCCTCTTTGTTAGACTTGCTTGTAGTATTTGAAATTTCCCCTTGTGCATACGTCCATAAGGTGTGGGTAACCCAAGATACTTCCCTTCAAATTCTGAATTTACAACTTGCAATTCATGTTTGATTTCCCGTTGCACCTCCCCGGGACAAGCATCACCAAATTGGATAGAACACTTATGTGTATTGATGAGTTGACCAGTAGCTTTTGCATAGTTGTTGATGACACATTTTATATATTCGGCCTGGCACAACTCAACCTTAAAGAATAGCAATGTTTCATCCGCGAAAAGCAAGTGTGAGATACCGGGCGCCCTAGGACACACATGCAAGGCCTGGAGACTGTGGTTTTGTATTCCTTGCCTCAACAAAGCAGAAAGGCCATTAGTGACAAAAAGGAACAAAAATGGGGAGAGGGGGGATCACCTTGTCGAAGCCCACGCGATGGTACAAACGAATCTAGAATAGCTTCGTTGAATTTTACAGAATATCTCACCGAGCTCACACATGTCATAATCCACTGTACCCACTGATGAGCGAAGCAAATCTTTCTCATCATTTGCTCCAAGAACCACCAATCCACTCTGTCATATGCTTTTGATAAGTCTAGCTTATATGCACAATAACTATTACTTGGTTTCTTTTCATGTTGCATGAAATGTAGACACTCAAACGCCAAGAGGGTGTTGTCTGTAATCATCCTCCCTTGGACAAAAGCACTCTGTTGCGGAGATATTATGTCATCCAAAATGGGTTTGAGCCTATTCACCAAACACTTAGCAACAATTTTATAGATGATGTTGCAGAGACTTATCAGCCTAAAATAAGTTACTCTCACTGAGTCATTAATTTTAGGAATAAGTACAATTACCGTGTCATTTTCCCCTTCAGGCATGATCCCTGTCCGAAAGAACTCCTTTAAAGCATGGATAATCTCCTCCTTTAACGTGCGCCAGTTTCTTTGAAAAAATCTCGCTGGAAACCCATCACTGCCCGGTGCCTTTGGGGGACCAATTTGGGACAAGCTATCAGATATCTCCTTCTCACTGAATTCTGCGCAAAGTTTTTCATTCATGTCGGTTGTCACCTTTGGCTCAAATAGTTGCACCAACGGTTCCTGTACAAGATTAGTATCACGTGTAAAATGTGACTGGAAGGAGTTAACAAGACCTCCCATCGATGCATGCTCCTCTTGTCGGTTCCCTGAATCATCCAAAAGATACTTCACTTTATTTCTTCTTGCCCTCTGGACAGCCTTTTGGTGAAAGAATTTAGTGTTTCGATCCCCTGACCACAACCAGTCCACTCTCGACCGTTGAAGCGACATCAACTCTTCCCTATACAACAATTCATTAATGTGATCTTGCACTTTCCTTATTGAGGGAGTCCTGTATTTAGGGGTCCTCAGTCATCTGGGTCGTTGAAGCTGGCCGCACTGATGGGCCGCATAAAGAAGAAGAAGAAGACCCTCCCTCGTATTTGGTCAGGACTCTTATGTACGTAGAAAAGCAAGTGTAGAGTCTGGATGTATCAATTACTTCCTTCCCAAGTCTTTCTTGTAACCCTAGGTCCCCTCTGGCGTGTATATAAGCCGAGAGGTTTAGTCTGTAGAGGGGATCATCATCGTCACAATATCCTCATAAGCTAGACTTAGGGTTTAGCCATTACGATCTCGAGGTAGATAAACTATTCTATTCATATTCATTCATACTAATATAGCAGGAAGTAGGGTATTACCTCGATCGAGAGGGCCTGAACCTGGGTAAACATTGCGTCCCCGGCCTCCTGTTACCATCGATCCTCTAAACGCATAGCTAGCCCCCCTACCCGAGATCTGCCGGTTTTGACACCAACATTGGTGCTTTTATTAAGAGCTCCGCTATGTGCTCGCAATGAGCGATCGATGGCGTGTCTCATCATCAATGACGGGATCACCCTCGGAAACAACCTAGCTATCGGTCATGTTCTCCAGCTCGGCGGGTTCGCTGTATGTGCCCGCATGGCCTCTGGGCCTGTCGCACTCCCTGCGGCCGTTGAGCATCACCTTTATGCCAATTCCAACCACTCCGATGACGCGACCCTGGCAGAACTCTTGCCCATAAACGAGTTGCTGGATCACATCGCCGCCCTGGGGCTTTCATCGCTAGGAGAACAGATCGGACTTAAATCCGGCCATGATGAGATCGATCCTTCCCCGACCACTCATCTAGTCGCACCAGTTGAGGACAGAGCCATAGAGACCTCTCCTCTTGAGATGGAGACCGTCACAGTTCGGATCTCCGAACCCATCGAGCCGAACACTCTCCTATCGGGAGGCACTTTGAGCTTTGGGACTGACGCCGGGCCCGCGGAACGATTGGATCCTGTCGAACCCGGATTCTCACCATCGAAGGTTGTCAAAACCCCGAATACCACTTTGGGTCGAGATTCAAAATTACCAACACCCACCCACCCTGGGAAAACTCTCCAAGTAAAGCCGGACTCCCGGACATAGATGACCTCGCGAACATACAACAGCAGCCCGAGGAAACAGTCAACCACTTCTGGGCCGGATTCCTACTTTGTCGGCGTCTTGGGAACCAGGGTACCCAGACTTGCCTGTCTGCGGGCCGCGACGCGCTCCTACAATGTCCTGGTATGGCCCAGCTGATCAACCAGCTGCCCAAGACCCTCACGAGGGAGCTAAGCCTCGCGAGGAGAACGACGTCAAGACCTCCTCAGGAGCAGCCTTAGCAAGGTGCTCCGGAAGGGCGGAGAATCCAAGGCCAAGCCTGCCTCAGGAGGAGGCAGTGATGTCAGCAGTGATGCACCCCGCCAGCGGGTGCCAGCGCTCGCCAGCGGCATAGTTGCCATTTCGGTGCAAGGGGGACAGCGCAGCTGCAGGTTCCCGAGAAGCGGGACAAAGGTTTCCCCATTGGTGCAACAAGACCGAAGACCGCAAGGACAACAAGGAGGATGTCACCGTCGAGCCCACTACCGCTTCACTGCCTGGTCCTTTTGCAGGCGAAGACTACTTTTGTCAGGGTAGGAACGTCCTTGTGTTCCCGCTCAAAAATGGCCGTTGTGGGATCCCTTCCCGCCTAAACATTTCGGGGGAAGAGGACCGTGGTCACCTATATAAGTATCTAGGATCCCCACTATGAGGAAGATAGATCCAGACACTCTGCCACCACGCAAGGAGCAAGAACACTTGCCTCCTGACCCTCCTAAGCTCAGGAACACTGTACTAGCTCATATTCCAGCCCTCCCGAGGCTAATCTACCAAAGAAGGAAGTAGGGTCTTACACCACGCAGTGGCCCAAACCTGGGTAAACTCTGTTCTATCTATTGTTTGCTTGAATCTCTTCACCGACGAGGGCGAGGCGCTAGGTAGACGCGAGTGGGAGGGATCTTCGTTCACGCCCCTGTGTTCGAACTTCTTGGGTTTTGCGGAGCCCTAAATCCGACATTTGGCGCGCCAGGTAGGGGGCGGGTCGAAATCTCGCCTCTCCGACGACCTCGTCTCCCCTCTCCTGTTCAGCGCCGCTATAATGACTGCGGCCTGCCACATCCGCGCGGGGGCTGACTTCCTCCCCATCGACCGAGTGGTATCGATGGACCGCGTCACCCATAGGCGCTCCTCCTCCTTCCTCGATGACGCTCTCGCCGGCCAGGCCACCGGAGGGCGGCCTGCACCGTCACTCCCGCCTCCTGTGGCCTTGCCGGTTATGCTCTTGGTGGCACGACGGCTGCCCCAGCACCAGCTGTCCGCCGTAAATCACGGCACGCGAACGGCCCACGGCTGCAAGCTACGGGGCATCGCCAGCGGGCAGCGGCCTTGCCGCGGGGTCGCCTGCATCCTCGGTGGATCCAAGCGCCGGCGTCCACCCGGCACGTCAAGTCGCACTTTCGGCAGGTTGGGGCTGCCGCCCAGCCACAGGAGGTCTTGTGGGCATGGAGTGAGCGGGGGCCCACCACCACCTTCGGCCTCGGCGACCTCGCCTTAGAAGCGGCCTGCACAAGCGTTCTCCCCATGGTGTGCATGCCCCCCATCTGCGGGGTGGCCGTGACGAGGACCCTCATCGACGGCGGCGCCGGCCTCAACATCCTCTCGCCCGAGGCCTTCGGTCATCTGCATATGTCCTACAGGCAGCTCCTCCCCACCAAGCCCTTCTCAGGGGTCGCGGGCTCGGCCGTTCCGCTCGGCTAGATCCGCCTCTCGGTCACCTTCGGCACACCGGCTAGCTACCGGACTGAGCTCATCGACTTTGATATTGCGCCCATCCACCTGCCCTACAACGCCGTCCTCGGTTTCCCAGCCTTGGCGAAGTTCATGGCGGCGACTCACCCGGGCTAAAACAAAGTCAAGATGCCCGGGAGCAGCGGCGTCATCACCATTGAAGGGGACCCCAAGGCCGCCCTTCAGGTCCTCGGGCGCACTTATAGGGCTGCTGCCGCAGCTCACCCAGGAGCAAAGGGGGCTCCGGAGGCTCCGGAGGCCGCGCCTGCCAAGAAGAAGCAGCTCTTCTCTCAGGACCCTGCCGAGACAAAGCAGGTGCCAGCCGATGAAGAAGGCTCAGGAGCCACCTTCACCATCGGTACGGGCATGGATCCAGAGCAAGAGGTGGCGCTGGTCAGCTTTCTCAAGGCCAACAAGGACGTGTTCTCCTGGAAGGCCGCGGATTTGCTCGGAGTGCCTAGGCATGTCATCGAGCATCACCTCACGGTGTGCCCCAATGCGCGCCCTTTCAAGCAGAAGGCGCACAGACAAGCCCCGGAGAAGCAGGCCTTCATCGTTCAGGAGGTTAGGAAGCTGGAGGAAGCAGGCGTCGTACGGGAAGTACGACACTCGGAGTGGCTGGCCAACCCTGTCATAGTCCCGAAGAAAGGAGGCAAGGAACACATGTGCGTCGACTTCACGAGCCTCAACAAGTTGTGCCCTCAGGACCCCTTCCCTCTCCCGCGCATCGACCAAATCGTATATTCAACGGCCGAGTGCGACCTACTCTGTTTCCTCGACGCTTTCTCGGGCTACCACCAAATCAAGATGGCGGTAGAAGACATGGAAAAACGGTGTTCCTGACCCCATGTGGGGTCTACTGCTAGACTTGCATGCCCTTTGGGCTGAGGAACGCGGGCGCCACCTTCCAACACCTGATGCACATCACCCTCGGCCCTCAGCTCGGGAGGAACGCAGAGGCCTACGTCGATGACATCGTGGTTAAAACCAGGGAGGCCAAGACCCTCATACAGGACCTAGAAGAAACGTTCGCCAACCTACGCAAGGTGGAGTTGTGCCTCAACCCAGAGAAGTGCATGTTCGGTGTACCCTCTAGCAAGTTGCTAGGGTTCCTGGTTTCGCATCGGGGCATCGAAGCTAATCTGGAGAAGATCAAGGCCATCGAGAGAATGAGGCCGTCCATGAACCTGAAGGAGATGCAGAAGCTCGTTGGGTGTGTAACGTCCTTGGGGCGCTTCATCTCCAAGCTTGGGGAGCGCGCCCTTTCGTTCTTGAAGCTCATGAAGAAGAAGGGGCCCTTTGAGTGGACTCCGGAGGCCGATGCCGCCTTCCGGGACCTCAAGGAATACCTCACCAGCTCACCGGTCATGGTAGCGCCACGACCCCTGGAGCCCATGACTCTCTACCTCGTCGCAACGCCTCATTCCGCTAGCGCGGCACTAGTCGTGGAGCGCAAGGAAAGGCCCCGAAGCTCAAGGCCATCGGGCGGCTCCGCACCTTCAGGGCCCGTGCCGCCCCCTGACGCGGCCCCAGGGGCAGATTCGACCATGGGCACTGACGGCCCCGCCACTCAGCAAGAGGCACCTAAGGTTCCTGAAGCACCCGTGGACCCTGCTGCGCCGACCCTCGTGGAGCACACGGTGTACTTCGTCAGCACGGTACTACGCGATGCGCGCTCGCGCTACCCGATGCCCGAGAAGCTGCTCCTGGCGCTCCTCGTCGCCTCCAGGAAGCTGCACCACTACTTCCAAGGCCATCCCATCAAGGTTGTTTCGTCATATCCTCTCGAGAAGGTACTGCGGGGCCCGAATGTCGTCGGGAGGGTCGCCGAGTGGAACATCGAGCTTCAAGCATTCCAGTTGGAGTTCAACACCACGCGGGTGATCAAGGGAGCAGCTCTGGCAGACTTTGTGGTGGAGTGGACTGACGCGCCGGAGCGGGGGGCCAGCGAAGACCGCTCACTGGCCCCCGGCGATGAAGCCCAGACGGATGGGTGGTATACTTCAACGGCGCCTTCTCGCGCCTCGGTGCGGGGGCTGGCGCCGTGTTAGTGTCTCCCACTCAGGATAAGTTGTACTACACTGTGCAGCTCTGCTTCCAGCAAGGCAAGAAGGTCTCCAACAACATCGCAGAGTACGAGGGCCTAATCGCTGGGCTCAAGGCCGCCGCAGCGCTGGGGGTCAACTGTCTCACCATCAAGGGTGATTCGCAGCTCCTCGTCGACTTCTCCAACAAGAAATACAAGCCCAAGGACGAGCACATGGAGGCATATCTGGAGGAGGTGCGCAAGATGGAGAAGCGATTCCAAGGGCTGGAGGTGCAGCACGTGCCAAGAGGCACCAATAAAGAAGCGGACGATATCGCCAAACGAGCCTCCGGACGAGAACCTCAGAGGCCGGGTGTCTTCGAGGAGCGGCTACTCAAGCCGTCGGCGGCACCGCCGGCCCCTGAGCCGGCCTCCCCTCAGCAGGGGTTACCAGCGGCGCCTCCGGATGGCGCCCCGCCCTGCGGACCACCCTCCGGAGCCCGCCTGCTGCTCGTCGCGGAGCCCGAGGAGGGTTGCTGGACCCAAGAGCTCAAGATGTACCTGCAACACGATACCCTGCCGGACAAGGAAGAAGACGCAGAGCGCGTGGTCCGGCAGGCCTCAGCTTACTGCATCCAAGACGCGAACTCTACAGGAGGCGCCCCAATGATGTCTCGCTAAAATTCATCACGAGGAAGCAAGGGCGTGAGCTGCTGGCTGATATCCACGGTGGAGACTGCGGTCATCACTCGTCGACCCGCAACCACGTGGGCAAGGCCTTCCACAACGGCTTTTACTGGCCCACGGCGCTAAATGACGCCACGGAGCTCGTGCGGGCTTGCGAGGTGTGCCGGTTTCATGCCAAGCAGATCCACCAGCCGGCGCAGGGCCTCCAGACGATTCTGCTCTCCTGGCCCTTCGCGGTCTGGGGATTGGACATCCTGGGTCCATTTCCTCGGGCAGCCGAGGGCTACCGCTTCCTGTACATCGCCCTCGACAAATTTACCAAGTGGGCGGAGGTGGAGCCTGTTCGTGCGATCCTAGCTGGGTCGGCTGTCAAGTTCATCCAGGGCCTCGTGAGGCGATTCGGGGTCCCCAGCCGCATCATCACAGATAACGGTTCGTGGTTCACAAGCAATCTCTTCAGGTCATATTGTGCTAACCTTGGAACACATATCTGCTACGCTTCGGTAGCTCACCCCAGGAGCAACGGCCAGGCCGAGCGCGCCAACGCGGAAGTCTTGCGTGGCCCCAAGACGCGCAACTTTAAGAAGAAGCTTGAGGCTTGCGGCAGGGGTTGGATCGACGAACTCTAGTCCGTGTTGTGGTCAATCCGAACCACTGCCATCAAACCTATGGGGGAAACTCCTTTCTTTCTCGGCTATGGGGCGGAGGCGTTCCTCCCTCATGAGGTCAAGCATCGCTCCCCACGGGTCTTGGCCTTCAATGAGGAATGCAAGGATGCCGCCTGGCGGATGGACCTCGTGCTCGGCGAGGAGGGCCGCCGCCGAGCTGCCCTCATGGCGGCACGTTATCAGCAGGCGCTGCGGCGGTACCATTGCCATGGCATCCGCGCAAGAACACTTGAAGTTGGTGACTTGGTCCTGAGGCTGGTCATCTCCCGTGAGGGGCTGCACAAGCTCTCGCCCATGTGGGAGGGCCCGTTCAGAATCGCCCGTGTCTCTAGGCCTGGTGTTGTGCGCCTAGAGACGCAGGATGGGATACCCATCCAGAATTCCTAGAACATCGAACACCTCAGGAGGTTCTATCCATAATCAAGGCTCCGTGCTCGTGAAGGTCTCCGCCCTTGACACTCTCACGTAATAATGAGTTGGGGCTGTACACGCCTCGGAGTCTCCTGTGCGTTGCCTATGGGCCCTCAGACAGGGCTCCCACCCACGCCCAGTGGCAGTCCTTAGCTCTGCGCTGGGAAGAAGACGTACTGTAGGGGTCGGACGCGACCTTTTTTGCTTTTTTGGCTTGGTGTTTGGCTGTCAGCCTTTTCTACTTCCTTGGCTATCAGCCCTTCCTCTACCCCATGCTATGAAGTTCTCGTGTTTTTTGCGCTTCTTGCATTTGGTTGAAAGTCTTGTTTGGGATCTTTCTCGCTAGTTTTAAGTTCAGTTGCGCCACTCGCTCTTCTTCGCGCGCCTCACGCGTGGGGGCTCGGGCACGGTCGGTCATCGGCCCTCGTCTGCCGTGGCCCCGTGACCTCGCTTGGCCAAGCCTGCTCAGGCTCTCGTGCTGGGCTTCTCAGTCCGCGCAACCTATCCTACCGAGCCGGCTCTGGCTTTGGTGCTCTAACCCGCGCTCGGCGCTCTCAGCAGATCTCGGTGGCTCACCCCCATTCGGGGGCTGCATGAGCCCTTCAGATTCGGCCACCCCGTCACGACCCGATGGGGCTCATGACGCCGGAGTCAGGAGGACTCCGCCTCAGGACGTCGCGACGCATAAAAGCTAAGTGATTTCACCCAGGCAACAAAAACATGACAGCAAGTTCTCGCTTCCTACATATATCACATTCCATTACACGCCTCCTCGAGGCATCTTGAAATTTTGATGCAGAAAGGACATGAAGGAATGGAAAGGAGAAGAAGCAGAGGCCGCTCCCGCTCAATCGGAGTCTTCCAGTTCCTCCGGCTTCACCGAGCCACAGCAGCGCGGCAAACCCCTCCCCTCGCCGGGCCGAGCTCGGCGGCGTGGTGGATCGTCGTGGCCGCCACTGCTGGAGGAGCTGCTGCTGCCATAAAGGGGGGACCGACGGCGCCCCCCAGGACTGAGATCGTCTTCGGAGGAGGAGCTTCTCCTCCATCCGCCGCCCTCGTCATCCTCTTCGTCAATGACCTCGGGACAGCACCCAAGGCGCCTCCCTTCCTTCGAGAAGACCTTGACGAACAGTGTGGAGACGCCATTGTACCTGAAGTGGAGTGCACACCTCACCTACAGCCGGCATGCGTGAGCAAACGATTGCCAGCCGCGCTCCAGGAACACATCGCCCGAGGGAGCCACATCAACCTCCACCCAGGACGCACCACTGCAGCAGCCGTCAGCTTGCAGCCAGATGCCTCCGAGGCCTCCGGCTGGTAACACATCGCCGAACGAGTAGGGAAGCCAGAGCCACGGGCCACCAGGCTTCTCCTCCCACACCATGAACTCCGACGACACGTCGGAGGACCGGAGCTGCGTGCGCGGAGTACGCGCGACTGACAAGCACCGTTGCGCGCCCCCTCTCCCTCCACGGCCACGACCACCTTCACCACAGGAGGACATCCCACGCCTTTCGCCAGCGGCCGCGGCAGAACTCAGAAGGCCGCGCCCGCCTCCCCGAGGAGTCGTTGCAGGCGCAGTGGCATGCTTGCAGGGACGACCGCGGCCCCTCTTCGGCGGCAGCGGGACCGGATCCTTCGGGTCCTTCCCCTTCTCCGCGGCGGATGGCTTCCTCGACGGCGCCATGGAGAGCGAGGAATAAGCAAGGGGAAGACGGCGCTGGCTTGGAAACGACTTGGGGGCTCCCCCCTAGTCCCATTTATAGGGCGGGGTGCCCAACCGCCAGCCACTGGCGTCGCAGCCATAACGCCCCTGTCGTCTGCGCCAAGGAGTTGTCAAGTCGCACGATCACCAAGACTGCGTGGGGAGCGGAGCCGCCACGTCCCATCCAACCGTCGCACGCTGGCCTGGCTTACAGCCTTTTAGGGCCCGCGGTGCTTCGTCCTCGACTAAGGCTTCGCCCCGAAGCCAACTCCGCGTGCGCCTTGGGCCCGGGGGCTACTGTCGGTGTCCTGGGAACCAGGGTACCCAGACTTGCATGTCTACGGGCCGTGACGCGCTCCTACAGCGGCCTGGTACGGCCCAGCTGATCAACTAGCTGCCCAAGATCCTCGCGAGGGAGCTAAGCCTCGCGAAGAGAACGACGTCAAGACCTCCTCGGGAGCAGCCTCAGCAAGGTGCTCCGGAGGGGCGGAGAATCCAAGGCCAAGCCTGCCTCAGGAGGAGGCAGTGATGTCAGCAGTGATGCACCGCGCCAGCGGGTGCCAGCGCTCGCCAGCGGCGCAGTTGCCATTTCGGTGCAAGGGGGACAGCGCAGCTGCAGGTTCCCGAGGAGCGGGGCAAAGGTTTCCCCATTGGTGCAACAAGACCGAAGACCGCAAGCACGACAAGGAGGATGTCACCGTCGAGCCCACCACCGCGTCACCGCCTGGTCCTTTTGCAGGCGAAGACTACTTTTGTCAGGGTAGGAACGTCCTTGTGTTCCCGCTCAAAAATGGCCATTGTGGGATCCCTTCCCGCCTAAACATTTCGAGGGAAGAGGACCGTGGCCGCCTATATAGGTAACTAGGATCCCCACTATGAGGGAGAGAGATCCAGACACTCTGCCACCACGCAAGGAGCAAGAACACTTGCCTCCTGACCCTCCTGAGCTCAGGAACACTGTACTAGCTCATATTCCAGCCCTCCCGAGGCTAATCCACCAAAGCAGGAAGTAGGGTCTTACACCACGCGGTGGCCCGAACCTGGGTAAACTCTTATGTGTTCTATCTGTTGTTTGCTTGAATCTCTTCACCGACGACGGCGAGGCACTAGGTAGACGCGAGTGGGAGGGATCTTCGTTCACGCCCCTGTGTTCGAACTTCTTGGGTTTTGCGAAGCCCTAAAACTGACATACTTGTTAAAAACAAGATCAGGGACTGCTGCGACGACAAAGCGGTCTCCCTATTTTACCGCAATTGCACGGACGAGGGAGTCTTGAACGCCCTCAACCGACATCGTGTTCTGAGGTTCACAGAATTATCGCAGTTAGTACAGAAGTACTGCACAATGGAAAATACTTGGAAAGCCCAGAATACACATCTTGAATAGTCCATATACGGACAATACATTATCAAGGCTAAACGGACATACCCTAGAAGGCCATCCGATAACATGCCTATTGGCAAGAAGAACAAGTCCTCTTTACGGACCAGGTCTGTACTGGACGAACTACTCGATACACCTTGCCAAATACATGCAACCCCGGACAATGTCCCTAACCATTGCCTTAGAGCATGTTGGGTACTCCGACACGTAGCAAAGAGTGGTACGACAATTCTTACCACTGTACCAAGGGATAATGACATCGATGTATTCACTGTCTTTGAGACGTTCTCCTCAAATAACTGTTGCAAGAGAGCAAATCGCGAACTTACAAAGGTTTACAAATTAGCTCTACAAGCCCATGGAGCGACACGGCAATTAGTTTTTCCACCGAAGATGCACCTCGAGTCTGGCCGATCTGAGCATCAGCAGCTCTTGTACTAGACCCAATAGTAGATGGCTTCCGCCTCACTAAAGTACTTATAGACGGAGGAAGCGGACTAATACTCATATATGAGGAAACGCTTGCAAAAATGCAGGTCGAGAAATCCCGCATTGAGCACACCAGCACAATCTTTAGAGGAATTATACCAAGCCGCGAGGCCCGGTGTTCGGGATGCCTTAAGCTCGATGTAGTGTTCGGCACACCCGACAACTACAGATCAGAGGAACTACTCTTCCACATTGTGCCCTTTCACAACGGATACCACGCCCTTTTAGGACGGGACGCTTTCTCACGCTTTCAAGCTATACCCCATTGCGGGTACATGAAGCTTAAAATGCCAGGTCCCAATGGGGTGATAACATTAATAAGTGATCCGGATAGAGCACTCCGCACCGAAAACAAAACGACATCCTTAGCCTTAGAGGCACTATCCGAAGCCCTCGTGGCCGAAGAACTAACTACCCTACGATCAAAGGTAGATAAGGATGATGTAATCCTCGCCAAAAGATCGAAGTCTACCTCATTTAAACCAGCAGATGAGATCATCAAATTCCAAGTGCACCCAATGGACCCAAATAAAACGGCATCCATCGGGGCACAGCTGGATCCGGCGGTAGATAGTGTGTTACGCTTCTTCCTTCGGGAAAATTGGAATATATTCGCTTGGCACCCCTCACATATGTCGGGAATCCCACGCAAGCTGGCCGAACACAACCTCAACATTATCAAAGGATTCAAACCGGTCAAGCAGTCACTGCGACGGTTTTCCGAACCCAAAAGACATGCAATGGGAGAAGAGCCCAAGCTATTAGAAGCCGGATTCATCAAAGAAATTAAACACCCGGATTGGCTAGCTAACTTAGTCATGGTACCGAAGAAGGATAAATCTTGGCGCCTCTGTGTCAATTTCACATACCTGAATAAGGCCTGCCCAAAGGATCCCTTTCCTTTGCCCCGCATTGACCAAATCATCGATGCAACGGCCGGACACGACTCGCTGTGCTTCCTCGAAGCTTATTCCGGATACCATCAGATAAAGATGAAGGAATCCGATCAGGCCGCAACGGCATTTATCACCCCGTACAACCCTTTCTATTTCAACACTATGCCCTTTTGACTCAAAAACGTTGGCGCCACATATCAACGCATGATTCAAACATGCTTAGAAAAGCAAATTGACAAAATAGTGGAGGCATATGTTGACGACGTAGTCATAAAAACCAAACACGTCGAGACTTTGGTGGATGATCTCCGCCTTACGTTTGCCAACCTTCGAGAATATGACATAAGGCTCAATCTGGAAAAATGTGTCTTCGGTGTTCCAGCTGGAAAGCTATTAGGGTTCATCGTATCTTGTAGAGGAATCGAAGCTAACCCACCAAAAATCCGGGCCTTGTCAGAACTCAAAATACCAACCGATCTCAAGCAAGTGCAAAAACTAGCAGGCTACATAGTGGATTTAAGCCGCTTCATCTCTAGATTAGGAGAAAAAGCATTGCCACTTTACAGATTGCTATGACGCACTGACAATTTCGAGTGGACAAATGCGGCCACAGCTGGATTGGAAGAAATAAAAACTCTGCTAGCAAGCAACCCAATCCTAGCCGCCCCCGATGTTGGCGAAGCAATGTTGCTGTACATATCATCCACTCAACAGGTAGTGAGTGTCGTGCTCGTCGTCAAACGAGCCGTAGAGGGACATAAATTCCCCGTTCAATAACCCGTATACTATGTATCCGAGGTTCTAACACCATGCAAATCACGGTACCCCCACTATCAGAAAATTTCCTATGCGGTCTTCATGTCATCTCGGAAACTCTGACACTACTTAAAAGAGTGTTCGATCACAGTGGCATCCGAGGTACCACTCAACGATATTATCAACAATAAAGACGCCACGGGACGCATAGCCAAATGGGCCATTGAGCTCTTACCATTCGAAATATCCTACAAGCCGCGCTAGACTATTAAATCCCAGGTGTTGGCCGACTTTGTCGCAGAATGGACCGAAGCCGAACTCCCTAAAGAGTACGGCTCATATTCCCACTGGACAATGTACTTCGACGGTTCCAAAATGCTAGCCGGACTGGGGCCCGACGTAATATTGATATCTCCAACTGGGGATACAGTTCGGTACGTTCTATAGATTATGTATACGGACTCGAACAATGCGGCCGAATATGTGGCCCTATTGCATGGTCTCCGACTAGTTGTATCCATGGGCATACAACGCCTCGAGGTACGCGGAGGCTCAAACCTCGCCATCTCCCAAATTAATGGAGATTTTGATGCGAAGGATTCAAAAATAGCAGTTTATCGCAATGCTATATTGAAAATATCGGCTCGATTTGTGTGGTTGGAATTCCATCACGTAGCCCGGGATAATAACCAGGCAGCTGACATACTCGCGCGCATGGGAGCTAAACGTGACCCCGTCCCACCAAACACATTTGTGGAAAGGTTGTTTATGCCATCAGCAATATGGTAGGACGCGAGCAGCGATACGAAATCGGATCCGAACACACCGCCGGCCGAACTCAATCGAGATGTCATCGGAGACTCAATCATGGAGATAACCTCCTCGGCTCACGAAATCATGGTTGTCATAGCCCACTGGACAGAGCCCTTCCTTGCTTACCTTAAAAGACAGGAACTCCCCGATGACCAAAATGAGGCCCGCCGCATAGTCCGACGCTCTAAAGCCTACAAAGTTCACGAAGGCGAACTATAAAATAAAAGCACAAATGTTATTCTCCAAAGGTGCATCTCAGAAGAGGAGTGAAGGCAAATTCTCACTGAAATACACGTTGGAATGGGCGGCCACCATGCCGCAGCCCGGGCGCTCGTAGGCAAAGTGATACGTCCAAAACGTATCTATAATTTCTGCTTGCTACATGCCTCTTTTGGGTGATATTGCTATGTTATTTATACACTTCCATACACTTTTGATCATATTTGGACTAACCTATTAACTCAGTGCACCCCAATGCCAGTTTCTGTTTTCGGCTGTTTTTGTATTTCAGGTTTTCACATTACGAGAACTGCCAGGAAAAATCCAGAAAAAATATATAAAAAATCAGCGTTCCAGAAGCTACCTTGCGCCCGAAGTACAGCCGGGGGGGGGGCCACCAGGGCTCCAGGCGCCCTAGCGGCGCCCCCCCCTGGGCCGCGCCGGGGGGGCGCCTGGGCCCCCCGAGGCTCCGCTGATGCCCCCCTTTGGCATATATTTAAAGCGTCTCCCGAAACCCTCGAGACGGGAACTCTTTTTCCCGATCTCATCTCTGTTCCGCCGCCGCCGCCGCTTCCAAGATCGGGAGCACCAGGAGAACTCTTCCCGGCACCCTGCCGGAGGGGAGGAGCACCACCGGGAGCTTCTCCACCACCATGGACGCCTCCCGGATGAGTTGTGAGTAGTCTCCCTTGGGCCATGAGTCCATGACCAGTAGCTATGTGATGTTCTCCTCCCGTTCTTGTGCTTCACTAATTAGTCCTCGTGAGCTGCCCTACATGATCGAGGCACCTATGTAATCCTTATGCTGTTGCTATGATGAGTTTGCTGGGATCCGATGGATTATGAGATTATGTTCAGATTGTGTTTGAGTAATATATTTGATTCACCTCTTTTATATTTATGTTCGTAAGTAATTCTTGCATGTTCTCCGTTGTTATTTATTGCTTTGGCCAAGTAATAGGTAGCGACTCCAAGAGGAAACGTTATGATTGATTGTGTGTTCATGCCCCTCGATGACTAGCTTGAGTGACAGAAACATGAGTCTAGGGGATGTGATGTTGCCACAAGGGGGAAAACAACGGTGCTTGTGCCCGCGGGTGCAAGGATTGTTTACTTTATGCAAAGTTCTTTTAATGTAGTTGTCTGTTGCTTTGAGTTTACACTATGGGTGGGACTCGCAACTTAATACCAGCGAGATGTTCTGGATAGATATCTCAAGGTGGATGATTAGTAGTAGATGCAGATGGATTTCGGTCTACTTACCTCGGTGTACCGCCCATGCTTTGAACCTCAACCTTTCTTGCAATGTAGTCAGCATTGGTTTGCGTTCATGGTTCTGTCAATTGCCCAGCTGTAATTCGTTTACCTCACATAGCTGTTTTATCGTATTTTGGGAGAGAGACATCACTAGTGAATATCATGAGACTCCGGTCCATATTACCATCATTGATCACATCCGCTATTTACTTTACGCTTTTACTTACTATTGCAGCAATATCTATCACTACTATCACTTGCGTTTAATCCTTTGTAAACTACAAGGCCGGAGGGATTGACAACCTCTCTGTACTCGTTGGGAGCAAAGTTATTTGTATCTGTGTGCAGGTCCACGTTGATTGCTAATATCTGGCGCCGTTAGCAGTTGACACCTTCTTGTTGAAACTGGGAGTCTCAGGGAAATCGATCCTTGGTATCTTTGCCAAGGGGAAACTTCCGCTACACTGCATCTCTAACCTTCCACTTGGGGTAACCAACGAGGGGCGAGAAGCCATCAAGCAACGTTTTCCTGCGCCGTTGCCGGGGACTCCACTCTTCAGGATAGGGGAGTTGCACGCTATCTTTTACCTTTGCTTTTTAGTCTTGTTAGTTTACCTTTCATTTTTGCTTTAGTATCCTTTATCAAAAAAATTACAAAAAATTTTATTTGCTTTTCTGTTAGTAGTCCTTTCTGTTTAGCCAAACATGTTAGGATTTGGTGCTTTGTGGGAATCAGAAGTTCTAGATTTCCATCAAAGGGATGGAGAAAATATGAAGAAGGCATGGGACAGAATTTCTGATGCACATAGGAGAATTATGCCTTGGATACCTATAAAAATTGTGCTTAGAAATTTTTACCATGGTCTTTTTAAATGGTGTAAACACTCTCTTGATATTATAGCTGAAGGAGATTTCCTAGAGTGTGATGAAGCTAGAGCTCTTGAAATTATACATGGTCTATCTAGTTACTTTGTTTATGATCATAATTTTGATACTATTATAGATAGACTTGCTACTATTGAGAAGAGAATGGATGCTCCAGACTTAATAAAGGAAGAGAAACCCAAACCCAATAAGAGAATTATTTTGTAAATAGACAATGATTGGGAGCCTTTTGTTAGGATTAGCATCTCTAATCAAGACTTCCTTGCTTATTGTGATATTGGATCTATGGTTTCTACTATGCCAAAAATTGTTCATGATTCTTTAAAATTTAACATGGATAGATTACCATCTTATCATGAACACACTAATGGAGATATTTCTGAAATCCAGGGAAGGATAAAAGACGTGCCAGTTAAATTCCTTAAAGGGATTACAATGGTTGATTTCTTCATCATGGAGCCAAACCAAGAAAATATAGTGCTTGGAAGGGACATCCTCCGAGCAGTTAAAGGCTTCATCGATATAGGTAAGGGACAAATCCGCTTACGCGGGAAGGCAAAAGGTGTGTACCCCTTTCCTAGAAGGAACAAGAATGAACTTGTTGAGGAACCATTTGAAGCAATTTATAGCTCCGATTATTACGATGGTTATTGATTCCTCTATATGCATTATGCCTAGCTTAAAGGCATAAAAGAAAGCGCTTTTGGGAGGCAGCCCAATGAATAAATTTATTTTGCTTTTGTTGTGTCTTGATGTTTTTTAGTACAGTAGCATCATCATTGTATCTTTGCTTTTCAATATTTGTGCCAAGTATAGCCTCTGATTGCTAGAAAGTTCAAAAGTTGTGAGGTGCTGTCCAGGAAACGGATTCTGTCCTTCGATAGAAAAATTCGTATAAAATCACCAGATCATCTTTTTGGTCTGAATTTTTTCGACAGCGTGCTCTATATAATTGTCTTTCGTGCGTCTGTTTTGAGTTTTTTATTAGAGTTGCAAAAGTGCCCCGAACAAATCATTTACTACCTGCTGTTCTGTTTTTCACAGATTCTGTCCTATTTTGCCTTTCCTTCATTTTGCAAACCTAGAGCTTGCTTTTTCTTTGCAAAAACCTTTTGGCAACCTTGAGAAACAGTAGATCTTCAAGAATATCCTTATTTCCAGCAAGGAACAATTATTTTATTATGGGTACTAACCTCGCTAATCAGATTATGATGAGTTATGTATGAAGGGAGTTTTCAAGTGTGCGAGGGAAGATGATAAAAAGATTCAGGAGTGTCAAGCACTCAAGCTTGGGGATGCCCCCGTGCACCCCAAGAAATATTCAAGGAGACTCAAGCGTCTAAGCTTGGGGATGCCCCCGTGCATCCCCTTCTCCATCAACATTATCAGTTCGTCTTTCGTTCCACTATATTTTTATCACTTCATGTGTTATGTGCTATGCTTGGAGCGTCTTGCTTTTAGTTTTCCTTTTTAGTTTTCTTTAGCTTTTCATAACGAGTCGGAACTCAGCATTCTTTATGTGGGAGACAAACACGCTCCACTTCTACCTAGAACATAACATAGAATTTTCATGTCTATCTTTGCTGTGTGTGTTCTTTGTCTTTTAATAGCTACTATCATGCTTAGCTCTTTACTTTCATGCTTATCTTTCTAAAGAGCTTCGTTTAGTTGGTTGCTTGAACTCTTTTTAGTTATCATGCTTATCTTATTAAGAGAGTTTGCTTCTGTTGCATTGGTTGATATGTCTATGATAAAGATGCTACGTGCATAATGGCGCTTAGTAATTCATGTTTTCTTATGGTTAGTCTCAAATAGCTGGGGGATTCCCAATGTGTTATTGGAGTACCAACATGATTTGTTTTCCTATGATGTGGTATGGTTTAGTAATATCTTCCTTCGAGAATTTATTTTGATTGACTTGGCGTATGCTCACGCATATTTAAGACTGTAAAGAAAGTCTGTCAAGCCTTGATGATCTTTTATTTCTGAGTAGCGATATAACTTCCATGCCTGATTCAATGTTGCTTTGTCGCTCTGCGATGATTATGACCGTCATTGCTCTCTTAGTTGGTCGCTCCCAGTCTTTTGCTAACCTTCGCCTGTACTAAGCGGACTGACTGCTTGTGCATCCAAATTCCTTTATACCAGTTATGCCATATGAGTCCACCATACCTTCCTACATGGTATTTACCTGCCATTCCTAACTGAGACTTGCATGTACCATCTCGAAATTATTCAAAAAGAAAAAAAACATCCTTATTTTGTGCCTCTGTTGTAAGTTCATGAGGAAGTAGTAGTTAATTCATGATCTTTTTAAGTTGGACAAGCTTCACCCCGGGATTGCATGTATAATGTGCAAACCCATAATACGAGAAGGAACTGGCATTGAGTGCGCCCGGCTCAAAGAGATAATATAACAAACCAACCCTCCTTCACGCTTTGTTCATGAGAAATCAGAATTGGCAGTGATAAACAAAGGAGATTAAGAGGATGTGATCGTCCTCATTCGGGAGCCGTTCCTCGAAACTTGTCCATCTCAAGAAGTGATTGAGTTGTCTGCTAGCATTCGTTGACGAAACATGCATAATCTAAAAAAAAAAAATTATTATCTCTATTTTTAAAACCAAGAGCTCTGGTACATGTTTTGTCTTTGTTTCCGACTACGGGTTTTCAACCTTGCCAACAAAAGCCACGGTTCGAGAGTCTCCACCTTCTTTTAAAAGCACCAACTACTGAGAGCATGATTGTCATTCTGAGTGTAATGTGCATTGTCCCAAAGTAGCATTGTCTTTTGCATGATTATGATATCGTTTATTTTGAAATCATTGTATCTAGTCATCACTTAAACCTTGGAGGTGCCCCTGCATTTATGTTTTGCTTCACTAAAGGGGGCAAGCTAGATATCACTTTATCATATTTGCACATCATGTTCATTACAAATCTTTTTGATGTTTCAGTATCATATTGTAAAACTTTCAGTCCTTTGTGATATTCTCATGAGGCAACTTAATTACTATAGATTCATTATCTCAGTAAGCTTTTGTCATATGACTATGAAAAAGTCCTATATGGTTAATAGCATGTCACCACAGAAATTATTCTTGTTATCATTTACCTACTCAAGGACGAGCAGGGATTAAGCTTGGGGATGTTGATACGTCCAAAACGTATCTATAATTTCTGCTTGCTCCATGCCTCTTTTGGGTGATATTGCTATGTTATTTATACACTTCCATACACTTTTGATCATATTTGGACTAACCTATTAACTCAGTGCACCCCAGTGCCATTTTCTGTTTTCGGCTGTTTTTGTATTTCAGGTTTTCACATTACGAGAACTGCCAGGAAAAATCCAGAAAAATTATATAAAAAATCAGCGTTCCAGAAGCTACCTTGCGCCCGAAGTACAGCCGGGGGGGGGGG